>OX465283.1:155945849-157145849 GCA_949987705.1 Thereva unica | reverse complement strand
TTGCGTATGAACGCTGGTAAGAACAATCAAGGCAACACAGTGATCCGCTTATATTTTGGGTGCCGAACCATCAGTCCTCAGAACGTTGGATAGGAGGAGCTTATACAAGAATCTTAAACTCAATTTGGAGCTTCGAAGTGAATCAGTTACCAATAGCAATGCTCAAGTAACAAACGACAGTACCATCAAATATGCAACAATCCAATTGGAAAGTGAAATACCCTTAGATTGAATAAAGTTAAGCTTACCTAAAATAATGTTATTTTTGTTTTCCGAAGGTTGGTGTTTTTATTAATCTGGCGAATTTAATTCATTATGGTAGGCTAAAGTATAAATTGGTTGTCTTAGCGGCGGATGAACTTTTTCGCCCCCGGAATTTTTTCAGGAATTCTCCCCTCTTCCAGAAGTATCTTGCGACCGTTCTGATGGTGGGGGGGGGGGGGTCACAGCCAGGTAAGTTGTGATGCACGGTGGAACCTCAAAGGTCTCAACATACCACGCCCTCTCCCCCCAACGAGCCAGCCCTATTATGAGGCCCCGGTGTCCTGCCTTGATCGTGATTTGATTTTGGTTGAAAATTTTGTTTAAAATGAGGACCTTAGGTTGGCCTCTTCGTGAAACCAATCCAGGGTTCTGATTACAAGACTAAGGTTAGCCGACCACTCAATCAGAATGGAGGATAACCCTATCCCAAGACGGCTCATGATAGCAGAAATTTCGTTGTTCAATGATGCAACTTGCAAAAGCAAAGTGTCCAACGATTAAAACTTAAAAGCAAATGATTGAATACTTTGCAAGCTTTTTCAAATACTTGCATTTCTGATTTTGAAGAAGAAGACACGTCAGTGCTGCCATACACTTTTGTTTTACTCATTTTTTTAGAGTTAAACAACTCATCGGGCCCCGATGATCGGGGCAAAGTAGGACATACTGGCCATATTTAGAAATTTTTTTATAAAAAATATGGAAACAAACCAGTCTTTTCACAATTTTTATTAATGTTTTTAATTTTGTTCTATCCTATATATTTTGCTTTCGGAAGTAGTGGAAGGACTAATTTCAAGTATATCAGCTGTCAATTTTGACATATTGTGAGTTGTCTTCAATAATGCATGTTATTTGCTTTTGCAGGTTGCTTAAGATCTCAGTGAACGTCACTTGCTTTCATGAAAGTTTGCAAAAGAAACTTGCATCACTGAATACACCCAAGGCCAAGTCTCGATTTGGGCTGTAGCGCCATTGGATGGATTGTGAATTAAAACAATTCTGGAGATTTTAAAACTATTTTCAGCAATGAATGAAATATTTGGACAAATGCATTATATCACATGGTCGCTATTTTGAAGACGATAAAATTTTATAGAAGTCCTGTGAAATATTAAATTATGTAAATAAACAAATTTTTGTTATTTTTGGATAATTTCTATCTTGTATTTGTAGTTTTAACTCAAAAGTAAAATCCGAACGTTATGGCCAGTAGTTTTTAACACAAAAAAAAATTATTATTCCATAAAATATTATATTGTTAATAAAGTGTGTTTTCTTTGATAAAAAAAAACAAGAGTTTGCATTAAAATATCCTAAAACACACACACTAATAAATTCACGACATTTTAACTACCTGTTAATCAATTCTATACAAAAATACAAAACAAAAAAAAAGAAAATGTTTCCTTTTATTAGTTTTATCTTGAATTATATTTTAGTAGTCGGCCATATTGTTTTTTTTATTTTAGTTGTTTCGAAGTAAATTATTGAATGGACGACCCTGAAATATAAGCTTTATTATAATATAATTGTAATTTTGTTCCTTTTCATAATAGCAACATGTTGAAATTTATTTTAAATATATTTAAAAAAAATTTGTTTAACTATTTAGTTAATAATTTTATGTAGATATTGTATAGAAAATATATTTTGTTATTGCTGAAATTTGTTATTTTTGCACAACCATATCCGTGTTGCCAGCTTAGAAATTTATCTAATTAACTTAAGAGTATTTATTTATAAGTTTAAAAGTGCCATATTTAAAAAAATAATGAAAGACGCACTTTTTCGTAAGGTTAAAATCAATTCTGTAGTGTAACCAAAATTTAAAATAAAAACAAAAACAAAAAAAGTATAAAGAACACACTATATTATCTACAATCTAAAAATTTACTTATAAAAAAATACTAGAATAAAATAGAATAACAATAATGAAAACTACGTCCTTAAAACGTAATATAGAAGGATCCTGAAGGAAGTTCACAACACTCTTGGAACGGCGAAAAATAATATAGTGTGTGAGGCAGAAGTGATGTGGAGAAACCCGAAAGGCATGTAACAAGAAATCGATAGTTATTTTCTGGTCTGGAAAGCTGCCATCAGCTGGCCAAAGAAAATAACATACAGGTCGATCGCAATCAAAACACAACAACAAATGTAGTTTTTCGTTGATAGGTTTTCCCTTATATTAGTTTTGTTTTTAATCATAAAAGCACTAAGTAGAAAACAATAAAAAAAAAACATAGAAATTTCATAAATACACGCTTTTTATAGCACAAAAATATTTAAAAATTTCTAAAAAACTTACCCCTACACAAATTTCATGAAGTTTTATAACTTGAAATAATATAATTTTGAAAAAAACACATTTAAATTTTGAAAATAATTTCAATTTTTTGTCATTAATTTCAATGATAAATTTTTGTGTTCATCATCAGTACGTATTTTTTTATTTTTGATATTTCACTTGCTATAAAATTTGTTTTTGATTTTTACACAATTTTTTTTTATTATTAATTTTTACTTTAATTAAAAAAAATTTTACTCTAATAACTTTGCTACTCAAATTCAATTTTCAAATTAAAAATAAATAATAGAAATAGAAAGCATCTAGCCTGATGAGATTTTCATAACGATATGCTGCGACACTGAATTTTCCTCGACGTCATTTGAAAATTTTCATACATATATATATATACATACATAAATATACACACAAGAATACACATCCAAGAACGAAACCATCCCCAAACTACTAAAAGTCGGTGGGGCTATAGACGAATGTAAAGCAAAAATATAAAGCTTTAAATACAACCGTAAATAGGGGAAATTTTATATTGTTTACGTACCTAAAATAGTCATATAGAGGGGGTTTTTTTCTTTACAACGGTATATTGTATATGATTGCATATGTTTTTTGTTCTTCTTCTTCGTAATCCCAGTAGGAAATGTAAGCATTACCGAATCGATTGAGTAGTGTCGATTTGTAATGTCAATAGGTTACATTACCAATTACAGAATCGATTACTTTTACACGTAGATGTCCTAGGGTGGTAAGTACACTTACCAGACATTACATTTGTAAAAGGTACCTTCAGCACGTTCTGACATGTTTCATTCTCGCCCGACTAAAGTGTAGTTATTACCTATTCGCTTCTTAGTTATTACAAATAGAAGAACTTACTTTATTTGATTTTTCATGCATGAATTCTCTGATTACCCCATAAGCGCTTGCACTATTTCCTACTGGGATATTATTATTATTTGCTCCTATTAAAAGAGCCAGTACATGTTTGTATATGTATATGTACTAGTACATAGTACAAAACAAAACAAAACTAAAGAAAACAACACAAAAACCAAATTTGTATTCATGAAATTTATTGTTATGGAAATATGATGAAATATTTATCAATCCACCCAAAAAAACAAAAAAAAAATTTTTATAGGAAAGGTGAAATTTTGCATATCTACCATAAAAAATTATAGGAAAACCATAAAAAAAACTAACAGCGCCCTTTTTTATTATATGACATTAAAAAACTGCAACGCAAAAAGAAATTTTCTTCGGATGCTTTTATATTCAGCGACAAAAACAAAAAAAAAACAGAAAACGCTGCTTCCACCAGTGGTGTAGGTTGGGGGGTGCCTGGAAGGGGTTGCATTCTGGAAACAGTTGTGAAGAGAACATGCGGTAATATCGTGTCCCACTACACTAGTAGCCCACTCTACCCGAACAATATACTTATATATAGTGGGTGGATAAGCTTTCTCTAAAAGCTTTTCCTTTCTACTACACAACCAACACTAAAGAGAAAACCCAGTAGGAAATGTAAGCATTACCGAATCGATTGAGTAGTGTCGATTTGTAATGTCAATAGGTTACATTACCAGTTACAGAATCGATTACTTTTACACGTAGATGTCCTAGGGTGGTAAGTACACTTACCAGACATTACATTTGTAAAAGGTACCTTCAGCACGTTCTGACATGTTTCATTCTCGCCCGACTAAAGTGTAGTTATTACCTATTCGCTTCTTAGTTATTACAAATAGAAGAACTTACTTTATTTGATTTTTCATGCATGAATTCTCTGATTACCCCATAAGCGCTTGCACTATTTCCTACTGGGAAGCTAAAAACCATTTTCCAATGTGTTTGTGTTCATTGTATATTTTGGTGGCTAGAAAATGCTTTTTCTTTTTTCGTGTAACACATTCAAAAAAAAAAAAACTTTATGTCCATTACTAAAACTGCTGGAAAACGAGGAACAAAGCGGCTTTTCTTCTATCTGAAAATTTTCAGTCAACCTCTTCCCCCTACCTTTCTCTCTATATTATGTATGTATCAGCCTATGTACAAAAACACTAAAAACTTATATAAGAATAATGAGATGCAGTTAGCAAGCCATGCATATTCGATGCAGTAAAAAAAATGTAAAGTGCAATCCTTTTTCTTAATATGACATAATATTGACATAAATCCATAATACTTAACATAATTCTGTATCTTGCCATAATATCTTGCTATAATCAGGATATACTCCTTGACCCACCCCACTTGTAAGTATGTTCGATATAAAACCAGCCCAGAAGGTCTACAACGCAATTTTTGTGGAGTAGCACATTTGAAATCCTTGAAACAATTTACTCCTTGTGCAGGTCCTCTTCCCAATCTCCATCGTCCTTTTTTGTCCATTACTTTTCCAACTATACATCAAAATTTTTTTTTGCTAATTCTTAAAAATATCAGATAGGCTACCTTGAATATTTATGTGTGTACTTGTATCCATAAAACACTTTTCAGCATATTTATGAGGGGTGGGGGGAGGATACAAAAAAAGTGCACATAACACGTTTTGTTGCACCTGAATTGTGTAAATAGTCGTCGTCATGTACAGAGTATAGTGTACCTCCCGGAGCCTAGAGAGCGGGGCCTGATGCTATTTTCGGTATCTATGGTGATAAAAGCTGTTGCTCTAGAAATGATAAATATAGTAACCAGCTTTTGCTTCATTGATTTAGTATTCAAGGACTAATGTCCAGTTGCAGGGAAAAACTTAAAATCAATATTTCGAATGCTGCTTCGGGTTTTTTTTGTTTAAATATGTTTTTTATTGCAATTTTTTTGTGGAGGGGGATGGAAGAAAATCTGTAGAAATTTTTTCGACGGGATTTTTTCGTTTGATATGGGATCTTTAGTAGTGGGATATTTCTAAGAGGGTGCAAAATTCGAATCGTCCTAGCTAACGCGGGTAGTAGGGAGCATGACCTTGAAAGCCTGCAAGTCAAGATGTGAAAATCTCGTCTGGGCACCGGACGCACCCAGTTGTATAATTCTTTATCCTAATATGGAGACTGCCAAGATGGACCTTCATTTTTCTGCAGTATTCGTGGGACTTTTATGGTCTAATCAAATAACACATTAAAAAACCCGACGAAGAAGGAATTTATGAGTCTGATGCCATATGCATCAGCTCAGAGCTGAAAAAGGATATCCTTGGAGGTACATCGTCCAGTACAGTGCTCCAGCAAAAGGGGGGAATGCTGTTGAAGAAGTACCTGTTAAGGTTGTCTTCTTTTTCTTCTACTCCTTCCATCCCACGTTGGATATAGGGCGAAAACAGTTGGCCAACAGCGGACTCTGTTTTGTATGACAGCTGTCAGCTATGTCCAGGATCTCTAAGTTGTTGCTTCTTCTTCTTCTTTACGCTCCTTCAATCCCTCATGGGACATAGGGCGGACATTGTTTGCCGATTCGTAGCAATGGTGTTTTTATGGGAGCGGGTTGCTAGCCCTCAGCCCAACCGAGTTAAAACTCTGTTTTGTGGCGCAGAGAGCTCGCCATTCGCCCGTCTCTCGTTAGCCCCTTCCGAGGAAGTACCCCAGGGGGCACCACGGGGAGGTGGGATTAGGACTTGCTAACAGGTCTGCTAGGTGCTCGTCTCCAGGGACTTTTCTCGGGTTTTGACAGAAGTGACAAATCGGGTCCCCCCACCTTCCGAGGTCTTTGTAAGCCGTTCCCCCCTCCAGTTGTTGCAGCCCCTGCATATAGAGTTCTCCTACACTTTGTTCTAATTCTTCCTTGTGAGAATTCCAGTCAAAGGCTTGTTTGACTAGACTCTCGTTTTCGCGTCGCCAGGTGCGGCTAATCCAATTCCATTTCCTCCGCCTGATTTCGTCGTCTATAGCTTCTAGTTCTTCTTTTGAAATTTTATCTTGCAAGCGAATTTTTAGAATACGACGTAGGCGCTTGTAGCCTTCTGATGAATTGAGTGACTTTCCATGGTTCGCAATCACACAAAAGAACTGCCCTTAACGGTGGAGTTTGGCAACTTAGTTTGAGTTGAGATCTCCGTCGATCTCCATATGCGAAACAGGCATGCGTATGTGCTATTTATTCTGGAATTGGTGCCATTTTCGGTAATATACTACTAATACTTCTTCTTCTTCTTAAATGGCGCTACAGTCCTTGCAGGACTCGGGCCTCTTGAAGTCTCCTCTTCCAGTCTTCTCTACGTCTTACTAGCTCTCTCCAGTTTGATATACGAAGTTTTCGTATATCTTCTAGCACGTCTTCCATCCACCTATTTCTTGGTCGTCCTACTCTTCTTCTTCCAGATGGTCTTCCATTAAAAATCCTGGCTAGCATTCTTTCTTCTGGAGCCCGTAGAACGTGTCCAAGCCATCGCAGTCTGTTCAATCTTATGTATGTAGATATGTTTATTTCGTCATACATTTGTTGAAGTTCCTCATTTGTCCTAATGCGCCATTCGTTTTGGTTAACCCTTACAGCACCAAATATTCTTCTTAAGATCTTCCTTTCGAAGATTTTAAGCTGGTTTTCTGTTTGTTGGGCCAATGTCCAAGCCTCAGACCCATAGCATAGAACTGGGCGGATTAACGTTTTGTATAGTCTGATTTTGCATTGTCTTGAAATTTCTTTGTTTTTAAAGACCGGGATTAGTGCGAAATAGGTTTTATTTGCGGCTACGATGCGTCTATGGATGTCGTCCTTTATATGGTTTTGTGCAGTAAGCATTGTCCCTAAGTAGATAAAGTTTTCTACAATTTCCACAATATGATCGCCAAGGCTGATACTTCGTCCTAGCCGATGTCCTTGTTTTGATACGATCATATATTTTGTTTTTGTGTCATTTACTCGTAGATTGAACTTTGCTGAGCTTTCTACAATATTTAAAAAGGTTTCCTTTACCTCTTGTGCTTTGCGTCCAATTATGACTATATCATCTGCGAAGGCTAGTATCTGGATGTTCCTTGTGAAGATGCTATTTGCTCCATTAAGCTGTGTTTCTCTCACTATTGCTTCGAGAGCAATGTTAAAAAGTATTGGTGAGATTGCATCTCCTTGTCGCAGACCCGATTCTTGAGGAAAATTGGTTGAGTTACAACCTCGTATTCTCACTTGTGTTTCACAATTTTTGGTCGTCATCCTGCAGAGATCTATTAATTTTCTGGGGAAACCCATTTCACTCATCTTATTCCACAACTCTCTTTTATTTAGCAGATCGTAAGCATTTCTATAGTCTATAAAAAGAAGGTGTATATCAATGTTTTCTTCCCAGCATTTTTCAAGTATTTGTCTCATTATGAAAATCTGGTCTGTTGTCGATCTGTTCGTTCTAAATCCTGCTTGGTAATCACCTACTTTATCTTCCAAATGTGGTTTCAGTCTATTAAATAAAATATGTGAAAACACTTTGTAAGCTGTGTTCAGAAGAGATATTGGCCTGTAGTTTTTGCAGCTCATCAATTCACCTTTTTTATGGACTGGGACTATTGTGCCTAAAAGCCATTCTTCTGGCATCTTGCTGCTTCTCCATAGTTTTATGATTAGACTATGTAAGGCCTGGCATAACTTCTCCCCACCATTTTTTAAGATTTCCGTGGGTATGCCATCTGGACCTGGAGCTTTGTGATTTTTCAGTTTCTCTATGGTATTTTCAACTTCCTCCATTG
The DNA here is from genome assembly GCA_949987705.1 of Thereva unica. Lineage (NCBI taxonomy): Eukaryota > Metazoa > Arthropoda > Insecta > Diptera > Therevidae > Thereva > Thereva unica. The sequence goes on along the minus strand of OX465283.1, from coordinate 157,137,602 downwards.
TAGGATCTGGCGTATCGTTTTCTGGGTCATCTGTATTACGGTTTTCCGCTGCTCCCTGTGTTAGGATTATATTCTCTTTGAAGAAGTCTCTAAAGTATTTCTCCCACACCTCGAGTATGTCATCGATACTATTAGCTATAGTACCATCTTCTCTTCTTACCATGGTGCAGGTGGGTTTATATCCTTTCTTAATCATGTTGACTTCTTTGTAGAAACTTCTAGTGTCTTTATTACTGTAGCTTTGCTTGATCGCACTTATTCTAATTCTGAAGTAATCACGTTTTTTCTTCCTTAATAACTTATTCGTGTCTCTTCGTGCTGCTACATATTTCTCATGGTTTCCTCTAGTCATTCTTGTTAGGTACACTTGTCTTGCATGGTTTTTTATTTCAATGCTGCTCTTGCATTGATTATCAAACCAATGTCTCCTTCTTTCGTGGTTTTGTGTGTCTAATACACAGTTGTTTGTTTCTATAATTTTTTCTTTTATAGAGTTCCACATCAGGTTCAGATCAGTATATACTACTAATACTACTACTACCGAATTTATCTACCAATTCTACGTCGTGCTAGCATGCTAAGGGCAACAACGTAAAGATTTTCGTGGGCCACAGCGAAAGTCGCGATGAAATTATTTGTGCTTACATATTAAGAGATACGGCGACAAATATAACTTCGTAAGATTCGGTATCATGGCTATAGTTCTTAGAACTTTTGACGTTTCTCAGGATTTATCTCTCGGCACCATGAAAGATCCCTGAGACCGTGACTACCATTTGCCCCCTTTTGAAATATTATCTTTTTTAAAGCATATTTATTTATTCTTTATAATAAGACTTATAGGCTATGCTTATACCTACTTTCTCTATCTAAGTTAACTAACTTACTGGTCCTCCACGGACACTCTAAGCTAAACGTTATTTAACTTAATAAATTAATTAATTTTGCCTTTCGACCTCTTTATTTATTTAATTACTACAAAGCTTAACTCTAAAATTAACGCTAACACATTTAAACCCTACGAACTAGTCTAGTCGGGCGACAGCCATCAGAGTCTCAGGCGACAGAAACTGATACCTCTCACCCGACAGCGCATACTACCCCTATTCGACTAAACCTAACCTTAAAACTACCTATCTATCTTAAAACTAAACTTGTTACAAAGGTAATTCTATATCTATCCCTATTTCCCCTACTGGGATTCTAATTCTACTTAGGGTAATGCCTGCATTCACACCATGCATACACTCATTCGCGCATTAACACGCTTTATTTGTTTTCTTCCTCCAGCCACCAGTACTTCGTACTGGCCCTGGAGGCGTCCTCCCTATCTGAAGGGCCAACTCGCGTGCTGAATCGCAGGAGCTCTGCATTCAGTCCATCGGCTCGTTCGTGTAACATACGTTTATCCCGCGCCCGACGATAAACGTGATATATTTAAGGTACTCCCTCTCTGTCTTGTATCCGTCCTAATGAATCTAGCCATGGGAACGCTTTGGGTGGTACATATCCTGTCCGTCTTGTCGTGTCATAGTAGCTTGGTACATTGTCATTGACATTGTCTTTCGAACACCCTCAACTTCCCCATCTATGTTCCTGCAGATGTCCGTTGCTAGCTGAAACTTACTGTTGATCTGGCGTGGTCCTTTGTATATTAAACTTATCCCTTCAACGAAATCTACCTATATTTGTAGGATCGACCTGTTTAGATATTCTCTCTTCCTCTTTCTACAATGCATGCCTGCAGTTCTGGTTTTTAGCTTGAAGGCTTTCCTTGCTTTTGCTGGCCTTGTGATGTACTCCCACTAATTTTGTTTTCTTTCTAGTCAGTCTTAAGGCCCAGTCTATTGTCTCTTTGCGGCGCTTTATACAGTTTTTAAGTTTTCCAAATTTGTCGTTGATGTTGGGCCATTTTCCTATTTCTTTTAGCCAAGTTTTGTACGAAATCATTCTGGTAGGCATCTCTTCTTTCTTTAGGTTTTATCTCATTCATATTATATTTTGGTTGTGGCCATTATCCTGTTTCACATGGACTAGGTAGTGGTCCGAGCCACAGCATTCTCCGCTCATTGTTCTCCCATCCAGTATATTTATGACGCCTCTTCTCTGAATTACAGCGTCAATTTGAAAATTTGCCACTCCGTCTGGTGATTGCCACGTCATTTATGAATGTTTTTGTTCAGAAACATTGTTGGAATTACGACCATCAAGTTCGAGGTTGCGTGATCGGCCAATCTACTGCCATTGGTAGCGTTGTATAGGCTATGCCCTCCCATGACTTCTAGGAACACCTCTTACTTTCCTACTTTGGCTTTCATATCTCCAAGTACCATTTTAAGGTCGTTTGATGGATTAACCTGATGGCGTTTGTTAACTTTTGCTAGAATTCATCCTTCCCCTTATCTAGAATCAATGATTTAATTTTCTTTTCCCCAATGAATGCCACTCCAAGCTCTTCTCCTCCGTTCGATGACCCACTGGATAATACCGTATGGGCTCTAAGATCGATTATGCCACTGGACATGTCGACAAAAGTCTTTTTAGCGTGGACCCCCACCATAAAATATTAGACAAAGGACTGTGATTATCGATATGCCAGAGTGGTCGAGTAGAGCGTGAGTGATTCCTGAGCTCAGATCTGTGAGATAGAAAATATTTCGATATCGTTTGAGTTCAACTTGCAAAATAACATGACTGTATAAAACATTTTAATTCCAAAGCAAAACGCCATTTGCAGAAAGCAAAGGGACTTCATCATAAAATCGGGCATTTTCATTCTCGTTCTTATCTTCAAGTTATTTTCTATTTTTCGCTGATTGCTCATCTGCAACCCAGAATAACGCCGTCCACCGAAACCTCTATTCTATTCCTCTTTAAATTTTGAATAGAAACATCTAAATAATAAGGAGCACATTTCCCCAGCTTACCTGTCCGAACTCGTCCCACCGAGGGGAGAGCAGCAAAACAAAAAACAACGCACACACAACCTAATACCGAAGAAGAAAGTATTTTCTCTGGAGCGGACGAGCGCAGAAAGTAAATAACTAAAGTTAATCAGCAGTGGCACGAACAAGTACGTGTAACAGGTTCATATACTACCGCCTCGCTGTGTGAGTGCGCGGCGAGAAAAGCTCCCCGAAGTTCACTATTCCAGCGCCCGCCCGCCGCCGGACGGGGCCTCTATATACCAGGAACACATTCACGGCCCGACACAAATGCACGTACAAACCCATCTTCAATAAAATATGAGCAAAAATAAACGTACTCACTCAGAGTGGTGTCCATGTAGTTGTGACCTTGGCCTCTAGAACAAAATTTTCCGATAGGGCCGGGTGGCGGTGCTGATGATGCTACCAGCCGAGAATATTCCAGACGTGATTCGATTCCGAACAAGTGTGGAGTATGACCTGCATACGGGGGTTGAGTCGATCGGCTGGTATTGGTGAGAAATCAATAAAATTCATGCAAAATGCAATTTGGAGCCCTGGCAAACATGCGCTCGAAATGCAATCAACGCTGACGTCCAGCGAAATCTCCTTGAGCGATGCCATCGCCCGCCCACACGCTTCTCCGCCATTGAAATTCCAGAGCAATCGCCGCGTTCTGCGGCCTGACCTGAACAGCGGTCCGCTGCCTCTGCACCCGATGTTTACAAATAAATTCGCTCGATGTTTTCTTAAGCCACTTGCGTCATTTTTGCGAATCAAATAGCAGATGAGCGATCACGTGCGCGGCGGCCTTAATGGCGGTCACCGCGGCAAACAATGTGAGTGCAGCAATACACTCACAGCAGAAATTGCTTCCCTCTGTCAATGGCGTAACTTCGCTAAAAAAAACTTGTTTAGCCATTTTGATATACATAATTGCACTCCAACAGCTGCTATTGTTGATGTTTGGTGAGATTCCTGTACATCAAAAGCTCATTGGGGCTTTACGTGGCTTGCCTCGAAGCTTTATTTTCCATTAGCTTTAAATTGGTTCTTGTACAAAATAACTCCGAAAAGTTAAATGGTATAATATTCCAAAAGGTTCGAAACTCGATTAATATGAATGCTTAACTTCATAATGAAGGTTGTCCAAAATGGCAGCTAGTTGTTCATCTCGTAAAATGAAAAATTGACAAACGACAATTAAAGGTGGCAAATCTGATAACTTGAATTTAAAAATTGGAATTTAAAGGAGGCCATGATTTTCTCCAGATTTTTCTTTTTGCTCTTCTGATCGCCCTATTATATGTAGTTAGTCGGCTTTTATAACTCTCTCAGTTGCCGCTTTTCCTGGCTGTGTTAAAAAGCTTCTTCGTGGCGGATCTCAACATGGAGAGCTCGTTATTCCACCAGGAGTTTTCCTATTGCGCGTTCTCATCAAAACGAGGCAGATATTGTTGTAAGCAACAGTTCGTCCCGAAAGGCTACCCACGGGGATCTAGGATGCCTATATGCCCTCACTCTCTCCAAAGACTCACTCACCATAAAGTGATTGTGTCAGGGGTCTAAGCACGATGGCTCACCTGAGACCCGCCAGTAGTTCACGTAATTAGCAACGTGTTGATTGGCCAGTTTGATGTCAATAACCTCACATTTCCGACCGTTGTCGAAGGAAGGATCCGTGCCACGATTTAATATGTCCAGGTTAGTAGATAAGAGGTAGTCAAAAAAAAATATTGACCTCTCTTGCTCACAACCCTACTGCTTCAGGCATCAAGATGGGCGTTCGCATCACATCCTACGATGATCTGCAGATCGCTCCTGTTAGAGTGACCCACCATATCCTTAAGTTCTTTGGATGGTGGTGCGTCCCTGAAGTCGTAGGGGAGGTATGCTGAGCATAAAATAATGATACTCTTTCTACCCCCTTTGCTAATCTGTATCCTCTCTACTGCCAGGTCTCTCGACGTTTTATCAGTGAGAGGAAAGTAGTTATTATTTTTATTATAAACTATACAGGTCCGAGAGTTGCTGCCCATATTACTGCATGCAATGCTGTAGCCGACTGCCCTCAAGTCCTGTATAGATCCGTTGCTTACCCATAGCTCCTGTACGGGATCCACGTCCACAGTTTGGGAGGCCAGCATCCTGCAAAGGACTGCCGAGGCAGCCCTACTGTGTTGCAGATTTCACTACACCACCCGCATCCTGGGGTTGCTCCTGCTGCGAGTCAGCAGAAATCTCCTCTTTGATGCCAATCTTCTTGACTTTGATTCGATTGAATCTGTGGAGTTTTTTTTTAATTTATTGATTTGATTTTTTAATTTAATTTAGTTTTTTAATTTAATCTTAGAACTATTAAATCAATTTTTCACCTGAGTAAATGTTCTTCTCCTCCAAAGTAGAATGTAACCTTTTCAAGAGATGGCGCCAATCAAATTAACGTAATATTGTATCTTATAGCTTTCAACCATCACTTGCAATATTAATAGCTAAAGTTTAATTAAACTGAAAAAAAAAGCAGAATAGCTCAAGACAGCTCATTATAGAGGAGTGCAAAAAAGGTAGAGCAGACAAATATCATATGAGAAAAGACTCTAATAGTACAGGACATGCAAAAAATGTTTTCATTTCTTCAGTAAGCATAAATACATATTCGACTAAAACAACCCAAAAATCAACGAAAGTGTAGGCAGGAACCTAGTTCGCCGTTATGCGCTTGTCAAAGCTTTTTAAGCTTAATTCGTTAAAGATTCGCAACTAAGGGATGGTGAAAGGGATGCTCCCAGGGACGCGTACTTCAGTGGGCGCAAATTTAAATTTTTTTTTAGAAAAGGTTACAGTGCCTCGCAGCAGAGGAACTATAACGAAGGGACGTCGGGTGAAAGAACATCTTGCGAAGGATTATCAGATGTGCTCATTGCTGCTTGAGTATTTGGATGTAGAAGTTCATAAGAACGATAGGTGGAAAACGGTCGGTATCTGACTTACTCCTATGCAATGGAATGCAAAAGCATTTAGGGTAATAAGCTGTAGACGGTTGCAATACAGTTCTGAACTAGTCCAAGGCGGCTGTATAAGTAGATCTGAAATTTCATCTGCATACATGTGGAGTTTTCAGCTTGTGACGACACTTCTAAGATCATTTATGTACATAGAAAAGGGTAATGTTCTTAGTATGGACCCTTGCGGAACGGCACACGTTACCGGTAAGGGATCCGAAATCGAGTTATGCAGCTATACTTTTGGGAACGACTCTGCAGGTAAATAAGAATTGAAGAGGTAGCAGAGGATGTAAACCACATGTGGGTTGCCAGGTTGCAACACTATCAACTGCCCTACTGAAATCAAGAAGAACGAGGAAAGCAACAATACTGTAATCAAGAGCCCTTCGGAGGACAGTAGTTACCTTCAGAAGTGCAGATTCTCATCTATAGCTTTTGTGAAATTCAGACTGTGTCCGACTTAATAGCGACTTCGCCTCACAGTTGTGCAATATCTCTCCATTCGGGAAATATTCATTTAACCACATTTCGGTAAAGAAGAATTGTGGAATTCTTGGGTGAATTATGTTTATCGGGGCGTGTTAACATGGGACGCATCTCACTCTTCTTGCTTCTACTCCTCCTACCTGTACAGCAGCCACTTTCAAGACACGCTTAATAGATGTCCATAGGCCGTCAATATCGTTGGACATTCTTTCAGAGAGCGTTCTCGTTTGTGTAACGATATTCGGTTTCAGGGAGTTTTAACTTATCAATGTTAAGTTTTTGTTAGGGGTCGTCCGTTAATTACGTGAGGAATTTAGAGGGGGAGGGGGTCAACCCCAATCTCACGTTGGGTAGAGAGGATCTCGGCAAATATCGTGCAATTTTTGTCCGCAAGAAAGAGTGGAAACATTTTTTTATGTGAAAAAACCAAGCTTAGGAGTCACCCTTTGCAGTACCAGTTTGTCTTATCGTTAAGGTCATGGTGCAAAGTCTAGTTGTTCCGTCCTGTCAACGGAAAAATCGTCCACAGTTCACTCCTGAAAAATGTAAACAAAAAATTACCACAAAGAAAATAAGTCCAAATAAAAACACTTACCTGACAACCCCAGATCCAGTCCATCAACCAAAACACCCTGTCCTATCCTTTCCGCCTTGTCCCAAACTCTAAAAAGATACAAAAAACAAATCAGAAATAAATATAAGAAAAAGAGAACAAATCATAAATCTTACCTCCACAGCTTCCAGAATGACAGATCGTAGCAGCTCACCCATACATAAACCAAATACAAGATGGAGGGATAGATTCCCAAGTTCCCCACCAACATCTATTGTCTACAACGAAATAAATATCGCAGCACGTTGATGCGAAAATTCAGATCGCACTTGATCTTCTCAGCGAGCCGAGCTAGAAGAAATTCAGCGAAAGCTAGTGATCTCAAACTTGATATAAACCTGAATTACACTGAACGTGCCGAGTTAGTGTAAATCCTTGATCACATTGAACGAGTCGAGTTAATGTGAACCCTATCCAGATTACATAGAACGAGTCGAGTTTATGTAAATTCCTAATCCTGAGAATTTAAATTCAGTCCAAGTTACTTACCCAAAACTTGAATTCAGCAAATACCGGAACCGAAACAGCATCCACAGAGGACCAGAATTCACGAGGCCCAGAAGATTGCGTTTATATAGACACCAACCCAGAAAATCGAGAAAGATTAGAATATCATTTGATTAAAAATTAAAGTCGAATTGGATGGTTAGTTATTAAAAATTGAAGTCGAATTGGATTATTAGTTATTAAAAATTGAAGTCGAAATTGGAATTTATTAGATTTAAGATTTAATTGAAGTAAATAAAATTAAGTAAAATAATTGAAATTTGTTTTTCTGAAAGCTTACGGTGTCGCCATCCACTGAGTTTTCTGAATAGGCATAAGAGCCCATTCATTTTTGGTCCTTCGAGCCGGATGGTACAGCGTGACTTTTAGAGAAATTAAATTTTAATAAATCAGGCAGACGGAACATCATGGAGCGATCACTGAACAAGCAGTTAGCTCAAAAGGAGATGTTGGAGAAATTTATCTCCAACTACAAAAAGGATGGTAAGGAGAGAAGAACGCCTCCGTACTACAAGAAACGTCTCCATGACTTCCAGGAATTGTTCAGCAAATTTCAGAAAACGCATACTGAAATATTGATGGACAAGCATCGGGAACCGGCTGATTCTCCAAACCTAACCCACGCATATTTGACCGAGGATTTGTACGCAGACATGGAGGAATTCTTTTATACAAATTACGCAGCTATACAAACTCGATTTGAGGACGAATATCCTACGCCGGAGCCAGAACTTCAACAACAAGATCCGTCTGAAAGCTTCAAGGAATTGACATTACCCAACAAGGAGCATTTCATCAAGTTACCAAAAATCTCTTTAGAGAAATTTTCGGGAGATTACCGAAAATGGACGACCTTTCACGACCTCTTCATAAGCTTGATCCACGAAAATCGAAACTTGTCAAGGGCACAAAAGCTTCAATACTTAAAACTACATTTAAGTGGAGAAGCTGAGGGTCTTCTACGGCAAGTCCAAGTTACCAACGAGAACTACGAGCCAGCTTGGAGGCTACTAGTTGACCGATATGACAACAAGAGAGTATTAGTCAATTCGCAATTGAGCCGTCTATTTTCACAGCCCACCATATCGAATGAGTCGGCAGAAGGGATTAAAAGCTTAATGGATGTGACCACCGAATGTTTACAAGCTCTATACAACCTTGGAATTAAAGTCGAAAGCTGGGACGCTGTAATCATCTACACCATAGTCCAGAAATTCCCACCAGACACCCATCAACTGTGGGAACAAAGCATCAGCATGGAAACGACAATACCATCATGGGATACCCTCAGAGAATTCATGGAAGGTCGCTTCAGGACCTTAGAAGCCGTCGCGCAGAAGGGATCATCGTCTAGTAAACCTCCCAGAGAGTTTTCATCAAGGCCAATGATTCCTGCGCAATCATTCCATATAACAATGAACCAAACTTGCAGCTATTGTTCAAATAACCATCATATTCGACAGTGCAAACAATTTAAAGATTTATCTAGCTCAAAGAAAATGGACATTGTTACATCAAAGGCATTGTGTTTGAATTGTTTAGGTCGTGGTCATCAGGTAGTACAATGCTCAAGTCAGCATACGTGCAGATATTGCAAGCAACGTCATCATTCAGCATTACATCGCAAGGGAAAAAAAGAAACAATAAACAACTCGACATCCATTTATTCACCCCAACCAGAGAAACTTCCAAATGAAGGACGAACTGAATCACTAGCCACATCATCGACTGTGTCAACACCACAATCTAATGGTAAGACCGACATATCACATTACTCGACCAGTTCTACTCCTAGCGCACCCCAAGTATGCCATTTAATCTCAACAAAGGAAGGAAGTAGTTCTCCAATTCATCAGGTACTATTGGCGACCGCAATAGTCAAACTTAGATCCGCAACAGGAAACGAATTGAGGGTAAGAGCTTTAATTGATCCGGGATCCCAAGACTCTTTAATAACTAAGGCAGTGACACAGAAACTCAAACTGAAAAGGGAACCAATTCAAGCGAACGTAACACGAATCGGGCAAACTAGCGCAGGTGACTACAAGGCTCAAGTTCAACTAACACTGATGTCACAGTATAACAATGAATTCGCGGTGAATATGAATGCGCTGATAGTAAGCAAACTAACCAATTGTCTTCCATCAAGGGAAATCAATGATAGAAACTGGAATCACATTCAACAATTAAGACTAGCGGACCCTTATTACTACCGTCCGGCACAAATTGATATGGTGTTGGGTGCTGGTATCTACGGACAAATAATTAGGAATGGACTCATCCATAGCACTGAAGGATCCCCCATCGCACAAAAAACCGCTTTGGGATGGATTTTGCTCGGAGAAATTGAAGAAACAAGATCACCCATCCAATTAAATAGCTTTCACCTCGTAACGGATTTACAACAAGTGAAGCAATTTCGGAAAATGGAGGAAATAAATCATGGAACACAACGTACCAAGAGAAAGCAACGAAGAAAGGACTCCGTTATACATACAAGAACACCGCCTAAACGACAGTGGAACCGTGAACGTTATTCATCAAGGATCGATCGACGGAAGGATAAAGCACAACCAACTAACACCATATATGAAAAGGAAACCAGACGATTTGGAAACAAGCAAGGCTATGATGAAAGGAATCCCGATCGCAATACTAAAATGTTAACGAATCCTACAATTACTTTCCGGAAGAAACGTCAATCTCACCCGCACTTCCATAATTCCAACCCTTTGGTTAGCGTTCATGCTCCAGGCAAGCCGCCATTTATAACATCACCAGTTTATGCTACAACTGATCGACAAAAGGAGAAACTATGGACATCAACAAGTGCTAATGGTCGTTGTACAAGAAAAAGTAAGCATCAAAGACGTTTTACACAAAATCGAAATTATAAAAATAAGAACGCGATTATTACCGCTGAATCGAATGGTAGAGATAAGTTAAACCGTTCATCTCAACCATATCAAAGAAACCTTAACAACCCTGGAAATGGAATAAACTACACTCTTCCGTTAAATAAAATAAGGAAAAATCCTAGAGGAGAGCAGATTTCGGATGTGATTAAGGATAATTCTAAATTTTTGAGAGGGAAAAATCGCAAGGTGCGAACTTATCAGTAGAATCTAGTCTAACAAAATAAGAAATATCGTAAGAGATCGGCACAAAATTGGAGGAACATTTTTAGAACATCATATTAATAACCATTTAGTTAATAATTTAATATTTAAAACTATGGAAATCAAAAATTACATTGGAAATACAGACTGGGAAAAGCATCCATCAGAAAGATCTCTAGAAGGTATCTACTCTTACACAAAAATAGCGATTCCAATCACAGTTCGCAAGAGCCCAAAATTTGGAAAATTTTTTAAAATCATTTTAATTTAGGAAGAGAATGTAAAATTCTCTCTCAAAGACTGCCTACGTTACGGCATTCAAACATTTGAAATCGAAATCGATATGCACGAAACTATTTTCGTACATTCAAATAGTTATAGTGAAAGTATTTTGGCACCTCTGTAACAATTTAATTGAAGCAAGTTCATTCGAATTAATAGTTATTACGAGTAAGGGTAAATTGTGAATTTAATGTTAAAATGGTTAGAAGTTTTCTGAAAGGACAAGTACAGTAAAAAAAACGACATAATTTAAAACTGAATTTATTATAAGCCAAAATGGCTACTTTGTTCTACCAACGTACATATTTTTACTCGATTTGAGGACGAATATCCTACGCCGGAGCCAGAACTTCAACAACAAGATCCGTCTGAAAGCTTCAAGGAATTGACATTACCCAACAAGGAGCATTTCATCAAGTTACCAAAAATCTCTTTAGAGAAATTTTCGGGAGATTACCGAAAATGGACGACCTTTCACGACCTCTTCATAAGCTTGATCCACGAAAATCGAAACTTGTCAAGGGCACAAAAGCTTCAATACTTAAAACTACATTTAAGTGGAGAAGCTGAGGGTCTTCTACGGCAAGTCCAAGTTACCAACGAGAACTACGAGCCAGCTTGGAGGCTACTAGTTGACCGATATGACAACAAGAGAGTATTAGTCAATTCGCAATTGAGCCGTCTATTTTCACAGCCCACCATATCGAATGAGTCGGCAGAAGGGATTAAAAGCTTAATGGATGTGACCACCGAATGTTTACAAGCTCTATACAACCTTGGAATTAAAGTCGAAAGCTGGGACGCTGTAATCATCTACACCATAGTCCAGAAATTCCCACCAGACACCCATCAACTGTGGGAACAAAGCATCAGCATGGAAACGACAATACCATCATGGGATACCCTCAGAGAATTCATGGAAGGTCGCTTCAGGACCTTAGAAGCCGTCGCGCAGAAGGGATCATCGTCTAGTAAACCTCCCAGAGAGTTTTCATCAAGGCCAATGATTCCTGCGCAATCATTCCATATAACAATGAACCAAACTTGCAGCTATTGTTCAAATAACCATCATATTCGACAGTGCAAACAATTTAAAGATTTATCTAGCTCAAAGAAAATGGACATTGTTACATCAAAGGCATTGTGTTTGAATTGTTTAGGTCGTGGTCATCAGGTAGTACAATGCTCAAGTCAGCATACGTGCAGATATTGCAAGCAACGTCATCATTCAGCATTACATCGCAAGGGAAAAAAAGAAACAATAAACAACTCGACATCCATTTATTCACCCCAACCAGAGAAACTTCCAAATGAAGGACGAACTGAATCACTAGCCACATCATCGACTGTGTCAACACCACAATCTAATGGTAAGACCGACATATCACATTACTCGACCAGTTCTACTCCTAGCGCACCCCAAGTATGCCATTTAATCTCAACAAAGGAAGGAAGTAGTTCTCCAATTCATCAGGTACTATTGGCGACCGCAATAGTCAAACTTAGATCCGCAACAGGAAACGAATTGAGGGTAAGAGCTTTAATTGATCCGGGATCCCAAGACTCTTTAATAACTAAGGCAGTGACACAGAAACTCAAACTGAAAAGGGAACCAATTCAAGCGAACGTAACACGAATCGGGCAAACTAGCGCTACAAGGCTCAAGTTCAACTAACACTGATGTCACAGTATAACAATGAATTCGCGGTGAATATGAATGCGCTGATAGTAAGCAAACTAACCAATTGTCTTCCATCAAGGGAAATCAATGATAGAAACTGGAATCACATTCAACAATTAAGACTAGCGGACCCTTATTACTACCGTCCGGCACAAATTGATATGGTGTTGGGTGCTGGTATCTACGGACAAATAATTAGGAATGGACTCATCCATAGCACTGAAGGATCCCCCATCGCACAAAAAACCGCTTTGGGATGGATTTTGCTCGGAGAAATTGAAGAAACAAGATCACCCATCCAATTAAATAGCTTTCACCTCGTAACGGATTTACAACAAGTGAAGCAATTTCGGAAAATGGAGGAAATAAATCATGGAACACAACGTACCAAGAGAAAGCAACGAAGAAAGGACTCCGTTATACATACAAGAACACCGCCTAAACGACAGTGGAACCGTGAACGTTATTCATCAAGGATCGATCGACGGAAGGATAAAGCACAACCAACTAACACCATATATGAAAAGGAAACCAGACGATTTGGAAACAAGCAAGGCTATGATGAAAGGAATCCCGATCGCAATACTAAAATGTTAACGAATCCTACAATTACTTTCCGGAAGAAACGTCAATCTCACCCGCACTTCCATAATTCCAACCCTTTGGTTAGCGTTCATGCTCCAGGCAAGCCGCCATTTATAACATCACCAGTTTATGCTACAACTGATCGACAAAAGGAGAAACTATGGACATCAACAAGTGCTAATGGTCGTTGTACAAGAAAAAGTAAGCATCAAAGACGTTTTACACAAAATCGAAATTATAAAAATAAGAACGCGATTATTACCGCTGAATCGAATGGTAGAGATAAGTTAAACCGTTCATCTCAACCATATCAAAGAAACCTTAACAACCCTGGAAATGGAATAAACTACACTCTTCCGTTAAATAAAATAAGGAAAAATCCTAGAGGAGAGCAGATTTCGGATGTGATTAAGGATAATTCTAAATTTTTGAGAGGGAAAAATCGCAAGGTGCGAACTTATCAGTAGAATCTAGTCTAACAAAATAAGAAATATCGTAAGAGATCGGCACAAAATTGGAGGAACATTTTTAGAACATCATATTAATAACCATTTAGTTAATAATTTAATATTTAAAACTATGGAAATCAAAAATTACATTGGAAATACAGACTGGGAAAAGCATCCATCAGAAAGATCTCTAGAAGGTATCTACTCTTACACAAAAATAGCGATTCCAATCACAGTTCGCAAGAGCCCAAAATTTGGAAAATTTTTTAAAATCATTTTAATTTAGGAAGAGAATGTAAAATTCTCTCTCAAAGACTGCCTACGTTACGGCATTCAAACATTTGAAATCGAAATCGATATGCACGAAACTATTTTCGTACATTCAAATAGTTATAGTGAAAGTATTTTGGCACCTCTGTAACAATTTAATTGAAGCAAGTTCATTCGAATTAATAGTTATTACGAGTAAGGGTAAATTGTGAATTTAATGTTAAAATGGTTAGAAGTTTTCTGAAAGGACAAGTACAGTAAAAAAAACGACATAATTTAAAACTGAATTTATTATAAGCCAAAATGGCTACTTTGTTCTACCAACGTACATATTTTTCTATATTAGTATTAGGCTAACATTGGTGCAGGTTCTCCTAAGAAGAAATATCATTTAATTTTCGACCCAACTACTCCAATTACAAGAAGCAATAAAATGCGACGAACTGCTTGATCAGCCAACACAACGTTGTCTTAATGTGAATATTCGTATTTTTAAATGCGAATTCAACATCTAGTTTTGGAATTCATTTACTTCTCCTATAAATAAGGGATGAAAATAAAGGTCAATTTTCAGCTTCAAACCCTAACAATTATGAATTGGATCTACTAAATTTCCATTCGGGAAAATAATCTACATTTAGAACACAATCGCAAACTACTACTGACCTACAGAAAGTGGCTATGAATCAACATCATAAATAGTCATGAAGAAAAAATACACAAACAATTAAAGTTTTAAGTTTCTTTATTTATAAAGCCACCAGGTCACATTACGGAAAACCCCACAGATCTTCTAAATAAGAATTTGGTTGAAGCCAAGGCTTCAAGGCCCCGGAGTATGTTCCGTCCTGTCAACGGAAAAATCGTCCACAGTTCACTCCTGAAAAATGTAAACAAAAAATTACCACAAAGAAAATAAGTCCAAATAAAAACACTTACCTGACAACCCCAGATCCAGTCCATCAACCAAAACACCCTGTCCTATCCTTTCCGCCTTGTCCCAAACTCTAAAAAGATACAAAAAACAAATCAGAAATAAATATAAGAAAAAGAGAACAAATCATAAATCTTACCTCCACAGCTTCCAGAATGACAGATCGTAGCAGCTCACCCATACATAAACCAAATACAAGATGGAGGGATAGATTCCCAAGTTCCCCACCAACATCTATTGTCTACAACGAAATAAATATCGCAGCACGTTGATGCGAAAATTCAGATCGCACTTGATCTTCTCAGCGAGCCGAGCTAGAAGAAATTCAGCGAAAGCTAGTGATCTCAAACTTGATATAAACCTGAATTACACTGAACGTGCCGAGTTAGTGTAAATCCTTGATCACATTGAACGAGTCGAGTTAATGTGAACCCTATCCAGATTACATAGAACGAGTCGAGTTTATGTAAATTCCTAATCCTGAGAATTTAAATTCAGTCCAAGTTACTTACCCAAAACTTGAATTCAGCAAATACCGGAACCGAAACAGCATCCACAGAGGACCAGAATTCACGAGGCCCAGAAGATTGCGTTTATATAGACACCAACCCAGAAAATCGAGAAAGATTAGAATATCATTTGATTAAAGGTGAAGTAAAATTTGGATTGTTAGTTATTAAAAATTGAAGTCGAATTGGATTATTAGTTATTAAAAATTGAAGTCGAAATTGGAATTTATTAGATTTAAGATTTAATTGAAGTAAATAAAATTAAGTAAAATAATTGAAATTTGTTTTTCTGAAAGCTTACGGTGTCGCCATCCACTGAGTTTTCTGAATAGGCATAAGAGCCCATTCATTTTGCTTGTAGTACGCTGACGTCCAGCGAAATCTCCTTGAGCGATGCCATCGCCCGCCCACACGCTTCTCCGCCATTGAAATTCCAGAGCAATCGCCGCGTTCTGCGGCCTGACCTGAACAGCGGTCCGCTGCCTCTGCACCCGATGTTTACAAATAAATTCGCTCGATGTTTTCTTAAGCCACTTGCGTCATTTTTGCGAATCAAATAGCAGATGAGCGATCACGTGCGCGGCGGCCTTAATGGCGGTCACCGCGGCAAACAATGTGAGTGCAGCAATACACTCACAGCAGAAATTGCTTCCCTCTGTCAATGGCGTAACTTCGCTAAAAAAAACTTGTTTAGCCATTTTGATATACATAATTGCACTCCAACAGCTGCTATTGTTGATGTTTGGTGAGATTCCTGTACATCAAAAGCTCATTGGGGCTTTACGTGGCTTGCCTCGAAGCTTTATTTTCCATTAGCTTTAAATTGGTTCTTGTACAAAATAACTCCGAAAAGTTAAATGGTATAATATTCCAAAAGGTTCGAAACTCGATTAATATGAATGCTTAACTTCATAATGAAGGTTGTCCAAAATGGCAGCTAGTTGTTCATCTCGTAAAATGAAAAATTGACAAACGACAATTAAAGGTGGCAAATCTGATAACTTGAATTTAAAAATTGGAATTTAAAGGAGGCCATGATTTTCTCCAGATTTTTCTTTTTGCTCTTCTGATCGCCCTATTATATGTAGTTAGTCGGCTTTTATAACTCTCTCAGTTGCCGCTTTTCCTGGCTGTGTTAAAAAGCTTCTTCGTGGCGGATCTCAACATGGAGAGCTCGTTATTCCACCAGGAGTTTTCCTATTGCGCGTTCTCATCAAAACGAGGCAGATATTGTTGTAAGCAACAGTTCGTCCCGAAAGGCTACCCACGGGGATCTAGGATGCCTATATGCCCTCACTCTCTCCAAAGACTCACTCACCATAAAGTGATTGTGTCAGGGGTCTAAGCACGATGGCTCACCTGAGACCCGCCAGTAGTTCACGTAATTAGCAACGTGTTGATTGGCCAGTTTGATGTCAATAACCTCACATTTCCGACCGTTGTCGAAGGAAGGATCCGTGCCACGATTTAATATGTCCAGGTTAGTCTTCTTCTTCTTCTTCTTTGATCCGTTAGCTGGCGGTCCGAGCGGGACGTCCCCGCAACGGATACGCTGCTGTCGGTGCCGCTGGGTCCCGAACTCTATTCACGATTCGCTTCCATTCTCCTCGGTTTTTGGCGGTGTCTCGAGCCTCGGTAACTGATAATCGTTGATTCTTTAAGTCACCCTCGATATTCTTCAACCAGGTTTTCTTCGGTGCCGATCGCTGTATTCTCCAGTCTGCAGGACGGTCTCGCCAGAGAAGTTTACGTGGCAAGCGGTTATCATCCATTCGGCAAACATGTCCAAACCACCGTAGTCGACGTTTCTGCATTTCTTCTTCGATCAGTGTTTGCTGATCGCATCTTTGTCTGACAACCTCATTTCGAAGGCGATCACGGAGTGAGACACGGAGGATCTGCCTCAAACATCGCATTTGGAAGACCTCGAGCTTCTTAACGTCCGGTTTGAGCAGTGTCCACGTTTCAGATCCATAAAGAAGAATCGGAAGAATCAACGTTCGGTAAAGACGTAGTTTTGTTTTGATGGAGATATTTGCTCGTTTCCATATGCACCACTTGAGCGAGGCGAATGTTGCTGTTGCCTGGCCGATACGGCTGTGAACGTCGGCCGTCGATGCTACTTTCGTTTCCTCAACCAATGATCCCAAATATTTGAACCTTGGAACTTGTTCGATTTGGGTTCCATCGAGGTGAACACTGGCTCTTGATCCATCCGTTGTGAGCACTTTGGTCTTTTCCGCATTGATTTTTAACCCGTATGATTGGGCGATGCGGGAAATATCGTATAAGATGTCCGTTGCTTCGGCATCCGTGTCGGCGAAAACAGCGCTATCGTCGGCGAACATTAAGTCTGTCCAGGTTAGTAGATAAGAGGTAGTCAAAAAAAAATATTGACCTCTCTTGCTCACAACCCTACTGCTTCAGGCATCAAGATGGGCGTTCGCATCACATCCTACGATGATCTGCAGATCGCTCCTGTTAGAGTGACCCACCATATCCTTAAGTTCTTTGGATGGTGGTGCGTCCCTGAAGTCGTAGGGGAGGTATGCTGAGCATAAAATAATGATACTCTTTCTACCCCCTTTGCTAATCTGTATCCTCTCTACTGCCAGGTCTCTCGACGTTTTATCAGTGAGAGGAAAGTAGTTATTATTTTTATTATAAACTATACAGGTCCGAGAGTTGCTGCCCATATTACTGCATGCAATGCTGTAGCCGACTGCCCTCAAGTCCTGTATAGATCCGTTGCTTACCCATAGCTCCTGTACGGGATCCACGTCCACAGTTTGGGAGGCCAGCATCCTGCAAAGGACTGCCGAGGCAGCCCTACTGTGTTGCAGATTTCACTACACCACCCGCATCCTGGGGTTGCTCCTGCTGCGAGTCAGCAGAAATCTCCTCTTTGATGCCAATCTTCTTGACTTTGATTCGATTGAATCTGTGGAGTTTTTTTTTAATTTATTGATTTGATTTTTTAATTTAATTTAGTTTTTTAATTTAATCTTAGAACTATTAAATCAATTTTTCACCTGAGTAAATGTTCTTCTCCTCCAAAGTAGAATGTAACCTTTTCAAGAGATGGCGCCAATCAAATTAACGTAATATTGTATCTTATAGCTTTCAACCATCACTTGCAATATTAATAGCTAAAGTTTAATTAAACTGAAAAAAAAAGCAGAATAGCTCAAGACAGCTCATTATAGAGGAGTGCAAAAAAGGTAGAGCAGACAAATATCATATGAGAAAAGACTCTAATAGTACAGGACATGCAAAAAATGTTTTCATTTCTTCAGTAAGCATAAATACATATTCGACTAAAACAACCCAAAAATCAACGAAAGTGTAGGCAGGAACCTAGTTCGCCGTTATGCGCTTGTCAAAGCTTTTTAAGCTTAATTCGTTAAAGATTCGCAACTAAGGGATGGTGAAAGGGATGCTCCCAGGGACGCGTACTTCAGTGGGCGCAAATTTAAATTTTTTTTTAGAAAAGGTTACAGTGCCTCGCAGCAGAGGAACTATAACGAAGGGACGTCGGGTGAAAGAACATCTTGCGAAGGATTATCAGATGTGCTCATTGCTGCTTGAGTATTTGGATGTAGAAGTTCATAAGAACGATAGGTGGAAAACGGTCGGTATCTGACTTACTCCTATGCAATGGAATGCAAAAGCATTTAGGGTAATAAGCTGTAGACGGTTGCAATACAGTTCTGAACTAGTCCAAGGCGGCTGTATAAGTAGATCTGAAATTTCATCTGCATACATGTGGAGTTTTCAGCTTGTGACGACACTTCTAAGATCATTTATGTACATAGAAAAGGGTAATGTTCTTAGTATGGACCCTTGCGGAACGGCACACGTTACCGGTAAGGGATCCGAAATCGAGTTATGCAGCTATACTTTTGGGAACGACTCTGCAGGTAAATAAGAATTGAAGAGGTAGCAGAGGATGTAAACCACATGTGGGTTGCCAGGTTGCAACACTATCAACTGCCCTACTGAAATCAAGAAGAACGAGGAAAGCAACAATACTGTAATCAAGAGCCCTTCGGAGGACAGTAGTTACCTTCAGAAGTGCAGATTCTCATCTATAGCTTTTGTGAAATTCAGACTGTGTCCGACTTAATAGCGACTTCGCCTCACAGTTGTGCAATATCTCTCCATTCGGGAAATATTCATTTAACCACATTTCGGTAAAGAAGAATTGTGGAATTCTTGGGTGAATTATGTTTATCGGGGCGTGTTAACATGGGACGCATCTCACTCTTCTTGCTTCTACTCCTCCTACCTGTACAGCAGCCACTTTCAAGACACGCTTAATAGATGTCCATAGGCCGTCAATATCGTTGGACATTCTTTCAGAGAGCGTTCTCGTTTGTGTAACGATATTCGGTTTCAGGGAGTTTTAACTTATCAATGTTAAGTTTTTGTTAGGGGTCGTCCGTTAATTACGTGAGGAATTTAGAGGGGGAGGGGGTCAACCCCAATCTCACGTTGGGTAGAGAGGATCTCGGCAAATATCGTGCAATTTTTGTCCGCAAGAAAGAGTGGAAACATTTTTTTATGTGAAAAAACCAAGCTTAGGAGTCACCCTTTGCAGTACCAGTTTGTCTTATCGTTAAGGTCATGGTGCAAAGTCTAGTAGTAAGCTTGTTTTGAAGAATAGAGGAGAATAAGAAAGGTTCGAGAGAGGGGTTTAGGAGGTGCTCAAGGAAATGTCAATGAGCCTGACGTTTAAGCTCTAAGATGTTGTACGAGCTCGGAAATACTGACTGTGGAAGATTACTCCAGTCGAGTTGTTCTATTCATAAACGAACTTCTAGATCGTATTGTGCTCGAGGAGATTGGGTTGTAGGGTATAAGAGTGGGCCGAGCAGGCTAGTCTTGTGTTGAGGTTCTGATTTTCAGTGGAACAGGCGCTACAGCGATAAAGTATAGAGTGCTAGTAGATTCCTACGGTATCCAAAGGGTCTTTAGCGGCGTCTATCACCAATGAGTTTGATCGCACGAATTTGCACCTTGTCGGGGGAAGCCAAGATGTTTTTTGTTCCGCCTACCTAGATATACAAGTGGTATTAAAGGTGGAGCCTAATGTAGAATTTGTAGATTGTAGTCAGGACGGCTGGCTGGAGAAGGGGAGCTTGCACCTTTTAAGAAATTCAAGGCATTGGGAGCCTTAGTTGGCGATTTGGAATATGTGATCAATCCATCGCAGACCCTTAATTAGGGGTCCATTAGACGATAAGTTTTGCTGTTAGTTTTAAACCAGTTACTGCTATAACTGGCGGATGATTGATGTAATTATCTGAATATTTACTCATGACTGATGGCATTGATTGACGCTTGCATGGACGTGTAATTGACTCCTTAAAGCCAAAATCACCTTACATAATTAATAGACGACCCCTTATTGCTATTATCGTTGCTTCTTACGTGAAGGCTATGGTTGCCTATTATTCCACTCTATTGAAGCTCCTTCCCGATCTTAGCGTTGAAGTCATCAGACATCATTTTTATATCATTAGAGGGTATATGGTCGAATATCCTCATAGCATTCTGATAAAATTCATCATTTTTTTCTTCCGTTCGGCATGTTACATTGACTATGGAGATGTTGCAAAGTTTTGTCTTAATTCGCAATGTGCCAATGTCTTTCTCACTGATTGGCTGGAAGTCCAGAATTTGGGGCTTTAGAGATTTATCGACTACAAAAACTGCTCCCAATTGACGTGTTGTGCTTCTACTAGAGAGGATGGTATGAGCTCTAACATCACTTACATCCTTGTTGGTCCATCTTGTTACTTACAGTGCTGCGATTTTTACTTTATATCTTGTATCTCTCTAGTTCCAATAGTACAGATCTTAGAGCTCCTGCTCTGCTCATTGTCCTTATGTTCCAAGTAGCTTAATCAAAGTCCACATTTCGTGGCTTGCGTCTTAGCCGTGTGATCAATCTGGCCTGAAGCCCTCTTAGGTAATTCGGGACAAAGTTGTTAGCCTGGAGCCCACCCAGAACGACGTGGACGTTGGTGAAACGGACTAGACTGACAGAGCTGTGATGGTAAGTTCAGTAGACGTTACTCTGTTTTTGCAACTTCTGAGCCCTGGAAGCTCCGGTATTCTGAGGACTGACATCAACCCTTGAATTTAATTCTTCGATGCTGATTGCTCCTTTATAGGACTAGTGGGGGCATACGGCCGTACTGAACCCTTGCTCAGTTCAGTCTTCCATGTGCTACATACCTACAGTGTCATATTTAATACACTTAAATTATCCTAAATTAAATTAACTCCAACTTCAACACTTCCACAATCTTAATCTCAGGCTTCAGCATAATTTATTCGCGAGCGAGTCGTCTTATCTTTTGACACAAAATTCATTAATTATTAAGAAATCATAAAACTATAATTAAAAAAAAGGATATTAATTAAAGTCACTTTTTCACGCACGTTTTAGAGGTTCACACAGCAAGGTGTAACATTCGCACTTTCACCCCCCACCCCCTCGCCTTATGTCTTGTGCCCTGTGCACAGGAAGGTGGAAAACCGCTTCAGCTGGAGCGTAACCATTTGACACAGCCAGCGTGCTGTGGGGGTGGCAAGGACCACGTGAATGCTCCCGGTATCGCATGCTGGGACTGCTTTCCCCAGCCGGCACACAAAGCACATTCCTCGCAGCCGTACTAGGGCCCAGGCACAATGCGCCTACCCCCGTAATCGATAATTGAACGAAGACTTTGTGGAATTGAACGAAGGGTGCTCCCCAACAAGCTGCCCTCAAAAGCTGGGCATCCGGACAGTTTTAGATTTGACGTTTATCCGCTAGCACCGAAAACGAGAAACGCTTCGAAAATTAAAATTAGTAATAATTAAAAAAAAAAGAAAAAAGAAAAGCTAGAATTAAATTCCTTGCAAAATTAGAGAAAAAGAAAAACGAACGAAAAAAGTCGGGAAAAAGTCCAGGTGGAAAACGGCGATTATAGTTTTCTTGTCCATTGGCGTAGAGGCGAATAATTTTCAACGCAAAAATTTGGTTTTGGTGCGTTTTTTTTGGGAAAGGGTGAATTTTGAGGAAAATCTTTTTTTTTTGGTGTGTGCGACGAGGAATTTATTGTATTTTTTTTTCGTTAGTTTTATTTCGAATATAAAAAAGCTTGCAAAAAAGTGCTTTTCACCTGTGTGTGAGTGCGTTCAGAGTGCGGTGTGATGATAAATGAAGGCGTTTTTCCCAGCCGCGGGTGATTGTTTTCGGGATTTTTCTTGGTCTCCGCGGAAAATCGATGTCGATACAACACACAACTATTATAGGAGGCCTAGGGCTTCGCTAAAAAGATAAAGGAGAAAAAAAATTCGAGAACGGATTTATTTTAAGACTTGAAGAGACGAAATTTTTTTTTGTTGTACTAAATTTTACGTGTGTGTGTGTGTGCTTGTGCGTGCGTGTATTTTTGTTATGTGTACCGGAAAAGGAAGACGTCGAAGGGTGGAGGTTGTCGCTTTCTTAAATGTCAAAAACGTGTGAATTGTGTGCATCTTTTTTGGGTGAGACAACGTTTGGTTTGATGTTGTTTTTTTCCTTTTTTTCTTTTGATCACAGAAACAGGAAATTGCTTTTGTGTTCTTCAGGCGCAGCTCAGAACTAGGATCCATATTTTTTTTTTACACAAGGGGTTCACCTACACATGAGCTTAAGATATAAATGCAAAACATAAACAAATAATAACCACCTAGAGGGATTTTTTTTATTATTATTGATACGTAATTTTTATCTAGATAAAAATTTCTTGCGTGTTACATAAAAAAAATTACATTTTCCGGGTTTATATTTTTTCTTTCCTAAAGAAAAAAAAAGAATGAAGAAAATTGCTAAAACAACAAAAATACGAAAAAAGGGAGAAAAGTTTATGGGGTGATTTGGCTTTGCGCCTTATACAACTTTTGCCCCTCGCTTATAGGCGCCCTAATAATGCAGGGAAAGTTTCCCCTTTCTCCGCTTCGCCATTGTTGTTTTATACATATCTATATAAATATGTATATACATGTATTTTGTAGTTCTTCCTTCTTTTTTTTATCGTTTAGGAGGCGATTTAACTCTTACATCACCGCTGCCGCCACAGTTGGCAAAAGCAGAATCTACACGGTGCTGGTATATCACAGTTGAGCGCCCTTGACTTTGACGTTATATGCCAAAAAAATGTTGATACGCCAAACATACATCCTTAACCAATGCCCAGGATACGTAATTTATTATTAATTAGTAAGCTGCACCTTTATATCTTTCTTTCTACACACAGGCCCAATCCGCCGATGGTGGTTTTAACACAGCGCCGGCCCTAGGGTAGAGCGAGTGGAGCGGTCGCTCCAGGCGCCAGATGGTAAGGGGCGCCAAAATGAATGCGAAAAACAATTTCGAGTAAAAAATAAAATTTTGATGGCCCTTTTTGAGGGCGTTGTTTATAGCTAGTCAAGTCTATGTACTCATCAATATGACTCGAACACGGCACAAGCAGGGAACACTGACTCCAAGACCGATCGTACATGGCCTTAGGCGCGGATACCAGGTGATCTTCGGTTTGAATTAGCCTTCCATTGGTGATACGGAGCTCTGACATGAGCGACCGTCCTTTCGCCGAGCTCATGGTAGCAATATAAAATTACCTTAAAAAAACTTCTTAAAGCTCCAAACATTTCTGGGGCTCCCACAGCTCCCAAAAGAACGACCTACAAGGCCAGTTAGATATTTTTGGATCCATGCTTCAAGGTGTCGAATGTAGTCCCAGTGAAGGAAAGTTTTCGGGATTTTTCTTCAGGGTCGGGGGGGGGCAGTCTGAGCCCGTAAACCCAGAGATGGAGTCCGTTGAGATCACTCCTTCATTGAGAGATCTCGATAGATCTCCTGCGGAAGTAAGGGCTCCTAATCGGAGAGGTGTCTCGAAAAACGATCGCTTTCAGAAGACGAGGTGGCCCAGCCTGAAAACGTTTTATGCGATATCTGTAAGCTAGCTACTCCCTTGTAGAGGCTGGTAGGGCCTGCATGGCCCCCGAGGGAGGAAGGGATACCGATTTTCTTAATAAGAGAGTTAGATCATCTGGATGTTCTCTAGGGCATAATAACCCGGCGAAAAGGGCGAAGGCTTTTGCCATACGGTTTGAAAAGCCTTCAGAAAAGTCGGACGCACCCATAATGAAGTCTAGAACGACTCCAAAGCCGACCTTCTGTCAAATAGCGGAAAGGGTCAGAATTGGCGTGTTTGCGACTAACAATCCGGAGGCTCTTATGAACCCGAAACAGTTAGTTTAGCAAGGAAGTCGTCTGGAGGCGGTAGCCCAATTGGCTCAGGGCTCAGAACAGCTCAGGTCAGTACGGGTCGATACGCCCTCTATGATGGGCCGCCTTAAACCTTGGAAGGAGCAAGCTTTTTTGCTGTAGACGGGAACAAGCTGCCGCGCAGCTTTTTTGTAATCGGGTACTTTCCGGCAGCAACAGAGGACCCCATTGACATGTTGAAAGGATAGGGGTCCAAAAGAAGACCCTAAGGGTGTAGGACTGGAGAATACTCCACAAAGTGCACCGCATAAAATTCGCAGAGATGACGTTGTCAGGATGGTGAACACTGCAATTTTGGGTTGATGGTAGAAGCCTCTTTTTTCTAGGCGACTCTCCACCATCTCAGCCTTACTAGCTGGGACAATCCCTAACCATGCAATACAAACAACCAAATAGCCTCCAAAAAGTTGGTGCTGTTGGCGAAACGTCGGGAAAGCAACCCTGAGAGGACATGCTTGCTCTATTGCCGCTAGAGGCGGGGCTGTGACCCTAAAACCACCATCGAAATCCTCATGAGGTCCCCAGCCCATAAAGGCTTACAAAAGGGGAGATATAATCTCGTAAGGAAAAGGCTGGCCGGTAGTGCTCGAAAAAAGTTTTATCTAGGACAACTTGAAATACAATTTATGTGAAGTGAAAGCGTCGCACTAAGGGCGCCGAGAGACAATCTCGCTCCACCCTCAACAAGTGTTAGGGCCGGCGCTGGTTTTGCACAAACTTTCCGCTATTTTCACTTTTTGATACTTTACATCATAAATATTATCTGCCAAAAACCAACTTACTTTCATAGCAATTAGAGTTTAACAACACCACAATACAGCCCAGATTTCACCAGTTGCTGTTAAACTAATACATTTCTAGGCATCTATCGCAACAGAACCCTTAAAATACCTTTCTGGTTTGTTCAAAAATACTTTCTTAGAATGCTGATTAAGGGCAGCAGATGCTGCTTATCACTTCTTGTACAAAAGCTGAATATTATTAATCTTTTGTTTAATAAATTACGATGATGGGGTTTGCTTATGCCCCATTCATATACAGAGTTAATACATAAAATATCGCTTGGGTATATATAAAGAAGGATCATTGCTAGAGAGAGTATTGTTGCCCCGATGATTAATTGAATTCAGTAATTTCGTTCTGTGTTTGTTGTTTTTTTGCCCAACTCTCAAGCAGTTTTGTGTTTCTATGACGGATGGTTTCTTCTTCGATTAATTCAAACAAAACTTTTTTGTTTATTTTTAATTCCACTCAAAACTTGTTGTTGTTGTTGTAAATAAATAACCACCAATTCCCAGGATCTTGATATAACTAATTGATGAATTACACTTTAATAATCCAACAACATTGAGTGCTTTACTTAACTAATTTGTTTAGTTGTTATAAGAGTTATAACAACTACAAAATTAACTTACTAAACTAAACTCCTTGGCAATTATACCAAATAATAAAACATATAAAATCCATACTAAAAGTGTGGATCTACTGCACGATGAACATTAATCTTGTTTTGGAATTATTTCATTATAGGCGGATGCTTTTAATGTTTTCATATTCCTAAGAGTATTCGCATTTTCCCTCGATTTCTTTGGTATAACAGATGGCCACTATGGATAGGCCTAATATCCATTTGTTACTGGACAGGACTGGCTTTCACCAATTAATCATTTTTTGTAGCAGTTTTGTATTTTGCGGTATCAACTTATGCAAATTTTCGTTATGTAATTTTATTTTTGTTGAAGAATTTAATTATTTATTAAATTTAAGGAGTTATCGTTGGGAATTCTTAGATATTGGTTCATTTTAAAATAAAAGCTTATTTTTTGTACTATTTATTTTTATTTTCTACTTTTTAGCCTATTGTATGTATGCCGCCATTTGCGTTAGCCGCCATTTTGATTTTGGGATAACGCCACACAGTTTATTGTGTTCTACCTATCATACCCTTTCATTTGATACTCATGTCGGGGGGTCGGGGAACGTATTTGCTAAAATCGGCGACCACTTTGGAACTGCCATCTTGATTTTCTTACCAAATGGTCAGATTGCATTGTCACAGGACCGAAAGCTAACCTGGAGGTCCACTCGAAGACCGTAGATCGTTGGCAAGGGAGTTCTGGCAATACACATTAATGATTAGGGAAGTGCTGATAGATGGCTCTACCGTCCTCTGTATACAACCCTACTGAATCGTAAAAACGTAACTCTCGATCTGCTGCATCTATGCATCAGATATATTGAGATAGCCTGCCTAGCCCTATGGCTACTACAAGTGCTTTTTGCGAACTACTTAGAATTGTAAACTCAAGTTTAACTCAGATTTCAAGGTTTCCCCACATCCCCACTAGACAGGACTGAGTTGTGTCGGTGAAGAATTTGCTTTTGCTATGGCAGTTATATAACTATCCAACCAAATTGTCAATTTTTGTTTACTGTTTCGCTTGCCTGAGATTCGACTAAATACTTTTTGGCAAAAGAACTGATTGATCAACAATATTTTCCCATATTAGGCTACGCTTTGAGTTTAGTTTTCTTCTTTAGAACCAAAATGACGCTCCTATCATTTACAATTTAAGTTATTTCATCGGTCAAAAACAATCACTTTCATCGCTTTTTGGGCTTCGATTGATGCAAAATACGGAACTAATCACGAAAAGCAAGTCGATAGTAAGCATATTGTAGCGTTGTCAATTTTTCATAGAAGTAGTAGAAGACGTAGAAGCTGCAATGTGTGCTATACTAATATGCCTTCCAGTATCACCATTTGGGAACAATAATGGATAAACCATCTAAAGGTGAATCCAATACAGAAATATTCGGCAATGTATATGATAATTTTGAAAATACGAACATTAATTCCTTCAAACGGTGCTTTACTATCGTCATTTCTGAATATAGCTAAATTTACAGACTATCGACAGTATTCAGCCATTGATTTGAATTGGCGAACAAATTCATTCGCACGATCTAATTTGGGGGTGAATTTTAAATCTTTCGCGCATTCTGTTTTAAACTTTTTAGCTTCTGCTGTAGTAATCCGCCCTCGAAAATGACGAAAGATACTTCAAGTTTTGGTAAACGTCATAACAAGACGCACACTTTGTGCGGTCGTTGCGGGTGTTCATCCTATCATATACAGAAATCTATTTGCGCCAAATGGGGATATCCAGTCGCTAATTTGAGATCATACAATTGGTCCGTTAAGAAGGCTAAAGGGAGGAAGACCACTAGTACTGGCCGTATGAGTTATCTTAAGATTGTACGTAAGCGATTCCGAGAGGGTACGCAAGCAAAACATAGGAAGTCAACGTAATTTGTATACTTTGGTTTAAACATCATAAAAGTAAAGATACATAGCACAGTGCTCGACCAAAATCCAAAGTCAATTACTGAGTTTCCATGAGAGTTCAACCAGAGTTGAACCCGAGTTGAACTCCATGGAAACAGTCGCAGTCAAGAGTTTTCGTTAAAGATTTTCAACTCTGCTCAACTCAACGAAAATAGGTAGATTGAACAGAGTTCACGCACACAACTACAAACGGGATTGTCAAAAGTTAAAATAGTCAAAATGTCGCGCCTGTTTATAACATTTCTGTTGTACAACGAACACAATAAATTAATTTTATGGTCCATGATCACTATTTTATAATAACAAAAATATTACGTCAAATTTAAAAACAGCTGCTTGCTTAATACAAGTACACATTCAGCTGTCTGTACACAGGCAGAAATGTCAGCCATGGAAACGCATAGAGTTGAGTCGTTGAGTTGAAGTGTCATTTCAACTCAACCTCAACTCGACTCCCATGGAAACTCGGTAATAGCGTCAGTATCTACGATGATAAAACACATCATGCATCTTGAAATGATCCACAAAATTCAAAACAGTATCAAAGAATTTAGCTTTATACAACAACTACGCAACTATATAAGCTTTAATAAAGAACACTTACCTCTCTGATCACCTGTATTATATGTATTATTTGGCCAAACAGTAAAACTCGGCCTAAAACCACATAGCTGTCACCATATGCAGTTGCTCACGGTCGTTGTTCCTTTAAATTTCACCCGATGAATGTTCGCTTAATACATAGAGTAACATTAGAATGTTGCAATGTGATGTTCACAACATGAATAATAATAACTTTTGCACTTTTACCCCTACACTTGTCTGCACTTATATGTTTAAGAATTATTCTGTAATCATTTTTAATCACCTTAAAGCCACTTTCACACTTTCGTTTCCTTCGATTACCACACAAATTCAACACTTTTTCCCTAAATAAACACGAAAAAAACACCGCAAATGTAAACAAACAATTGGTCACTTTACCACACTTAAAACACTCTTAAACACTTTTTTTTTTTATTTAAATCACTAAAGCACTAATCACTGGTGTAATCCTTGTGCAGAAAAAAGCGATAAAATATAATATTTAATGCCTTTTTACTGCGAAAATATTAAAAAATTGGCGCCAAAAATGTTCACCTATCGAAACTCAATTAACACACTTAATCACTGATTTCACTCATTTATTTCACTGATTAAATCACTACAACTGATCACTGATAATCTTATTTTAGTAAAAAGTGATAAAATATATTATTTTATCCTTTTTTATTGCAAAAATATAACGAAATCTTACACCGCGCCTCGCAATATAATTTCTTTTTGAAACGTCAAAACTTGTGACTGTGTTGGCAGCCAAAGAAAAACTTTACTTCCAAACCTGGAGTTGCAATGGGCTTGCCATAATACTTTATTTTTAACCGACTTCAAAAAAGAAGGAGGTTATCAATTCGGGGCGTTTGTTGGTCCTGCTTGCGAATAACTTTGTAACGCAATAACTTTTTTGCGTTTTTCTTGTTTGTTTTTTCTGTTCTTCTTCTGCAACTTGCGATTATTTGCATATGAAAATGACAGGAAATTTTTAAGTAGAGCCGAAAAAATATTAAGATTGCCTAGTTATAGGCGGTATCCAACGTCCATGAGCGAAATCCACAAAATCAAAAAGCTGGCGTTCTAAAATTATGGTACATAGTAGTAATTATGGTGGTAATTAAACTGAAAAGGATCTAATGTTCTAAGTCCGTTTATAACATTATGACTGGTATTTTAGGCAAGCCAAGAGTCTTCGAAATTGCGCCTCGAAGCGTCTCTCGATGTTCTTTAGAATATCTACCAAAACTGCTCAGATTTGTGGAACGAAAATTCAAGGATTTTGCATACCATAATGCACCATTCCACAAGGCTATCTTTGTGCCAGAGTTTTGGCCAAAAATCAACGAATATCATCGACGAAACATCATACTGGCCTGATATTGTTCGATGTAACTTTTCCTGTTCCTGAAGAAAAAATTAAAACTTCGAGGAAATGGTTTGGAGCGCATTAGAGCATAAAAGAAAACTGCTGACGGCCATACTTGGATTAAGCGATTTTTGGTTTCGTGTTCAGTAGTGCTTGTGCAGGCTAAAACATGAACAAGCTATACTTTGGTATTACTATTTGTAACCATGTATTTGTAAAGCTTGGTCACCGAATAAAGTTTGTAACAGCTGTGTATCAAAACATCGTAAGTGTCCAATACGTAAGGAGAACAGTTTTAATTACTGAAAATCAGCCATTGCCTTCTTTCTCTTCAAATACTATGCATACTGGCGAATCATTTGATAGTTGTTGTCCAGAAGACAAGGTAAATCTAGATCCTAATTTTGAGATAATTCTGAATGATTTGACGAGAGATTTAGGGCTACCTAAAGATGCCGCGGAACTTCTTGGTTTGAGAAAACCTTACTTTCCCCCGGAAATCGTTCTGCTGAATTCGGAAAGGAGAGAAGGAATTTGCACAACATGAGAAACAGCGTCGGTTATGTCCAGAGAAACATGCAACATTGGATCTCGGACACTACCTGGCAAAAAATAGAACGCAGGAGGGCCCTCAAAAATAAC
Organism: Thereva unica; assembly: GCA_949987705.1. Classification (NCBI taxonomy): domain Eukaryota; kingdom Metazoa; phylum Arthropoda; class Insecta; order Diptera; family Therevidae; genus Thereva; species Thereva unica. The sequence continues at coordinate 157,106,956 of OX465283.1, read as the reverse complement.
GTAAACTCTACAAGCGACCCGGAAAGACGTCACCAACTTGAACGGGAATATTCCCAATTACACCGGGAAGTAAAGAGAAGTGTGCGGCGTGATAAAAGGCAGCAGATAAATGAGCTCGCAGAAAAAGCGGAAAACGCGGCAAACACAGGCAACAGTAAAGTGCTGTACCAAATTACTAAACAGCTCTCGGGAAAGCACTCTACTAAAAAGCATGCCGTAAAGAGTGCGGATGCGAGGCTGCTGTGCAGCGACGAGGAGCAACTCCAAAGATGGAGAGATTACTTCTTCGCCGCCCTGAATGGTTCACTTGCACAGGAACCTCAGGAAAACAGCAACAATGCACAGCCGATAAGAATCAACACCCGGGCCCCATCCAAGACGGAAATAGTAACCGCAATTCATGCGATGGCCAATGGTAAAGCAGCTGGAAAAGATGGCATCCCGGCAGAATTGTTGAAAGCCGATTCAAGCCTCATAGCAGATGCGCTTCAGCCAATCCTGGAAATAGCATGGAACACCTGTACCTTTCCGGAGGATTGGACGGAAGGTATCATAGTCAAAATACCCAAAAAGGGGGACCTAACAATATGCGACAACTGGAGAGGCATCTGTCTATTATCTACTGTGGGTAAAGTCTTGTCCCACGTTATATTATCAAGGATAAGAGAGGCAGTAGACCGAACGCTTAGAAGGCAGCAGGCCGGATTCAGGAAGGGCCGCTCATGTATAGACCATATTAACACCTTGAGAATCATAGTGGAGCAGTCTACTGAATTCCGATCCCCCCTTTACCTAGCTTTCGTAGATTATGAGAAAGCGTTCGACTCGGTTAATAGGAGCTTTATATGGCAGGCATTACGGCGACGTGGACTGCCTGATAAAATAATAGAATTGATAAAAGCCCTTTACAACAATTCCAAATGCAGAGTTCTCCATAATGGAAAATTATCCGACAGCTTTGAGGTGAGCTCAGGAGTACGACAAGGATGCCTACTTTCGCCATTACTATTTCTTATAGTAATAAATGACATCCTTGTCGACGCTCTAGATAATAGAACAGGCGGCATACAATGGGGTTTGCTAGACCGCCTTAAGGACCTCGACTACGCGGATGATATCTGTTTGCTGGCCCACAGACATCAGGAGCTAAAAAACATGTTAAACAATTTGGCAACAGAAAGTAGTCTAGCAGGCTTAAGGCTGAATCCGAACAAAACCAAAGAAATGCGGATAAATGCAAACACACTTGAACGAACTGCGCTGAATAACCGTGACGTGGAACTGGTAGATAAATTCTGCTACCTCGGTAGCATTATTACCGAAAATGGCGGTACAGAAGAAGACGTCAGTTCCAGAATAAATAAAGCACGAGGCGCATATGCATGCCTGTTCCGCATATGGAGATCAACGGAGATCTCAACTAACACCAAATTGCGGCTGTTCAACTCCAACGTTAAGGCAGTTCTTTTGTACGGTTGCGAAACATGGAAAGTCACCCAATTCATCACAGGGCGCCTACAAGTCTTCATCAACAGATGCCTGCGTCGTATCCTAAAAATCCGCTGGCCAGATAGAATTTCAAATGAAGAGCTATGGCGCCGTGCCGGCCAAGAAAGGATAGACGACCAAATCAGGCGAAGGAAATGGAATTGGGTAGGCCACACCTTGCGACGCGATAACGAAAACCTAGCCAAACAGGCCCTTGACTGGAACCCGCAAGGATCCCGTCGAGTTGGAAGACCTAGAACAACGTGGAGGAGGACCCTACTAGCAGAGGCCGCAACAACTGGGAGATCCTGGTCAGAGCTGAGAGCTGTCGCGCAAAACAGAGTCCGCTGGAGGGCAACTGTTTCCGCCCTATGTCCCATGAGGGATTAAAGGGGCACAAAGAAGACAAAGAGAAACATGTAGATTTTGTCTATTGCAAAGACATGGACGGATTAGTGAAGATGTACTCGTATAATACGATGTTAATAACTGTAGACTCTCGTCAAAAAGAAGTTTAGGGCACTTCTACTTTACAATGGAAAGAAATATTCTTCTTTGCCCGCATTGTTAATTTTTACATTTTCATAAATGTGTATTGTGAAAACTCTGACGTAATAGAAAAGAGCCGATTTCGGATTGGTGATAAGGAGGTCCCAAAACCCAAAAATCATGCTGAAGCTGAAAAAAATATGACTTGGGGCCGTATACACAGCGAAGGAAACTCTTAATTATAATTTAAACATAAACATCAACCTAGCTCACTCCTCATAAATTTCTAGATTGGGAGTAATTTGATAACTTCATATCGCCTTCGTCATGTGTAAAAATTCCCAATATACAGTAAGATCCCCCCCCCCCTCCGCTGGCGCATTTAGTGCTGTTTCGGTTTAATGCGATTCGTTGAAAATTGCAAGCAGCATTGGGCTTTGATTTTATTAGAGGATTATATATCTGGTGTGTTCGCGTACTCGCCTGCGGGTTCCATCGGGCGCCAGAAAGCGCCCGAAACCGCCAGATTTCTGTTCTATTCCGATGGAACCCGCAGGCGAGTACGCGAACACACCTATCATTTGACCAAATCTAAACAAAGACGAAACAAAGAACGTTCGGTCGGAACTGACTAGTCGAGCGGCAATGACTTTCATGTTCAAAAAATCTTTTAAAATGGTACAAATTGATACGTCAGACACAGAACCTTCAGCGGTTATATCTCTTAGACTTAAACAACGATTTCTTTACTTTAACGATGTTAGGTTCAGTTGAAGACGTTGATGGCTGAATAGTATCTCATTTCTCTCGATGATGTTTACGGCGCTTAGTGTCAATCCCGTCAAAATGGTGCTGATATTTTCACCATGAAACGGATAATGTCAGGATTGACTGATCTAGACAAAGCTTTAGTCTTTTCACAACAAGCCAATTGCTTAGGGGTGACACTAAATGTTAAACTACAGTACACCCAATGCATGGAAAATGAGCAAGATGCGAAGATCTCTGGAGATCCTATCAAAACCTCAAACGGCTCGCGCTGAAAAACAACTTTTTATCCTATCTGGTATCCAAATGGCATACAGAGTGATTAAATTCTGCAGGTCTAAGTCCAAATTAGTTAAGGATTGGTAAAGCGCCCTTGACGATGTGGGTACTCTCAATCGGGGTGACCCTTATGTAGGTTTCGAGCTAGTCGGCTTCGCGGACAATAAAAACAGAAAACGCATTGGCCACCAGCTATGGATGTTCAGAAGGACAGAGGACCCCACCTACAGACTCTACCTCCAAAAAAACGAATCTACCTTTCAAGTTCTCTATCACTGTCTCGAGATAGCTACGAGCAGAGCCTCGTCTCAGCGCCATCTTGCTTAACCAAAGAAGACTGAAGAAGAATGGCAAATTTTTAGGCAAACTGCCGAACCTGTTGCAGCGATCTGATCTATAAGCCTGAGGTATGAGGACTGTTTTTTTATTAAAGAAGTTCATTTAGAGAGCAAAAAAGCCGATTCATCATTGAAATTATTATAATCTTCATCCTACAGTGTCCATCTTTGCTAATATTAAACATTCCATTAAACAGTTTCGCAGTCTTTTACGTTTCAATAGGTCTAAAGCAGTTCAATACATCTGAACATAACGAACGATTAACGAACTTGTCACTCACAGTCCAGGTGCGTTTCCTCCGTCCGCTTTGAATCGTTTTTAAAACGAAATCCTTATATTTCTGGAATTGGAACCTAAATCTTCCAAACCACCACTGAAAAGACTTTTGTTACCTTTCCACGTATTTTGAAGTTTTCTTTGCAAATTATAAAATTCCTCACAATTTCTAAGCACTTAACAATCAGTCACAGTAGCATGAATTGAAAAATGAAGGATATTTTGTTAATAGTATTAAAAAAAAAACAAAAAATTCTCCTGGACTGCGTCTTATCCCCCTCGAAGGCGCTTGTGGAACATATTCAAGTAAACGTATCGGTTTCCTACCCCCCAAAGATCGATACTCCAATAGAGATTGCTTCACTACGCCACAGGGAGAATATCTAAATTTATCTTCGTTTTTTTTCTTCTGATAATCCATAAAACTCACAGATACACAGGAACACAGGTACTACTGTCCCTAAGTGCACTAACCTGTCAAGGACGAATTCATCGCGTTAAAGGATTACCCATCAGGCTTCCATCAAACTGAAGTTATCTCATTCATTTTCATGAAAATCTGATTACATCTGAACAAGCCTTCCGCAGATCTCATTTCCCGTTCCAGGACCAATCCACCAATTCGTCTGTAGTTGAACGGCAAGGAGCAGCCAAGCCCACAGGCATATCCCATTGAAGAAGAAGAAGAAGAAGGGTATACGCGTACCTTACGAACGTAAATTCTCAAAACGGTTCCAGTCGGTTACTTCAATGCTGGAAAAGAAGGGGAAAAGGGGAAAATATTTATTGTTTCAATTCCGAAAATCTGTTGAAAAATGCGGATCACACATGGAACAAGGAAAAGGAGCACTTTTCCGCCAGGACCTCTGAAGGGAAATTTTTCAGATGCGTATCAGTTGATTTAGTGGCCTGAAGTGCCTTACGAGAGCGGCTCTCATGTTTTACATGGCACCAGCAGAAAACCTAGATTTTTTGGTGGGTGGCCATGTGACGGGGGGAGGGGGGCACTATGGGGACTACTTTTTGAGGTTATATTTTATGGTCACGATTTTTGGTATTTAAGTAGATTTATAGTGTACGGGGGCTGTTGCTGTTGTAGGAATTACTTTGCCATGAAATATGGAGATTGGGTCACGTTTAACGTCTCTTATTTACTGCACAAAAATTAATTATTGAGAGGCGAAATTAGGACGAATAAATAATTGCGATAGGGATCTCGTTTTGACGATGGTGGTGGGTTTTGTAACGGTTACATAATTTTGGCAATGAAGTGACAAATAAATTTTGAATGTTTTGTGATTTTTGGTGGCACATAGATCTTAAGGTAAATGGCATTTGATCTTCGCTTCGAATTTTTTCATCTCATGTCAGGAACACTTCCTCATTGAGAGTCCCCCAACTAAATACTAACCACTTCAAAAGCTGCTTGTCCTCCGTATAGAACGAGAGCCGATCCATTGAGCGTGCTAATGCCACCCTTTATGGTTACGAATATAATCGCCCATTTTCTTCGTTCAATAATATTTAAGAAAACTCCAGTAATGCTCTCTCGGGAGCATATTTAACATAGTTCAAAATAAGCTTTCCTGAGCAGCGCTCCCAATTTTTCCCGCTGGGTACCTATATTTTGTTGTGGTGGTAAAGGCCATGGTACAATGGCGACGGCGAAACTATTTTCGTCGGCCACGGCGAATGGCCCGACGAAATTTTTTACGAGCACACACTAAAGCCTCAATTATACCTACTGAACGCAACGGACTGGATTGAAATGTCAAAAAGAGTTTCATTACAGAGAAGTTGTATTGAAGTGGTTATACTGGACGCAACGCAACGGAACGGACCGGATCAAAGTTTCAAAAATTTGGAACTTGAAGGAACCGACGGATTGAAGTGTCAAAAGCAGCACTAAAAACAGCTGATTTTGTCATTTATTATTTAGCCCAAAATGAAGTCAGAGTTTGTTGAAAAATTTAGAAATGAAGTGGAATGAAATTCTTTATAATAAAAAATGCATGGATATGAAAATTTTAAGCATAAGTCCAAAATTTGGCAAAAAAAATTGCCGAAAAAGTGACATTTGAATACGTTCGATTCCGTCAGTATAACCAGCACAATTCCATTCCGTTAACTCTCCATTCCGTTGCTTTCCGTTGCGTCCAGTATAATTGAGGCTTAAGAGCGACGGCGACATAAATTAAAAAATACACACCGGAATAAACATCTTGCACAGCCGAGTATCAAATCAGACGAAGGAAATGGAATTGGGTTGGTCACACCTTGCGACGAGAAAACGAAAATCTAGCCAAACAGGCCCTTGACTGGAATCCGCAAGGTTCCCGTCGAGTAGGAAGACCTAGAACAACGTGGAGGAGAAGCCTACTAGAAGAAGCCGCAACAACTGGGAGATCCTGGTCGGAGCTAAGAGCTGTCGCGCAAAACAGAGTCCGTTGGAGGGCAACTGTTTCCCCCCTATGTCCCATGAGGGATTAAAGGAGTTTAAAAAAGAAGAAGAAGACAGCCGAGTATGCTGCACACGCACACAAGAGCACACGAGAATAGCAACACAAACCCATGCTACAGCGCACGTGCACCTTTGACAGGCGACAGCTACGAAATAGAGCTTGGATTGATTCGATAGCTGAGCTCGGCGGCTTAGTGGTAGCAGTGGTCTGCAGATTGTGCAGCTTCATACAAAAGCGATGTGTTCTATTCGTTTTTGACAGTCGCTGAGCAAAGCGATGCGTCGGTCGCCCTTAACATGTTTACAGCATTAAGCTCATAAAGCTAACAAGGAAAACAGCTTTCTTGACGTCACTCAAGTCTTCTCTAATGTAAAAGGGGTAAAAAATTATGAAAACAGAGCTTTTCCTTATGAGCTTACCTTGTAGTAAGGGCGGCTCTGGTAGGATGGACGCAAATGGTGCAGTGAGTAGCAACCATAGTAAACCTACACAAACACTTCTCTGAACCTCGTCAGAGAAGAAGCTACTCGCCTCCAGCCAGGAGACCGTAACTGAGATGACCACTAACTCAGTGAGTTACAGTCCTTACACATCAGTTTTGGATCGGCCAGGTGAGCCGAATCCAGGGCTCAGCTTCCCGGGGTTCCGTTTCGCCTGGCCGATCCAAAACGAATGTGTTAGGATTATGGTTTACGCAGGCAGAACTACCAGAGAGTCCTTTTCACCCGTGACGAGATTGCTATGAATGAGAAGGCCGGTACTGTGCATGAGCGAGGCCAGTCGAAAAAAAGTCTATCAATTGTTAAGGAATACAACAAACGGCTGGTACTAAATCAAGCCAACCCTCCCGTGTCGCGTAAGATACAGAAAAGATCTCGATCATCTTCACATGAAAGGACCGATCGAAAAGCCAAAAGGCCAAAGTTACACAGGGTGCCCCAAAAAGTAGCCTACTGCACCAAGTATAGCAGCGGCAGGAGGATCATAGCCGGGTCCAAAAAGACTGCTGAGCAAGTTCGTTAGCGATCACCTGCAAGTAGCTTTGATAGTCGGGAGGGTTTTTGGGCGGACCCATCAGCTATAAAGCCTGGGTGGAGATTGAAGCTAAGCTTTCGGAGATAGTGTTGTACCAGATCCTCTCAGACAAAGGAGGAACAGAAACTCCTCGAAGTTAGTCAGAGGATAATCACATGGGGAAAACCAGCTTTCAAAGTAACTTCTAGGAAGATGCATCAGTAAGATCTGTAACGTATGAGAAAACGAGAGCCTCAAGCGAATATCAGCTGCGGATATTTCGAGAACACCGAGGGCCCGCATCTGATTGACTAAAGTAAAGCTGGACACCGTAAATTTTCTCCAGTGCCCCCAGACTCAAAATGCTGCAGTTCTAATAGTTGATTGGCGGAACATTTTATTATGTGAACGATAGTTCAAAAGGAACAAAGTTTACAAACGGCTACCAGGCTTCACCGACCGAACTGCGCAAGTTCGAGGAAATTATTGTACTGAACTTCAATTTTTGACTGAGTTCCCATAGATTTCACATATTGAACTTAGGAAAAATGAATCCTGAGTTCGCCCAACAGAACATGAAATCGAGCTTGAAAGTAAAAGCTCGCTCAAAAGAGAGTAAAAATTTGGAATATTGAAATGTCATTCCAGAGAGCGTTTCAAAAAGGAATATTCAAGAAGGCCTGTGGATATGTGAATAAGCTTCAATGTCGAAAAGCTTTTATTTTTGTTCATTTTTTGCAATTGCCTTTTCCTTTTTAAAGCGCGAGTGTGGTTTTACCAAAGCGGTCCCCCAACTAAGTAATAACCTTGTCCAATGCTGCTTGTCTTCCAGTATTGAACGGGAACCGTTCTATTGATGATGGTAATGTCATTGTATCACCAAGACAGTATAGTATAGAATCATGGCGTCTTCAAAACATCTTGAGTCATTGCGCAGATCTTTCACAGTTCGATTAAGTGTTTCTTATGTGCCAATTCATCCTAGATGATGATTTTACTTGAGACCAAAACTTTGCTGAGTGTTTCGCAATTTCGAATATCGGGTTTTAAGTCGTTTAAAGGTTTGACAGCTGAATGAGCCTTTGGCATAGTATTATTGCCAATTTAGCAGGTACTATTGGTGTCTTGATCACCAATGAGAGAAGGTTCCCTGCTATCAAAACACTGGAAGTCCAATTGAATTTTTTTCTATTTTACAAAGTATTTACAAAGGTCTTATATACAACTATGACAAAAGTTACATGTGAATTATATTTACCCAAGAAAAAATGATTTTAAGAAAAGTGCGTTTTTGTTTTCCTGATGACGTATTATGATACGCCACAGTACTCCCCCTGCAGTGTTAGCGGTATCTTGCTGGTATGAAGACCAACTCTTGTAGAGGTTGTTTCTGAATGTGCCTGTCTGTCGTCTGTTGAAGGGGCTGTGGTGGTTGATTGAAGAAGTTCTTGTAGTTCGTTGTCTTCTTGTTGTCCTTTTGCCAGTTCATCGTAGTTGATGGGGGATGGCAGGGCAATTGTGTTTACCCTGGACAGAGTATCTGCTACCACATTGTTTTTTCCAGCTATGTGTTGAATGTTTGTTGTGAATTCTCCTATGTAGCTTAGGTCTCTTATTTGTCTTGGAGATGACTTCTCAGGTTTTTGCTGAAAAGCAAAAGTTAATGGCTTGTGGTCAGTGTATATGACAAACTGTTGTCCTTCTAGGAGATGTCGAAAATGCTTCACTGCCAAGTAAGCACTGAGGAGTTCTCGATCGTATGCGCTATACTTTGTTTGCGCTGGTGATAGCTTGTGGGAAAAAAATCCTAAAGGTTGCCATCCTTCTGGTGCTAGCTGTTGTGTGACTGCGCCTACCGCAGTGTCGGATGCATCTACCATTAATGCGAATGATGCGGTCTGGATTGGATGAGCTAGAAGCGTTGCGTTTGCCAATGCTTGTTTGCATTGTTCAAAAGCGTGGTGTAGCTCCTGTGTCCATTGTATGTTGGTTTTGTCATTCTTTTTGTTGCCTGAATGACATGCGTGAAGGGGGGCCTGAATCTCCGCGGCTTTGGGTATGAACCTGCGGTAGAAGTTGATCATCCGTAGAAATCTGCGTAGCTCTTGCACTGTTGTCGGCTTTTTGTATGTTGTGATAGCTTCTGCCTTTGCTGGAAGTGGTCTAGTTCCCTCTTTGTTGATGAGGTATCCCAAAAAACGTACTTCTGTTGCTTCGAAAGTACACTTATTTGGGTTGATGGTTAGTCCGTATTCCTGTAAGAAGCGTTCGAACAGTTGTCTCAGGTGTGTTCCTGGTGATGTCCTTGAGTTCCTTCAGTACGCTGTATAGTGGAGCTGTTGATAGTACTAGTAGTGGGTTGATAGTACTAATTGCAGTTGATGTAGAAGATGATGGTACTCTTGATCCTGATGACTGCAGCAACGTTGTGTTGTCGATTAGCCGATTATTTTTTACATCGACCAAAAGATTGTAATGGGCCAGGAAATCTGCACCTATTATGGGCTCTTTGACAAGAGCGATGATAAAAGGCCATTGGAAATTCCTGCGCAGACCCAGGTTGAGTTGTAGCAGTCGTTGTCTGAAAGTTGGTATCTCGGTACCGTTGGCTGCGTACAGAATTTGTGCTGAGTGTTGTTGGTTCTTCTCTTTTGGAGTTGGTGAGTCACTGAAACTTCGGATCCAGTGTCGATGAGAAATCTTCTATTTGCAGGAGACCTTTCGTCGAGGTAGAGGCGACTAATTGTGGTTTTGGAAAAGTTTCCAAAAGTGGAGTTTTTTCCAAAGCTGCAGGGTTGTTGGCATCTGCGGGCTGCATTCCCGAATCGTCTGTGGTACCAACACTTTTGTTGCGAGTTGCTGTGGTTAATGTCGTGTGCTTGGTTGGTGGCGGGTTGTATGGTGTTGGATATCCTTAATCGGCTGGGGCTACGGGAGAAACCTCGCTGCCTTGTTGGACTTCGTTTGTGGAACTTTAGTTTTTCTACTTCCTTCTGGAGAGTTGCTACCTGCTGCTGAAAGTTTATGGAAGATGGTGTTGATACTGCTGCAACATCTGATACTGCTGATCCCACTGGTGTGGAATTGTGCCTCCAGTTGGTGAAACCGGAGATCCGGACTCTTCTTCCAGAACGGTGGTACTCGTACGGATACGGCTGCTATGGTTCTTCCTTCGTTCTGGGTTGCTGCTTTGCTCGGCTGCTATGGTTCCATCCTCCTTCTGGGTGGCTGCTTTGCTCGGCTGCTCGTCTTCCAGCATCGTTCCTGGTAGTGCTGTTTTTCCTTTGGGAAGAGTAGTGCTGTTCTTCCTTCCGGGTCCACAATTTGGCTTGGGTCGCCAATTTGCTCGGGGTCACCAGTTTGATCGGGGTCACATGTTTGCTCGGGTCACCAGTTTGCTCGGGGTCACCAATTTGGCAAGTGTTGTTGGTTCTTCTCTTTTTTACAAAGTATTTACAAAGGTCTTATATACAACTATGACAAAAGTTACATGTGAATTATATTTACCCAAGAAAAAATGATTTTAAGAAAAGTGCGTTTTTGTTTTCCTGATGACGTATTATGATACGCCACAAGCCCTTCGACATTTTCTTAGCAAAGTGGCAGCTATCCCAGAAGAACTGCTACAGCAATTTCGGACCTCGCACGAACAGTGACCAAAATCCATGACTTGAGAAATGTCTTCCCAGTTCCACTGGGGGCATCGATGAAAAATAAGCCACCATTGGCTTGTCTAAATAATGATAGCAAATGATGTGCGTATCTGACTTGAAGATGCAGAAACAATTGCTTCAGCGATTGTCATATCCCAATGAGTAACGTTTTCAAGCAAATTGAGCTATTGACATGCAGCAGGAAATGCTGGTCACACCAAACCATTGACAATTCGAAGTGATTCAAATGATGTCGGCCCACGAACATTCACTAGCAATAATTTCAATTCATTCGTCATTCTTCGGATGAACTGTGTAAACGCGACCAAGAACATCAGTAGAACCCACATCCGGATGATTAGAAATCGCATCGCTCCGGATGCGGAGACAAATCCAACAAATCAAAAATCATAAAAATCGGTCCAGCCGTTCTTGAGTTATAAATGCTGTGATTAACCTTACGTTGTTTTATATTTAGATAAATAGATAGATTATTATTATTCCATTTCATTTGAGTTCTTTTAAATTTAATTAGAGTTTGAGGAAGATTAAAAAACTTGGAGACCAGTTTACATGATATAAAATGAATTCTGAACTAAGTGAAAATAATTGCTAGTATCATATCAGAATTGGAAAAATCTCCTACTTACCTTGGCCAGGATCATAATCATAATCTCCAAAATTAAATAATAAAATTTATTAAGCAAAAAATATGTACAATCACCACATTTCGCTAATGAGACTCGTTGCTCCCCTCGCCAAATTCTTAATCCTCACAATCTGTTCTCACGCTATACGCGATCTAAAAGTGCGCATTCCAGTTTTTGGGGAGGGTAATTTGTTTTGGTGGCTCCTGCCTAATTTGACCTCCTTTCTACTCGAAACCTGGACGAACGTCCTTCAACCGGTGCCTACAAGAGGGGCTGGGCAGCATCAGCATCCCCAACCAATGTTAAGAGACCGCACGCCATTTCTTAGGTTCGTATCCCAACTTTTCCACTGCGCCAATTGTTAGGCTCTCCTCCAACAATTTAGGGAAATGGGCTTCCGAAGTGTTCTTGAAATTTCTTGCGGCCACTTCTTGGACCCGAGCCGCTCCCTTGGCCGTAAATCACATCCACCGGGGTTGGCCAAGGTTTTTTTTTATTTTTTCTAATTTCATTTGTGTTTCTTACATCAGAACAACGACGCCTTTGTGGGTGAGAAAAAAACTGTCAGTCTGGAAGTGAGCACTTTTTTCTTAGAAAGGATTTTTGTTTTTTTCGGTTCCTTTATGTTATCCTTGCGCCGAGTTAGCATAAAAGTGGTCCTGAGCGTCTTAAGCCAAAGTAATCCCAAAGTGCTGAAGCTTCATTCGGCAAGAAGTTCACTTAAGGATAAGGAAATGCAATTGAAGCGATTTTTTGGTGGATTTTTCATTTTTTGGGGTCAAATTATAGGAAGACAGGAGATTGTGTTTTTAAAAACAAAATATGCAATATGCTTGGGAAAAATAAAACAAACCATAATATAGGTTCCAACATGGAGATCTTTTGATACAAGAAAAGAAGTCCCATTCAAGCTTATGTTGGATAGGGCATCTATGAGGCTAGCCCAATTGCCTCTTGTAGACCCCGTGTTGATCACTCACGCCACACAGGGCATCTACCGCCTTGTCTCATTCACGCCATCACGTCATAAGGAATGCCTAATTTGGTTTCTTTAATACCCCGGCTTCGGGCAAATTAGTGGACTAAACTTTAAAATAACTTCAGTTCCCATACAATTTCCACATATTCAACTTAAGATAAAGCAGACCTCAGTTCGCCCAACTGAACTCGAACTGAAGTTAAAAGTAAAAACTCGCTTAAAAGAGAGTAATCAACTGGAAGAGTGGAATGACATTCCAATGAGGTTTTGCATTTCTGATTTTTGACTAAAAAGCAACAATAATTTCAAGAACGAACTGAACTGAACTAAACATCAATGTATTTAGTGGAATAATTAGAAATTGTTTCATATTTTTTTCGACGGCCTTCATATTAAATGATTTTTACCACACTTTCAATTCCGGTTTCGATTGCAACCATTGGAACCAGGGGCAGCGCTTTCATTAGGTCGAAATGGTGTACTTGCACCGGGCGCAATTGGACGGGGCACTTCAAAAAAAAAAAAAAATTAGAGTGTTCCCATGTCTTCATTTTCATATATTAAAGGAACTGCACAAAGTGTTTGTGTCTTTTTCCATTGTCCTTTGCAAAATGCGGCCATTCAATTCCATTTCGTGCTCTTAAGTTGCAGTTCGTACTAGTCATAGGTACTATTATAGAACAATAACTCGACACGTAGATCGCCTCTGCTCTGAAGTTATTGAAAACGCCGAAGTTGTATAAAGCGCCTTTTTTATAGAAAGGCTACCAATGTAGACTGTTTTTATTTTATTCAAGATTCTACAGTGGAGACTAATACATGAAGTCCAGCGTCCACCGATTACCCTTTTATTATGATCTATAGATTTTCGGAGCATAGGACTGTGCTGGAAACATCTGGCAAGTACACCGAAAAACACCCTGGAGCAGACGATGAAGCTGGTAGATGTACAAATAATGGTGGCAGTGGGGTCGAAGGCCATCTACCAGAAGCTTAAGCAGTACGAAGCTTAAAGAAACAGCATTAGCGGGAGACAGGCTTTCTTAAATGTAAATGGTGCGCTGGCATACTGCACCGGGCGCAAAAAAAGCCCAGCGCCGGCCCTGATTGGAACAGCTTGTGAAGAGCCTTGGAAACCGAACACATGCCATTGAATAATATCAAACTTCTCAAAGCGTCGTACGACGGCTCAACCAGCAGCGCTCGTATTCGAAGCGATTTATCTGAAGAGTTCTTTATTTGAATGAGTGTCCGACAAGGAGACGTCGCTTCGCCACTTCTCTTCAATGTTGTGATCGACGCGATTATGCGTGAAGCATTCGATGGACGACTCGGAGTTCGATACGACGACAATAACTTCGTAACCGACTTGATGTTCGCCAACGATAACGCCGTCTTCGCTGACACGGATTCCGAAGCAACGGACATCTTATATGACATTTCCCGCATCGCCCGGTCATACGGGTTAAACAACAATGCGGAAAAGACCAAAGTGCTCACAACGGACGGATCGAGGACCAGTCAGTGTTCACTTCGTTGGAACCCAAATCGAACAGGTTCCGATGTTCAAATATTTGGGATTGTTCGTTGAGGAAAAGAAAGTGGCGTCGCATCGCATCGGCCAGTAACATTCGCCTCGCTCAAGCGATGCCTATTGAAACGAACGAATATTACTATCAAAACAAAAGTACGTCTTTACCGAACGTTGATACTTCCGATTTTTCTTTATGGATCGGAAATGTGAACACTGGTTAAGTCCAAGGTCTTCCAAATGCAATGCTTGAGTCAGATTCTCGGCATCTAAATCCACGATCGCCTTCGAAACGATAAAGTTAGACAGAGATGCGATCAACAGACAGTGGTACAAAATACAAAAACGTCGACAACGTTGTTTTGGACATGTTTGCCGAATTCATGATAACGGTTTCGCACTTAAACTTCTCTGGCGAGATCGTCCAGCGATCGGCACCGAAAAAAACCTGGCTAAAGAATAACGAGGGCGACTTAAAGAATCGAAGAATGTCAGTTATCGAGGCTCGAGACGTCACCAAAAATCGTCGAGAATGAAAACGAAGGTGACGTCCCGCTCGGACCGCCAACAAAGGGATCAAAGAAAAAAAAGTTAGACGCGAGTCATTGTGCTGAAAGCCGAGTTGTGTCACGTGACTAGTCGTTTGAGTTTAAGAAAGTAACGACGTTTTAGTCGAATTACGACTATCAGCACAGGCGCTTAGAGTGGAAATTCTAAGTTGAGTTTAGGTTCCTGTACCGAAAGTCGTGATTCGACTGAAACGTCAAACGACTTGTCGTATGGTGAAGACTCGACTTTCAGCACAGATCTCGCGATCCCTATAAGAGAAACTTAGTTTTTTTGCGTTTGGCCGTGCTTTTGGCTCTTTGAACCACTGTGCAGATTCCGACTATCCTCCTCTATCCTCCAAACTAAGATTTCTGATAAACTAAGACTTCTGCTGAATTGAATGGCATATTATTATTTCCGAACAGATCTCGGGTTTTTTGTCGTCCAATCCTGAGTGTGAAATCATTGTTGCGGGTGATTTCAATGTTCACAACTTTAAATGGCTGACTTACTCAAATGGCACCAGTATTTCTGGCAAGGACGTCGAGCTCTTTGCAGACATCAATAACTTGCATCAAATTGTGGATCATCCCACAAGAGTCCCTGATGCTGCTGATCAAGGAAAATATCTCCTTGATCTTTTTCTAACTTCTCATCCAGCGCGTTACTCCGTCGAAGTTGATTCACCTCTCGGCAATTCAGACCACTGCCTAATCAGCGCTAACTTCCCATTCGAATTTCCCACCCCTCCAAAACCAGTTCGAAGAACTGTATGGCATTATGGGAAGGCCAATTGGCTGGGGCTTATTAATTTCTTCCAGTCTACAGACTGGAACCTGTGTTTCCGGAATAGAAACGCCAACTCTGCCGCTATCCGTATCACCAGGATCATACACGCAGAAATGCATTTGTTCATTCCCCATTCTACCAAATCTGTGAAGCCTAGGCCCAACAGATGGTTTAATCGGGAGTGTATGAATGCAATCAAAACTAAAGAAGCCGCCTTCCGAGCGTACAAGAGCTTCCCGAGTGAATCGCTCCGTTTAGAATACATACAACAAAGAAATTCTTGTAAAACCGCCATCAAAAAAGTCAAAACCTTATTTGACAACAAATTGAGAAGTAAACTCCTAAATGCAACCTCTGGTAGCAAAAACTTCTGGTCCTTGGTAAGTTCCATCAAGAAGATTTTCACTACAACTTCAACCCCTTCCTTTATTCACAATGAGAAGGTAATAACAGACAGCAAATCCAAGGCCAATTTATTAGCATCTATGTTCGCTTCGAATTCTTCTTTACTCGAAACTGATGTGTTACCCCCTGTTTCCGAGCGTAACGCCCATTTAATGGACAGGGTTTTTTTCAGGACTCGAGAGGTGTACAGGTGCCTCAAAGAGCTCGATGCCAACAAATCCACTGGACCCGATAATATACCCCCTATCGTCTTAAAACAATGCGCCTCACCTTTGGCTAAACCTCTGCGCAAATTATTTTCCCTGTCATATTTCTCCGGAGTTTATCCCGACTCTTGGAAACTTGCCCATGTTCAGCCCATACCGAAAAAAGGTGATTCCAGCGATCCCTCCAACTACCGCCCAATAACAATTACTTCTATTCTCTCCAAAACCATGGAGACGATAATCAACAAAAAGCTTATGGGATATCTAGAATCCAACCTACTCATAAACGACAGACAGTATGGCTTCCGACAAAAAAGATCCACTGGCGATCTTTTAGTCTGTCTTACAGAACACCCCAGCCGTAGTCTGCATGGATCCGGTGAGTCTAGTCTGGTAGCTCTGGATATCTCCAAGGCTTTCGATAGAGTTTGGCACCCAGCCCTGTTAGCTAAACTCAAAGCTATTGGAGTTGACTCGCTTCTACAGAAGTGGATTGAGAGTTTCCTTTCTGGCCGTTCAATCAAAGTAGTATTGGATGGCGTCAAATCCGCATCCCACCCGATCTCTGCGGGGGTCCCCCAGGGGTCAATCTTATCACCGGCCCTATTCCTTATCTTTATAAATGACCTTCTTTCAATCCCCTCCAACCCACTTCTCAGCTTCGCTGATGACGGTACTCTACGTTACTCGTACAGCGTCGATACAAGACAGACTCATGCCAGATCTTGTCTTGATGATCGCGAACTAATGTCCAAGTCGATTAATAACGACATTAAACTGATTCTAAAGTGGGGAGAGAAGAACCGTGTTGAATTCAACTCCGACAAAACCAATTACTGTCTTATCTCCAAAAAGAAGTTCAACACCTCTCCACCTTTGAAAGTGGGTGAAGTTCAACTAATGGCCGACCCATCCCTACACATCTTAGGCGTGACATTAGCCAAAGACGTGACAAATATGTGGAATGACCACATATTCCAAATCGCCAAACAAGAATCTCAGTGCTTGGGATTTCTTAAGAGGTGCAAGTTCCTCCTCCAGGCATCGGCCCGTGCTGTTATTTATAAATCTTACATTCGGCCTCTTCTCGAATATAACTCCCTCGTTTGGGGCGGCGCCCCAATAACCACCTTGGCATGGTTAGATAAGGTGCAAAAAAGGGCACTCAAGTTAATTGATGACGACACCGCCTGCTCCACCATCGACCCCCTGAGCCACCGTAGGAATGTAGCAGCACTGACAAAATTTTATCGCTACTACCATAGTGACTGTTCCTCCGAGTTAAACGCTCTCCTGCCTCCACGGCAATCGTATACCCGCAACACCAGATTAGCCCACTCGTCTCATTCCCTTCACCTGCAACTACCCTTTTCACGCACTCAACATGATATGAATTCGTTTGTTAATAGAACAACTCGACTGTGGAATAATCTCTCGCAGTCAGTATTTCCGAGCTCCTACAACATCCAAGAGTTCAAACGCAGGGTTCATCACCACCTTCTTCAATACCCCCCCCCCCCCGTACCTTTTAACCCTTAACCTATACCCCCCCACCCCTCCCCCGTACTAAGCTTACTGCTAGACATTGCACCATGACGAGACAAATGACATGACGGACTAGTAGTACAAAGGGTGACTCCTGAGCTTAGCACTGCCACATAAAAAAAATAAATAAATAAAGGACTGGTAGTACAAAGAATAATTCATAATATTAGCTTCTTCACATTAAAACTATATATAAATTAGCAAACTGCTTCCAACAACATAAAAAAAAATAAAGCACCAACATCCAACAAAATCAGATTAGCACATGACAAAATCATTTAAAATCTGTAATCCTTTAATCTCGAACAAGAACTAATTACTCCGAACGAGAGAATCAGGACCAAAATGGCCATACGCCATTTTCCCTAATATAAATTCAGAGATCCTTCTTATGCATAGAGGCCCATCATGTCTCGTTCGTATTGCAAATGTGTGTTTCGGTTTTGTCATAAAATTCCCCAAGACATTTCGGGCCACAGAGAATTTATTTTGTCTATAAAAGGTTTGACGAGATTTCCATTAATTTGAATCTCAATGAGGATGTTATGCTAACACATACAGCTCATTAGGCGCCCCCGAATCCTTATTGGGGACGAGAAATGTCTTGATATCCTTAACTTGAGACATCTACGTCGAAAAGTTTCAGTAAAAATGATAATAAATGATAAAGCTGAAAAATGTTTCCGAATTTCGGAGTAAATTTCGGTAAAAAAAAATATGTCTGCAGGAAAATATCGCTTTAATTATAATCAAGTAACGAAGGTATTATTTTCTCTCATAAATTTTTACGATAATTATCCTTAATGGTGATTTTCCAGAAAAGCCAGCCCCGAAAGGAAGTGGGGATTTATTCGGTAAAAGTTGGTCCTTCGGGGAGTTGGGAGTAAGTAATTTAAAGCGCAAAAATCAGCTTCCTTAATGACAAAGTATGCTTTTGTCATTTGAGCATAATTCCGCAAAATTGTATTTTAATGGGTTGTTGATGAAGCAACATCGAATCCCTACACCATCTCTGGGGCGCCACTACAAAACCCATCCGGGGTCCGTCATACCAGCCAATATCCACCCCCACTCATCCCCCCCCCCAATATTTTGCACGCCCACACAACGAACCGCAGCCGATGAAATATTGATTAAATTTCAGGTGAAATGTAGACAGGTGGTTGAGGTTATACACGCCTGTGGGCGAGAGAGAGACCAGGCCATGCAATATTATATTATGGCCCATTCTTAAGAGCATACCCACCCACCCTTAGAAACAATAACCTGTCAGGTAAGGGCTATGGAGTGTGCAAAAGTGCTTGTGAAATATTTTTTTAAGGCCGAAAAGTTTGCTGTGTATCAATTGGTCCCCAAAGAGGTGAATAAATGATGTGTGCTGCTGCTGCTGCAGAGAGGAAAACAACCCTAATTTTTACCTGTATTTTGTTAAAGGTAAAACACCATTCACACAAATTTCTCAAGTATTTCCTTTTTGGTAGCGAAAGTGAGAAGGGACCGGAGTTTTGGCACAAATTTGTGTATAGCCGAGGCGGCCGGGATATTATAAATCCTGTTTATGTAGGATTCAGCGCCGTGTAACAATTTCCCTTGTTGATTTAAGGTTATTTAGTTGCTGGTACCTTTTTGCGTTCGAATATAATTCAATGGCTTACAATCAACAATGTGAATGGATGTGTGCACATGGAGAAGTAAACATTTTGGCTTGTAAGGAACTTTTAATGGATTGCGTAGGTTGCTCGTTCGTCTTTGGTATTTGCATTGCAATCAGAAGATCGAACTGAACAAGCGTCTATTAGTTCTCTATTATTAAAGTATTGCAATTTAGGACGTCTGTGGTACCATGCCGGGGTTTACACAATGTTCTGTAGAAATCAATACGTAGTTTCTGAGGACGTCCGGCGAAATTTTGTACCACAGTGGGACCAAATCCAAAAAAGCTGGCCGAAAGTCTAAAAAAAAAGTTTATAGATTGCGGTTTTTTTTGGGGAGGATGATTCGAGGACACTTCCAATAGTGAGCAATCAGTCACGGAAGGTTAGATTTTTTTCTACGGACTGAGAAATTGTAGTTGCTACTTTACTCTTTTTGCTTATTTTTAAACGTTAATATTGTGAAAAAAGGTTAGCGTTTTCAAAACGCTATAAAAAATTAAGTAACCAAGCAATCGTGGTCGTGTAAAGTGGAATTTTCTTTGGAAAGTATGTAGAGTATAAAAAAAATTGCACTATACCCATTAAGCAAGTATATAATACACAGTAAGCATCTATTACACGTGCTTTTTATGAATTAGGATTGTAAGAATGCGATATATATATTGGACAAAAAGTAATATTGCTCCCAGGGCCGGCTTTAGGCATTTTGGCGCCCCGGGCGAGATATTTTTATGCGCCCTTAACTTTTTAGACATTTCTTTTCGGTAGATTACCTATATTATAATGCACAAATTATACCATAACCCGAGTAAAAATAAAAGATGGCATAACAACGACCAAACACTGGCCACTTGGGAGTACATAAGGGTTTGGGACGGCCAAACGTAAGGTTCAAATGGCCGAGAACTGGGCCACGGGCATACGACGGCAAATTTGAACTAAAAAAGAATATGCACCTAATATACTGTTGAATGTGCTTTTTGTGAGAGGCGTATAGAATTTTTTGTTTAAAGGATTCTTTGGTGAGAAGCATATACAACATTTGTTGACGGACTCGTTCTTTGCATATTCTGTCCGATGAGGGTATTTCTTAAACATTTGTACGAGTATATGCCTATGGCATCGAACTTGATTCTATCGGACACGAACAAGCACGAAATAAGCACTTCCCTCCTTTTTGACAGCAGCGGCATGAAATCTATTTTCTCGAATCTGTCCATGGAGGGCGGAAAGGTGCTAAAATCGCGCGGGTCGTGTAGGTTTCTCAGAGCGAAGAGGAGAAATTTCTTCTATACTGTTTTCAACCTAGGTACCACTACTTACCTAATTGGCGGATGATACAGGTCGCCTGCTGTCATGTTTATACTACATTGTCAGCCGCTGCTTCTGAGCTTATAGACACTAACTTCCTCTCAACCATGATGACTGCTCGTTCATCTAAGCGCTCACAGAGCTCTTTATCGGAGTCAGCCTCTTCGTTAGGTGAAGCCGTTTTGGAAACCTTTATCCATGCCTATCTTAGTCCAAAATGGAGTTTATAATCAACTCTTCCGAGCCACTCTAGGCACTCGAGTAGCAGTACCAGTGTTTTACTATTTCTTTGGGTTGCTCGGCATTGAGTAAATTTTAGTTGCCCCTAGGGATGTCCCGGTTGTGGCGTTGAAGCTACTCAGCAATTTGTCTGAGTCTGCTTCTATTTTTGGGAGCCAGATCCTCGCCCTTGATATTTTGGTAATATCTCTCCCCTTTCATCCCTCCCTTTTGGTTATATCTCTCCCCCGGAATCAAAAGGGAGCAGCGGCACTTCTGACGACTCTTACCTCATCACGAACTCCATGAATATCCTTGATATTTTGGTCTTGATGTCGGAGAAGGTCCGGGAGTGTGCTGCTACTAGAATTGGCATAGGTTAGTGCCACTAGAAGGTGGTCCTTCACTACTTCGCTCATTGTCCTGTTACCCGTTGAGCCTGATTGTTGGGTTCCTGAAGTAGAAGCATCCCGAACTATTGTTGGTCTTGAGAGCTTTTTCCTTTTTGGTAATTATTTGAAGGCTCTGAGCTATCTTCACGGGAATGAATGAACACATTATTGGATCGCGGCGGCGCCCCTAGGACATGGCGCCCTCGGGCGATCGCCCGGGTTCGCCCACCCCTAAAGCCGGTACTGATTGCTCCACTCTGCTCCACTGGAAAACTTGCTGGGCGTTGTTGGTAAAGGTGTATTCCTTCACCTCCAAAAAAAATCCGCTGCCTAAAATTGCCCCTCCGTGTTTTAAGGGGTCACATACGTCCAGCACTAGCCCATGGAAATGGTACTTCAATATTTCAAAAATGTGGGACAAGGTTTTATTTTTGGGATGTGTAGGGGGGGTCAGTGTGAGCTTAAATCTGAGTTTTCGGGATTCTAACCCACTCCCCCCCAATTTGGCCGCCATCTTGGAAAAGGTGCGCAAACGGTTTTTCCATTATATATCTCCGTAACAGTACATCTTACAGAAAATTTGCAAGGGAACTTTTTGTTTATAATTAAATTATCTACAATATATTAGCAAGATATTTTTGGGTAAATTTAATAATTAAGAAGTTATAAGCCTCAGAAGATAAAGATACAACTTTTACTTGTATTCACAATGATTTTCTTCTGTAATTGCATTCTTAAAAATTCTTATTTTGTTTTTCTAATAAACAATAACTTCCTAATAAAATACCTTGCTTATAAAAAAATGGTTATGTTAACCATATTGAGTCCGCCATTTTGAAAATCGAAATTTCGACACCGGATTCGTCATCAGCGACCCCGAGAACCCCTAAGTGAGATGTTTTGGTATCATTTCCTAAAGTTTTTGACTATTTGGAGGGGTTATGTTAACCATATTGAGTCCGCCATTTTGAAAATCGAAACGCTCTTGCATGCCGGTTATGTGGGGCTTGAATCCATTAATACAACTCCTGGTCTTCCACTCTTCTTGCGTGACTGGCTTTTTTAGCGCAGCGTCGCTGCGATGGATCTTCTTTTATCTAACTGACTAATATTCCAGGCGTTTCCTTGTCTTGCTCTCTTCGTGCTCTGCGATACCATAGATACCAAAGCATGCCGGGCACCGCGGTAAATCGAAACGATTGAGGTACATTCTACATCGTCCACCTTCATTCAACAACTATTTCAGGACAGAATTCACTTGCTCAAGCTCTTCGTGACTCATCGGTTGGGATAACTCCGTGAGTCTACTCACCTTTAACAGATTCGTCCCATTTACTATGCTATTCCATTACGGTCGGCCGTCGCATTGTATTTGGCTCTCCTCTAACATATTCTGGATCATAGAGACGCATGACTTCTCTCCCCAGTATGGGGATTACCCTCACTATGACGCACGCAGTATCGTTGCACTTGGTCCACTAGCCGTCCGGTCTTACGCTGCTACCTACACTAGCGCTTTGTACAGACGATTGAGCTAGTTACCCTCGCGTTCCGGAGGCGACGACTCGGTCTAGGGCTCCAAGTTGGGCAGCATTCTTGGAAGTACTGCACAAATAGCCGGCATTTTATGCTATAAACATGCTAAAGGCGATCGGACGAATCGCTTTACACAGCGACTGTCAAAACGAATAGAATGCACGGCTTTATATTAAGATGCACATTCTGCAGACCACTGCGATAACGACGCCGTCGCTAACCAAATTAATCTAATTTCTAGTTCGAAGGCGTCGCCTGTCAAAGTTACATGGAACCTCAGTTGGGGTGACTGTGAGTGAATGATCTGCTCTGCTCCCATATCTTGATTCTTTCGGATACTGGTTTTCTTCGTTTACAGGGCTTCAGTTTTGTGCTCAACAAGCGTCAGACCACCTTTCAGGTCATAATCTCGCAGATCACATCGTTCGCGCGACATTCAATCTGATCCTATGAGCACATCCTTTTAGAAGGCGTAACCTCAACATATCTTTATACATTTTGATCCACAGGAGGGAGCTCAGGACAGATCTTTACGGAACTCCACATACTGTTCTGTACGCCGCCGAGACATCTTCCGTTTCACAATGAAGTGGCTTCCCTCCTTCCCTTTTCAGGTAACACCAAATAGCAGTTTGGGGGGGAGGTGTTTATCTGACTATCCACGCGAGCCTAGCACAATCCGCCGGCACTGACTCTACGAAAAATTTTGGCCTCGGTAGCCTAGGAGCTAAGGCGCCCGACTTTCTTCCGAGAAATCCAGGGTTCGATTCTATTCCACGGCATGGTCTTGACATTTGTCCCACCTAAAACATATTGCTTCTTTCTTGTCTTCCCTCTTTCCTAAAAAAAGCCTTGTCCCTTCTACTGACAGCGCCTGCAAGCATAATACCCAAGGTGCAAACAGGTACCAGTTTAAAACCTTTTGTTTAACCATTTTTCCTACTAACAAATAAACGCACAACAAATATAGAACGAACCACAAACTGAATCGTAAGTCTATTCGCCGCTAGTGCACAAACGAATCAAAAACTAAAACAAACGTGCGGACGCATCGCACCCGCTTTGCCGCAAAGTTCCTTTGAGTTGTGCCAAAAAACCGACACTCGACCGGATCGGCCGCAAGCGTGGCCAAGCGTACACAAGCCAAGCTAAACGCCCTAAGGCTCAAACAGAACCAATCCGTTCCGTCCGGTTTTAAAAAGTTGGAAATTTGACATTGTCATAAACTTTCCATGAGGTGAAGCCACAATCAACGTCAAAAAAGAAAAACAAAGAAAAAACGTGCGGAGCGGACGGAACGGATTGGTTCTGCTTGAGCGTTTATCCTAACATTTGAATTTGCAAACACTTGCCTTGAAGCCTTGACCAACGTGTGGATCCGGCATAAAAGCTTTTGTTTAAGCTTTTGTTATTTTATTTACTCTTTAAAAGCTTTTAAAAGTTTAAACCAATGGTGCCTCAGGACCAAATATGTAAAACCATAGTACAATAATACAAGGTAGGCTCATAAGGAAAAGCTCTGTTTCCATCTTGAAAAGCTTAAACGCAATTTGTTTGAAAAAAGATCTGAGTGACGTCAGGGGAAAGCTTTTTTCCCTTATGAAATGATATCTGAGTGACGTCACGAGGCCAGAGCTTTTCCTTATGAGCCTACCTTGTATTATTGCACCATGGATCTGAGTGAAGTCCCGAGAAAGCTTTTTCCCATGTGAGCTAACTTCTGAGTGAAGTCAAGAGAAAGCTTTTTTCCCTTGCGAGCTAAAATCTGAGTGACGTCACGGGACCTTTATGAGCTTACCTTGTAATTTGTTGTACCATGGCCTAAAGCTACCTCCAGTCATGAAGTATAGTTGTTTTCAAACCTCGTGACATCCCGCGCATGTTCCCCAGCTAAGCTCTTAAAAATGTTTGAAAGTTCTGACAAAAGCTTCAGTTAACTCCTCCTATCAAATCACTTGCTGCCATGTAATCAGTCGCGACTGCGTATTGCTAGAGGGAGGTGTATTTTTCTGGGGCTTCAATGATTATTTAAAAAAATTACCAATTATGAATGAAAAACGTCCCTTTTTATACCTATATTTTTTTATTTTAAGGTTTTTGTATTTTACACATTTGCTACAGAAATAATTTGTAGCATTTCTACTAAAGAAATACGAAATTTTTGTTTTTATCACTTTGATTACTAGATTGTTGACGTTTCCTGTCAGTCGCATAAGCGCTTCTGCCCGGGGAGGTTGTGTTGCTTGCGACTGCGGGGAACTGTCGGCTTATGAATGAAAACGCTCATTTATTCAAAGAAATTTTTTTCAGCATTTTTTTTAAATTATTTTAAAT
Organism: Thereva unica; assembly: GCA_949987705.1. NCBI lineage: Eukaryota > Metazoa > Arthropoda > Insecta > Diptera > Therevidae > Thereva > Thereva unica. The sequence goes on along the minus strand of OX465283.1, from coordinate 157,082,087 downwards.
TTAAAAATGAGAAATATTTCGCATAATTAAAGTAAAATAAATTGCCTTTGTTGAGCAGGGGCTTTACATGTATTTAAAAGCTCAGCTCAACACATAGAAAGATAAATTAACTTTATTCATTCGGCATGCGCGCATCCCTTCCCAAATTATTTTGTTGAGTTTTTTCAGTGTTTGTTGCCGATTTAACTTAAAAGAGGGGAATTGATAGAACATTATTTATAATATTTGGCAACGAGGTGCGCAGAACTGCTCAAATTTTTTGTGTCACGGAGTTTGAAAAATTCTATACCACCGCCACAACAAAATGTAGGTACCTAGTGGGAAAAATTGGGAGCGCTGCTCAGGGGAGCTTATTATAGTAGTAGAACGAAGAATGAGATTATATTTGTAATCAAAAAGGGTGACAGGCATGCTCAATGGACCGGCTCTCGTTCGATACGGAGGACAAGCAGCTTTGGAAGTGGTTAGAATTTTGTTGGGGGGCTGATTTGGTAAAACCACGCTTGCGCTTTCAAAGCAAAAGGCAACTGCGAAAGTTGATCAAAATAAAAAAGCTTTTCGATACCGGATCACAGTTGTTGACTATGAGTCAGAGTGAATAGAACGCTATCTCTGTGGTCCGGTCAATTCCGTTTTAATCGCACAATTTTTCCATCATAATTTAATTTTTCGCGCCTAATTTCTCTGTTTTTACACATTTTAATTACAACAATGTCGTCGGATAAGTGCAAAACCGGGAAAGTGCCAACAAAAAAACAAATTTTAAACAATCCTTCTCCAATAATAACTAGAGGCCTTGCTCGCGCACCTTCCGAAACCTGCCAGGAAGAGAATTTTGACACACAACTTGCGGCTCTTGAATCCCGATTCTCAAAAAAAATAGATGAACTTTTCACTGCCTTCAGGAATACAGAAAAACGTATTAATGACTTTTGCGATTCCACTAAGACCCTCCAAGATCACTTTAACTCCATCGAACTTCGCTTAACGGAGGGGCTAAAGTCCATCTCGGATGAAAACAAAAAACAGCTGGGTAATATAAATAATAACATCCAGGCGCTGCAGGCGAAGGTCGCTGTTTTAGAAAAAAAAGCAGCATCAGCTGATCATACCGAAGACCTTCAGATTATCAGCTCCCAGCTGGCTGATAACGCAATTCAAATGGATGATTTGCAACGGAATCAGAGGCTAAGTGATGTCATCATTCGGGGAATTCCTATGAAGCCTGATGAGTCCCTCATAAAAATAGTTGCTGACTTGTCATCGAAAATCAACCACCAGCTCTCCACCTATGCTGATGCCTTTCGACTGCGATCCAAATCTCGCCAGCAGAGTGGACCTATAATTGTTAAATTTTCTGGCCAGCGCGAAGCAAAGGCGTTCATGCTCGCCTTGAAGGAGAGGAATAAATTGAAATTTCCGCTTTGTGAGCTTGATGGTTTCACGGCCGATTCTCCTGTCTACGTGAATGAAAGCCTCTCATCTATAAACAACATTTTATTACGAGAGGCTTTAAAACAGCGCAGACTCGGACAGCTGCAGTCTGTTTCTACCAGGGACGGTCTTGTCCGAATAAAACGGAAAAAGGAGGACAACTTTGTTGTGGTGCGGGATATTTCTCAACTGCAATGCCCATCGATGGAGACACTGGATCCACTCAGCGCCAGCGTTTGAGAGAGGGAGTAATTTTCTTTTTCTGTTTGTTTTAATCTTATTTTTCTTTTGTTTTTGTTTCTGCTTAATTCTGTTTCTTGAATTTAATTTTAATTTAATTTTTAATTTAACTTCTTTTTTTTCATTCATTTTTAATATTTTATTTTAAATTTTTGTTTAATTTCATATTTTATTTTATACTCCTTTTTTTTCGTTATGTATTCATGCTATTCGGCGAAATTTTCATCTCCTCTTTTCTGCTCCGCATATCCGCTTCTTGACGATGTTCGTTGTTTCGTGTTGTTAAGTCTCAATGTCGTTTGATTTTAGTAGCGAGGACCGAGTGAGAACTTTGGTCAAAATTTTTAGTGCAAAATATGATGGTTTCAATGCTTGTTTAATGAACTCGCGAAGTATTAGACCGAAAATTGAAGAACTTAACGAGATATTTATTAATTCAGGTGTGCATGCGCTTTTAATCTGTGAAAGTTGGCTCAACAATTCTATTCCCTCCTCTTCGGTTTCTATTGATGGTTTCAAATTATTTCGTAATGATCGTCAAGGTCGCGTCGGCGGCGGTGTGGCGATTTACTTGCGTGATAATTTGAAGTCAAAAATTGTTGGTTTCTCTAAACAACCTGGAATTGACTTTTTATGTGTCGAAGTTTCTAGCTCTGTCGATAAGCTCCTACTAGTCTGTGTGTACTCTCCTCCTGGCATGTTTAATTCTAACAATGCTAAAGAATTTTATGATACTCTTGAGCACCTGTCCAGTGGGTATAAAAGCATACTGGTAGGTGGTGATTTTAATGTGAACTTATTAGTAAATTCTTCCCTACAACAATCTTTCCGGTACTTTGTGCAATCCCTTGGTTTGGACTCTGTGAATGAGCTCCCTACTTACTTTAATTGTAGATCACCTTCCCTGCTTGACCTATTTCTCACAAACGATATCGATTCTGTTCTTTTTATTAACCAAATCTCTCCGCCCAGCTATCTGGATCATGATATTCTATTTGCATGTCATAGATTTAATGTTGATTCCCCACTGGCGAAAAAGTTTACCTATCGTGATTTCTCTAATATTGACCAAGAATGTCTTGACCTTAGATGTCGTAGTTTACCATGGACTGACATTTTCTCAATGACTGATGTTGATGAGAAAATTGCTAAGTTCAATAGAATGTTCCTTGACCTGTATGATGAGTTTGTGCCTATCAGAAGTAAAATTTGCTTAGCTAAATCCAAACCTTGGTTCACTGATGAAATTAAATCACTTATTATTGAAAGGGAGTTTTTATATAAATTATTTTTAAGAGTAAAAAGTGATGTTGCAAGGAGATCTTTTAAACGCCTTAGAAATCTTGTTGTTGCTAAAATTAAGGAAGCTAAACGAAATTATTATAGCCGTAAGCTTGACCCCTCTCTTTCAGTGAAAACCGTGTGGAATAATTTGCGCAATTTAGGTGTACACACTAAGAATGAAGCCACTATTCATAACCTCAGTCTTGAAACTCTTAACCAGCACTTTATATCTAACCAAACGGCAGAGCATGCTAATATCCCTGCTACTGCTTCTTCTGGAGGCTTCTATTTTCGTTGTGTTGATTCCCTTGAAGTCACCACTGCCCTTAAATCGATCAAATCTAAAGCTGTTGGTAGCGATAATATTTCACCTAGGTTTCTAAAAATGTTGCTACCTTGCTTACTGCCTATTCTGACTCACTTATTCAACTCCTGTATTACGGTATCAAAGTTCCCTAAGTGTTGGAAACACGCTTTAATTACACCCATTCCCAAGTGTCCCTCTCCTGTTAGCCCCTCTGACTATCGACCCATTAGTATACTCCCATTCTTAGCAAAAGTGCTGGAAAAGTTGTTATCCATCCAAATACTTGAACATGGCGAACGACTTCGTTTTATAAATGCGTGGCAATCTGGGTTCCGCAAATACCACAGCTGCGAAACTGCTCTCCTTAAAGTCACGAATGATATTCGTGTCTCTCTTGATGAGCGTCACGTGTGCTGTCTATTGTTGCTTGATTTCTCAAAAGCCTTCGATAGCGTTAATCACACTTTGCTTCTGCAAAAACTCTCTTCACAAGCCCACTTTTCTCAAACAGCCCTTAAACTTCTGCATAGCTTCTTAACGCACCGATCTCAACAAGTTAAACTAGGCGCCTGCAGTTCTTCAATTGCCCAACTTAGCTCGGGAGTCCCTCAAGGTTCCATTCTCGGACCACTACTGTTCAGCATTTTTATTAATGACCTTCCTTTAGTGGTAATAGACTCCAAGATCCACATGTACGCTGATGATGTTCAACTTTATATATCTGCACAAGAAAGCCAAATCGTTTCTTCTGCTGAGAAGATTTCGGCAGATTTACGCCGCATTTCGTGCTGGTCGACGTTGAACCTACTTCAATTAAATCCATCGAAGTCCCGTTGTATATATTTCTCTCACACTCCCATCTCTTGTCCTACTCTGCCAGATATCGTCTTGAATGGTGTTCCCCTCACTTCCGTCGAAAAAGTAAAAAATCTAGGAGTTGTTCTGAATAGCCGTATGACCTGCTGCGACCACATCACTCTCATTATTGGCAAAATTTATGGCCTTCTGTCAAAACTTAGGTACCACTGTGGTTTGCTCAATAGGTCTGTCCGTTTGAATTTAGTTAAAGCCTTACTGCTACCTCACCTAATGCATGGTCTATGCATTTTTCCGTCTTTAGACTCGTCTTGTGCGAGAAAACTCGAAGTAGCCTTTAATGACTGCGTGCGCTTTGTATATAACTTACGCCGATTTGATCATATATCACCTTATCGAAATTCCGTTTTAGGTTGCTCCATTAGCGTTTACCGTGAATTTAGGCTTTTGCTTGTGCTTCACGACATCCTAAACCATCGCAAACCCGCATACCTCAACCAGTTCGTGCAGCTTTCACAGTCACTTAGAAATAAAAATTTGATTATTCCGCGTTTTCGCACTTTAATTGGACAACGTTCTTTCTTTGTCTTCGTTGCTATACTTTGGAACTCTCTCCCGGTTGAATTGCAACGTATCGATTCAGCGGGCATTTTCAAGAAGCGTCTCTTCGAACTTTTAGTTAATAGAGCTGTAAGAGCATGAATATAGGAAAATAAAGTTAATCTTGTTTGTGGATTCTTTATTCTTTTTTTTTTATTTTCTTTGTTTCATTTCCTTTTTCTTTTGTCAATTATTTTAACTTTTCTTTCTTTTTCTTTTTTAAATTTAAATTTATATATGTATATATTTTTTTTTTTTTCTTTTGTTTTATTCTTCTGTTATTACTCATAATTTCTCATGCACACTATGTATTTATATCACAACTTTTCCCTGTATTGTATTGCTGTATAAACTGTTTATAATGAATGTACAATAATTTAAGACTGTTAGTCTTTGTACATAAGCTGTAAATTAATAAAATAAAATAAATAAAAATAAAATATTCACAGGCGTCCATGAATATTAAGTATGGAAACGGAAGTGCTGTAAGCTTTTTAAGGAGTGCTCAAAGATGGCTATTGGAGTACTCCATTTTCCGCTGGGTCCCTTGTAAGATTCCGGCATGCGCATACCAACGACCTCTGGTTTCCTGGATTGCTAGAATACGGGATTACATGCAAAGCGTTTTGTGCAAAAATAACCCATTTTTTTGCAAAATGAATTCGCTGATCTAGACGAACAATCAAATTGCAACCAAATCGAGCATTTCGACCAGCAGCCTTAAAGGGGTGTAAAAAAGCTAGATCCGAAATAAGCGATAACGAGTCCCAGCTATGATAAGGATTGAGATTATTGTTAAAGCGCCTATTTGGAGTCTCAAATCAGAACAACCTTAAGAATAAATTAAAAATGAAAAAAAAAAAAACCGTTGACCTCACGCCATGCCATAAAATGCTCACCTGAGGATTTTCTTTAAATACCCACAAACAGAAAAGATCCTTTTTCACAGTAAGAACTCCTCCCTCCTCCTAATCATGTCCTTAACACCTTTCCCTGACCTTCAACCGGACCTAAAAACTCCACAACTTTTCTTATGAATTTTCATAACGCCAGTTTAGTCCTCATTAAGATTTAATGTCAGACGGAAGCAAGCGGACACCCTCGCGATTTTCCGGTGTGCATAACAAAAACGAACGAACTTTTTTTACAACGAAACAATTCTGACCGAAGTTTATCACCTTTATTTTTTCAGGTAGTTACAATTTTCTTCATCCATAAGGAAAACGGTTTTTGCATATTATAAAATATGATTGGAACAGCAGCAAACTCTGATGAAAAATATTAGTTTATTTGTTGAAGCTGTGTAAGTGTGTGTGTAAGTGTGTATAATCGGAATAAGGAAAAAAAAGTTGCCGTAGAAAAGTGATAAATCTGATAAGAGAGATATTCCAGGATATGCATCTACACTTCGAGAAAAACGCTAACACAAAATGCGACTGCTCCATTTTATCCTTGTCGTGGATGGGCAAGGTCCCTGACGATATACCAGAGGTAAGTCCTTAAATTGTTATGAAAGAGAAAAATTTACTAAAATAAATTATTTTCAAAAAAAAAAAAAAATTTCGAGGAGAAAAATTTCTCAGTCCTTCAGAGAATATCGCTTCGAGGTGAAGGCGAGTGTAAGAAGGTTAAGGTAGGAAGGACGAAATTGTAATACTTTCTCCCTTGGAAAGTAATGAAATTCTTCTATAAAGGAAACCTTCGCTTCGCCATGGCGACAAACGAAACGGAGTTAATTTGTCAAAGGCACTGTGAACGTTTCATTTCGTGGAAATCGGGTTTTTCTGTGGAATTCTCTCAAAGAATGCGAAATTAATAAAAAAATAAATGTTTTTTGAAATCGTTTATGTGGATGGACAATAAGTTCGTACGGGGGTGGTTTCTAGGAACAGTTTTGATATTTTTTATTTTTGAAATTCAACAACAACAAACGAAAGGAGTGAGGAGCTTTCTTCTTCTTCTTAAGGTCCTTTAATCTTTCAAAGGACAAAGGGCGGAAACAGTTGCCCTCCAACAGACTGTTTTGTGCGACAGCTCCGTCCAGGATCCTTCAGTTGTTGTAGCCTCTTGCTAATAAGATTCTCTTCCATGTTGTTTTAGGTCTTTCAAATCAACCAGTACCACGCGGATTCTACCCAAGGCCCTGTTTAACTACTCCAACTAGGGAATCCAATCACGCGCTTATTTTGCGAGATAAGTAATACGGGAGTTACCATCCGCGAGATTTGACCAGTAGAGTCACCTGTTAAAAGACCCGCCCACTCTGCCGACCCGCATAGCACACGTATCCTCGGTTCTTCGTTCTCCGTGTTCTTCTGTTCTTCTGTTCTTCTGTGTTCCGGTTCCTGTCAAAGATGATCACAATGTTTTAGTTCTGTTTGAGCGGATGAGCAGAAAAAGAACGGAACGATAACACGGAAACGGAGAAAATAAAGAACGGATTAACGGAAGAGTACCTCACTTTTTTGTAGATTGACGAAACCCGAGCAAAAATAAAACATGGCCTTGCAACGGGCAAACGCCGACCGTGATTGAAACATAGTTTTCGGCAATGTGACATGTGGTATTAGAAGGCTGTTTGCAGGACTGTACGGCGGTACATCATGTGTCCCATTAAAAATAGTTCAAAACTTTACGGCCATCATATGCTCCTTAAAAAGCCAAGCGGCCGGTGTACGCCCGTTGTAAAGCCATTTTTATTTTTACTCGGGTTCTTGTGAAAAATGAAAGCATAAGTTGCTGGGAACTACATCAGAAGTCAACGAAAACCACTCCATTGCTGTTAGTAGCTTGCCGGTTATTCTTGTTTCCAATTGCATGCTTCAAACTGATGCTGCTAGGGCCACAATCTGAACGTTTATGTCACCTGTCAAAACAATGATGTTTGCCCTTAGAATATAGCTAACATTTTTATTCAGTGGCATGTAAAACTCATCGTTGATGTCTTTATTTGCGTCTTCAATGGGAATGTAGCATTAGCCTACCGTGTAGTGCTTCATAATCTGGTACGCACACACGCAGTAATAATCCTATCGGAAACTGGTGGCCAACTAATCAGACTAGGCCTGGATTCTGTTGAGTATTTAGCAACTGGCACTCGTACGGGTTTCTGTTTTGTTCCCCGCAACGTGCCATCTGGTCTCGCTAAGTCCCATGATGTTGATATTTTAATTGGTTCATCTCGTTAAAGACTTCATGCAGCCGTCCATCAGAAAGCAGCGTTCTTACATTCCATGTTCCATGTTGGGGGCCTCGGTAGCCTAGGGAGTAAGGCGTCTAGCTACTATCCGAGAGGTCCCGGGTTCGATTCCCGGCCAAGCCCCTTCCAATTTCCCACCTAAATAACTTTCCTTCTTTCTTCTTCCCTCTTTACATTCCTGATTCCTCTTGTCATAGCCTTCCTTAGCCCTTCCCCGCTCCGCCAAAGCGCATGTCATCGGTTGGTTGATGAGATTCAACTCGTTTCAGGAGGCATAACACTCCAGCGAGTTGTTTCTCGATGCCCCGATGCCAAAGTCGCAATAGTAATGGTTGGAAGTAGGTGCACTGAAAAATATCGCGGGTAGGTTGTGGCAGTTCCTTCCTTCCCCGACTAGAGCTGCTGTTCGACATTGCACTCTATATGAAGAAAATAGATTATCGACAGTATAAAGGGTCTTCCCTGAGACTCTAGTCTTTCACATAAAAAAAAAAAAAAAATTCGAGTCTTGGTACAAAAAGCAAAGGTCGTCGCCGTGGGACGTTCCCGCAAAGGAGACGCTGCTGTGTCGGTGTCGAATGAATCGGAAGAATCAACGTTCGGTAAAGAAGTACTTTCGTTTAGAAGGTAATATTAGTTCGTATCCATATGCACCACTACAGCGAGGCGAACGTTGCTGCTGCCATTTTTTTCCTCAACCAATGATCCCAAAGATTTGAACCTTAAAACCTGTTCGATTTAGGTTCCATCGAGACGAACACTGGCTTTTGATCCGTCCGTTGTCAGCACTTTGGTCCTTTCCGAATTGATTTTTAACCGGTATTACCGCGCGATGCGGGAAATGTCGTATAACATGTCCGTTGCTCCGTGTCGGCGAAATCGGCGCTATCGTTGTCGAATATCACGTCGATTACGAAGTTGTTGTGTCGTATCGAACTCCGCATCGTCCATCGAATGCTTCGCGCATTACTGCGTCGATAACAACGTTGAAGAGAAGTGGCGACGATACATCTCCCTGTCGTACACCCATTTGTATCGGGAACTCCACGGATAAGTCTCTTCGAATACGAACGCTGCTGGTTGAGTCCTACGACGCTTTAAGAAGTTTGATATTATTCAATGGCACGTGTTCGGTTTCCAAGGGTCTTCACAAGCGGTTACAATCGATGCAATCTAAAGCGGATTTGAAATCGATGAAAACGACGGCAGTTTGTTTGTTGTTTCCATTAGCTGACGGATAGCGAATATTTCATCAATGCAATCTCGATGTGGTCTAAATCCTGCTTTCAAATTGTTTGATGCTGCGAATGAAAGCAGACGTAAGTCGTTGTCGTTAATTACTCCGTGTCCAAATTTGTCCATCGTTCCTTTTCCAGGCGGTTCGATCTGGTCCTGAATGTGCATTGAAGTCCCCCGCGAGTATTATTAATTCGGTTCAAGTTATAATCCAGCGTGTGTTGGTCTCGGTTGGCGCATAAACGGATACGATATGAGTCTTGATCGTTCCACCGATGGTTAAAACCGCCAAACTCTTGGATATCGGTTAGAATGTCATAACGCTTCGGGCAGCCCGTCGTTCGACCATAAACCCAACGCCGGCCTTTCGTCTCTCAACACCGCAGTAGTAAAGCGGACGATCAATGTCCCGGATCCGGTAAGTCGTAGCTTCGATAGCGCAGCATCAGATATTTTGCATTTCAATAATTCCATTGCTATGATTTCGTTTTGACCGACGTGATGTCCCGTTCTTACATTCCACGCGGCGACTTGAATTTCTAATTTCGGTGTGACTAATTTGGGTGTGACTAATTTGGGTGTTTGGCCAATGGATCACTCGTTATATAGTTTTAAAGCCTAAATGGATTACTCGTTATATCTTCTTCTTTCTTCTTTACGCTCCTTTAATCCCTCATGGGACATACAGCGGAAACAGTTGCCCTCCACCGGACTTTGTTTTGCCACTCGTTACATAGTTTTTAAATAAAGGTACATGAGGTAAAGTAAGGCACAAAGGCCGTGGTGTTGACCAACATTCAGAGCTTCTACTCTTTCTCCTCTCCTCCTTTCTCTATAATATACTAGCTAAAGCCCGGTGCGCCTCGCTGCATCCAAAGGCCAATAGTATGGCGTGCGCCAAAACAATTGGGAATCTCAAAATCGCATTTTTCATGGACAATGATAGTCTCAACTCCTACAATGAAAGTACTTTCGAAAATAAAAGTGTCACTCCGTTCATTTGAAAACCCAAATCACTCCCTCATTTATATTCTCAATCACAATGCAACGGTCTCACTACCACTCTTATCGTGGTCAGATATGCTATGGGGGAGTGTTAATGCCCGTAAACGATGCACGTGCGCTTGTATTTTTTCCATACACGAAATGTTAATGGGTATGCAATTGTCATTTCCCCGGCTGCGTTTAAATATCCAATTCCGTTTATTTTGCAGTTGAGATGAAGAAAAATATCCTACTTACTTTTTCAAGGTGTCTAGAGCAGCTATATAGATCAGACTGAACAAAGGGATATCTATTTTGTTTAAGGCGCTCTATTAGAGACACAGAAGAGACCAGTAGATCTGCTTTGTTTAAAGCGCCGTACTGCAATTTCTCATGTCTTTGGTGGGATTCGAGATAAAGCTTCTATGATTCAATGAACGAACTAAAGCGCTACTATTCATTTGTAGATTGCTGATATCAACATAACAGAACCAAATTTCACCTTCTTATAGTGAAAAACATCTCCACTATTCAAAATAAACAACAAACTCTTTGAATGTGTCACAGTCATAAGTTTCAGCGATTCCTCCCCAATCAAGAACAACGTCCAAAAAAATATGAGGAAAATATTTAACAAAAAAAATTCTTTTAGTGTTTTCCCAAAGTTATCACTAACACGATTGACACATGTTCAGGTAATTTACAAAATGTGTCTTCTTATCTGATGACGACAGACGAAATTCTTCCCCTGAAAAAAATTCCACTTCTCAACTATAAAAACCCAAAATCAATTGCAAGGTTTCAGTGAAAATTCCCAATTCAAACGAAAATGAACGCGTTGCTCGGAGCTGCTATTGTCGTGCTGCTATTTGTCGGCATTGATTCCACTCAATACACCTGGATAGGATTTGGCGAAAGGGAGGATGGTGACCAGCTGATCATTGTGGACCATAGGGTGGCAAACTCAACGAAGCAACTTTTTCACTCATTAACATTTAAATACGAAGTTCAGTTCACGTTTGCTAACTTAACCTTGACCGATGTGAGTTCATTCTAAACGCGATCAGTTTTTCTAAGATAATAATTTTACTTTGTTCTCGAAGGGTTTTGACCAGGTGATCCACACCTACGACGAGTACTTCTCCAACACTGAGGTTAACTTTAACAACACCACTTTTTCGGAGGCTCATTTGGAACTGTACGGGCGGCCCTTTGTCAACTTGAAGAAGGAGAATAATCTTCTCAACAACAAGACGAAGAAAATTGTTTTCACCAATTTTCAGAAATGAGTTTTGTTTTAATGGATTGAAATGTGAAAATCAGGAATTGTAATTTGTAACCAGCTTGGATTTTCGATAAAATCACAGAAATAGTGTTTGAAATTTTACACAATCTCTTTTTTTGCCAATTTCATATCCTTATGTCAATTTGCAAGTCCTGGGTTGGAATTGTTGATTGTCATTAAGAAAAGGATGTTGGCCTAACTTCACCCTAAAACAAGACAAAAACAAAGAGTTTGGATGGATTTGCAAATGGTATTCCAGCTGCAAATGAAATAGTTAGAACTGTGGAGCATTTAAGTGAGGGCCATGTGAATGAGGTCTAATCGGTGTATAGTAGGAACGCAATTAAAACCAAGGAAACCGCCTACGAAGGAGTGAATCATTTCGGAGTTAGTATATCCTATTGAGAAACTCCTGTAAGATCAATATCGAGCCTTTTTTTTTACGAGAGAGTGGTGAAAAACTGACATTGGTCTAGCACGAGGTATTTGGATGTTACTACCTGTCTAAAGCCCATGCCTAAGACAGAAAATATCGCTGGGAGTCCGCACCCTGATACTACCATCAGATTTCTGACTTAACTCACCAACCCAAGGCACTACTTCGGCTTCGTGTCATCAATATGACTCTGAAAAGTACTCTCTCGTAGGTGGTCAATACAGCCGGGGCAGTGGGTCTTACGGGTCAGCAACCTGCGGTCTCTGTATTTGTTTTAGAGAAAGGTCACTTCAAAGAAACTCGCCACCGAATTTACCATCTACATAGTGGGCGTCGTGCATCGGAAGGCAGTCAGAAATCTACTGCTTTTGCTTTTGGGTTCTGTGGGTGTCTAGCCCCATCCTAAGACCACCTTCTGAATACTCATTTTCCGGATTCGGGCTTTCTCCCTTCACATTTCTTTGCCTTTCTCGATTTATTTGGGGTTCGTATTGCTTAAGCCACTGGTAGATGGCATTCTGCATACATCTGACGACGTCATCATCTGGGCATTCTGGGCAAAACGAGAAATCCTCCAACCTGAAGCGGTGAAGGTATGCCCTTTAACCTCAATGCCCGCTCAGGAGCTGCATGAGGTAGAAACTCACTTCGCCATATTCTCATAATCCACTTCTCCATATTGGGTATGTGTCTCCTTAGGCCCTCGTTACATACTCCGGGTCGTACAAGTTTCTACTCTCAGCAGCCATACAATAAATATCGATGAGGGCGTCATTATACTGCTTCATCGGACGTAGTATGGTATGCGCAGCAAGCTCGAAGGGCACTTAACCTACGCGTAGAGATGATTTTCTTCCAATTAACTCTTCTATTCCGACGTTATACTCACTGGCGATGCATACGGTAACACAGAACTAACCACTTTCGTGCTAAGGAGGTATCAAGAGCTACCATTGCGCAATTATCATTCACATGCATGGTGTACGATAGTCACCATATTGAATACATCCTTGTCGATCTAACCTGCCTGATTCTGAATTGCTTTTTCGACAAGCCGGCCTTCGTTCTCGGCGCTTGGGAGTAATCTGTTACATATCACCCATTCGAAGAGCTTGCCTGTGGTATTTAGAAGGCATATCGACCTGTAGGTCTCCCGATCTCCGGGAGGCTTACCAGCCTTCAAGATGAGCACACGCTTATGTTGCTCAAGGAACACGCCTTCCCTCAGACACGCTGTGAATGCTTGAGCGAACCCACCTCCAACCTCCTCGCTGCCACCTTCACTGTTTGGTATACTGTCAATCGGCTTCCACAATTTGGGCCTCCCTTATCTGAGGTAAATCATTGCTACTGAGCCCGAATAGAAAAAAGAGTCCGACAAATTTGAGAATTTCGGCGTGGAGATGTGAGCAATAACTGCGCCATTTCGAAAGTTTTACATTTTTAAACTCGAGTGTCATTTTATCAATATGGTCCCCCAACTGAGTACAAATCACGTCCAATGCTGCTTGATTTCTGTAATCGAACCAGAAACGGTTTCGACTGCGGATTGTAACCTTGTGCATGCGAAACCACGATATAAAAACTTTTTTATCGACTTTGCCAACATCCGAGGGCTTCAAAAAAATGTCCACTCTGTGTTGTGTCATTTATATACTTATCTACTCTAATTTTCGCACTAATTGAAACCCAAATTTTACCAAATAACGTCTTAGATCATTCCGGATATACCTCAATGCATAATCTCTCCCCTCATAGGGGAATTGCCATATATAGTAGGAAAGACGTAGCTTTTCAGAAAGCGTACAATAGTACTTCGCCTGACTTCAACCACCTCGGTCTAAAAATTTTACTTGATAAGCTCGTCATTTTCTTGTGTTCCCTATAAGGCTGCTTACACACCAAACTCGACATCGACACGACATTACAAAACGTCCATCGACAAAAAAATTTTTGTCGAATCTTCGTACACACCAAATTCGACACCTCGACACCATTCGACAACCAGAACCACTCGACACAACGAAAGTCACTGCATAAGTACTCGACGTGTCGAAAGTCGTCGTTCGACGTTTGTCCTCGTGTTGCCTTCAGTGGATATAAACTGATTTGAATGTGAAGCCCTTCGTCGGTAACAGTTTTTTTCCTTGTCGAGTTCTGTCGAGTTCTGTCGTGTCGTGTCGATGTCGAATTCAGTGTGAATAGACTCGCTTAATGATAAGAATAGATGTGTGTCGCGGCAGACAAATGTTGTCGAATTTCGTCGTGTCATGTCGATGTCGAGTTTGGTGTGTAAGCAGCCTAAAGGAGCTCTAATATAAATGATAAAGCCTCTTCATTAGCATTTGAGGCTATTACCGAATTCTTCTCCTTATATCTGGAGTGTGAAATCATTGTTGCCGTTAGTAAAAATCGAGCCCTTTTTCGGGGTTTTATAGCAGTTTCTGGTGATCCTTGTGTGAAAATTGATTAAGCATTGAATTTCGTTTTTATACCGCTCGTTGCAATATTGCTCGACCATGCGCACCTCGTAATGTTCTCCATGTATAGAATTAACTTCTTCTTTAAATCTTAGTGGCTTCTGTACCGACTCTCATAAATCTTTGAACCCGGATCAGAAACTCCCCAGAAGATCCCAGCCAAGACACAGCGAAGTTGAACTACAAATTGGATCCCCAGCACGAAAGCTCATCCTAGACACAAACCCACCACAGAGAAGTTTAACCAAATACCCCAGCTCGAAAGCACATCCAAGACACAAACTGGTGAAGGTCAATGAATCTTACACGGACGGCACTCACTCACAGCCTCGGCTACATCCATGTCAGATAGCATCGTCTGTTCTCATAGCTCTCCTCTACACCCACCTTGTTTACTGCAGGAAAGTTAAGGACAATCGAAACTAATTATCCTCATTTTAAAACATCTTTATGTCAGCAAGTAAATCTTCTGTTAAAAATTGTGTGGTTTCAAGTGAAAAATACTGAGAGCAAAAATTATACAGGAAACAGCCCGCCCGCAAGTTTCCTTCGTCGGTGTTACCTTCGCGTTAATCCTCGTTCCTGCTAAGCCATACTTCAACAATTTGCTAATCGCTTCAAGTTAATTCCAAGGAACAAATAAGACATCAACAATCTTAGCGAACTCCACCCACAAAATAATTAGGAAATCGGATACAAGTTTCTTACATTTCGCCCGTTATAAATATTCATTTCGAAAGAGAAACGCAAACTTTCCGAGTCGCCCTAGTCACAAAATAAGCCGTCTCCCAGCGCCATCTATATAGCAGCGCTGCCCGCCCACGGCCCTGCGGCGCCCCCTGAGCAGCGGCACTCAAACTTAATTTAAATAAATTCCGAAAACACCGAAAAGGAAACAAACTCAGCAATTTTTCGCCTGCAGGGAGGGATTCGAGCGGAGAAATGTCCTTCGGGGGAGGACGACGGCGGCAGGGGGAGCAACAACGTCTTCGGTTGTAGTTTGCGAAGGGCGGCGGCGGGGGGTGTTATTGAAGGCTGCGGAAGGTAATACCGGGAGCAAGAAACACGAAAAGCCTCTTCCTGTGAATGTGTCCCCAAAGTCATCTTTATCCAGCAGAGGGACGAAGGGACCACATCCACGTCGTCGGCGGATCCGGAGTCAAGCCCAAGTTTGAGGTTAGGCCTGAAATGGATCTGGAGGCGGAAAAAATTAAATTTCGAGTAACTCAACAATTTTTCGGGCGGCGATAATTCCTTTTGCGTGGCGGAAATAATTTGCGAATTTGCGCCATTATCGGCGTTCGGGGTTCTCGCATTACCCCGGAGTTAATATGAGCAATTAGCCCCGAGACTTGAGCGACTAATCCCATTTGCCAGGGCTTAAGTCAACACCTATGTACGGTGGCGTCGTTTGCGGTGTAAATACTCAAGAAACACGAGCAAAATGGAGGCCTGCCGCGCTGTCTGCTGTCAGAGGTAAAAATATCCTCAATTTAATAGATTTAATAGAGCCGTAAGAGCATTACCTGAGCGGAGGACTACAGGAGGACTACAGAGCGGAGTATATCACAATAAAGTGCGGCTGTTGGCGGAGCCCTTCACCACACCACACACACACGCCCGAGAACCTATCCATTGTCATCATGGCGGAGCTTAAGCGAGAATAAATCGGCAATCGCAGAATAATAAAACTCCCAAGGATTATATTTAGGAGCTCCAATGGCAGATTTAGAGTGTCAAGGATGTTGCGGCTCGCATGTACTCCAGTGTGGGGCATGTTGCTGGGTGGCGAAGGGGTGAGGGTGGACCATTACGGAAATGCGCCCTACCAAAGGCTAAATGTCGTCACTGACACGTGATGCTTGCAATAAATTGAATATGACATTTTGGGTGGGGCTTTATGAAGAGAGGCTGTATGGTGTTTGAATAGCCCCAATGCGAACCTAAGCACTGTTGGTATGAAACAACGAAACAGGGTGTTCTGGTAATTAGCGAAGGCGGGGAAAATCGATAATTTACAGAATCTTTCTGTTTTACTAATTAACCACTTCGCTAATTGGACCGAATTAGCTCACTTAACTGGGGATGGGTGGTTCGGTGTTCCAGCTGCTCTCACGTTTGGGACGTTTTGTCTTCTAGTGATTGTTGGACTGGAATTTATGTCTATTATCTATTCAGATACCAAGTAGCTGTTTTGAAAAACATTCATCACCAGCTGAAACCCGATGCTCCTCCTGTACAAATCGGACCGAAGTAAAAGAAGTAGTAAAAATGTTTGGACTTCGAAGTTCCATCGACGTTAGGCTGGTCGTCCACTGGAAGCGTATTCGAGCGGCTACGCGCTTCGGCTACATGAGCGGCTACACGCGGCTATGCGCGACAGATCCAACATAAAGAGTTTCATACAAACATCGTCCACTGCAAGCGACTATGAGCGGGCGGCTATAGGCGTATTCGAGCGTGCCGCGCGAATCCAAATTATTTTGGATCGGTCGCGCGTAGCCGCTCGAATCAGGAAATAATTTTCTCCAAAGCCTTATTTAAAATAAAAAAGAAAATAAATCTACCCTGCGATTTCTTGACGCTATAATTAAGAGAAAAATCTTAGAAATTCAATGAATGTGTTTTGGATAAATTGGTCGAGGGGAACAGATGGAAAAAAGTTAATAATAGTAGCGAAAACAAGTTTTTTCACTTTTTTGGTACGAACAAAATTTTGTTTTGGAAAACAAAAAATACTACATAATTGTGTTTAAAAAGACGAAAAATATGAGTTTTGCACCATTGAAATCGGTCAACAGCTTTTTGCAGAAAAATTCAAAAACCGTTAAAAGTTACCATTTTTTTGACATTTAATTATAGGGAGTATAATTATCGTAGAACCTAGTGTCAAGGATTAAATTGTGGCTTCTGATGGTGCCTATCTACAGGCAAAAATAATGGTAACTTTTCGATTTTCGGTTTTCAAGCGGGGTTTTAAGTTGTTAAATCAAACCTATCATACATTTCATGAAAATGGAGTTGTTTGCGAATAAATTAGCCTTATAAAAAAATTCTAGGACCACTGTGGGCCTTGTTCAACCTTTTTTCGTGAAACCGGTGTTTTTCATTTTTGAGATTTACTCGAAAAGTTTCCATTATTTTTTCATGAAATTTTTACTGTAGGTAGGCACCATCAGAAGCCACAATTTAATCCTTGACACAAGGTTCTACGATAATTACACTCCCTATAATTATCAATTATCTCTCCTGGAATAAAAATTATTATGTCAAATTCACTTCAAACTGAGCAGCTTGAAAAGCTTGCAGTGGACGACCCCTGTAGCGTGTAGACGCGTATCTCATAGCCGCTTGTTGCCGCCGGTAGCCGCTCATGAAGCCGAAGCGCGTAGCCGCTCGAATACGCTTCCAGTGGACGACCAGCCTTAAGCGCCAAGTGACTCAGGTGCATCATTCAGTTATGGCAACTTTACCACTAGAACCAAAACCGGTCCTAAAAAATCTTGAGAGTGAACTTGGTTTACATAACGATAATAGTGGTAAACTCTAGAGAATTTGTTTTTCCTACACGAACAAATGGACTGACTGAAGGGGGCGAAACGAACACCCTTCGAACGATTTCAGGAGATATTAGCATAAGTAATCATTGTAAAGGACTTATCAAACTTACCGAAAAGTTCGAATTTTTCGATTACTACTGAAAATTGCAGGATGAGCTTCAATTCCAGACACTGTATAACGTGTGAAACTATTGCCCGTCTAAAAAGTGCTAATCTAAAGGTGTTGAACATTTATGAAATTTTTTACACAGTTTTCAAACAGTGCTCGGATTTTTTTACAAGGGTTGTATTGTTGAGGAGCTAATGCTCTGCTGAATCTAGAAGAGGTAACTTCATTTAAATTGGGTTTCATTCCAACGAATTTATTAGATATCAGAAAAATATAATCAATTTTCTCAATCTTTTCATTTAAACAAATAAAGGACTCGACCGAATGTTATGAAATTGTTTTTGTTAATTTGCATCGATCGGCACCTAAAGGAACGCAATATCATTTTCGGTGTGCGTGATAACGTCCAGGTACAAAATACGCGAACATCGTTTAAATACAAAAAAATGGCTCAACCGAATTTTATGACAAAAATTTTCAGATTATATTTTTGTGAATATGCTTCAAAAGGCACACTTCAACCGATATGATACGATATCTTTTTTGCTTCGCGCGATTATCACATCCAAATCCGAACTCTCTCTGTACTCTGGTGTACACTCAGCGTTTTTCGGATGAACCGTGTTTAAGCGTGTGTTCAATAAAAAATTTCCCTCTTCGGTCCATTGAATATTGATCGTGACTCGTGTTGAGTAATAATTGGGAATTTCTGTAAGAAAAGTATGTAATCGTTGTCCTAATCGATCTGTTGCCAAAGCATTTCCACAGACGAACCAAAAACTGTGTGTTGGGGGAATCGTAATGGCTTCGAACAAAGTTATTCCCCAGCATGATCTTCTACCGAAGCATTCTCCGACAACAACAGCAGCTCAAACTTCCACGAGGACAGTAGAGCAGGGTCAAATAATGTCCTTGTCCAAATATTGTTAACATAGAATGCTTTACTTATACAGGATGCGGTAAAAGCCCTGCAACGCTCTCATATTACGATATGTCCGATATTGCGTAGGTTTTCGGGAAAAAAGTGTAGAACAAAACTTGCTCAACTGTGAGGGTGAGAGTTTCCCTGCACCAAAAATCATCAAAAATCAAAACTATCCCCAAAAATCATTCATCAGCTTCAGATAAAAATTTTTTCGAACAATATTTCTCTTCGGTGAATCATAATCCCTGAAAAAAAATGTGGGTTACCATTATTTACCCGGACCTCTTTAAGGGGTGCCTTTTGTGTGCAAGCGATTTTACCTCCCAAGTTGCGCAAGTTTGCACGAAACCCTACGCTTCAGGATATATCGAATGGTTGATGCATTTCAGAACGCTGTGCTCCATGGCTGCGACCTAATTCCTATTGATGTAAAAACGATGGTAGGTATAGAATTTTTCAAACTCCGTGACACAAAAAATTTGAACAGTTCTGCGCACCTCGTTGCCAAATTTTATAAATAATGTTCTATCATTTCCCCTCTTTTTAGTTAAAACGGCAACAAACACTGAAAAAACTCAACAAAATAATTTGGGAAGGGATGCGAGCATGCCGAATGAATAAAGTTAATTTATCTTTCTATGTGTTGAGCAGAGCTTTTAAATACATGTAAAGCCCCTGCTCAACAAAGGCAGTTTATTCAACATAATAAGCATAATTTTACTTTAATTATGCGAAATATTTCTCATTTCTAAATTTAAAATAATTAAAAAAAATGCTGAAAAAAATTCCTTTGAATAAATGAGCGTTTTCATTCATAAACCGACAGTTCCCCGCAGTCGCAAGCAACACAACCTCCCCAGGCAGAAGCGCGTATGCGACTGGCAGGAAACGTCAACAATCTAGTAATCAAAGTGATAAAAACACAAATTTACTACAAATTATTTCTGTAGCATATGTGTAAAATATAATAACCTTAAAATAAAAAAAATATATAAAAACGGGTGTTTTTCAGTCATAATTTGTAAATTTTTTAAATAATCATTGAAGTCCCAGAAAGATACACCTCCCTTCAGCAATACGCAGTCGCGACTGATTACATGGCAACAAGTGATTTGATAGGAGGAGTTAACTGAAGCTTTTGTTTGAACTTTTTAACATTTTTAAGAGCTTAGCTGGGGAACATGCGCGGGATGTCACGAGGTTTGAAAACAACTATACTGAAAATATACACATTTTTCTTGTTTAAACAAAACGCGCAGAAGCATCTTTTATTCGCCTTAAAAACGCGATGGCTTTTTCTGCAGCTTTTAAAAAATTATGATGCTTTGAAAGGTTAATTTGTAAGCTTGAATAGATCACCCGTATAAAAGTAAAAATATTTTTCGAAGACCTATGGTCAGAAGCATACTCGTTTCTCAATGTTGCAAGTTACACTATCCACCGTTTCGTTTATTACCCCCATACACAAACCGGATTTTTAGGCAAGGAAGCATTATGCCACTTTTGCCTCAGAAAATTTGACAGACTCACTCATCCATTACACTAATGCAAATATTGTATCGCACTTAGGATCTGCGAAAACTATAAGAAATTCTCCTTCTCATTCACGTGTATTGTACAACTACAAGGTATCACATTCGTTACACGAAAAACAGACTGGAAAATAAATGCTTAGTGTAATACCCGAATCATACACAATCCGTTTTGAGGCATAGTGTTATTTGGAGCTTTGGCTCAGTGATGTATGGTTCTGTCAGAAGGCATGCTCAAACTCTGAGTTTGGGCTTAGTAAAGGCTGAATCACATAGCTTCGTTCTCTTTCGTTCATTCTTTTCATTCTTTCAGTCTGTGAATGCAATGCTGTACATTTCATATGGAAGTTCGGGAATAACCCTATGAACTACAAGTTTGCCATTGTGGTCACGTAATAGTCTAGCATCAAGCTTAGTTTGAGGGTTAAGTTAAGTTTGAGGTTATGAGTAGCTAGAAGGATGTTGGAGGAGGTGGTGAACAACCTTGCGTTTAAACTCTTCATTTTTGTAGGAGTACAGGAATACTGAATCCGAAAGATTACACCATATTCGAGTTGTTCTGTTTAGGAACAAATACAATCTGAATGTTGTGTGCGAAAAGTTTTAGGGAGAGAGAACAAGCTGCACAAGTTAATCTGGTGTTGCCGGTAATCGGATTGCAATGGAGTATGATCAGTATGATTTTTTTCAGACTGGGGGGGAGGGGCATCCCATATGTTGAACCCTGTGGCCAAAGTTTGGCCGCTGTTTAATTAAATCTGTACATCATCTGCATACATGTGGAGTTTACAGCTTGTCACGACACTGCTAAGATCATTTATGTACATAGAGAAGAGTAAGAGTCCTAGTGTGGAGCCCTGCGGAACGCCGCAAATTATCGATAAGGACTCCAAAATTAAATTATGCAGCCATACTTTTTAGGAACAACTCTGCAGCTAACTACGAATTGAAGAGGTAGCAGAGGATGTCATGTAAACCTCATGTGGGTTGCCAATTGGGTAAATGTGGTCAACACAAATGCGTTACTGAAGACGAACGAGAAAAGCAACATTACCGGAGACAAGAGGCATTCAGAGGTTAGTAGTAACCTTCAGAAATTAGTTTCACAGTTATTGCCTTCACGAAAGCCAGACTGTGCTCGACTTACAGTGACTGTCAATTTGCCATGCCATTCGTTTTTCATTGAGCTCGATGCCCCAGTGTCCGGGGACTTAACACAGTGTGACCCGGATACTTTCCTTATTATAGTATACAATTTTGTCTGGGCTGCTACATTCTTACGGTGGCTTAAAAGGTCGATGGTGAAAGAGAACCCTTTTTTTCTCCCAAATTTTTTTTACAAATTTCATGCGTAGGTACGTTTCACCTTTCAAATATCAGCTTTTGGTCGCGCATCTGTGATTGCACTGTCAAAATTGCTTAAAACTCTATGGGAAATAGGGTCGCGCGAACAAAGATTGTGGCCTATGCACGGGCCAAAAATGAAAGAGGGTTGTGGAATAATGGGTATCCTTAGACCTGATACTGATCTAAGTCCGCACCAGGTGACATTTGGATTTCACTTAGTGCAAAAAATGGTGGTTTAAAATTGTCATGAAGCCTACGAATTTCACAAAAATCAAAACAGTCTTTTGTGTAACGGTTCTTTGGTTGCGCGGATTCAATCAAAACAGGACAAATCTCATCGACCGATAGATAAGGTTTGAGGCAGCACCGTTAAGTAAAAACTACAAAACGATGCACAACTTCGGAATCAGCACCAATTGCATCCCTGTTCGTGTTATAGGCTACCATCTTCACCTACCTACCACACTCCCAAGTGCATCCAACTAAAAACATCGATTGTGCGATGATAATGCAGATAAACCACGAAACAAAATAATAATTAATTTTGTTCATCTCCGTGTCATTCCTTCTCGTCCACATTGCATGCCTTGCATCCATAAAAAACAATTCTCCCTTTTCAACACCCCCCCCCCCCCCCCCCCTTCCACTTAAGTTAATTCCGCTCGTATTCTACTACATAGGTTAAACAAAAACGTTGGTCCAACATATTGCCGCAGGTACGGCAAGCCAGCAAAGTTATTTTAAACTGCACTTAGCGGGGCAGAACACACAAAACCCCACTCTGCTTCGTTGTCCTTAGAAATACCGCATTTCCAACTCCATCTATCAACTGAACTCACACTGGAACTCGTCGTCCCGAGCGCACTCTACATGTGAACGGGGGGAAAATAACCTGGTTTTGCAATTTTTTAGTATTTATTTTACGGCGCTCATATCTGCTCGGGGCCAGAACAAAGGATTTCCTCCTTTTTTCTTACTTTTTATCTTAATATCCTGTGGCCCGGCCGTAAAAGAAATATATGGAGTTTGTGCCGGGGATGGACTTGTAGCCATAGTTGTGTTGCCGGGAGTATTTGGGCACGTCCTTGGGGATTGTAACTAATTTCTGGCGACAGCTTTACACAGACCAGAAAGTCCATGTTAGGAGGTCTCCTTTATGGTGGGGGACGGATGGGGGTTGGGTTTAATGTGGGGGTCCTGGTTTATTATTGGTCATAATCGTAAGGAGTAATATCTTTTAAATTTGATGCTATACGATGCGGGGTTAGTGACTTGGTGTAGACCGTGAATTATTAATGCAAGGAGCGAGGAGTGATTAACAGCAGCTCGTCTCGTTTCTTCTTGCACGTCCTTAAGTTATCATCTCCAATTAATTGACTGAAATTTTTTTGCTTAAGGATAAGGACTGTGAGCATCATAATACCCCAATATATAATATCAAGTACTCGTAATCAGAAGTGCCTTTTTTTTTTTTAATTGGCAACGAACCAAGGCACGAGGATAATTTTTACACTTCACTGAATAAGTGGGTAGAATAAGTATGTCCTGCCACCGACAGGCGCTCTTTAAGGAATTCAATCAATATTAAAACCATAGACACCACACAGAATGATTGCTCCGAGCGCAAATACAAAAGCGTCAGACGTGCCGATGTTCGCAACTAGCCAATGGGAATCTGTGTGATAAAAAAACTAGACAAATTACGAGGCAGATAAAAAAAGGAAATTTCCCTGTAGAGATAGAATGAATATTTTTATCCTGAAGGATGATAAGGGAAAAATCGATTAAGCTCTTTTTACAAGTTGTGCCTTCTTAGAGGGACGAGATCTGCTACACCAGAATCCTTCGGATTTGTATAGTGCAGGACTTGTGAAGTTTCGTTTTCTTGAAATTACCTCAAAATACAAAAAACCAAGGCAAATCGCAATTTAAAAAGTGGAAATTGAAGTCCTGCTTTGATGTTCTCGGGTGATCCTTCCCTGCGACCGTGTTTATGAGGAGCAGGAGATTGGATTTCCAATAGTTTGTTCAGACCGGCTTATTTGGAAGCCTCTCTAGAGTTGTGAACTGAAGCTGCATAAGAATTCGAAAATTGATTGCTATTCCTGGCGGTAGAAACTAGAAAAGTCCTGGAAATGAAAAGGGAAAAGGATTTCAGTTTCTTTTATTTTTTATTTCAAATACAAACAGAAGAATCAATTCGTCGCCAATATATTTTTTATGCGGAGAAACCAGTTTGTCATGTAGGTCAGGCTATGGTGCAATGTCTAGTGATAGCCTTAGTTTGATGAAATACAGGAGAATGAGAGAGGTTAGGGAGAATATAGGGTTGGGATGAAGCAGATGCCGATGATCCTTAAAATTGGCCTCAATGATTTTGTCGAGTTCGGATATACTGTCTGTGAAAGATTGTTCCATATTCGATTTGTTTTATTATTTATAAACGTGCTTTTCGACTAGAATTGTAGGGGGGAGGAGGTGCAGCTACAGTCCCTTATAAGCCTAGTCACACTGATTCGTGCGGACCCCAAACCAAAAGTGGATTTAATGCCTTGCCTAATTCGCGAATCATCCATATCGTTGGTAGCCCCTATGAGGAAAAATGATTTCTACCCGATTTAAATTTTTTAGGTAAATCTGAATTAGAAACAGCCCAACCAACCAAATCCAAGACAGTCATAAAAGTATATAAAACAATTGACAAACATCTTTTTAATAAATCTCTAAAAATAAGAATAAAATTTCAAATGTCAACCTAAGCACCATGTGAGCCCACCATGTACATCAAACACACATCCAAAATTTGGAACTTAGAATCAAATTCCCACAAGGGCCTCGATTCCCAGATCCGACGGGAGGGAAGTGAGTGCGGATTTGACACTTTGCGATTCTCAAATCCGCAGTCCCGGATTGGTTTAAATCGAAAATTCGGAGTGAAGACTCACGCGATAATGAAATATACGATGTCGGATTATCTTAGGCGCATTTGTCGTTCAAATCCGCAGAAAATTTGTTGCGGATCACACTTTTACAGCGCGGAAAATGTTAAAAAGAAATTCGGGGTTGCGGATTTGAGAATCGCAAAGTGTCGAATCCGCAACTCACTTCCCCGCCGCCGGATCTGGGAATCGAGGCCAAGATTCATCCCAGACCAATGATTTTCCACCCAAGGCCCTTTCAGTATGAAAGCTTCACACAGGTGGCGCACCCCTTCAACCCAAGACACAATCCTCAAAAGCTTTCCAAGACACAAAGCGCAAAAGCTTTTGCCCAAAACGCAAACCAAAAGCTCGATTGCGCAATATTGTGAAATAGGTGGCTTGATACCGCTATAGCTATGTATACTATTAACGGCCAGAAAGGGAACTGAATCAATACCAATGAGTTACAGTTTGGTTATCAGAGCAGCCTGTAATAGTTTGGCGATATTCGACATTGGCGATATCTAGTGAAACCAAACCAGGCTTACCAAAGCTATTAATACTTTGGTTGAGGCTTTTTTAACTCACCAAAGACACCAGAGGATCTTTTTTATGTAAAGGCGTTCCGTGCATTCTCCACCAATGTGCAACTCGACAGTTGCCTCCAGTCTGGCCAATTAACCTTCCTTGACGTTGCCCTCGATGTTTCTGTAACCCGGTATCCACTGAACAGTGATTCTGTACCTCCCGACCAGGGAAAAGACACATTCGGCAAGTTTTCGACTAGTTTAGAGGTTAAACCACTGACATATAATAATGGACTGCTCATCTGAAATTATTCCATACAAATCGATGGCACCCAAAAGTATAGTTGTCGCACTCATCCATAGACCCCCAAACTGACAGAAGCACTCAGAAGTAAAATCAGACCTGATTTTATATTTTCCCTTTTGCACTAGTGATGTTTATATCTTTTGCTCTTTTCCCCATAGACCCCCGGCTTTTGACATACAGAATGTCAGTTGCTAAAACAGGCGTTAAGAACTTAAATCAGATACACATAAAATTTGGAAATTAATGAAAAAAAGGCATTTTAAAAGGTGAAAAAGTGAAAATAGTGTTTATTAATTTTTTTAAACAAAATATTTGTGTTATTTTAATGTTTTAAGTACGTATTTAAAAAAATGTAAATTTCAAAAGTGATTCCGGTGTTTACATGGAGTGAAAAAAGGTTTGTAGCCTATGGAACAAATTGGTGCCATGAAAAATTCCTCATGAGCTGTCCATTCTATATGTCAGTGGGTTAAACGAGCCGACCCTAATCCCTTAATGGCTGCTTGGCTATTTGTATTAACATTAACCTTGCTTCCCGGCCAAAACATTGGTAAAGTTGTGACTGAAAAAGGCTGTCGAAGTTTTCGAAGCATCTTTCGAAATTAAGGGATAGCGAAAAACTCCAGCCCCTACACGTGACTCTGATTTGGATCCGTCTATACTCAACCAGTGTTTTTTGACATTACTGGTGTCATCAGTATGACCCTTAAAAGAGACAACTCAAAGGCTCACTAGAGAGTCTAGTCATCTAGCTACCGAGCTGCTATCTCTCCTTGCATTTCTTTGCCTTTCTCTTTTTCTTTGCGCTTCGTAATGCTTAAGCTTCTGCTGAATGGCCTTCTTACATCTTCCGACGTTATCATATGGTCAAAGATGTTTTCAGATACTAGGTGTATTTCAGCAATTTCTTCCAATGCTCCGCGACGGTGAAGGTATCCCACTCAAGACAACTGTGTGAGGTAGTAACTCACTTCCCCATGTTCTCTTAAAAACCACTTCTCCAGATTTGGTATGAGTCCTTCCTACGCATATCGCATATCCTGGCTTGCATATTACGGGTTCTTTAATCGCTTGGCCGCCCGAAGGTATCCTTGACGGGCTTCATGCAGCCAGCGGGCCTTGCACGCCACCTGCTGCTTGATATATAAATCTACTACCGCCAGGCCCTCCCGAAAGGTTACGGCGTTGATGTCTTCCATATTTAGAAAGCTGCCGGGGTAAACTGTTTGTAATCTATCCCGCACTTGGTGGCAGATATCTGCCTTTGCAGTATACTGAGATGTACATAAGGACCTCTGTTAAGGATCTAGTATGCGTTCAAGGAACTTTAGGACATCTAAAGGAGAAACTACTGCACCGCGCCTTTTTAACTTGCTTCTTTTGTTGCTTTCTGATGCATGTTTCTCAGTCCTTTCTCCCAAATCCCTAACTTCTTTCCACCATATCCCTAACATCTACTGGTAGTGCTTGCTTTTCAGGCACTAGGTATGCCCAGGCGACGAAGAAATTATCCCTGTTGCTCGCCTACAGCCTTACCATGTTTAGGTCATCGGAGCAGTAATTAGGGTACAGATAAGAATGAATGTGTTCTTTTTACTAGAACCCAGCATCTAGGCTTACCTTACCAAGATTTTGTACTGCCTGTGTGGTAGACCCTGAGTGGCCCTAACCCTACACAAGGCTCCTACACAAGAAATTTGTCGAAGTTTTCCTCACGAAAGAAAACCTGCAGCTTATCTGAGGCACAGCGACTTTGCCTAAGATTGATCTGCAGACACTTTGGACATTTTGGTCTCCTACTACTAGAAGTGGTGCCACTGATGTTGCTCCTGAGATATACTTAATAATTGCTTCCACCACCACCTCCACAGCCGCATTGACGGTTGATGTTTTCACTGCAGCTGAGGTAGCGGAAGTTTGGACTGCATTACCAACCGCTGCATCGGAGCTTGTAAAGATAAACTGCTTCTCGACCTCAATGACCTCTTCATTGAAGTCAGCTTGTTCGTTAGATGACGCCGTTTTGAAAACCTTTATCCTTGCTTGCCTTAGTCCAAAATGGAGGTTATAGTCAACTTTTTCGAGCGCCTCTAGGCACTCATCGTTAATAAGCAGTATTGCTATTACGCTGGCGTTCCTCGGCCTTGAGTACTTTCTTTAGTAGTCGTCCATAGTTGTAACGCCGAAGTTACTCGAGCAATTTGTCTGCCTTTGCTTCCATTTTTGAAGGCAGATTTTCGCCTTCGGTATTTTAGAATGTAATGGTTTTTCTTACGGCGATTCTTTCAACCTCCTTTTTCAAGGGAGAGTTTGCGGGAGCTCTGGAATTGTCTGTGATATGTGGTCGGTATTGATCGGGTCGTACACCTCGACACGGTTAGGATAGGAGAAGATGACTTCTTCGGAACGAGACTAGAAATGACTGAATCTGGCCTGGTGGATCGGTTTCATGGTACAATAATACAAGGTAAGCTCATAAGGGAAAAAAGCTTTTACCGTGACGTCACTCAGATCTTTTTCAAACAGATTTGTATGGAATTAAATAGGTTTTCAATTAAAAAACGCTTATTTTAAGAGAAATATTTTTGCAATTTTTTATTTCTATTCTTTCGTTGTTGATTTTTAATATTATTACTTAAATTTTTATGGTGTTAAATGGGTTATGGTGTTAAATGGGTTTTAAATTAAAAACGCATATTTTAAGGTAAATATTTTTGCAGTTTTTTATTTCTCTTTTTTTGTTGTTGATTTTTGTTATTATTATTTAAATTTTTAATTCGAAAATATAACCTACATCTAAAAAACAAAGATATTACATTTTGTGGTAAATCCACATTTTGTGCCCTTTTTGAAAGATTTTTTAAATAGTTTCTCTTTATTCTAATTTTGTTTTTGTTGTAATTTTGAAATATGTTTTCTAATTCAACAACTTTGTTGAAAAAAGCTGTTGATGGTTTTATTAAACCACCCTCTGACAACTCATCAACGAATGTATAAGTAATATCATTACTTATATCATGCTCTACATTTATGCCTTTCTTGCATTTCCTTATTAAGTATCCTGCCAGATTTTCTAAGGCGTCTAAATGCAATTCATCTTTAACTTCATGGCATTGCAGATCTTCAAACAATTCACTGTCTGCTGTTTCTCCATCTTCGCTTTGATTGGGATATTGCTGAAGTGGATTAATGACTGATTCTGTTATAAGATAGTCATTTTCATTACCCCAATCTAATTTTATCCCTACATCTTCATCGTTCTCAACATTTGAGGAAGATAAAATATTTTCATTACCCCCTATATAATTTTTAAAATGAAAAGATTATAGATTAAAAGTTGATAAGATATAAAATATAAAGAATATATGTATATAATTGAAACGGTAATAATTATTACTATTTTAAATCCATTTACAAAAGCAAATCATGCATGCTAATATAAAGTGTTATAGTACAGGAAAACTAAGCCGAAAAAAGCGAATTAGCGGAAATTATTGGGTACAGGCTGAAAATTGGCACAGCGAATACACATTTACCTAAAAGATGAGCCTAAGTATGGTGCTTTACGATAATTGGTCTAGTAGTTATTCAACTCTAAGAAAATTAAAAAATATACCCCTGAAAAAAATAGCAACGTAGTCCAGCTTGAACGTCTTCTGACCTATACAATTCGCGAATGAGTGAATATGAGGAATTTAAAACGTTAAAACGGTGATATCTCATGAATGGCAATTCATACGGGAAAACGTAAACATTTTTTATAGGGAATCACACGACCTATAAACTTAGTCAACATTACTTTGCGATAGGACTTACGGTTGAATATGTATTTGCAAAAAACTGATATTTTGACCCTAAAACTCCCTAAAAAGTGAGCTCTCCGGGGTATAACATCGGTAGACTTTATAACCCCTTATTAAGAACCTGTGCCAATTTTCAACCTGCGCCCAATCATTTCCGCTATTTTTACTATTTTAACTGTACTTATAAGTAAAGATAACAACTTGTTCATATTAGGTTAGAAATTAAAGTTTTACCTAACAAATATGATCTCAGCCTGTACTTAAATTCTAATCCTGTTGGATGATCATTTAGACCCCCCTTGGCTCTTATAAAACTAAAAAAGTTTTCCACAACATCTTGGTTAAGACGGTTTGTCAAAATGAATTGAATACCACACTCCTCTTTCAAATATCTGTGTAATTGTTTTAGCGACTGATTGTTTATAAGAATTCCTTTTTGAAAAGGCAGAAGACTTTTTTTATTTGGAGTCCTTAAATTAAAAATTAATTTATCAACTTCCTGTAAAATTTTATTTTGTTCTTCCAGTCTTAAGCCATAAGCCATTTTTCTTGCTCTTTTATCTGTGGCAGGAACTTTGGAATTAAAAAGGTCGAACCAGTCATTTATTAGTTTGATGAAAGCAGCGCATTCAATTACGTTTTCGGATTTTAGTTTTCCCAATTGTAAAGAACGCCTTAAAGAACACGCAACAGAATGTGATAACAGATTTGCAGCTAATTTCACGTTTTGTCTACCAACGTTTTTTACTGTTATGTGGGATTCTGAAATTTTATGTGAAATTCTTAAATCAGATGACTTTGTTAGGGCAAGCAATTCCTTCACTGGATTAGTGTTTATTTCTTTATTATCTAAAATATATCCAGTATCTAAAAAATGGTTTCTCACTAGCTTTAATAAGTGTGGTGCATCAGCAAAAACGTATATTTTTGCATTTGATTTTGGATGAGGAAAATAAGTTTTCATTAAGCCAATTTCTAATTCTTTCCATAGGCGCTGATTTCCAGGACCCATATCACTTACAATACCTACTACGTTATAGCCTGCATCATAAAGATTTGCTATCACTTCATATAGGATACTTTTTTTCATATTACAATCGTAATTGTAATATACTGGTTGCTTCCACTTTTTAAATAATCCTCGAGCGATAATAACTTGAACATAGTTGGAGGGACTTAAAACAACATCATTAGCCTTATCATACTCATATGATGATTTTATTTTAATTTCATCAAATGCCAAAACACATTTTTTTTCTATTTCGGTTAAATCTGCATTTTTCATTAATTTAACAACCGATGTAAGTATTCCAACATTAACGTCAATAGATTTGGCCCATTTTTTTAAAGTTGAATGACTAGGCAGTGGGTATTTTCTTTTATACATGTATCTATATGCTCGTGGTCCTGCGGCATATAAATTCATTGCATGTGAAATATCTTCCATACTCCACTTTTTCTTTTTCTTAATATTTTCCATATTTTGTATCTGACCTTGGGTGAAAATAGTTTGCAATGAACTTTTAAGATTTTCGTGTTCTAATTTCAATCTTTCGTTCGACGACATCGTTTGTAAAATTTTTTCCTGTTGCAATTTTAATTCCCTTTCCAGATTAAAAATGTGCATCTGCAGGTGGCATTCATGGCTTCCTCTAATATATAATATACAAAAATCTGAGTTTATATCTGAGGAACTTAAAAACTTACTCTGTTTGAATTTCAGCATCAACAGTTTTGTTCGATTCCATGGTTTCATTTATATTTTCGGTAATAGGACTTTCCATTCTAGATATAAAAGCATCAGATATCAAAAAACCATTACGTAGTACATAATATGTACTTACTCGATTGCTTCAGTAATCAATTGATTTACTATAGATTTCCTCTCTCTTATAATAAAACGGGTTTTCCGGTCAGATAATTTGTGCTCCACTGGCAGGAACAATGTAGGAGCCGCGTTTTTATTTAATGTTTTTTTAATAATTGAAGGCAATAGTCTACTTTTGAGAGAATAACTTTCTTCACTGAAATGTACTGAGCATATCCTGGCTGTTTTAACATTAATTTTATTTTTGTTACACACTTCACTCCACATTCTAGATATGTCTGGATTTTTAGGAAATGTAAAATACTGAATATTTGTTGTTGCAGCATTTGGTCTCTTATTATTCTTATTGTTATTATTTTTGCAACCTCTTACACTACAGTAAACCATGATGAACTTTTTTTATTTTTTCTTAATTTTATACTTTAATTTTATACTTTAAACAATAATTTTTTATAAACACCTCTCACGAACGAATAAACTTTCAAATGGTAGGCAGAAAGATCTTGATGACGTCAAAGCTTTTCAAGATGGAAACAGAGCTTTCGCTTATGAGCTTACCTTGTATTATTGTATAGACGTTTTCAAACCTCGTGACATCCCGCGCATCTTCCCCAGCTAAGCTCTTAAAAATGTTAAAAAGTTCAGACAAAAGCTTCACTTAACTCCTCCTATCAAATCACTTGCTGCCATGTAATCAGTCGCGACTGCGTATTGCTAAAGGGAGGTGTATTTTTCTGGGACTTCGATGATTATTTAAAAAAATTACAAATTATGACTGAAAAACACCCGTTTTTATATATTTTTTTTATTTTAAGGTTTTTATATTTTACACAAATGCCATAGAAATAATTTGTAGTAATTTCTACTAAAAAATACGATATTTGTGTTTTTATCACTTTGATTACTAGATTTTTGACATTTTCCGCCAGTCGCAAGCGCGCTTCTGCCCGGGGAGGTTGTGTTGCTTGCGGCTGCGGAGAACTCTCAATTTATGAATGAAAATGCTCATATCTTTAAAAGAATTTTTTCCAGCAATTCTTTTAATTTATATTAAATTTAGGGATGGGAAATATTTAGCATAATTATAGTAAAATTATGCTTATTACGATGGATAAACTGCCTTTGTTGAGCAGGAGTTTTACATGTATTTCAAAGCTCTGCTCAATACATATAAAGATTACTTAACTTTATTCATCCGGCATGCGCACATCCCTTCCCAAATTATTTTGTTGAGTTTTTTCTGCGTTTGTTGCCTTTTTAAGTTAAAAGAGGGGAAATGATAGAACAAATTTTATGAAATTGGGCAACGAGGTGCGCAGAACCCTTCAAATTATTTGTGTCACGGAGTTTGAAAACTTCTATACCATGGATCGGTTTGTTTTATAGCAGGAAAGCTCTGCTGGATAGGAAGCTTTAAAGCTTCGGAGTGAAGCTTTCAAAGAGGTAGCACCGGTCTGGTGCTGTAATATTTGTTTTTTGAAGTTGTTGGAGAGGGATTCTAGTAACGATTTTTGGTTCGTTACAAGGAATATCTTTTGCGGAAATGAGACCCCGGCGGACTCTTTCCCAGGTACAAACGGAGTAATTTCGTTCAGTACTCCAAAGTATTAAAGGAGTTTCTTTTGTTTCTCCATAGTATTCGATGGGTTAAACTAATTTTTATATTTTTTTATTCTATTTCTCTCTAAAATCTCAATTGGGCCCCAAATTGAGCTTAATTTATTAAAAAAAATCCCAGCTACCACTAAAAGTATATTTCAAATAAATGTCCTTTCCCCCATCAAAAACAGGAATAAAACATGAAATTTGTCCCCATTCAAGTCCAACTGAGCGATTTATGAAAACAAAATCCACCCGCAAATTTTGCATTTCAATAAAAAAATTAAAGTGGAAGGGATGAATCTGTTAATAGCATAGAATTGAATTTCAAGGCAAAAAATCCTCGTCCACATAGAATCCACTGTTTGGCCAGGAATCACCATAAAATTGTTTTTTTTTCTTTCTGGGAAAACCTTTTTAGGAAATTACGTTTTTCCTGCTCCTTGGAAATTTTAGTGTTTGCCAGGTTCACTTACCGAGCTATTACCCAGAACACGATGAATTTTCATATTTTGTGTTGTTGTTGTTCCACTTTACCTTGAAAGCAAACATTTCTTGTGTGTGGTGATTTCGAAACTGAATAACTTTATTTTTTTTATGAAAATTTCAATAAAGAAAAGTGATGTTGTTTTTGTTTTGGGAAATTATATTGTCGCTTTTTGTTTTTCTTAGTTAAAATGTTTTAACCAAATTACTTAACACTTTTTTAAAAACTGCACAGAAGCAGGTTCGAGTGTATTTCAAATAAACTTCACCTAAATTTCTGTTGAATTCTTATAAAATTTCCCGTTGAATTTAAAAAAAACCATTTGCTTCAAGTCCCAATTAAAAAATATCCGTGGTATCGTATTTTTTTTTTTTTTTCACGGACGCCTGAAAAGTACTGAGAATGTCAGTACTCCTTTTAGGTGGGATGGGTTTGGAGCAAGACGGCCCTTCCCTTGTTTCCATGGAATAACGGGATGCCGATAACTTTTTCACTGATGCTCCCTGTACTGCACTGAAGACGTCGTCACGTCACGGAAATGTGTAGATCGTCATTAAAATCCTAACCGATTAATATTGCGGATAAACTACAAGAAAAATATGTTCTTTCAAAATAATTCCAGAAGGATTTGAATTGAAGCATTTCCATATGCAGATATAGCATGACGTATGTTCCTCTGCACTGAAGCAATGCTGAACGTTTGATTTCCGTACTCAAAGGCGGCACTCGGGAATGCAAGAATTATCGCGGTATTAGCTTCCTTTCGATCGCCGGCCATGTATTTACGAAAATCGTACAATCGAGGCTACAGAAACATCGAAAGCAAACGAGCAGGAAAGAACCGGCGGGGTTAAGACTACATTGAGGATGCAAATAATTGATGCTCTCCCAGCTAATGGAAGAGAGAATTCGTTGCGGCAATCGAACTGTCCTCGTTTTTATCGATTTCTATGCCGGTTTCGATTGCATCGGTTGGAATAGTTTGTGGAGAGCTTTGGAAACCGAAAATGTGCCATTGAAAATCATTCAACTGCTCCAAGCGTCGTACTATGGCGCAACCAGCAGCGTTCGTATTCGAAGAGACTTATCCGAGGAGTTTCCGATTTAAACCGGTGTCCGACAGGGAAACGTCGCTTTGCCACTTCTCTTCAACATTGTAATCGACGCGACTATGCGAGAAGCATTTGATGGACGACGCGGAGCTTCTCGATACGACGACAATAATTTCGTAACCGACTTGACGTTCGCCGACGATAGCGTCGTCTTCACCCACATGGATGTTGAAGCAACGGACATCTTATACGACATTTCCTGCATCGCCCAGTCATACGGGAGTAGGAAAGGCGTCGGTTTAGCGTGGGAAAATTTTCAGGACCGTGGGAACTAGGTCACGTCAAGGTCATTGACCTTGCCCATGGGAAGTAGGTCGGTGTGATCAATCAATCACGCTGGAATGTAGGTCAAGGTGATTGGCCTTGGCCGTGGACGAGTCTGGGAACTGGGTCGGGTCGGTCGGTGGCTTGGCTCAGCGGGAGGGTCGGGCTCGGCGAGGCTGCGGCGGGGTCCACGGCTGGGGCCTCAGCGAAGTCACTTTGATTGACAGGCGGCCTCTAGTTTGGTTCGCGTGGATGGCCTTGTTTATGTCACTTTGATTGATTGGGTCGGAAAACGAAAGTGATGGAGTGTGTGTGTGTGAGTGGGAGTTGGTGATGTGGTGGTGGTGGTGTGGCAGGGCTTGTGGTTTTGATGGGGTGCTCGGTGCGGCGGTCTGGCTTGAGACTCGGTGGTGGCTTGGGGTCTCGCGAGGCTCGGCTGGGGACTCGGCGGGGTCCTCGGCGGCGGACTGGGCATGACTATTGTGACGTCTCATATCGTGCACTTAGAGTGAGGACTTGTTTACTCTTGGAAGAAAAATGGAAAGTAGTGGAGCGGTACGAAAAAGCGAAAGTGGAAAAGTGTATCAGAACTATAGTTTGGTGAGCAAGTGTTCACTCGCGGGTGGCTTTGATTGACAGGTGGCCGCCTCTAGTTTGGTTTGCAGGTGCGGCGGGGTCTTGGCCTGGCTTGGCAGGGGGACTCAACAGGTGTGGAGCGGAAGAAAAAGCGAGAGTGGAAAGTGTGCATGACTGCTGAGCTGACGCGTGGTCATTTACCTCCGCGCGCTGTTGTGGTGGAACTTACACTTTGCAAGCATACAAGCATTGGTTCCTATAGGAGCTCAAAACGAAACCTGAAAAACAACTTATAATAAAAACAATATCTTACTTGCTGAACCGAAAAGTGAAAGTGAGAAGTAGTTTAGCTTCTATAGGAGTCCAAAAGGAAACCTGAAAATTATGTGTGGTTATAATAAATAAAAACAATATGTTACTTGCTGAACATTTTTATTTTACTTTCTAAAACCGGATTTATTATTACACTCAGTTCTGAAATTCTGTTTTTAAACCTAAATGTATCCACTGCATACTGCTCCCATGGTCCTTTCCTACTTTGTCTGTATGCGAAACTCCATACTACCATATATTTAACTTGTGGGTCTTCATTGAAACTTATTTTCTTCCTCATATCTGCTCGTGGAAATAATAATGAATTGCTAGAACGAATAAAATACCAGCTAAAAATTTCAAAATGTTGAATGTACAAAGTATGGTTTTTGATTTAAGTTGTTCTGTAAGTGGTGTTAGCTGATCTTTGAATCTTCCGCATTCGTCTATCCTATTAGCATAGATACAGTGTGGTGAACGATGTCTATGATCGAAATCTACGTCCGATGCGCAACTCATAGCATTTATCTGCAGAGAACAAAAGTAACATTGAACACGGTCTTTGATGTTTGTGTAAAAAAATCCACTTTTCGCTAACTGGTCTGCTGTATCTAAGTCTATGGCTAGATTATCGAATGTTTTCAAACGATCGTATTCTTGTTTCAAGTTTAACATTTTGAATGAGTGTAACAGGTTTTATATCACGTCTTTTATATTAATCCAAGTATTGTGTTTTGATGGAAAACCAAGCCACTTCACTAGAACCTGATTACCGCGCCTTTTTATAACCTTTTCTACTAAATAAACATCAGGGCTGTTCACAGGAGCTATTTCTGGTTCATAAAATCTACCGTGAATTATATTTCCTTGGTAATCTTCGAGAATATATGTTGTCGGGTAAACAGATTTAACTTCTTTTATTTTAAATATCTCTGTGGACCAATTAGGTGTATAACCTTTTTCGAATACATGTTTATGTCTACTTATACGAACAAAATCACCAGCATTGTATTTAGACTTTGATTTTATTTTGGGGTAATTATACACAGATAATAAACGTTTTTCGTTATGCACCCCAACATCTACAGGTCTCATCTTAATCGTACGATGTTTTGTTGTATTGTAGTC
This sequence comes from Thereva unica, assembly GCA_949987705.1. Lineage (NCBI taxonomy): Eukaryota > Metazoa > Arthropoda > Insecta > Diptera > Therevidae > Thereva > Thereva unica. The sequence goes on along the minus strand of OX465283.1, from coordinate 157,045,449 downwards.
GTCTGTCAACTTGGTCAACATGCTAATCCAGTGATAATTGCCATTCATGCTGAATTCTTTCCACATCATATTTTTCAACGTTCTGTTAAATCTTTCTACAATCGAGGCTTTCAGAGTACTGTAGCTGGAATAATGGTTTATTTCGTAATCTTTCATTAGTTGACGAAACGGTTTATTAAAAAACTCTTTGCCATCATCGGTTTGTAAGTTTCTTGGAATGCGTCCTGTATTAAAAATCGACTGCAATGCTTTTACAACTTCTGATGCCTTTTTAGATTTTAAAGGCCGTGTCCATGCATACTTTGAAAAGGTATCAATTACAGTGAGAAGAAAACGAAACCCCTGATTTTCTGATGAGTAAGAACCCATTTCGACCAAGTCTGCCTGCCACAAATCATCTATACCTTTGGTAGTGACATGTCGACGTTTAAAATTTTTTCGCACTGGTTTATGCAGTTCGTTGATTATCTGCCTTCTGCTCATTGTACGGAATGTATAAATACCTGCAGTTGAATGACCAGTTTATATACAAAGCAAAAATGATCAAGTTTAATCACCCATTTACAATGATGGTTGCGGGGCCTTCGGGATGCGGCAAAACAACATTTATAAAAAATCTTCTTAATACTAATCAGGTATTTATAGAACCGCAAATTAGAAAAATTATATGGTGTAATGCAGAGCACGGTGCACTACCTACGGATATCAAACTGCAAAACATCGAATATTTAAATGCTATACCAGAGGAGTTTGTAAATCATGAAAACGAGCCAACATTGATTGTTATAGATGACATGATGTTAAACGGATTTAGTAAACAAGTTTGTGAACTCTTTACTAAGGGGTCTCATCATCGTAATTTCTCAGTAATTCTTGTGACACAAAACGTGTTTCATCAAGGAAAATTCAGTCGTGATATATCGCTCAATTGTAAATATCTTGCTGTATTTAAAAACCCTCGGGATAAAAGTCAATTTACACATCTGGCCCGACAAATTTATCCTGAAAATAGTTTAGAACTTGTGAGAATATATAAAGAGATAACTCAAATGCCTTACGGGTATTTGCTAATTGATTTAACTCAGGATATTAACGACGTCTTAAGATTTCGTACTGATATATTTAATAAACACTTTGTAACCTGTTTTTGTCCGCAAAACTCTTTAAATGGTAAGAATGGTGTCACGAATGAAACGATTAAGGGACAACAAGCATATGCTATATGTGCTTAAAAAGGCTAAACCAAATCTGAGAAAGTCCATCATACAAAATGCTGACCCTGAGGTTATAAAAACTCTTTGTGAAATTACACTCAACACTTTAAAAGGTAACCACATGCCGCATGGAAATATCTACAACTCACTGTGTAGGTATAAAAAGGACATGCGTAAATTGATTTGCGCAAAGAGATCTGTTGCTAAACAGCGTAAAATACTAGTGCAACGAGGAGGTTTTTTACCAGTTTTATTAGGAAGTGTACTATCAGGAGTTATCGGTTCATTAATTGAAAAATATGCATAGAAATAATGGACTTAACAAGATGCTACTTCTGTCGCCAGAGGTTTACAACAGGCTTAAAAGTGAAATTGAAATGACCGCAAATCAGTCCATTTTTGATAGAGCAATGAATAAAATACTACAGAATAAAGACATGAATGATTCCGAAAAATGGTATAGCTATCGAAATCAACTAATTTCATTTTTAAATCACAATCGGAAATCCAAACGAACGCTTGATAAAGAAACAAATTTATACTTACCACGGGCACATAGTGTCAAACAAAAAAGTTTAAGAGATAGTACCACACAAACCAAAATTATTTTTAAAGATGATGCGTTAACACAGACCTCGCCACCACCAGCAAAGGATTTCCTAACCGAAGAAGAAGTCTTTGAAGAAGCACATAATATAACCCCGCCAAGAAGATCTTTATCACCAGCCGCCAAAAGACGATTGTCAGCTAGCGGAATGGCAAAAACCCTAAGGCCACCGCCAAAATTACTAAGAACAACATCTGCACCTAATGCACGTGAAAAGGATTATAAAATAATCACGGCTGAGGATGGTGTAACGCAGTATACTGTACCTACGGCTATGACTCCCGATGAAGCTAGCGAGCATATAGAAGAATTAGAACAAAGTGAAAAACAAAAAGCAGACCAGAAAAAGTCTATATTAATACCCTCTCCGCTAGAATCTGGTCAATATATGCTTTCATTTCCTTTACGTAAGCTCGGTACTAGACAGAGTGAGCGTTTGAAGACTAAGAAGGATAGAACTACAAGTACTTCGGACATTCCTTGGGAAAGACTTTAAAACAATGCCAGTGGAAATAAAAGAAAACGATTTTTACATATGTCTTTTAAGTAATAACTCTATGCAATTTTACCCGGAAAATACGCTATCGGCTTTTACAAATGCACTTGCTAAACCATGCAAGTTTAATGGAAACTGGCATGTTGGAATAACTGAAATTGCATTACCAAATTTTGAAATAACAAAACGTCCAATCTCCAACAATGGGGGAAATGTGCGTAAACGAGTGAGGCGTGAAGACGACCAGTTAAAGGAAACTAGAAAACAGCATCAAAAGGATTTTAAAATACTTAGCATCAAAATAAACGAAAATGTAAAACTTGAATGGACACCAGAAAATCTTGAACAAGTTAGTTACAGACCTGGACAAATAAACCTTTCAGCATTTTTATTAACATTTTATAATGCAGTTACACCTTCATGGTATACCATGTACTTGAATGATGTTAAATCGAAAATGTGGAAGCGCTTAGAAGATGACCACTTTAATGAAGTTATCCCTGAAATAAACTATAAGCCAGAGCCAGGCGAATACATATTGCACATATATCAAGGAAAAAAGACTTCAGAAAACGTTGTGTTGAAATATAAGAACTATGAATCAATTGAAGATTTTGTTGATGATGTATTTGGTCAAGTTCCTAGGAAGAATAGAAAACATCCTGTTTTGAAGAATACAATAGACAACTACACACATCCAACGGCTAGCATAAAGACAGCTGAAAATAAAGAGAAAAAAGGTAGTGAAAAGAAGCATGATGTATTCGAACTCCGTTTAGAGGAATTGGGTGTTACGATAAAAATAAAAAAACCACTACCCTCACACTTGAATGTTAAAGATCTTATGACATTGCTCTTAGCCAATTTACACTTTGACGATAAAAAACTTAGCGAAGAAGAAAAACATAAACGAATTATTGAAATTAAAAATACAATTTTTGAAATATTGAATAGACTGAAGAAAGATTCACTCAAGGCAAAGGCACCCGAGCAACGGAAAATAACTAAAAACAGTGAAATTTTGCAGGTCCCATATGAAAAACAAAGCTCGGGCGAATATTTATCTACACCAGTACCAATTAATACAAACATAGATAATCTGTCAAACTTCATCACAGATGTGTTTCTCCAAACACCTGAAAACAAACGTAATCCTGATGCATTGTTGACAGAAATAAAAGAGTCATTTGACACTGCGGGCTTACGCCAAGAGCACATGTCAATAATGGAAAAAATTAATTCTCTCGATACAACAATTCAAGAATTGATGTTGCGATTACCAAGAAGTACGCAAGAAACTATAAAAGATTGCTCTGAGAAAAATATAATACATATATACTCTGATATTATTCAACCTAGAGCTATAGGCGATAAACTAGTAAGATATCTACGAATAATACCGATTCAAGAGTGTGGTACTATATTAAGATTTGAACATGTAGAATACTGTCCTATTGAAAAAACTTTTATTGAAAGTATTTCTATAAAAATAACTGATCATCAAGGTGAGTTAGTAGGCTTTAAAACAAGTTATATTCCTACATATGTAATGCTACATTTTAAGAGACAATAAAAACTATAAATATTTGCACAACAGGCTGCTCTTGAATAGTATAAATAGAATTACGAAATGGATTCCTATTATACACGTTATTATTTAATACAAAGCGGCGGCGGTCTGTCAGATATTGGAGAATTATATCGTGGTCCACTTATTTATCAACGTGGAAGAGGTATCGGTAGCTTTTTCAGTGCATTATTTCGACACTTAAAACCTCTTGCTACATCTGGATTAAAATCATTGGCACAACAGGCTGTAAAAACAGGACAAGCTATAATACAAGATAAAAACATCAACAACAAATCAGTTAAAGACATTTTAAAAGAACAAGGTCGAGTTGCTGTTCAAGATTTAGCACAGAAAGGTATAAATAAACTGTTTGACGGTATGAGCGGTGCAGGTATAAAAAGACCCAATCCGTTTACAACTCTACATTTAAAACCAGCTGTTAAACGCAAGAGACGTGGAAAAACACCTAAACGGTCGAGAAATTGTAAAACTAAAAATCAAAGAAAAGGAATAAAAGCAAGAGTTTTGAAAACAAAACGAAAGATACGTAAACGTATACTGGATATATTTGATAAATAATGTCGTACAAAGAATGCATGAAATCAGAATTGGATCTCTTTTCAACACCACCAGTTCAGAGCAATATTTTGAAAACAGAGGAAGTAGCATATAAGCCAATAGCCTCACTCGACAACTCCTCCGTTCTCGAGTTTGTAACTTTGGGTCATGGAGATACATACCGTGATTTATCTAGCATCTATCTTCGTTTAAAATTGCAATTAATTAAAATAAAAGATGGAAAAGAAGAACTTTATCCAGATGATGGTGATGCTCCAGGTTTAATAAACAACATTTTACACTCCATATTTCGCCAGTGCACTGTATATTTGAATGGAAAACCAATTGCTCAAACCGACCACAATTACAATTATCGCGCTTATATTGAAAATTTATTGAATTATGGTAAAGATGCGGCATCTACCCATTTGGAGTCGGTCGGCTGGTATCTTGACAAAGATGACGCGGAAATTGCAGATATCGATAAACCCGTCGCTGAATTACATCAAGGCTATTTAGATCGACAGAAGCTTTTCAATAAAAGTAATGTAGTAGAATTGATGGGGAAAATCCATACTGATTTGCTTAATCAGGATAAATTGCTATTAAACGGTGTCGATTTACGTGTAGTTTTATCGCTTGAAAAACCAGAATTTTATATTTTATCCAAGGATGGGACCGACTCACCACAATTAAAAATCTTAGATGCAACCATGTACATGAATCACGTAACAGTTAATCCGAATATTTTGTTAGCACATGAGACAGTTTTACAGCGATCAAATGCCATATACCCATACAAGCGAGTTGAAGTTAAAAGCTACACTATTCCCGCAAACACATTCACACTTTCACTGGATAATATCGTCATTGGACAGTTACCGAACTTAATAATTTTTGGAATGGTGGACAATGATGCTTACACTGGCAGAAGAACAAAGAACCCCTTCAACTTTAAACATAACAACATTACCAGATTCAATTTATCAGTGAATGGCGTGCAGATACCAAATCAGCCTCTCGAATTTGACTACTCAAAAGATAATCCGATTAGTACACGCGGATACAATACGTTATTCAGAGGAACAGGTATTCATTATTTCGATAAAGGTCATCAAATATCTAAGGCATTATTTGACAAGGGATGTTTTCTTCTCGCTTTCGACTTAACAACAGACAATTCATATAACGCGACTTGCGGCAATTTACTAAATCAAGGGACAGTACGAGTTGAAGGAAAGTTTAGAGATGCGTTAAAAAATAGTGTGACGTGCATTGTATATGCTGAGTACGATGGAAGCATTGAAATTGACAAGGATCGAAATGTTTACACCAACTTTTAAATCTATATAAGGCAGCTACTTGCAACAAACTGTTAGTTGACAAATTGCTTTACTATAGTAACAATGAGCTGTTTAATTAATGCGGAATACTTTTGCGGAGGTGAATTTACCTTCTTTAAAAAAGTCTCTTTAGCTGGATTCACTGTACAAAATAAAACGTTTACAAAGGAAATAATTTTTAAATATCCAACATCTAGTATGGAATGCAGTGAGCAACAATCAAGTAAATTTGGTAATCTTGAACTAAAACGCATGGATGAAGACCTCATAAAAACTCTAGCGAAATTTAAGACAATCTTTGTTCGTGGCACATCAACTAAGGAGTTTATAAATAACTACGTTACATCTCTCACCAAGGTCATTGACCTAGAAGCAGCATTTACCTGTGAACAAGAATGAACACGATCGAGCTTGCAACTGCATTGACAAGTAATCGTGTAACAAACAAAATTTTTAGAGGAGTCTTCCCATGTAACCATTTACCTCAAAAAATAAAAAAACCAGCATGCGTCATAGCTAATACCGATCCAGCACACAGAGGTGGAACTCATTGGGTGGCATTTTATTTCCCTAAACAAGGCCCGGCAGAGTACTTTGACTCCTTTGGAAGGTATCCATCCAATAAATACTTTCAAAGTTTTCTTTTAAATAATTCAAAGATTTTTTTAAATAATAAAAAACGATTGCAAGGACAATTTTCATCAACCTGTGGACATTATTGCTGCGTGTTTTTATATTCTCGATGCAGAGGAAAGAGCTTGAAGACTTTTTTAAAACAATTCTCCTCGAGAGATTTCAATTTGAATGATAATAAAGTAATTAATTTATACATGAAGAATTTTACACAAAGTGGTGGGGATTTTTGTAACCAATCATGCAAAGCTGAGATCAGTACTATAAAAAGCTGAACACACAAAGTTTGAATATTCAGTGTGCAAGTTTAGTTTAGTTGGAGTAACATGGAGCCATCACGGAAGAGACAAAGGACCGGAAAGAATAAGCTGCCTAAATGTGAATCCGTTCCAGGAGCAGCAGCAACAACAACATCTAACAACAAGAAAAAGAAGTTGTCCAGATGTGTAGCAGAAGTACCCGGCGAAAATCTTTTGTTAAATTACACATACCATCTAGACGATTGCCATAACAGAAGAGTTATACTGGGGTTTGATACATCATCATTCGAGGCCAAAATAGTGTTTCATCAACATGGCCGTTTTCCTGTTTCAACAACATACCCTGGATGGACAACCGTTTTTTCTTATCTGTGTAACTTGCAAGGTCAAATCGAACTACTACCACCAAACCAGGAGGCGTTAAAGCAGGAACACAAAATCCCCATTGGCAGTGGCAGCATCACTCTAAGGCAAACGGAACTTTGTAAATTATTTGAAATGCTAAAATTTTTAAACATTGTTATGTACCACAACAACAATGCTTCAGATAGCGTGAAGGAGTTTTATAAGAAGTATGTTGAAAAATGTAAGGAAAAAAATATATTAACATTACCATGTGAATATTTTTTTATTCCATCTCGTACCTCTTACATTCATTTGAATTATTCACGGTTGTTTTATGAGATACCTTGGTATTGTACTGTAAATCTTGTTTTTGATACGATAAATTTCTAATAAATAAATAAAACTTAAAATTATTTTTTATTTTAAAACCTTTTATTCACTAACATATACAAATATATATTAACACAGTTTTGTGCAGCACAGCGCAAAGTAGGTAATTTTCCGTGAATCATGCAGAACGTCTCAAAAGTTTCCAAGTTGCGTAGCTTTGGAATTTCAAGTAGAATTACTTTAGATTCTGGAAGGTATTTTTGGATAAATTTCCTCTTTTCAGGTCCTTTCACATAAATAGTTAAATTTGAATAATTTGCCAGTATGTTGGGCAATTCGTTGTAATCAATATTTCCGCCATTCCATCTTAATCCATTTATTTTGTTAAAGTTGAAATCATCTTGCCAACGAGCTCTTGGTGATAATTCATTGTACGGATATGGGGACTTAAAAAAGTACAACTTTGGTACAAGCGATCCATGACGTAAAACTACTAACTCATTAGCAAACAACTGATAATTATTTCCACTGACAAACTGAGCATCTATAATAACTGCTTTCGAATTCATGACTTTTAGTATTCAAAAGAAAACTCGGAATGATTGTTAAATACTTATTTTGAGCTCTTATATATGATTCCTTGGTATTTAACAAATATGGAACTCGTTTCCGCACCACCCATGAGGTAGAGTTTTTGGTGCGTTTTTTTTAATGTGGTATCCCCCATAGGCCTAGTCCACGAAACTTATTCATATATCTCTCTCTCTGTTGTTGCTATTGCCTCACAAACACATTTTCTTATCTTTTCTGCCTTTTAAACCCATATGGTAGTGAGCTGTGATCTTCCAGAAATCTTCGTTTATTTGAAGTCACTTTATATTTTTTTATTTCTGGAACTGTTACTACTTCGTGATCTTTTGTGCGGCGAATATTTTTTGATAGAATAGGGATATGGTCTTCCCTGCTGTTATTTAACACCATATTTTTAATTGAATCTAAATTTACATGTTGCGAAGCTTCGTAATTCAGACAGATTCCCTTTACTTTACTCTGCAGTTTGATGGATCCATCTCTTGTGCTATAAACAGCGTATGCATAATTTTTAGGGCCTCCACTTGCAAAAATCGTGATATAACTACCAGGTCCGTAGCTTTCTAATTCATCGGTCATATCTCCAACGAATTCTCCTGTTGGCGGATCGTATTCTCCCTCTCTGCTAATATATATGACAGAATCAGTGTCATAATATAAAACTCTTTCTCCAAGTTGCTCCAAATAGGTAAACAGCTTAAGTCGTGCCTGGGTAGTGGTATAAGATGCTATAGATACGTTAACGGTCCCTAGAGATTCTGCGGCTTCTTCTCTGTAACTCCAGTTCACAATAAGCGTTTCTTCATTGATTGGTAGAAGATGTTGTACCTCTACTGTTGGATTGATTAGCAACTGATACAACTCTCCTGAACTGTTAATTATACTGGTCTTCGGTTGGTTTTCTCGCTGTCCAAACTTTCCCCAAAAGGAGTTCAAAATTAGTTTAGCTAGCGATCTTAGTCCAGGGTTCTTATCAACTTCTGAATGCTCTAGTTGTACACCTTCATTTTGCAGAAATTCCTCCAAGTATTTCCTCTTTTCTTCTTCATTCGAACTGCATTTGTTGGGCCATCCTGATGCTTGCTGTTTCATTTTAATAAACTTGTTCATCATGGAAGTGAATAGGCCACCTGAGAGGGTTGATTTGTCGTATGCCTCAGTTTTATAGCTCCATATTTCGTATATATCCAGCATTTTGTATCCTCTACTTAGAGCCATTTTTACCTCGTCAATTACCCAGGTTCCCATGAGAGCTCTTTCCTCATCTGTATGTGCGCATTCTGGGTGCTGGTTTTTCTCTTCACTACATCTAGAGCACAATGGGAACATTAATTTATTATTCTGTTTAATTGGTAAAACAGGATGATACAATCCTTCAGGTGGTAAAATCTTACATTTAATCAGTCCCTCTATTTTATTTAAATCAACTTTAGAGCATGCATCTATTCCGACATATAATTCAGGGTGACCAGTTGGGAATTTTCCATACTTGCAAACCCACGGATACAATGAACATACATCTACGTATTTTATTTTTTCACCTGGCTTGCATTGGTAATGTGTATAAGCATTTCCTGTTCGACCTCCATAAAAAGCATCTCTAGGGTTTAAAGGCGAATGTACCAGTAAAGGATGGTCTCTTAAAACTTGAATGTCTTTGTTCGTATTCATCAGTTTACGAAAATCACACTCCCACATCTCAATGACCTCGTATCCATAAGAACGTAATCGTTCGGTCTTTGCGATTGTTACTTCATATCGGTGATTTAGAGTATCGCTTTGGTCATCGTGAAGAGGCTGATCACGATTATGTTTCAAACATGTTGGATGTCCATGGTAATAGCAGCCATGGAATTCAAAAATTTGATTGCTCTCTGCACAATAGCCATCTACTTTTACTCCGCTCAATACAACTTCTCTTTGTTTCGCAGCATGTGTAATATTAATTCCTCTGCTCTTTTCTTCCGATATTAGCCATTGAATTGCTATTGCTGACTGATTATCGGCATTTCGATATCCCTTTCTTGGGATAATACCAATTGTATTCGGCCTAAGAAAATTGCGCCGAAAAACTAGATTGCATGCGGAGGCAATAGTTGTCGCCTCAACAAACGGATCAACCTTGCATTCGGTTAACATCAATTTTCTGAATTTTAAACATGCCTCGGTCAAAATGTGCACATCGCTAATGCAATAGTCGACAATGTCACGCTGCATATTAAATTCATCATTTTTATGTTGTTCGTACCATTTGAGGAAGCTATCACGATCTTCGGTTTTCATAGAGTCAGGGCTGTAATATTCAACAGGTGGTAGTAATCCAATATATTTTCTATTTTCGATTGTATTAAACATATGAGGGAAATACCCTTTCTTGAATACGGCTGGTAGATCAAAGGCCTTTGGTAGTTGCGATAAGCTCATTGGAAAGTAATTTAGCGAGTCGATAAATTTTATGTTGTCCAGCTGCATCATTATAATTTTCGTTCCTCGCATTATTAATTCGGGTTTCAGGTCTGTCTTTTTCAGAATGTAATTCAATAAGAATTGATGGTCAAACGCCTGACCATTATGAGCTATGACTACTACCTTTTTAAATTTCTTTCGCAACTCCAACAAATCTTTCAAAAATTTGCATATCACACTGGTTTCATAAATCTGCAACCTAAATCCACATTTTTGGCAAAAACACAACTTTTCTGTTTCAATACAAAGATCGCAACGTTTCGCAACGACACATAAATTGGGTTCGTGCAACTTTATCTCTCCAACTGAATCTCCTTCTATATATTTTTCTCCTACAACTTTCTCCTGTCTTGTTTCTAAGTCATAAAAGACGAATAGAGTATCTTTTGTTGGTGGTGTTCTAACATCTGTTTGAATAAAGCAGAAGTGCCCTTGTTCCACGTGTTTGTAGCAGATCTTACAAAAATATTCACCGCATATATGGGTTTTGCTTTTGTCAACCTTATAAGTCTTTAAACAATCCCTGCATTTTTTTAATTCTTCACAGACGCTTCTCTTATTTAGAGACCCTGAAGCTTTATGATTGTTGAAGCAACATTCTCCTCTAAAATACCGATTACAATCTTTACATAATTTCTCAGCTAAGTCTTTTTTACATGCAGGAGCTTGTTGACAACATGGACATGTTCCACCGCATCTGTGTTTGTTTTTGTGATCGTACGCTGTATGGCATTCCTCGCAATAATAAACACAACAAAATGTGGCAGTTAGTGACACTATGACGTTATAATGATTGTTGTGGTACAGTAAATTTAGATGTTTTCCTGCACTCTGTCCTTCAAAAATTACATCTTTTCCTTTGGTGCCATATCTATACACTATAATCTTGTAGTAGTCTTGCAGATGCTCCTGAAATTTTTGTAACTCGGGAATTCCTGCACCTCCATTCGGAATATCTATTTGACAATCTTTCATCAACTGTACAGCTCGTTGAGTTTGTAATTTTCCATAATCCTGTCTTACTCTAGCATACTCTATCTCTTTATTTACTTTAGACATGGCAACAACCAGAGCACGTGGTAAGCACAAGTTATCCTTATTTTTTATAACTACAACACCTTTTCTTTTTGCACATTCCTCATCAAATGTATTATATTTCCTTGCCCTATCACTACCTCTCCCTTGTGGCAGTCTAACTGATGTAACATTCAAGCAAAACGTGTCTGTACTTAATCCACAGGAATTGCTTTGGAAAATTTTTCCTATCATATCCCAAACATCGCTTGATTTCAGTGTAGAGGCCAATCTGTAGCTTAACCACCCTGGACCTCTTTCCATGAAGGTGGCTCCACAAAAGGTAATACCAATGAAATCGTCTGGTTGAATTTCTAGCAGTGCATGTTCAACAATATCATCAACTGCACCTTTTATCCAATCTGTGGGCTCCACATTCGTAGGTGGGCTTTTAATTTTAAAATTTATTTTGCGTCCACTCAGGTTGAAGCGCCTGACGTGCGTTGTCATATCGCTAGTAATGGTGAATTTACTCATTTTCAATTTAAATTTAAAAAAACAATTCTAAGGTAAGGTAAAATTTTATTTTTTTATTATTTTTGTTAATTTTTTCAATTCTTTATTTTTCTTTTTAATTTGTTTTCTGAAGAATGTTTTTTCTTCTAAAGTTAAAGCTATCTTTTCAATTCGCTTTAACTCTGATATCTCATGCCTGAGGTGTACTTTCACTCCTCCACGTTTTACTCCACCGTCTAATTGTTCTGGATGTTGTTGCCGGTTCTGCTTTTTTAAATCTGCTATGAGCAGAGGAGCTGGACCTTGTATTGGTTTCTGTTGCTGCTGTCGTCTCAGGTATTCCTCTACCGAAACTTTTATTGTTTTAGGATGAGAGACCGAGTATGGTTGTTGTTGCTGCACCCGATGTCTCCTTCTTCTACTCTCCTCTGTGCTATACCACGGCTGCTGCTGTTGCTGCTGGCAGGGTCTGCTGTATTCAATTTGTTTGTTGTTGTTGTCCTTTCTTGAGGAAAACACTAAAAAAAAACTAGTCAGTCACTCCAGAACATAATCCGGCAATTGCCTCTGATTTTAAAGTACGGCTAAAAAAGCCTCTTACTTTTGCTCTGTAGAACTGTAGAATTTTCTGATTCCCAATCTCAAGAGCATCAGCTTATATACACAAATTCCCCCCATTTCTAACACGTACAATAACTCTACTTGCAAATACTTTTTCCTTTGCTTGCTATTTTCCTGGTAGACTGCGCGCTCCGGCGTCTTTTTTTTTTTTTTTGGTTCCAGGTCTAACATTACATTACATTAGAAATAGCATACTCTGTGCACAAGCAATCTTTAACAAAATTGCATTATTTATGGTTATCATTCAAACCCGTGCCGGTAATAATAATTCAAGCGAGTGCAGTTATTTCCTGATAAAATTGCATTAGAAAATCAAATGTAGGCAGGCAGGCATGTATTCTGTGCGCAAACGTTCAGTTAAGAAAATTGCAATGCATTATTATTATTTATGGTCATCATCATTTTTCAAGTCTAAGCAAGCGCAGTTATTTCCTGGTGAAATTCACTCCTCGCAGCCATAACAAGATCGCGATAACGATCATCAGCATCCTCACCATAGCATACATTCTGAGGAGCTTCAACTGTTCCGCTTAAGTTTTTTTTTTGCAGAGATTCTGCTCCTCGATCAGATCAGAACCGTCCCCTCAACAGCAAGTCTTAGTACTTGCATAATACTGTTTGTTTGTAAAATCGTGGCCATCATAAATCATCGGTCTTGCCTTGCCTTGCTCTGTGTTTACTATCCAAGATCCACTTTTACTTTCATCTGACTATGGTCAAGAGCATACGCGCTTATGTTTCCTTTTTTTTTAGAGGTACACTTTATCTACATCCACGGTGCCTGGTTGTGTACCTCACGTAACATGTTCAGGCATCTCTTAGGTAACAGTAATCTGTAGATTTACAACAAATGCTTTTTTTTTGCTTGCTTTTCACGTACTCTGTGTGCAAGTGATCTTTTAAGAAACTGCATTATTATAATTTATGGTCACTATCATTCAAACCTGTACATTTAATAATAATTCAAGCGAGTGCAGTTATTTCCTAGTAAAATTGTATTAATCAAATGCAATAAAGTAGGTGTGCAGGTGATCTTTTAAGAAAGTTGTATTATTTATGTTCATCATTATTATTCAAGACCGTACCTTTAGTAAAAATTCAAATCGAGTGCAGTTATTTCCTGCTAAATTGCATTAGAAAAATCAAATGCAGGTATATTCTATGTATGCCAACTGGTGAACTTTTTAGTAGAAATGGAGGGGATTTCTGTATATAAACTCATGTTCTCGAAATTGGAAATCAAACAAACTCGAGCTCTTGTTAAGAAGAACTGAAGTAAGAGGCATTAGCCGTACTTAAAATCAGAGGCATTTGCCGGATTAAGTTCCTTATCGAGATCACCTGCTTTGTTTGTTTGTTTGTTTGCTTGCAGCAGCAGCAGTAGCAGTAACGGAGAGAACAGCAGCAGTTAATCAATTAGTTAATTAAAAAGGTTGCAGAGGTAAGAATGTTTTTAAAGTTATTTGTAAAATTGTTTTTTTCATATCATTTTTTCTTTCTTTTCATAGATGAACAAATTGGAGATTGATGAATTCGATTTGAAGAGGAAATCAACAAATAAAGGGATGAAGAGGCGTCTTTTCGACGAAGACTTCATAAACCATTGTAGCAGTAGCAAAAGGACAAGCAGCAGCAGCATACTACCTTTTCAAGTGGCCGATGACACCAGTGAGTTCCAGAGTTTAAATGAAGAAGAAATTCTGGAGGAAATCAACAGCTTCAGATATAAGAAGAGCATGTCTTTAAAAGACATGATTATTGACCAAGTATATCGTATACTTGACGTTCGGAGGGTAGATACTCAATTCGGGAGAAAGGTAGTCGTTGAACTGGAGGATGGCAACATATACCTTCCAGTAAGGTACACTAATCTCTCCGATAGGGGAATTAATTTGTTAAAAAAAGGTAGATATAGTGTTGTGAATTTGGGGGAAAAAGGTAACACCTTTGACCTTATTTTCAAAAAATACCAGGAAAATGAATTTTGATAATAAAGAAATAAAAAATATTAATACGATTAATTAATAATAAAGTATTAAGTATTAAAAATTATAATAATAATAATAAATGTGCAAATTATTTAAAATATAAAAATGTGTATTATTCTGATGTTTTCCCACGCCATTTTACCTCTTTTCAGATTTTTATTTCAGATACAGTAAAATATCAATATTTGTTCTGTGAAAATTTTAAATGTATGAAAAGTAGCATATGGAAGCAGTTGAGTGGGGATATGGCATCTGTTGTCGTGGGGCTCTCAATATCTGCAATCAGAAAATTTCAAACTCTACAGAGCAAAAGTAAGAGGCTTTTTAGCCGTACTTTATAATCAGAGGCAATTGCCGGATTAAGCTCTTTATTGTCTTGTTTTTTTCGACAACAACCACCATGCAATAGCTGCACTGCATCACAAACGCTGTTTTCTTTTTCCTTTTATGTCGGTAGATTTTGCCGCTCAAATCATTCACTCGGTTTCATAATTTCAGCTAATAACAACAACCACATTCGCCCATCAAGGCCAAGTCCCAAACCACTTCCCTCACTGAGTCGTCGAGCCCTGCCGGGTCCCCCGCTGAGCAAATACCTACCTTCCGTCGCAGACCGGGCAAAAGCTACCGCAGCAGCCCTACCTGTCGAATCCCCTGCCAAGCCCAAAGCCACTTTGTGCAAGTTCCACCACAACAGCGCGCGGAGGTAAATGACCACGCGTCAGCTCTGCAGTCATGCACACTTTCCACTCTCGCTTTTTCTTCCGCTCCACACCTGTTGAGTCCCCCTGCCAAGCCAAGCCAAGACCCCGCCACACCTGCAAACCAAACTAGAGGCCACCTGTCAATCAAAGCCACCCGCGAGTGAACACCTGCTCACCAAACTATAGTTCTGATACACTTTTCCACTTTCGCTTTTTCGTACCGCTCCACTACTTTCCATTTTTCTTCCAAGAGTAAACAAGTCCTCACTCTAAGTGCACGATATGAGACGTCACAATAGTCATGCCCAGTCCGCCGCCGAGGACCCCGCCGAGTCCCCAGCCGAGCCTCGCGAGACCCCAAGCCACCACAGAGTCTCAAGCCAGACCGCCGCACCGAGCACCCCATCAAAACCACAAGCCCTGCCACACCACCACCACCACATCACCAACTCCCACTCACACACACACACTCCATCACTTTCGCTTTCCGACCCAATCAATCAAAGTGACATAAACAAGGCCATCCACGCGAACCAAACTAGAGGCCGCCTGTCAATCAAAGTGACTTCGCTGAGGCCCCAGCCGTGGACCCCGCCGCAGCCTCGCCGAGCCCGACCCTCCCGCTGAGCCAAGCCACCGACCGACCCGACCCAGTTCCCAGACTCGTCCACGGCCAAGGCCAATCACCTTGACCTACATTCCAGCGTGATTGATTGATCACACCGACCTACTTCCCATGGGCAAGGTCAATGACCTTGACGTGACCTAGTTCCCACGGTCCTGAAAATTTTCCCACGCTAAACCGACGCCTTTCCTACTTACGGGTTAAAAATCAATACGGAAGAGACCAAAGTGCTCAAAACGGACTGATCAAAAGCCAGTGTTCGCCTCAATGGAACCCAAATCAAACAGGTTTCATTTGGGATCATAGGTTGAGGATCGTTCTGATTCTTCTTTACGGATTGGAAACGTGGGCACTGCTCAAGCTAGACGTCAACAAGCTCGAGGTCTTCCAAATGCGATGCTTGAGGCAGATTCTCGGTGTTTTACTACGCGATCACCTTCGAAACGAGAGAACTTCGATCAAATGCGATCAACAGACACTGATTGAAGAAGAAATACAAAAATGTCGACTACGGTGGTTTGGGCATGTTTGCCGAATGGATGATAATCGCTTGACACGTAAACTTCTATAGCGAGACCGTCCGGCAGACTGGAGAATTCAGCGATCGGCACCGAAGAAAACCTGGCTAAAGAGTATCGAGCGCGACTGGAATCGTGGATGGAGTTCGAGACCCAGCGAAACCGACAGCAGCGTATCCGTTGCGGGTCCGTCCCCCTCGGATCGCCAACTAACGGATCAAAGAAAGAGAATAAGAAGATCCACATATACAGTTTTGTTGTACAAATCCGCAAATCCGCTGCAATCCATATTCACTTCGCTGTTTAGATCAGCAACACGCCTGAAAACTATGTCTTGGAAGAAACTTACTGAAGACAAAAATGTGTTGGCCCTCTGAGACTCGCATTCTCTGTACTTCGTTCATTCGTCAATCCCTTTGGACCATGTTCTGGATAAACCACAAATACCATATGGACGATGAAGTATTATATGAAACTACAGTCAAACAAGGTATTCAGGCCAATTCTGAACTACGCTGGACTAGAGTTCGCTGCAATTTTCTTACATAGTAGCATAAAATTAGATTTCGAAATTACTCTCAATTACAGCAGAGTTTATGCTACCGATGTTAGAAAATTCCAGCGGAATCAATCACAGCGTAGCTTAAAATGGCCTGATTACTTTGTTTGGCTGGCTCAGTAGTTCGTTAGTTAGCCGCGAGGGTAATCCCCTTACGCTCATATGTAATGAGTTTCCATTCAAAGTTTACCCTAGGTTTTCTCAGAGTAGGAACCCATGGAAATGGGGGTTGAGTAAAGTTTCGTTAAATCCAAGTAAACTCAACGAAACCAGTTCGGTTAAGCCAAGTTTTGCAAATGTGTGTGATTGAGTATCCTTTACTGCACACATATATCAACGGCGACGCAATGTAAAATTATTGATCTGTCAATTTCATCCAGAGCCGTCATGGAAACAGCATCGAGTTAACTTGAAGGAAAAGGCTTTCTGTTTGCTCAACGAAAACTCTACCTCTGTTCATGGAAATACAGTAATGCACGTGAGAATACCCTATCGTAACCCGATTAAAAATAATTTCATGGTTAATTTCCTTACTAGCACGCACGCGCCCGCAGCTAGCACGCATAGCGAACAAACAGGCACGCCACAAAAGTACGTACTCTCCCGCCACAGGCACACACGCTCCCGCCACAGGGATACACGCTCCCGCCACTGGCACGAAAATCTAAAAATTTGTTCGCTAGAGGGATGCACTCTCCCGCCACAGGTATCCACTCTCCCGCCACACGCACGAAAATCTCAAAATGTGCCTGATGACGATTTTACATACATATATAATACTCTTCTCCATCTTTTTTAAGAGGCGTAGAATTTTTATTCTAGGAAAAAAAATTTTTTCTTTCATTTTAAATTTGAGTTTCGTGCGTACCAGCTGCATGCTAGCTGCGGGCTAGTGTTATTTTCACTCAGGCGTGCATGCTAGCTGCGGGCGCCGTGCGGGCTAGTGCATGCCAGCTGCGTGCTAGCTGCGGGCGAATTTCATTTTTACTCGTGATTTATAATATTCGTGCGTACCAGCTGCATGCTAGCTGCGGGCTAGTCTTCAGGCGTGCATGCTAGCTGCGGGCGCCGTGCGGGCTAGTGCATGCCAGCTGCGTGCTAGCTGCGGGCGAATTTCATTTTTAATCGGGAAGCGTAGGGTAACTTGACACTTAAACAAACACATAGGCAAAACCCGGCTTAATCCGACGGGTTTCGTGGGGTTTTCTTGGATTTAACGAAATTTTACTAAAGGCGTATTTCTATGGGCGCTTAGTCTGAGTTAACCCAGGGTAAACTCTGCATGGAAACTCAGTAATTGATCACGTTCGGCTACACGCACATAAGTATACTTAGACGATTTTGTATCATAGCTGTATTGCTTAATAGGCAATTATCTTCAACTAACGAATTTAAATATTTTGTGGAGTGTAAGGCCCTCCGCACACCAGTGACTTAAATTTTTTTTACACTGGTATATGAAAGAGCCTGGATCTTGTGGTCGGGCGTTGTCATGATGTAAGATAATATCGTTGCTATTTTTCAATTCGGGCTATTTTCTTTCAATTGCCTAGGGTTATTTCTGTAGTTGTTCACAGTAGATTTGAGAGTTATCTAACAGTTAAGAAGCACCTCATAATGGACGATTACCTTCCAATCTCACCACCCACACGGCATCATGTTTTTCGACGTCAGTTCTGGCATTGCGAGCGTTTGTGACGCCTCACCATCGCTTGTTCACGATCTTTAACTCTCATCATCTGTTTTATTTTACACACTGATTAGAAAACTGTACAATGTATATAAAATGTTCAGCACATGCTTCGATTTTCCATTTACAATGTATAACCATCAAGCTTGTAGCATGACCTTATTAAACATTAAAGTCGCACTCTCGCACAAATGAAGAATGACACTTGACAAAACCCGAGAAATATCAAAACACGAAAACCCCCTCTATGTGCGAGACTACAAACCTTTAGTTTCCCACCAGTGGCGTACCACCACCAAATGGCCTGAAATGAAGAAAAATGGCGCTTCTCCAGAGACGACACATCTTGCGCCTTTAAAGCCATTTGCCGCGAACGAACAATTACATGAAATTTTCATCGGGAATCCATTTGTAAAAGTCCTGATGGCAACCTGGATTGAAGGACGAAACGACTGGCAAGGAAATTTCCTGATTAAAAATAAAATTTTATTCAAACTCCCATTACTCGGGTTCATTTCCGTTGGTGCGCGCTCCCTCTTCCGTAGGTAGGCGCTGTCGTCGTCATCGTCGTGACATGCAGCTAAATTGCAATCAATTGATCACGTTCCAAACTCGAGTGTCAATGATTTTTTTTCAAGCCATAAAAGCTTGAGTTTCCGTATCTGGGTTCGAGTGGTACAAAAGTAAATATGGCGGCGGCGGAGACGAAACAAAAAAAAACCCTTTTTTTGTATGTTTTGCTGGTGGTGGGGGAAACGTTTTACGCGCGCTCATTTTACAAGCAGTGTTGCCTGCCTGCGGGGGTACGACAAAGTCATGCATATGTAACGAGGTGATGTTACCTAACTTTATTGTTTTTTTGTTTATGAGAGCATTCGGGATAGGGTCGGCGCCCCCCGCTTCGCCCGGACGCCCTTCCGGGAAATATCTACCTGTGTATAAAAATTGCATAACACCAATATTGGCTTTACGCAAAACAGAGTTGACATCCACAATTTCCGTATTATTCCTGTTTGCCGATTCCAACTACCGGGGCGGAAAATCGATTTTCTTTATCGCAATGCAAACTTTCTTGCTAAGGGAAAATTGTACATGCAAACACCCCCATTGCCAGACTTTGTTAGATTTACAACAAAATGGAAGAGACATCCATGGAGCAATAATCTGTCCCACTTATTATCAGATTTGGGATTTTGTAATTTGTTGTTTCTCAAAAAGTTTTGTGCGTTCCTAATAGCCTTATAGGCCCAACTATAATGCACGTAAGAAACGCACGTCAATCGACGTGCGTAAATTTCGTCAAACGCAAAACCGACAAATTGGTTTGCGTATTGGGAGAGACTTCAAAGTTTAAAATTATTAAAATGCTTGAATATTATTCATTGACTATTAAAACTAGGCTATTAATATTTGCATATTATTAATAATCGTGTTTATTTTGAATTATAATAAATTTATCATCAAAATCGCTGTCATGAATTTGAACCACAACATTTTCCATACTCTTTTTTCTTTAAAAACCACAAAACAACAACAAAAAATTAGCTTTCATCGATGTAACTACAAATCATCTCACAAAACGTACGTAGAGCGCGGTTCTTTTCCCATTTTTACGTTTAACGAAACTTAACGAAATAAAATATGACTGACGTACGTCCAATATGGCCGAACACATTAATTTCCATGAGAGCGCCGAGATGACGTGCGTTTCTTACGTGCAATATAGTTGGGGCTTATGACACTGGCTTTATCGTAGGCTGAAAATGCTGCCTTGGCTAGGCTGAAAATGACGAAATCTGTTATACTGTGGGACAGAGATAGCATGTGAGAGTAAGAACGATTATCTGATTATTATAACAGATAGTTGTTATGGGGAGAAGAAATCCGTTGGAAATATTTGAAATATTCAAATTTATTATGATTAAAATTAATTTAATTTAAATTTATTGTATTTAATATTAAACATGGTCAACATCAGGTAAATTAAAATTCTTTGTTCTCTTCCTTTCAATTTGCTACTTCCTCATTAAAAAATCTTGTTTGACCTGAGTCCTCCAGAGTAAAACAATAGCTTCAAATATTTTCAAAAATACTTCGACAACTATATATCGGTACCTCGGAACCAGACTAACGTAAGTCACACTAGGCCAACTTTTCAGGAGAGCACAAAAACTGTTTGTCTGGCTCAATCATAGGTTAGGACTTTCGTTCTTACAACCCTTAGAAAATGCAAAAGGGGATTATTCAACGGACTTTAGTTGTTATGGCTTAAAGTAGAATCAAATTCTACATACAATGATGTAATAACCTGAAAATGGTAATATTTGGACTTACGTTCGTCTGGTTCTGAGGTACGGATATGTATAAAAGAATAAAAAAAAATATTTTTTCTTTTAGACTCCCCCAATCAACACGGCCCGTTGTAATAACAAAAATATGTCTCCCACACTTTGAAATTACTTTGGGGCAATCAAAAATCACACTAAACACATCAAAAATTGTTTGGAGCGATTTTATTCTGGAGCCCCAATTCTAAAAATTTACCCTTCAATAACATACATATCTATTATTTATTCTCACTTTAATTATAATTACTATATTTGCTGCCACTTCAATTATAATTATTTCAATTTATTACTTCAATTTATTTTGATTCTCACTCACTGTTATAAAAAGTCTAGAGATGTAGCAAACTGTTATAAAAAGCATAGAAAAAAGAAAATGAATTTCATTCTTTTCCTATGCTTTTTATAACAGTTTTCTAGACTTTTTATAACACTTAAAATTCAGCCAAGAAAAGTTTGAGTATATTCCTCTCACTCTTACATACGGGAAAATCGCCTTTGAATTTTTTCTTTCAGTTTTCAGCCTAGCCAAGGCAGTATTTTCAGCCTACGATGAAGCCAGTGTCATAAGGCTAAAACTGGGATTATCCGCTGTTTAAATCTGTCCTCCTCCTTGTCTCTGTATTGCTTCACAATAAAATTCACAAATTTACATTTAATTAAGGACAATGGCAGGATTTATATAAAAATATCCTTTTTGCATAATTCCCATATCCTTTACCAACCGACTTGTGTAGTATATACCCACTTTCCATAAGGAGAAACTTTTGCATGACCTCGTCATCGTCATCGTCGCCATCCGTCGTTTCAAAAATGTGTCTTCGGTCCGTCGCCTTTACTTTGCACCTATTTCAAGATTCAAGAGTTCATTACAGTTGCCGCACTTTTAATTAAAAGCAAAAAAAAAATAATAATAATAAAGAAAGTGGAGAAAGTTATGCAATAAAATAGGAACGTGACGGGAATCGGGGTCACATTTAATAGTGTGAACTTTTGTATTAGTTGGAGAACTATAAAATTGAGTTTTCAACAGTTGGTAGAACTTGTTATGTTTTACTTTGGTGCCTTTTGAGGCGAACACCTGTAATCTTAATAACGGTGAGACTTGTGTACGAGTTTATGAACAAAATTATAATGAATACTAAGATTTTGTACTTTAATCTGAATACCCTAAATCAAATTATATAAAATCTTTATTTAATAAGAAAAGAACCTAAGTTAGACGACTCTATTTTCGTGAAGATGGTCCTAGGGCATCGGTAGTCTAGGGGTAAGGCGTCTGACTACCATCCCAGAGGTCCCGGATTCGAATCCCGGCAGCGCCCGGTCTTTCGTCTTTCCCACCTACATAACATTCCTTCTTTCTTCTTCCCTCTTTACATTCCTGATTCCTCCTGTCATAGCTTTCCCTAGCCCTCCCCGATCCACCAATCGCATGTCATCGAGGATTCAACTCTTTTGAGGAGGCCTTAACTCCAGCGAGTTGTTTCTCGATGCCCCGATGTCAGAGTCGCGATAGTAATGGTGGCAGTTCCCTTCTCTCACTTCTCTCTCTCTTTTCTCAATCTTCCGACTAGAGCTGCTTTTCGACGTTGCACTCGTACACGAAAAAAATAAATATTGTCGACAGTACAAAGGGGCTCTCATTTTATCCACCAGTTCCGATTCTGGGCCTATGTTATCCAGGTTAACATCCCTAGGCTCGGGTATCCCGGTCTACGTCATCCTCCATGTGCTAGATTTGAAGCCACTGCCGGTGCCCCCCCTCCCTCACACTCAACCCTCCACCAGTTCAGTTCAGATTACGAAACTCCTCTGGGGAAAGCCTTTTAAAACTCTTCAGTATAGCTGGATCTTAGAATGGCTATCATTCTTCTCCAATATCTCGAGGGGCTGCTCGTTGATTTAGGAGAAAGAATGTAATGTTCTTCTTCAGCGGTTCCTTTGCTTTAATGACATCCATAGAAACCGCAAGATTTTGAGCCTGGAGACACTGGAGAAGCTTTCCAGGGTCCAAATTTACTTTAACCAGATGCGAGCTCTAGGTCTCCTCAGGATATCCGTAGCTGGGATTAGCTTGAGACTACATTTCGTCACATGGCCTTCTCATTCATGATACTCTTTCTCAGAAAGCTTCTATAACATCTAATGGGGACAGTTACATGACGGCCGTCTGGTGTGCTGCCTATACGTCAGCGGTCAGAGGGACTCTATGGAAGCAGAGACCACAGAGAAAAGGGGGAGACGCAATAACCCTACTATTGGAACAATAAACAGACCCAGACAGACCCACCATTGGGTCAAGACCATGAGAGCCAAAGTGCCATTGGGAAACCCCACGGAGCACACTCTATCCCCGTTTTCGTGAACTTTTGGAATACCGGCAGGAGTCAAGTTCAGTCGGACTTACACAAGGCAGTACATTTGTCGCTTACTCAATGGTAAATTGTACTGAGGCCTGAATTTTATAAAATGTCCCGGTTCAACAGCAATGTCCTACTAGTTTATGAGCGTGTATCGAGATATATGAGGCAAGGTGTGATTGTCAATGCCGTAAGTAAGATTTCTTATTACTTTTGCGATAGTAAAATATCCAATTTCAACGGCGACAAGGTGAGATTGTAAACATGAACCGGAGAAACATTTCTGGCATTTCTTACATGTATAGATTTCTTACTTACTTTAATATCCCGGCTTGCCGGGCGAACTGGACGAGACTGAACGAGTTGGTGAACTGAACTTTAAAATAATCTCAGTTTGCATACAATTTTCACATATTCAACTGAGGATAAAACAGACCTCAGTTCGCCCAAATAGACTCAAACTGAGGTTCAACCTAAAAGCACGCTCAAAAGAGAATAACCAACTGGATTAATGGAATGCCATTCTAGTGAGCTTTTGCATTTCTAACTTCGGGCAAAAAAGCAACAACAATTTCAAGCACGAACTGAACATAATCTGGAGCCTAGGCAGTGAAGCAACTTATGCGGATTGAACTGAACATTATTGAACTGCGGTCTGTGAAGTCGCTTCGTTCAAGTGGTGCATATGGAAACGAACAAATACGAGTATTTCCATCAAAACGAAAGTACGCCTTTACCAGAATGTTGATCCTTCCGATTCATGGACACTGCTCAAACCGGATGTCAAGAATCTCGAGCTCTTTCAAATGTGATGCTTGTGGCAGATTCTCGATGTCTCACCCCAAGATCGCCTTCGAAACGAGACAGTTAGACAAAAACACGATCAGCAGACATTCATCAAAAAAGAAATACTAAAACGTCGGCTACGGTGGTTTGCACATGTTTGTCGAATGGATGATAACCGCTCTCCACGTAAACTTCTCTAGCGAGACTGTCCCGCAGACTAGAGAATTCAGCGATCGGCACCGAAGAAAACCTGGGTAAAGAATATCAAGGTCAACCGAGGCTCGACAGGTCACCAAAAACCGGCAATAATGGCAACAAACCGTGAATAGAGTTACAGACCCAGCGGCACCGACATCAGCATATTCGTTGCAGGGACGTTCCGCTTGGACTGCCAGCTAACGGATCAAAGAAAAAGAAGACTATACTGCGTTCGGGCTACCGTTGTGGGCCAGAAGCAGCTTAGCAGAAATCAGAATCAATCTGATTGTTGGTGCCACGAAAGTATAAAAGTGATTGGTGCCACGAACGTATGAACTTTGTCGTACTTATGCAAAGCAACAGAAAGAAAGATTCTTGAGAAAAGAAATTTGTGGTTAAATCCATGGTTGTTGGTACATCCCAAATGAGAATCTGCATAAGGGACTTGCTCTGAACTATCGATAGAGTTCGCCAAAAATTATGATCAAAGGCAAGACCAACTGAAACTGTGACTAGAACTACTAGAACCAAATTGAACGTTACTTACTACTTTATAAATTTAAAACAGTGTCAGGCAGATTCGGTTGGAAACAATAATCCCGTTCTTCCCCAAATATAAAAATAATATGTTACAAGCTCCAAACTCCCCACTTTGCATCCGATATTCTTTTGTGGTTATTTACAAGGATCTAAAGGATGTTGTTAAAAACATGCCCAACTCAAAACCTCATATTAGACTTTATAATAATGAGAACCGAAAGCTTTACAAGCTGATCACGTTCTACAAAATGAGGTCCTTTTTCATGGAAATAAAGGACAATATAAAATTTGACCTGGAACTCTCCACCAGAGAGGGGATGGTTGTTGTTGTTGTTGTTTTTTTTTTTTTATAAAAATATAGTCCTTTCTCTCTCCGGGTGCTTTGAATCCCTGCAGAGGTACATTTTCACGAATGAGTAATTCATTTTCATGTAATCAACTGAGAGGATAAGGATAAGCTACGGCCTACCCTTCTTTGACGTGAGTTTTCCCTTTTTCTTAGAAAAGGGAAACGGAAGGATACTTCTAGTTCTTGTTATTCTTTTTTTCCTGCAAGGGTAATTTTGCTTGTTTAATTTTAAATAACCTTATGACCAGCTTGAAATCTAGGGACTCTTATTATGAATGCCCTGGTATAACCAAATCCGGGCAGGGACTATTTATAATCACGTATCAAATGAGGCATGTCACAAGTGGTCTTCTGCTGTTTTTTTGTAATGTGGATGTATGAATCCTGTTTCGGTATGTATAGCAGTAATTTGTTTGCATTTGTATATATGGTGGAAGGGGGTTTGTGTTTAAATCCTTTGCAAGTTGTTTATGTTGTTGGGTTACGTAAATATGGATATTATGCGTGATACTATTACTGACCTATAAAAGAAAGGACTGGCGCCACAGATTTATAAATAACTAGCAAAAACCCGCGTGCGTTGCAACGCCTTTCATTAAAAAAAGATTATGAGTACAGCACAGTCCGCTGGAGGAATAAGGTATAATTAAAAAGAACAAATCTGCAAAACTTGATTTTGTGTACTTCCAAAAATTTAGAGTTTGTTACAATTGTGTACTACCTGCACAACAGACACCTTGCCAAACATAATCAGAATGTCTGCTGTCTGCATAGATTTTGCTATGGCGAGAGATTATACGCTCTGTGCAGAACTTTGCTCATGGCGCCCACCTGTCCTCCAAATTGGTTTTTCTAGAAAAAATGCCTAAAAATTTTGCAAAATTCGGCACCTATCGTACAGCCCAAAAACGCACATAGTGCCCCAGAAAAAATCGAATACCTATCTTTATCTATCTTATTGTATTAACAGTGAAAAACTCTACATTCAAAATTATTTTTTCATTTGAAAATAAAAGCGTATTTGTAAGTGTTTTTCAACTATATTTTTATTTAACTATATTTTGAGGGCGTTGTAAAGATAAAAACCACCATTTTGTGTTGGCGGCCATTTTGAACGCCACACAGCTAATAGTATTCCACTTATCATACCCGTTGATTTCATACCCATACCGAGTAGCTTGTAAAGAAAAAGGTTTTCCGCCATTTTGCCTTACCCGCCATATGAAATTTGGAATGACGCCACACTACTAATGGTATTTTATTTGTCATACCCTTTTATTTGATACCACTGACATATAATAATGGACTGCTCATCAGCAATTATTCCCATACAAACCGATGGCACCAAAAAGGTATAGTCGACTCGCTCATCCATAAGCCCAAAAACTGACAGAAGCACTCTGAAGTAAAATCAGACTGACAGAAATAAAATCAGGTTAAATCAATTAGAAAAAAATAGACGGGTATAGTAGGAACCCTTTCCGTCACAAACAAATGCTGACGTAGTATGTCCATATGTTAATAAGAAGAGGTTCTCTTGGAATTAATTTTAGGCGCTGTACAAGCACTTGTATAAAGTTGGTTGATTCGCTTCCCAAAAGAGTCGAGAAAACATTAAAAAGTTTTTACCGTCAAATACTATTTTAAATAACCTAAAAGGACTCTGATTGTCCTTTAATTTTGCCCGTCACTGTATAAACAATTTGAGGCTTTATCACTTATGGATGGCTGACAAATACAGAATATTAAGGTAAATATACGTTCATTCAAGGCGGACAATTAATTAACTAACCAATCTCTAAACTTATCAAAATCATAAACTTTATGACAACATACATTGGATTTACCTACCGCTCAGAAATTCTGACCATGCACCACTCATTACCCAGATGCATATGCATGCTCAAAGTCCATCCACCACCGGTGCAACGTCATCATCAGACTGTAGTCCTTCCTTCCTGTGATGGACATGTACAAAATTAATTTTGCACAAAGGATGCTGTCGACTAGCAAAATCAAAGACGTGCAGCAGACGAACTTGCAGACGAGTCTGGCCAGCCAATCGCCAGCCAAAAGGAAACATCTTTCGTTTGTTTGTTCAACTTGGTTCCATAATGCTGCATCAAGTCGAGACTGGGGAAACGCAACCGGAGACTTGCCATGGCCATGGTGCCCCAAAGCAACGAGACTTTAATAAACATTCAGCGAGAGATGCTTTCAAGATGAGCACAAACAATGTTTTTGTTTAATTGGTTGATGGCTCTCGTACGGTGAATTGGGATGAACTGATAAAAATAATGACGAGAATCCGCAGGCAATTGTAAATCATTAAAAACACAAAAGACAGCGCCAACAGCCCGATGTTTTTTCGCAGTCATGTTTAGTGTTTATCTAATGTGGTTTAAGTCCTCGGTAGGGGTAAAGGACATGTGAGAGGTGGGATTTAGGTCCTCGTTTGTTTATTTAATTCCTTTGATAACCGTGATACACAGGGCCGGCGTTTGGTTTTTTTGCGCCCGGTGCAGTATGCCATATTGCGCCCCCATCAGTGAAGGACAATGGAAAAAACTCAAACACCTTATGCAGTTCCTCTAATTTATGACAAATAAGGCTCATGAACACTTTTTCAATATTTTTTCGATTTTTCTGAAACTGCTCCCGGTGCCAGTGCACTATTTACTTCTATGAAAACGCCGCCCCCATGTACCACATGCCCACATGTATGTCCCAAAAATAATGTGAAAAGTCTATTAAGATAGGTTTACACGGAACGATTTACTTGTGCGAGCCAGTTTGGATTGCGCAAGCAAAAGGATGTTTATTGCGCAAAATATGTCTTGATACAAAATGGGCTTGAGGTTTGTGCATTGGAATACGATGCTCAAGCCTCGGCTACGACCCTCAGCATGCGCATGGTGGTGACGTTCGGCCATCTGACGTTAACGTGATCAATATAATATAATGCGTACATAAGTATAAATATTCGTTAAGTAGAGTAGAGCCTTTCCAGCAGGAAATTTGGGAGACCTCCCTAGAGGATGAATAAAGCAGCAATCCCAAATAGGTTTTCAGTCATTGATTAGAGAGTTTATACCGAGACTGCGTTTATGTTTCATTAGGTGATGACTGTTTTCTGCCTTTTTACTATTTCGTACTCGTGAGGAGTATTCGGACTTCTGCTTCATTCTGCATCTATTGGTAACCCTCCCAGAAATAATTGAAAGCTAAAAAGGAGACCCCCATTTCATACCACTGTGTAAGTCACGACGGGATCTCCAATTTCAGTCTACAGCTAATTTTACGGGAGTACTCCAACTCAACTCTATTGGGAGTACTATAGGAGCACTCTCTTTGGTGGTCAGAAGGAGCCCTTTCTTCCAATGACATGCTAATGTTAAAATCATGACGAAGGAGACTTTTTGGAGGTATTAATACCTTTCCTAGGAGACATCTAACATTACTCGAGGAGGCCTTTTTATCCTGTTGGGTTACTTTGAGACAGAGGCAGAACCATACTAGAGGAACTCAGATTTGCACTTCCACTTTGAGTCTGGGATGTAAATGGGCCTTTATTTTTAAGGCTTAATCATATAGCTTAATTCTCTTTCGTTCGTTCTTCGGCCCACGCACTTTCAGTTTAACTGCGTAGTTTATCACTGGTGACGTCATGTCTGAGCGATAAACTATGTGAACTGTGCAATTTCGAACTATTTTCACACAGTCCTCAAACCTGAGATTCTGGACCATTTTTTGCTCCGATAAACTGCGCAGGTCAGACAATTTTTTGTTCAGTTCTCTCAGTTCCGACCGCCATGATTAAAAAGATGTACTCATTTCAACGTCAATAGCCCTTACCGCGAACTGGCGAAGGCACACACTTTCAGATCAGTTTATTGTGCAGTTTTTTTACCCAGTTCAACTGCGCAGTTAAAATTGACAGTCTATAGGCCGCTTTATGGAAGTGTCCACATCAGGAAAAACGGAGAAGAATCTAGACGAATGAAAGCGAGAGCTTTTGGGAAGTTTTGAAAATATGAACGAACGGAAAGGAAAGGAAAGCATAACCACACTTTTGGAGTGTTTGTTTGATGATTGTTATGTTTAATTTGATTTTTTTAGCAGGGTTCAAGAGAGAACAAATCCGGGCAAATCGTGTATAGTGAGAATTAAAATAATAAATTAAACACATATTCCAGCCAGCGCCGGCGCTTCGATTTTTTGCGCCCGGTGCACTATGACATATTGCGCCCCAGAAAGTAAACCCAAGGTCAACTAATTAGCATCTCTGTTCGTCGAAAACTCTTCTTTACCCGATACCCTATACTGCTATGTCTCCCCCACTCTCGAAAATACCACCTACTCAATTAACGGGGTTCACTACAGGGCTCGCGAGGTATTCAGGTGCCTCAAAGAACTCGACGTCAACAAACCCTCTAGCCCCGACAAAACACCCCCCGCCTATGGTACTTAAGACATGTGCCTCGCTTTTGGCTAAACCCCTACGCCCTGTCTTACTTCTCCGTAGTGTGGAAACTAGCTCATGTTCAAGCAACCCCAAAAAAGGTGAAGCCAGGGACCCCTTAAACTACCACCTAACCTAAACTACCACACATTAACAATTACTTCTATTCTCTCCAAAATCATGGAGACCATAATCAATAGATAGCTCATAACATATCTAGAATCCAACCAAATTATACAAGACGGCTTCAGACCAAAACGGTCTACTGGCGATCTGCTTGTGTGTTTGACCGAGCCTATACGCTCGGTTAACAAGCATTCACAGCTTTGGTGAGTCTGGTCTGGTTGCTCTAGATATCTCAAAAGCCTTTGACAGAGTATTGCAGCCTGCTCTGTTGGCCAAACTCCAAGCAATTGGTAAAAGCTTAGTTCTAAGGAACTGGATTAAGAACTTTCTTTCAGGCCTTTGGATGGCGTCGAATCCAACCCACACGCCATTTCGGCCGGAGTTCCCCAAGGGTCAATTCTATCATCCGCACTTTTTCTAATCTTCATCAATGATATGTTCTCAGTCCCCTTCAACCCACTTCACTGCTTCGCCGATGACGGTACTTTGCATTTCTGTTACTCCTTCGACTATATGAGACAAGCACGTGCCAGACCTTGTCTTTATCACCGTGAGCTGATGTCCACTTCGATTAACCGGGATATCGAATCGATTTAACGCCACGAAAACGAAGTACTGTCTGATCTCCAACAAAAATTGTACTGACCTTTCTCCTATCTCAGTGTGTAAAGAGAATCTAACGGCTGACTCAACTCTCAACATCCTAGGGGTAACTTTAACCAGGGATCTGCGATGAAATGATCACATGGATTTCTCAAGACATGCAAGTTCCTCCTCCATCCTCTAGCCAGCCGCCTTGCATACATTCTACAAATCCTACGTTGGGCTCCGCCTTGAATACAACTCGCATATCTGGGCAGGCGCCAACAAAAGAACGAAGCAAACGGAGCTATCTGCTTCAGTTTCTATCTCGCATATCATGTTAGAGATTGGTTGGAAGCCAATAACTTTACCTTTATGCGTTTACTCGCACAGAATGCTGCGCGAACTTCTCGTCTGTTATTTTTGTTCTCGCTTTAGTATTTGCCCATCTGACTTCCTGTAGAAGGCATATATTTTCTAGGTCTTGTATCATTACCTGTAGTAGTGCACCTGGGGCCTGTTTAGTGACCTAACATTCCTAGTGGCTCCTTTCATTTCATCGTTTCTTTCTCTTATCCTTAAGACCAGTTCTCGTGAATTCGATCTTACCCGAGGCGAATTTTGATAGTTTCATTTTGCGTGATGCTAGATTTTCAGGTTGAACTCGAGTGCATGTAGACGCGAGTCGAGTAAAGTTATAATCGACTGAACTCGACTCAACTCTGCTACCTGGGTTGAGTTGAAATTATGCATATAGACGCGTGTTCAGTAGTTGAATTTAGTTGACAGCAGCATCTCTGTATTTGTGATTTGTGACTCGAGTCGAAAATTTAACTCAACCTCAACTCAACTATTCTACTCATCATGTATGTATATGTAGTATCTTACATCTTTCAATCCTCCCCGCTCCATTAGGGTTAATTACCCAGTCTCCTATCGAGGTTAACAGTGCAGTGAATTGCCACCAACTGGATTTTGCAATTATAACCACATCGTTATAAATTGAATGGCACAACATTTTAGTGAATTCGCATAGATTATTACAATTTGAAGGCCCGAAATAGCTCTATGTAATTATTTATAGCCCATCAAACCATATTATGAAATTTTAACCAGCTCCAGTGGCCCCACAAACCTTCCCCAAACGCACAAATCGATCTATCTACAATTTCATCAATGTTAATTCTGTGGAATATTTCGCATATCTCTTCCGATTCAGCGCCTTTCATTTAAGTAAAAAGTGATAATAATTCTCACCGAATTTGCGAAAGTTCAACTTTTCAGCGATATTCAATTGCCAGCCGCTCTCATAAATCATCCCATTCTGACTTCTGCCAGAGCGAACCTTCCCTCTGGTGGCATTGAACGCTTGCCAAAAAAGAAGTTGTATGGTCGATAATGAATAGTGGTGTGAATCCTGCTTGCCTTTTTATTTATATGGATATATCCAGGTGTGTACGTGTGTTATTACAGCTTGAAAAGCGGTTTTCGTTGGATTTGTGTATTTAAAGGTTACTCCATTCACATTTTTGCATATTTAGAAGTGCATTGTTTGCATTGGGATCATAAATGTGTCACTTAAGGAAGCACCTTCAAGTTATGGAATTTTTAGAAATGAAAAATGTCCTTATGACATTTTGACCCAGTTTAAGGAGGCTTTTTTTGGTGTGCACTATTATCGATTGAATATTTCGTCAAAATGCTGTGATATAACCAAACCCATGCCAGTAAGAGATATTAATAATATTGGCAATCACCTTAAGCTTAGTCCTTGTGCTCAATAATATTTTTGACATAGTCGAAATTTTCGAGGATATTACGAAGATTTGACGCTCACTTTTAGTTGAGTTTCTGCAGTCAAGCAGTTGGCGGTATCACCAGTCTCCTACATTTCGGAGGTCTTTGTTTCTTTCGTTTTTTTTATGTGATAGTCTAATAGTTCGAAAGATAGCGCCACATTTGTGCGAGAAGTTTTAAGCCGGACGTCCACTAAAATGGTATGGCAGCGGTGTGGCATTGGCTTGGCAGTGACGTGGCAGTGGCGTGGCGGGCTAATGGTAAATGAAAAAATTTAAAGATAACAGTGAAAGTTGTTAAAAGTAGTAATGTCTCAAGTAATCTCATACCGTAACAAAGTTTTTGTGATGGTTTTTGAGACGCAGACCATTATGTCATTTTCTGATTGACACCTATTTCTCTTCTTGGTTTTTATTAGAATATAAGTTCACAAAGGTACGTTGTAGCGAATAGCTAATAATTTTAAAGCTTAATTTGCTTGCTCTGGGTCAGGGACGGCTTGGCTCCCCTTAGCCGCCCAAGCATTTCGGTAGTGACCGGCCCAAATTTTAAACAACAATCGCACTGCGGCTGCCGTGCGTCTATTACTGAGTTTCCATAAGAGTTCAACTAGAGTTGAACCTGAGTTATACGTCATGGAATATTTTCAACTCGGCTCAACTCAAAGAAAATAGGTAGGTTGAACTGAGTTCATGCACACAACTAAAAACGGCACGCTGACGTCAGAAGAGGCTTTATATTTAATAAATACGTTTAAAGGAATATCTATAACAAAATTCTTCTTCTTCTTCTTTGATCCGTTAGCTGGCGGTCTGAGCGGGACGTCCCCGCAACGGATACGTTGCTGTCGGTGTCGCTGGGTCTCGAACTCTATTCACGATTTGTTTTCATTCTTGCGGGTTTTTGGCGACTGCTCGAGCCAACTGATAACTGACTGATAATCGTTGATTCTCGACCTCGATATTCTTTAGCCAGGCTTTCTTCGATGCAGATCGCTGGATTTTCCTGTCTGCGGGACGGTCTCGCCAGAGAAGTTTACGTGACAAGCGGCTATCATTAATTCGGCAAACATGTCCAAACCACCGTAGTCGACCTTTTTTCATTTCGTCTTCGATCAGTGTCTGCTGATCGAATCTTTGTCGAACTGTCTCGTTTCGAAGGCGATCGCGGAGTGAGACAGCGAGGATCTGCCTCAAGCATCGCATTTGGGAAACCTCGAGCTTCTTATCGTCCGGTTTGAGCAGTGTCCATGTTTCAGATCCATAAAGAAGAATCGGAAGGATCAATGTTCGGTAAAGGCGTACTTTTGTTTTGATGGAAATATTTGTTCGTTTCCATATGCACCACTTCAGCGAGGCGAAGGTTGCTGTTGCCTGGCCGATGCGGCTGTGAACGTCGGACGTCGATGCTACTTTCGTTTCCTCAACTAATGATCCCAAATATTTAACATCGGAACCTGTTCGATTTGGCATCCAACGAGTTGAACACTGTCCCTCGATCCGTCCGTTGTGAGCACTTTGGTCTTTTTCGCATTGATTTTTAACCCATAAGACTCGGTGATGCGGGAAATGTTGCTTCGGCATCCGCATTGGCGAACATTAAGTCGGTTACGAAGTTGTTGTGGTCTGTCGAGTCATCCATCGAATGTTTCACGCATAATCGCGTCGATCACGGCGTTGAAGAGAAGTGGCGAAGCGAAGGAAGAAGGGCGAAGTGTCCCTGTCGGACATACGTTTGAATCGGAAACTCCTCGGATAAGTTGCTTCGAATACGAACGCTGCTGGTTGAGCCATCGTACGACACTTGGAGAAGTTGAATGATTCTCAATGGCACGTGTTCGGTTTCCAAGGCTCATCACAAGCTGTTCCAATCGATGCAATCGAAAACTTATTTGAAATCGATGAAAACGACAATAGTTCGTTTTCCGCAACTAATTATTTCTTCCATTAGCTGACGAAGTGCGAATATTTGATCAATACATCCTCGATGTGATCTAAATCCCGCTTGTTCTTGCTGGCTCGTTTGCTCTCGATGTTTCTGTAGCCTCGATTTTCGTAAATACTTTTCGACGATCGAAAAGAGGCTAATACCACTACCGCAATCTTTTTAGCATTCCCGACTGTCGCCTTTCTTTAAATCTGGGACAACGATCGCATTCTTCCATGCCGAAGGGACCTGATTTGAATGCCATATGTGTGTTATGAGGACATGAAGTCGTTGTGATAAAACATTACCTCCTGCTTTGATCATCTCAGTGGTTACTTGGTCTTTTTCCCGGTGCCTCGTTTACTTCGATAACTGTCGGTTCGGTATCGAAAAACTGATTCGTCGGCTGTTCGATAATCGGCCTGCTTTGGGTATTACCAGGTGAAGTGACGAAGCATTTTAACAAAAATAGAGATCTTCGCCTAGCATTAAACTCGAAACTCCTGAGCGACAGTAGGCCCAGCATTTAGACAATTTACAGTTTGAGCTCCTGGACTGCAGCCTACAATTCGAAATATAGCTCGTGTCTTTCGCTAAGGGAGTTATGGAGATGGAAATTATGTTAAGCCTTCGTTTGAAAAGGTTAAAAAAATAATTATTTTATATCTTGATAACTTCCCAAGTGAATGTGTCAAAATCTGATTAATCTTTTCCCAATTTCTGACATCAAAACAGGGCTCCTTACTGCCGCATAATAAAAGTTCATTGATCTGAATTAATAATAAACTCAAAAAACTCCTTTCGAAGCCTTAAATCTGCAATAATTCAGAACAATCCTGCGGAAAATCGAAATCAACTGAGGACGAAGAGATTAAACCTTTAAATAAATATTCAAAAGCGATCCCTTTTCCCTGGGTTAACATCGCCCAAGAAAACGAACGAAATTCTTTTACGATTAAGCAAAACAAATACGGAGAAACATTCGCATCCTTCTTCTGGCCAGAGAAATTCAAATAAACTCCTTGTAATAAAACCTCATGGACGCAGAAGAATGTACACTCGAGTTCGTTTTGGAAGGCATTGCGCGCCATTGGCAATCAATAGGTAGACTCTCAAGTGGTGGGGGAAAGAAGTGCTTTCTTTTGGTGGTGAGTGAAATGAGTGCCCCGATGGCGCTTTACTACTTACATACAGGCCGAAATCGTGAAGGGAATACACCACTCTGATTTCAATCCTTCGGCCAGCATCATTATCGTATGGGAGTATACACATACGCTATTCACCTGGCGTATACATATTGAAAAATAAAACCAGGAGAAAGTTCGGGCAAATCACCTGCAATAAACGTTGATGAACAGTCGAAACGTGGCGAATAAATAACGGAAAAAAACCGAAACCATTAATTCCAGCACTCTTCTAATTGCTTTTTGAGTAAATTTCTCTCTCTTCAATTTCGAGAGAATTAAGAAAGTTCGAAAGCTGGTTTCGATATCCGCCGAAATGTTGCTGCACTTGTCAATAAATTTCGAGTTTGAATTAATGAAGGCAATCGAGAAAGTTTCGCTTTCGCTGATCTAGTCCTAATCTGGTCGGGTTTGGAGGAAGGATATTGAAATTGCATGAAAATTTGAAGCCTTTAATCCCCGGAGTTATCGACATTTTGGGGGGTGTCTAGAGAACATCGATTAAACTCCGATTAGGCATCGATTGGGGTACAGGTGTTTTGGGACTTTTATTGATGGTCATGGAATTTGACCCTGGGTTGTTGTGATGAATGGTATTTTAAAATACGTGTGAGTAAACTTATGGAAACCACATTGAAGTGTGGTTGGTGCCAACACTCTGAGATTAGTCTTAGTCACAACTGGCGTATCAATGAGAAACCAAGCATTGGCCCCAGAAAAACAAGGTTAGTACCATTTACGAGAAGACGGCAACGTACTCGTCCAAACAACTCCAACCTTAACTGATGGGATGACCCAATAGTTCTCAAGTGTCGCCCATAGTTTCGCAATTCGTTGGTCAGTTCATCGTAGGTTGTTGCTAAGATGGATGGATGGAGCAGCCGTTAGTTGTACAGAATCTACTAAGACAGATTGATGCAAATGTTATTGGAGATAAGACAATACTTCGTTTTGAAAATAACGAGTTCGACACAATTCTTGTTCCATTTTTTTTTATCTCTGGAATTTCGCCTTGTAGGTACTACTAGTCCGTCATGTCGTTGGTTACATGATGATGCAATGGCCCCTTTGCTGAAAGTCGAGTCGTCACCACACGACAAGTCGTTTGAGTTGAAGAAAGTGACCATACAGTCGAATCACAACTTTCAGGTCAGTGGTCTAGAGTGGAAATAGTTGAGTTTAGGCTTCTAAAAGTCGTGATTCGACTGAAACGTCACTTGCTTCAACTCAAACGATTTGTCGTGTCGTGACGACTCGGCTTTCAGCAAAGGGGCCAATGTCTAGTAGCAAGGGTAGTTTGACGAATATATTAGGTTTATGATTACGAGGAGTGAGAAGGCTGTTAAGAAAGATGGCGATGAGCTCTGTTGACTGAAACGGACACAAGTCTAGCGTGCCCTTGTTTTGCATTAGCGAAGGCATACAGTAACGCAGAGTACTGTGATCAGCGAAACTGTGTATGAAATTAGAAACGACTGTGAGTAGTTTATCTACGAAAGTTAGAGAAAGACCGGGTAATCGAATGGAACCCTAAAGGAACCCCGTTAAAGATGTCGTGCAATTTAGATTTGACGCTATACCACCTTTATTGAGCAATCGGAATGAAGACTATTGATTCAATTCTTTAGAGCTGAGTCACAATACCAAAAGTTTGGAGTTTAGCTAACAACGCCGTACTCTATCGAATGCCTTGGAGATATCGGCACTTACCAAATCGAGAGTTTCTTTGATTGAGGTGTTCCGGTAGGCACGGGCGAACAGAGTTGACACATTTCCGCTTGTCCTTACCATCTATCAGCTAAGCCTTTTACTGCAGAAACTAAATTGCTCATAATAGGAAGGGAGTTTGCCTACTATTAGCTCTTAAAAGTAAAAGTGCAACGGCAAAAAATCTTTTAAACGCCTGGTTATCGCAAAAATTAAGGAAACCAGGTGTAATTTTTACGCCCGAAAACTTGATCTGTCCCTAAATAGTATGAAACAACTTGCGCAATTTTGGTATCCACACTAAAAACGAAGCCAATCTTACAAATGATATCCGAAGCTCTCTTGAAGGACATCACTTTAAGATTTTGATAGTGTCAATCCGCTGTTCCCCAACTGCTGTTAAACTTTTGCATAGCTTTTTAACCAACCGCACTCAAATAGTTAAACTCGGTGAGTCTAGCTCCACCATTGGCCTACTTATCAATGGCGTTCCTCAAGGATCTATTCTTGGGCCACTTTTATTCAGCATTTTTATTAATGATCTTCTCTTAGCCATAAAACAATCTAAGGTTCATATGTATGCGGATGATGTGCAGCTATATATCTGTACGCCAAAAGGTCAAATCCACACTTGCATGGATACGATTGCAGCTGACAATAACATTATACATATTCTGTTCTCTCATTCTCCAATTCCTTGGCCTAAACTTCCAGTAATCTCCTTAAACGGAGTTCCTCTCGGCCGCGTCGATAAAGTAAGAAATCTAGGAGTCATTCTTAGTAACAGTATGACCAGCTATGGCCACATCAATTACACTATTGGCTAGACATAAGGGCTCCTGTCAAAACTTAGGTATCACTAAGGCGTTCAAAGAACGGTCCGATTGAATTTGCTTAAAGCTTTACTTCTATCTCTTTTAATGCATGCCCTCTCAAATTTCCCCTCCCTTGATTTTTCTTGCGCTCGAAAGCTTGAAATAGTCTTTAACGATTACGTCAGTTTTGCTTATAAGTGTTGACCACATTTCACCCTATTTAAAATCTGTTCTGTTTAATTAATGTACGCTATTAAGATTGTAATTATCATATATATTGTGGAAAATATATAATAATAATAATAATAATTCGCAAACTCGTCAGCCATATTGACGTGGCCATTTTGAAATTATAAGTTTTGACCACAAACCCGTTATTTGCAACGTTAAAAGCACCCTAGACACCAGTTTTCATTAGAATCGGAACACCATTGGCAAATTAAACCATATTCGTGCGGCCATTTTGAATTTCGAAAATCGAGTTTCGAGGTGCATCGTGGGCGAACTCCGACGACCTCCAAGCAAAATTTCAAAGCTTGGCGAATTCGGATTTCAGAAATT
Organism: Thereva unica; assembly: GCA_949987705.1. NCBI lineage: Eukaryota > Metazoa > Arthropoda > Insecta > Diptera > Therevidae > Thereva > Thereva unica. The sequence continues at coordinate 157,007,060 of OX465283.1, read as the reverse complement.
AAATCGGAATCGGAACACAATTTATAAAATTCGTCCTCCATTCGTCCGCGGCCATTTTTAATTTATAAGTTCTGATCATAAATTAATTATTTGCTACCTTAAAAAACCCCAGATACCAACTTTCATTGAAATTGGAACACAATTGGCAATGGGTGGCTATTTTAAAATTCGGCCACATTTCGGCGACCATTTTAAATTTCGAAAATCCGGCTTCAAGGTGCATCGCGGGAAACCCCCATGGACCTTCGTGCAAAATTTCGAATCTTACAACTTTCATATAACCGATTTACTTCAAATTTTGCACGCCTGCCTTGTTCGCGTGACAATGCAATCTGACCATTTTGTAATTGTAAACAAATCAAGATGGCAATTCCAAGATGGCAGCCGATTTTTGCAGTTGCATTCCCTCGACCTCGACATGGGTATCAAATTCAAGGGCATGTCAGGTAGAATCACTGACATATAGTAATGGACTGCTAAATGAGCAAAATCCCATACAAAAAAATGGCACCAAAAACTATTCCTGCCTCGCTCCCACGTTAAATCCCAATGAACTGTAATCGTCAGCGCGTGTCAGCGATATAAACATAATTAGAAAAAAATAGACAGGTATATTTTGCGTTCTTCTGTCTCACTCTTGAGCTATTTTGAAAACTTCGTTAAACAGGGGAAATAACCGTCACGGTTATGGAATAAATACATTTATTTAATGAAAAAACTGCTAAAAAATAAAAATGAGTGATGGAAATTTATTTCCGTTAATTATAACAAACATTTTATCACTTATTTTCTCCTAAATTCGAAGAAAATTTTTTTGTTTGCATAAAAAGGTTTTCTATTTCTGGAGAAAAATGGTGCCATTCAGCATCGTCAATCAGCAGTCCATTACTATATGTCAGTGGGTAGAATAAAGTTAGCTATAAGGCTGTTCGCTTACTTAAAATGGGATCCCTCGGGATCCCATTTGCGCCCATTTCGTGTTCGCTTACTTTTTCGGGCTCGAAAAAGAGGGGAAATTTTCGCTTCCCCTCTTGCCAATTTGTGCCAGAGGTTTTGAGTCCCGGCGATTGTGGATTGCTGTTTGTAGTGTATTTGAATTGTCAAATGGAACTGTCAATTATCATGTTAAACCAAAACGATTACGACTTGATGAAAATAAGTTCTTTATTTGGTGCCTAGTAACAAGATTTTAAATAATTTCATGCATAAATTATTAGTTTCAATAGCTTTATGTCATTAATTTGAAGACCCAAGTGATTTCTAGGTTAGATTTGCCAAAAACAGCCCAGAAGGTGTTCGCTTACTTTCATATTTTTATCCCCACTCTTCAATTTTATTGTCAAAAATCTCGGGATCCCGAGGGATCCCATTTTAAGTAAGCGAACAGCCTTTATATGTGACGCTATTAGAATATGGCGGCCACCACAAAATGGCGGAAGACTTATAATAGACTAAAAAGCAGAAAATAAAATAAATACCACTTTAAATATCCTCATTATTTAGGCAAATTCTCCACAAAAGCATTATTTAGTTGTTTTTTATTCGAGATGAAAGACAAAAAACCTGGGAGTACATTCACTTTTAACCCTGTGTCTAGAAATAATAAATTAATATTAACCCTTTTTATAATCTTCATCAACCTAATTGCCGCTAAATACCTGAATTATCTCATCACAATTAGGATTCGGAAATGACTTCACTTTTTAGTAGAAGCAAAGGGCAAATAAATAACAAAGCGCCTCCATTTATATTTGCTAATCGCCTCCGTCCCCCGCAGAAAATGAATTGTCATTTGATAAAATCACATTGTTCAAATCGTTTCGCAATCACGACCTAATTGGTTTAATCTCTGGCCACTGCCAGTGGTTAAACGATCACAAATCAAATATGCAATAACCTCCCCGAAAATGCCCGCTTCCTGCGTAATAAATGATTCCATAATGCACCCTTAGCCAAGTGCCGCTAAAACTACCTTAAAAGCCAGACAGAAACAATTTCCCGCGATTTTCATGGCTGACAAATTAGGAATATCATAAATTTCCACGCCGAGGCTCTGGCAGGCGCTCCGCTGAGATTTGATAAAATTTATTCCGCAGCGAAATCATCTCCTGATTTGGGCCGTAAGACTCCGTCGGATAAGCGCTTTTTTACTACTGTTGACAGACGGGCCACATTATCCAATTTCTCATCCCCTCCACAGCTGGGGGAACAGGGGAACAGAGCAACAAAAACAATGGCGGGTCATAAAAGTTTGAGAATAAGATTTTGACAAGTCACATTGTCACACAGTCGTGCGGGGGTGGAACGAAGCTTTTACCGCAACATTAAATCCTGCTCAAAAGAGTTATCGATCATGGCCCAGGACTCTTCTAGGTGTTTTCGAAATGTCCTTTTCCCGTGAAATCGGTGCCTCGGGGAATTTTCGTAATTCTTTTTTTCTTTTCTATAGAGAAGTGCGAAAACGATTTTTCATTCTTATGATAAAAATCTGTGAAAAGGTCGAGAGAGAAGTCATGGATGCCACACAAAAGGAGCCTCCTTTAACGCGCGCGAGGGTATATAAGATGCAGCACAGACATGAGTTGAGTCGTCCGTAAACATTCATATCCTGTGTGAGAATTCCCTCAGATTCGGTCTTGTGTATTGTCGCAAGGAGTTCTCTTTTATTTGTGTATCAAGGAGCGATGTATTTGCACAGAAAGGAGCCGAACGAGCTACTCCAAGGCTAACAATGGCAGCGACTCATAAAGCCAATAAAAAATCTATTGAAGAACAAAAAGGATGAGGCAACATTGGTGGTAGGTGTGAAGTTGAATTACACGATTGTAAATGCGGTTATTCTAGAGAGGATATCACAAAAACCAAACATTCTCAAGTACATATTTTATCGCAATTTCGCAGGTTGAATAAATGGAGATATTGAATATTTCGAAGAAGGAGTTATCCTCAATCTGTACCATTTTAAAAACACTTAAACAACAACCAGTGTTAAATACATATTAAAATTCTCTGCTTCTTTTTCTTGTGCAGTTACCTTCCAGCGGATTCTGTTTTGCTCGACAGCTTTCAGCTTTGACTAGGCATGCCATGCACTTTCATTTGATACCCATACCGAGAGGGTCGTGACGGAAAAAGCTAAACCGACATTTTGTGTTGGCCGCCATTTTGAATTTGGAATGGCGCCACACAGCTAAAGTATTATACTTGTTATATATTTTCATTTGATACCTATACCGAGTGGGTTGTAAATAGAAATGTAGTCTGCCATTTTGTATTGGCCGCCATTTTGAATTTTAAATGACGCCATATAGCTAATTGTATTTTACTTGACATCCTTTTATTTTGATATCCATGCACTGAATACTCATCGAGCTGCATTCCGTTATATCGTGACACTTTTTACAGTGCAAACTTATCTGTTGCTCTTGGGTTGACGAGCTGTGTATGCCCATGTTGTAAGGCGTTCAAAATCCAGAAATGAAACCCCGCCACCAGACCCATTGCACTCAATAGTTTCTGGAACACGAACAGATTCCACACATTTCCTGACACAAATACAAAAATACAACAGTTGCTTCCAAGTGGCTTCATTTGGCCCAACAAATGTGGAACGTACAATCCGCATTGGATAGAAATCTGTCAAGAGTTACTCCCTGGCCAATCACCAATCGATCACCATGACATCATCGCGGAAGTCTTCAATTATTCAGTATAGTAGCAGAATCACGGATTGCTACAAGTACGCTATCTCATTTGGTTGATTGATAAGACAAGATCGAATGAAATCGATGTGATGTGATATCAGCGGAAATTCCCGATGAAGAGGGAAATCGAGGCTTGCATTACAACGTGGTGATCGACTACCATCTAGAAAATCTGCCAGTTTTTAGCTTTTTCAAAACAAAAAAAAAACTTATACAGAGGCTCTGTCCGTCTGTCTGTCCGTTTGTGACCTTCTTTCATCTCTGAAAGTACTGTCGCTACAGACTTGGCCCATATGTCAAATTGTAGCTCTTGATCAAGAGACCTAAAACTGAGAAAACGGTCTGGAAATTCCAACCGGAAGTATATTTAACGACAAAACAAGATTTCTAATAAAGTGTATATATCGGTAGCCTAGAGCTAAGGCGTTGGAATCTTATCCCGGGAACCAAGTTCAATCATCGGCCGCGCGATGGTGAAATATAATTTTTTTTTTAACTTCAGACTTCCACTTTCAACCAAATAGACCATGTGTTGATAGACCGCCGCCACCTTTCGGGTCTGATGACGATACGAACGTACCAAGGTGCCAACTTCCACTCGGATCACTTTTTTGTTGATATGGTGCTCCGAAAGCGCATTTCAAACGCTGAAAAGCTTTGTATCCACTGATCAGGCTCGAATCAACACAGCTGCACTACGCAATGAAATGGCCAGAAACAGCTACGGCAATGCATCCAGGGGATGAGTGCCAGGCGTCGACGAAAGCTGGACCCGCCTTAAAAATATTTTCTTTGGTACTGTTGATTCCATCTTAGGCAGTAGAGATCGGAACGACTGGTTCGATAATGAATGGAAGCTGTCAACTGAACGTAATAATGTTGCGTACCGAGCCATGCAGCGATCTTAGAGAACACGGGCATGCGAAGGGAAATATAAGGAGCTCAGAGAAGAAGAAAAGTGAATTCACAGACGACACAGACTGTCGTCTGTCAAATAGAACAAAGTACAGATAGCGACGATCGCACAAGGCATGGGAGTTCTACCAAAAAGTCCGCAGTATGACGCAATTCACACCACGTTGCACATACTGCAAGGACAAAGAAGATAATCTGATCACAGATCCTAGGCATCTTGGAGCGATGGGAAGAACACTTTCATGAATTGCTAAACGGCGAGATAACTGAGGATTGACATCAATGGAAGAACAACAGCAGCTGTACAAGAAGCTTTCAGCGAAAGCAAAACAAAGTACATGGTGGCCTCGTCTACAAGAACACCTAACATTAGTCCCACAATCAAGGTAGAGGAACACGAGTTTGAAGTGGTAAAATCATTTACCATTTGGGTCAATAGTAGCAGCCAACAATAGCATGGAACCAGAAATACGCGCACGACTGCTAAAAGCCAACAAAGCCTACTATAGTCTGTCAAGGCTCTTTAAATCCAGGCATTTAACCATAACGTCTAAACTTTTACTGTATAATGCTGGGTACACACCGGCCCAACGAAGGCCAACAACGACATTCGACGTTGGCTACCGAACGTTCGTTCGCGTTCGAAGATACGTCCATAAGCATTTGTTGGTTTAGCAAACGTTCGTTGGGACGGGTATTCGGGTTACGTCAAATTCTTAAAATTTCGGCCTTCGAGCCTGTCAATCGTTGGTTAAACTTCGATGCCCGTCCACACCACATTCGCTCAAATGGCTTGTTTCCTTTGATGTTACCGCCACGCTACGGGTTGCAAGCGAACGCCAACGAGTCTTCGTTGGCTTTTGCTAAACCGTCCACACAGAACCAACGAACGTCAGCGAATCCCATTCGTTGGCCTTCGTTGGCCCGGTGTGTACGCGGCATAAGACGATGGTCTTACCGGTCTTACCGGTTCTGAAACGTGGGTGCTTAGCAAAAACACTCAAACCTCTTGGGCGTGTTCAAGAGGAAAATACTTTCGGAGGATTGTTGGCCTCTTATGTGAGGAAGGACGATTTCGAAGACTCTACAATGGCGAGATCTACGAGCGCTATCGCGACATATTTGTTGTGAAGAAATCAAGTAGGCTCCGGTAGGCTCCGGTGGACAGAGCATCTAGCTCGTATGAGTGAAGATGAGCCTACTCGGAAAGTAGCGCTAGCGGTAAGACCTAGGGGGTGCAGGCGAGGGAGACCCAAACTCCGCTGGAGGGATGAGATAGACCAGGACGTTCAGAGCTTAGGGATGCCAAACGGGCCAGAATCGGGACCTGTGGACAGAACAGTTGCGAGAGGCCAGGACGGATCCCGGTTGTAGAGCCGGTGAAGAAGAAGTGGATGGTACTGAGAGAACTGAACGATAAGCTATCTGACCTGCGCAGTTTATCGGAGCAAAAGTGGGTCTAAAAGCTCAGGTGTGAGGGCTGAGTGAAAATAGTTCAAAACTGAACAGTTCACCCAGTTTATCGCTCAGACATGACATCACACATGATAAAAACCGCAGTAAAACTGAAAGAGGTTTTTCTGTGGCTATTGTAATAAATTAATGTTCGAACTAGATCGCCTACGCAGACGAAACGAATTCGAATGCACTTCGCGGCCCCAATCAAGAATGTGTTTGTTGTCTTAGTTGATTGAAATGGACATAAGCTAACAATCACAAGGTAAAATCCAGCTCGTGTCTACATTAGAGAGGGCATGTTTCGAAACTGTGAAGCGAGTTGAGGGTACATATTAGATCTAGGTCGTTTATAACGATAAGGAAATAAGCAAGAGATAAAATTGAGCCATGAGGGTTACCAGTAGACAGAGGATGGGGTTGCATTAAACAAAGTAAGGTAAACTCCGCATGGAAACTCAGTACTTGAAGGATATGATTGTACTGCGTATAATAGTTACGACACATAACATATTTTCATACTACACCACTCCATTCTATCGATTTTTGGCCAGCGCAAAAAACATTTCACAATCAATTTGACAAGACGCTCATAATGTATATTCAGGTGTATGTCAAAATGCAAAAGAGAAAAACAAAAAAAAACAAAACAACCTGGAATTTTGAATAATATGTGTAAACATCTCAAAGTTATTTCGAAGTCCTAATCAATTCAGAAAGCAGCATGACGTCTTCCGATACTTTTTTCTCATGTCCCACACAACCTCCCAGAGTTGAGTATGTAAACACCTCATTATTCTCTCTCCTATTGACTCTTCTCATGGCCTGTAATAATTTTTTGCCATAACTTACGCCTAACAAAAAACCCCGAGAAAGTATTCAAGTTGAATATTCATAAAGGAAAAGTTTCCCAAAAGCACACACAAAAATCGTGTTTTATATTTTTGCAGGCTGCTCTCATTACCCCCGACAAAGAATAACAAAGAATGTTGCCAAATTTCGCAAGGAGCAACCAATGAGAATCGCCGCCATTTTGTTTAGGTTTATTTTAATTTAAAATGTAAATACATGACTAAATAAATTTTCTAATTAAAATTTTTCCGAGGAAATTTCCCAAACAGAACGCAAAAAACTTTATTTGTTAGCTCTCAAGCGTAATTACACAAGTTGACATACAGGGGGAGTCTGAGGCCCAGGAAGCGATCCTTTATCCAATTCAAATTATGATACAGGTAACAAAGGAGTCTTCCTGAAATCGATAATCACGTATGTTGATTTAGCTGAACTGGCGGGGCAGCGTGCGGGGAGGGTACCATCAACAATTGAGGCTCTTGGATAATAAGGAGGGAAAAGTTTACAGCGACAAGAAAAACTTGGGTTTGGAGCGCCCATTCCACCCCTGGGTACCACTCCACATCAGTGTTATATACCTTAAGCATCACCTTCATTCTAACGTCGTTGGCTCATTCTGGCGAAGCGCTCGTCGTCATTAAAATACGTCGCATTTTCCACCTCTCATTTCAAGTGGGATGTCTGTGCTGGAATGCAAGAACTGGCAGCGATTCGCAGGTGTGTGCGTGGAGCCAGAGTTGTCCTATATCAACTTATAATCATCTTTTGACTAAATGGATGCCTTAAAAAGTTGTGCTGCACTGCCATAAACATGCCCGACAAAAACCACAAGTGGGAATAGTGATGCTGGATTATATCTATAGGCGTAGAAATAAGGGTGGGGGGTAAAGGTTATACACCTTTAGAGTGAGGCACGTTATCTTAAAAGTTGAAGCTGAAAGGCTTCTTCTACTGAATGCTGGAAGAGACATTACATAACCAAGGACACAAATATCAATTTACTTGAACGCCCTCCAAATGAAGACAGATTTAATTATGGGGATTTATGACAAATCCCCACTGTTGGTGCGTAGTTTCAAAAGAGCTTTCAGTCAGCACCTTTTGATTGTAATCATTCATTACTACTAAGTCTGGTCCTTACTTCCATAGACTGCTTTGAGCTATAACAAAGGTGCTTTACTTCCCTTTTATTCAATGGGAAAAGTGCATTCGAGCCTAGAAATGAGTGTGCTAGTGTTGCTGGCTTCCGGGTTCTTAATTTCGTTCAGCGCCACAACAATAGAAAAGAGTGTTGTCAAAGGGAATGTTATATATATTTATATATATATATATATATATATATATATATATATATATATTTGTTATACGTATAGTCTTTATAGCACTAATATTGTTTTATGTTTTCGTAAAATGTATTTATCAGTACAACTAGCAAACGTCACCCACAGGTAAACCTGTTGCTAGGTTGTTAGAGTAGATTTTTCTTTATACTCACAATTATACTGTCTGCCGGAAAGAGTCGACCACTACGCAACATTCAATTGAAATGAAATTCGTTTATTATCTTTTATCTTTATTTGCTTTCCTCTTGTTTTTCAACTTCTGATTTAAAATACACAGTTTTTACACTCTATAATTTACTTATTTCACTTAGTTCTATCGAAACTATTCGCTTATTCAATACTACAAGACCCTTTTTCGGACACAAATTTATACTTTATTTAATTTACTAGGTTTACCGAAACTATTCACTTATTCAATATTACAAGACCCTTTTTCGGACACAAATTTATACCTTATTTAATTTACTAGGTTTACCGAAACTATTCACTTATTCAATATTACAAGACCCTTTTTCGGACACAAATTTATACTTTATTTAATTTACTAGGTTTACCGAAACTATTCACTTATTCAATATTACAAGACCCTTTTTCGGACACAAATTTATACTTTATTTAATTTACTAGTTTTACCGAAACTATTCGATTATTCAATATTACAAGACCCTTTTTCGGACACAAATTTATACCTTATTTAATTTATTAGGTTTACCGAAACTATTCACTTATTCAATATTACAAGACCCTTTTTCGGACACAAATTTATACCTTATTTAATTTACTAGGTTTACCGAAACTATTCGCTTATTCAATACTACAAGACCCTTTTTCGGACACAAATTTATACTTTATTTAATTTACTAGGTTTACCGAAACTATTCACTTATTCAATATTACAAGACCCTTTTTCGGACACAAATTTATACTTTATTTAATTTACTAGGTTTACCGAAACTATTCACTTATTCAATATTACAAGACCCTTTTTCGGACACAAATTTATACCTTATTTAATTTACTAGGTTTACCGAAACTATTCACTTATTCAATATTACAAGACCCTTTTTCGGACACAAATTTATACCTTATTTAATTTACTAGGTTTACCGAAACTATTCACTTATTCAATATTACAAGACCCTTTTTCGGACACAAATTTATACTTTATTTAATTTACTAGTTTTACCGAAACTATTCACTTATTCAATATTACAAGACCCTTTTTCGGACACAAATTTATACTTTATTTAATTTACTAGTTTTACCGAAACTATTCGATTATTCAATATTACAAGACCCTTTTTCGGACACAAATTTATACCTTATTTAATTTATTAGGTTTACCGAAACTATTCACTTATTCAATATTACAAGACCCTTTTTCGGACACAAATTTATACTTTATTTAATTTACTAGGTTTACCGAAACTATTCACTTATTCAATATTACAAGACCCTTTTTCGGACACAAATTTATACTTTATTTAATTTACTAGGTTTACCGAAACTATTCACTTATTCAATATTACAAGACCCTTTTTCGGACACAAATTTATACTTTATTTAATTTACTAGGTTTACCGAAACTATTCACTTATTCAATATTACAAGACCCTTTTTCGGACACAAATTTATACTTTATTTAATTTACTAGGTTTACCGAAACTATTCACTTATTCAATATTACAAGACCCTTTTTCGGACACAAATTTATACTTTATTTAATTTACTAGGTTTACCGAAACTATTCACTTATTCAATATTACAAGACCCTTTTTCGGACACAAATTTATACTTTATTTAATTTACTAGGTTTACCGAAACTATTCACTTATTCAATATTACAAGACCCTTTTTCGGACACAAATTTATACCTTATTTAATTTACTAGTTTTACCGAAACTATTCGATTATTCAATATTACAAGACCCTTTTTCGGACACAAATTTATACCTTATTTAATTTATTAGGTTTACCGAAACTATTCACTTATTCAATATTACAAGACCCTTTTTCGGACACAAATTTATACTTTATTTAATTTACTAGGTTTACCGAAACTATTCACTTATTCAATATTACAAGACCCTTTTTCGGACACAAATTTATACTTTATTTAATTTACTAGGTTTACCGAAACTATTCACTTATTCAATATTACAAGACCCTTTTTCGGACACAAATTTATACTTTATTTAATTTACTAGGTTTACCGAAACTATTCACTTATTCAATATTACAAGACCCTTTTTCGGACACAAATTTATACTTTATTTAATTTACTAGGTTTACCGAAACTATTCACTTATTCAATATTACAAGACCCTTTTTCGGACACAAATTTATACTTTATTTAATTTACTAGGTTTACCGAAACTATTCACTTATTCAATATTACAAGACCCTTTTTCGGACACAAATTTATACTTTATTTAATTTACTAGGTTTACCGAAACTATTCACTTATTCAATATTACAAGACCCTTTTTCGGACACAAATTTATACTTTATTTAATTTACTAGGTTTACCGAAACTATTCACTTATTCAATATTACAAGACCCTTTTTCGGACACAAATTTATACTTTATTTAATTTACTAGGTTTACCGAAACTATTCACTTATTCAATATTACAAGACCCTTTTTCGGACACAAATTTATACTTTATTTAATTTACTAGGTTTACCGAAACTATTCACTTATTCAATATTACAAGACCCTTTTTCGGACACAAATTTATACTTTATTTAATTTACTAGGTTTACCGAAACTATTCACTTATTCAATATTACAAGACCCTTTTTCGGACACAAATTTATACTTTATTTAATTTACTAGGTTTACCGAAACTATTCACTTATTCAATATTACAAGACCCTTTTTCGGACACAAATTTATACTTTATTTAATTTACTAGGTTTATCGAAACTATTCACTTATTCAATATTACAAGACCCTTTCTCGGACACAAATTTATACTTTATTTAATTTACTAGGTTTATCGAAACTATTCACTTATTCACCCGCTACCGAGTTTTAAATTAAAAATCTTCTAACCACCACCGCCGCTGGTGAAAATCAAAATCATACTCTTTTAAATGTTGCGGGAAAAGCAACCGTCGCCGCGGAAAGTTTTGATCAGACTCAACGATCGATCACTCGATCGATCCTCAGTTTTCCGAAACTTTATTTTTAAAAGTCCTTCGATTGCATTTTTCCTCCGGGCCTTCAACCTAGGTGCAAAAGTCACCTGCTGGTGCTTGACCCAAGGTTGAGGTCGCCGGCCGGAAAAACGCACCCGTCGGCTTTTCTTCAAGTGGCCTGAAACTGGCGCAATTTGCTTACGAGCTTTTTTCTTTCGTTTATTAATTTCGCAAGGCAAATTGCGCTAAATATTCTTGCCAATTTCCTTTGGCGTTTCAGGTTACACTTGGATTTTGTGCACGGGTCATTTACCGGCCCGTGCATTTTTTATGTCAACAAAATTCCGGGTTCAAGGAATTTTGGATTTGGAAATTTAGAAATTATTAGAAATTTTCTTAATTTTGAGGGTTGCTCAAAATTTCTACATAACATTCCTTCCCCCCTGAAGCAAGAGAATCGCTACGGAGTAGAGCGATTCTCGTAGTTGAGATTATAAGGGAGAGGAGGGTGAATGCAAAATCAAAAAAAAGGGTAAGATTATATGTAAATGGAGTTTTTATTAGGGGATGAAGTGGTTTGATAGTCACGAGAAATAATAGTAAATATATCGGTGGAAGGTGTAAACCAGAGGCTAGCTCTAGTTTGCCTGTGTGTGGGATATGGAGACATGAGTTGCAGTCTGCTAATTCAAGACCCGTCTAATTTTTCGTTTCATTGGATAAAAGGTAGTATTGGTGGCTATTGTGTGTAAGGCCCGTTTGGGTCGTATACATTTTTTAATTTTCTTCATAAAAGGGTTTTAGTCGGTTGTTGTGAACTGTTACTAGCTTCTTATTTATTTTAATTGTTGAGTTTACTGGGCTGGGGACTGCGACCACTGTATAGGGTCCGATCCATATTTGGGATAATTTGTTCTTGCGCGCTTCGTTGTGTAGTAGAACCTTGTCTCCTACGTGTAGTGTTTGAGGTCGTGCCTTCCCATCATAATATCTTTTGGAGCGGTTTTTACTAGCGAGTAGATTCTTACGTGCCAGTGCGTATGATTTTTGCAATTTATACCGAAGTTGATGGTAATAACTTTCGTGATTGTATATAGGTTCTGGCTCTCGTTTTAAATTGGATGGGACGTCGGCTGTAAAGCCGTAGAGGCAATCCATGGGGGTTAGTTTTGTCCCCTCGTGTACACTGTTGTTGTACACGAATGCTGCTGTCCGAAGGAAATTGTCCCAGCTTTGGGGGCTCTCGTCTACGAGGGTGCGCAAGTATTCTATTAAGGGTCTGTGAGCGCGTTCTAGGGCTCCATTGGACTGAGGGTGGTATGCTGATGTTTGGAGTTTCTTAACCTTTAAGAGCCTACACACGCTTTTGAACAGGTCACTCAGGAAGTTTGATCCCTGGTCGGTGACTATTTGTTTTGGTATGCGATAGCGCGTGACGATTTCGTCGAAGAAAATTTGTGCTACCGTGTGAGCTTCCCCATTGGGAATGGCATACCAATCGACGAATTTTGTTAGGTTATCCTGGAAGGTTAGGATGTACTTGTTTCCCGAATGGGTTTCTTCCAGGGGGCCTACTATGTCTAAATAGACTTTATCGAAGGGTTTTTCAGCAATGTCCGTGATAACCATGGGCATTCGGAATTGTCTAGAGGCCTTCATGGTTTGACATTTCTTGCACCTTCTTATATAGCGAGAGATATCGCGGAACATACGCCTCCACCAATATTTTTGGCGAATACGGTTATAGGTCTTAACGACTCCCTGGTGTCCACCGAAGAGGGAATCGTGATAATCTTTTAGGATTGTATTTATCTCCTCCTGACTGGTAATGACCTCAACTTTCTTCTTCCCTTTGAGGTTGTTGTCTTTGGGAGGGTCTTCTGGGGTTTCATCTTCGATCTCAGGCGGTTTGGGCCCTTCCTCTGAGTGGGGGGCTTCTAGAGACGTAGTTCTTTTGTCCTTTTCGTCGTCTTTCTGCTTTTGCGCCTGTGCCCTTGTGATGATGTTGCATTGCTTGGGCGTCTCTTCTTGTTTTGTTTGGAGGTGTTTTCCGGGTTGGTGGACTTGAGCTTCTACCGTGAAGGTTTTTGGCTCCTCTACGTAGTGCGGTATACGGCTGAGTGCATCAGCATTTGTATTATATTTTCCCGGTTTGTACTCGATAGTGTAGTCGTATTCCGACAGCTTGTGGTGGAATCTCACTAGTCGAGTAGTTGGGTCTTTGACTTTGAATACGCCTTTGAGGGGTTTATGGTCCGTGTAGACCGTAAACTTCCGACCCAATAGATAACACCTGAAATTTTTCACTGCCCAGACTATTGCCAGCAACTCTTTCTCAATGGTGGAGTAGTTGCGTTCTGCCTTGTTCAGTGTTCGGCTTGCGTAGGCAATAGGCTGGTCTTTTCCCACTTCTCCCTGAGAGAGCACTGCTCCGAGTGCCTCACTGCTTGCATCCGTTGTCAAGTTGAACGGCTTGTCGAAGTCTGGATAGATTAGCAGTGGAGGGGATACTAAGTTATTTTTTATTTGTTGGAATGCGTCTTCACACTTTGGTGTCCAAGAAAACTTTACGCCTTTGCGTAGAAGGTTCGTTAAGGGACGGACTGTTTTTGAAAAATCTGGGACGAATTTTCGGTAGTAATTGGCAAGGCCTAAGAACGATTGCACTTGCCTGATAGTCCGTGGGGCAGGGAACTTCTGGACGCATTCCGTTTTTCGTGGGTCTGGCAGAGCTCCTTTCTCTGAGCAGACGTGACCCAAATAAACAACTTCTTTTCGGAGGAATTGGCACTTCTCTGGTTGTAACTTGAGGTTATTTTCCCTCAACCGGTCGAAGACTCTCCGAAGTTTAGTGTTATGGTCCTCAAGGTTTTTACCGTAGATGACGATATCATCCAGGTAGACAAAACATTCGAGGCCTTGCAGGCCCGTGAGGACATAGTTCATGAGCCGTTGGAACGTAGCCGGGGCACCTTTTAGCCCGAACGGCATACGTTTGAACTCGTAGTGGCCGTAGTTTGTGCTGAAGGCTGTTTTAGCGCGGTCTTGTGGTTCCACAAGTACTTGGTGGTAACCACTGGCCAAGTCGAGGGTAGTGAAATATCTTGAGTGACCGAGTTGGTCTAGAATATCCTCGATTCGTGGCAGGGGAAATGCGTCGCCTATGGTTTTTTCGTTGACTTTTCGGAAGTCGACAACTACTCGCCACTTCTTCTCTCCATTAGGGCCCGCTTTTTTGGGGACCACTAATAAGGGTGAGTTCCATGGGCTCTTACTGGGTTGGACTATGTCGCTGTCCAACATTTCTTCTAGTTGTTCGTTAATTACCTGCCTCTGTGTCTCGGGCAGTCTGTACATTTTCTGATTAATGATTTGGTCATAGACCATTGGAATTTCGTGGGAGATAGCGTCTGTGTACGTGAGCTTATCTCCCTTTAAGTGGAATATGTCTGCGTATTCGTGACATAGTTCCTTTATGGACCTCCTCTCTTCGGTCGTTAGTGGATGATCAAGGTTGAGCTCCTCGTCAACTTTTTGAATGCGCTGTGCACGCTCTTGGTCGTCCGGGTCTTCATAGTCCGGGAATACATGTCTAATATGTAATAGGTTGGCGGCTTCCTGGTCACTGCTCTTGTGACCCCGTGTTGATTTGACCCCTAGTTTTTTCTGCCATTTGCGGCTTGTTTTGAGCGGTGGGGTGCCGGTTTTGGTAACCGGTCTTCCGCACTCGCCGTTGTCTTTTTTGACAAAGAGCCTTGGGCTAGAACTTGCAGGGTTGGAATTGAGTGGTATTGTAGAGTAGTCATTTGTGGGGACGAGCGTTAGAGTTAGGCTCGTTAGGGCTACTGGAAAGTTGTTAGCATTGAGGAGGCCAACAAATACTCTTTGGTTTCCAGAAGGTAAGAGGGCATTCGCGAGGAATACTCCCTCGCAGGGCTCTTGAGCTTTACAGAGCATTTCTTCCTCTAAACTTAATGGTATTGGTACCACCATCTGAGACCGGCCTGGGATACAAATAGATTCCGTTAGGATTACCTTTTGCCTTAGGTCTTCATTGGTCTCGAAACCGTTAAGGTTGTTATCTAACCTTGATCCATCTTGAGATTGGCAGCTTGTACTACCTTCGGAGGGTACTGGGGAGACACCACCGGGGGTCGTCTCGGCTTCTACGAGCTGAGACTCCCTGGGTTGGGTTTGCTCCTGCTGCTCTCTAGGATTCGGTCTGGTAGTTTTGGTTTGTAAAGGAAAGGTCATTTCTTCCGGATTAATTTCCGTGCGAGGAAATCGTAATGTTTTGTTGGGACCCTCAACGTTGCAGTGCTGGGAGAGGAAGTCGTTTCCTAGAAGGCCATCTTTGGGAATCTCTGGCATGTTCTGCACTATTTGGAAAGTGCAAGGAATTGGGGTTTTCAATTTGAAGTTTCCTTGGCAACTTCCGAGAGTATTCCCTTTACCGTATGGCGTTTCTAGCGTGCACTTTTGAGAAGGGTTTATGGTGACATTTTGTCGAAGCTTATTCTTTTTTAGTATCGTAACCTCAGAGCCTGTATCCACCACTAGTTGTGTTTTGCCGTTGAGGCTTATGTCGAGCGGAAGAGTTACTAGTGGGTTTGTACCAGTTGAGGCCTGAGGTCCCCCATTTGGTTTATTGTTAGTGTTTACTGTCGGGCCGGGGGTATTTGGTCCGACTCTGAGAAGTTTCCCGATTGGGAGTTCTCCCATCGCTGTCTTTGTCGACAGTCTTCTGCCTGGTGGCCCCGTCTTCCGCAGAAATCGCATGTGTGGCGTATATTGAATACTCGGCGATTGTTATTGCTTACCTGGTTTTGATTATGTGGCGGTTGTGAACGGGGCAGTGATTGTTGTTGATTATTTTGCTGATAACTATTATTATATTGTGATGGTCTACCGCCATTATTGTTATTAGGGCGCTGTTCAGGGAAACGACCGTTATTAGGGAAGTTCGGTCGTGAGCGCTCTGGTGGGCGGCGACAATCCCGTGCATCGTGATTTGTCGTTCTACAAATAGTGCAATAGGGAGTATTTTTTCTTTTGATGCAATCGGTGTATGTGTGGCCCCTGTTTCGACAATAGCTACAGGTGACATTTGCCAACGGATTGCCTTGAGATTTTTGAGGCGCTGGCGTTAATTGCGCCACCTGAGGTACTGTGGTAGTTGTGGTAGGGACTGGTATATTTGGTACACTCGGTTGTTGCGTATTGGGCAGGGGGAGATTGTAGTTCGTTAGTGTTGCTTGGGGTGGAATGTTATGTTCTGGTGATGTGATACTGGGCGGAGTGATGGCGGCGGCGGCGTTATGTTGAGCGGAGTAGAGTGAATGTGTCGTTTGTAGAGGAGTGGGGCCGTTTAGGCCTGACTGTGATGGATACGTATAGGGACCATTGTTGTAAGCCAGCGTATAGGGATTATTGTACAGGTTGGGGGTGTTTATATTTGGCCCACCTTGACTGTACATTGGCAGGGCTGATGGACTTTGGTACTGGGCATGGATGTTCAGTGTTGTTTGCTGAAGTCTCTCCATGTCCAGGGCCTTTTGGATTAAATTATCCAGGCCGTCATCGCCTGCTGCCAGCAAGTACTGACATAAGTGTTGGTTGTTAATCCCTCCTTTTAATGCGCTTTTCGCAAAATCTTCTAACTGTACTTTGACTTGGGCTGCTGCTTCGCCGTATTTAGTTGTGGCGGCTTCTATGCATAAAGACAGTTGTTGTTTTATGCGCGTGGTATACGCTGTGAGGGGTTCCATAGGGTACTGTCGGAGTGTTATTAGTTTATTAACTAACTCCTGATAAGTTTCCCTAGGCAAATAAGTGCGGTTGAGAAGCTTTTCGGCTTCCTCGAAGTTGGCTGGCTGACTTGAGGCTATTAGTTGGTATGCGTCGCCTCGAAGTCTGGTAGGGAGAATCTGAATAAAAGCCTCTTTTTCCGTTTCTGAAAGGCATTGTAGAACTCTACGACAACAGCCTATGAACATTTGCAGCTCGGTCGTCAGGGTCGGACTTTGTCCGCCAGAAAATATTGGGACCAGCTGTGCTGTTATTTTGGCGACTTTCAGGTACTCGTCTGCCATTGCTGTGTCTAGTAGGAATTCCTTTTTCTCCCTTACTGTATGGTCTTTTTGATTTTCGTATAGGGTAGGGTCCTTCTCGGAGTCTGTGAGGGACACGCTTACCCAATTCAGAAGATCCTCTGTAAGGCTATCGGTAGGCGGCTGGGTGTCGTCGGCTTCACAATTTTTTTCACTTAATTCTAAATATTCTAAATTTTCTATACTA
Source organism: Thereva unica (assembly GCA_949987705.1). Taxonomy (NCBI): domain Eukaryota; kingdom Metazoa; phylum Arthropoda; class Insecta; order Diptera; family Therevidae; genus Thereva; species Thereva unica. Next base: position 156,989,350 of record OX465283.1, on the reverse strand, counting down.
TGGCTTTCGCCTTGAAGAGGGCGCTCGAGGGACTGAAATTTAATTAAATCCTCTCTAAATTTGAGGGTGCTCTGTTTTAGGTTTTCTATTTGTGTCAGGCGGCTTTCACGAGTTCTTTTTGTTTCTCGTTCTACTGCCTGGCACGCGGTGATATTTATGTCACCTGTCTCGAGCGCTCTCTTCAAAATTTGGTCTAAACTTAACTTAAAACCTACTTGTTGTTTCGCTGGGTTTCCTAGGATGGTGCCGCTTCTCAGCTTCCTTGGTGATTCTGCTGCAGTTGTGGGTGTTGAAGTGCTGCCTGCCTGTTGGGGTTGAGGGCTGATTTCGTTGGACCCTGGGGTTGTTGGAGGGCCTGTTGTTAGTTGATTATCCCTCGGTGGGGGAGTTTCTAGGTGATGGTTGTCCCCTGGTTGGCCCTCTGACATAGGGCGTATCCTGGGCACGGATGAAGCCCGCGAAAGTCCCTCGCTGATAAAAACTTAGGGGGGTAAATGCGTGCTCGCCTGGAGCAGAGGCACCTACAGATGATTACCCCCGAGCGTTGATTCGTGGAGGATCTGGGAATTTTTATGCGCTGTAGTTAGACGCTAGTACTGCCCCCAAGTCAGGCTCAGCCTTGGGTTGATGGTCAAAGGAGCCTAGACCAGCAGTATTAACACCTTTGTTAGTTAGCGCACCCAGATCCTACCGGCTGCGCCAATTTTGTTATATATATTTATATATATATGTATATATTTGTTATATATTTAGTCTTTATAGCACTAATATTGTTTTATGTTTTCGTAAAATGTATTTATCAGTACAACTAGCAAACGTCACCCACAGGTAAACCTGTTGCTAGGTTGTTAGAGTAGATTTTTCTTTATACTCACAATTATACTGTCTGCCGGAAAGAGTCGACCACTACGCAACATTCAATTGAAATGAAATTCGTTTATTATCTTTTATCTTTATTTGCTTTCCTCTTGTTTTTCAACTTCTGATTTAAAATACACAGTTTTTACACTCTATAATTTACTTATTTCACTTAGTTCTATCGAAACTATTCGCTTATTCAATACTACAAGACCCTTTTTCGGACACAAATTTATACTTTATTTAATTTACTAGGTTTACCGAAACTATTCACTTATTCAATATTACAAGACCCTTTTTCGGACACAAATTTATACCTTATTTAATTTACTAGGTTTACCGAAACTATTCACTTATTCAATATTACAAGACCCTTTTTCGGACACAAATTTATACTTTATTTAATTTACTAGGTTTACCGAAACTATTCACTTATTCAATATTACAAGACCCTTTTTCGGACACAAATTTATACCTTATTTAATTTACTAGGTTTACCGAAACTATTCACTTATTCAATATTACAAGACCCTTTTTCGGACACAAATTTATACCTTATTTAATTTACTAGGTTTACCGAAACTATTCACTTATTCAATATTACAAGACCCTTTTTCGGACACAAATTTATACTTTATTTAATTTACTAGTTTTACCGAAACTATTCACTTATTCAATATTACAAGACCCTTTTTCGGACACAAATTTATACTTTATTTAATTTACTAGTTTTACCGAAACTATTCGATTATTCAATATTACAAGACCCTTTTTCGGACACAAATTTATACCTTATTTAATTTATTAGGTTTACCGAAACTATTCACTTATTCAATATTACAAGACCCTTTTTCAGACACAAATTTATACTTTATTTAATTTACTAGGTTTACCGAAACTATTCACTTATTCAATATTACAAGACCCTTTTTCGGACACAAATTTATACTTTATTTAATTTACTAGGTTTACCGAAACTATTCACTTATTCAATATTACAAGACCCTTTTTCGGACACAAATTTATACTTTATTTAATTTACTAGGTTTACCGAAACTATTCACTTATTCAATATTACAAGACCCTTTTTCGGACACAAATTTATACTTTATTTAATTTACTAGGTTTACCGAAACTATTCACTTATTCAATATTACAAGACCCTTTTTCGGACACAAATTTATACTTTATTTAATTTACTAGGTTTACCGAAACTATTCACTTATTCAATATTACAAGACCCTTTTTCGGACACAAATTTATACTTTATTTAATTTACTAGGTTTATCGAAACTATTCACTTATTCAATATTACAAGACCCTTTCTCGGACACAAATTTATACTTTATTTAATTTACTAGGTTTATCGAAACTATTCACTTATTCACCCGCTACCGAGTTTTAAATTAAAAATCTTCTAACCACCACCGCCGCTGGTGAAAATCAAAATCATACTCTTTTAAATGTTGCGGGAAAAGCAACCGTCGCCGCGGAAAGTTTTGATCAGACTCAACGATCGATCACTCGATCGATCCTCAGTTTTCCGAAACTTTATTTTTAAAAGTCCTTCGATTGCATTTTTCCTCCGGGCCTTCAACCTAGGTGCAAAAGTCACCTGCTGGTGCTTGACCCAAGGTTGAGGTCGCCGGCCGGAAAAACGCACCCGTCGGCTTTTCTTCAAGTGGCCTGAAACTGGCGCAATTTGCTTACGAGCTTTTTTCTTTCGTTTATTAATTTCGCAAGGCAAATTGCGCTAAATATTCTTGCCAATTTCCTTTGGCGTTTCAGGTTACACTTGGATTTTGTGCACGGGTCATTTACCGGCCCGTGCATTTTTTATGTCAACAAAATTCCGGGTTCAAGGAATTTTGGATTTGGAAATTTAGAAATTATTAGAAATTTTCTTAATTTTGAGGGTTGCTCAAAGTTTCTACATAACAGGAACAGCTTTGAAGGCATATGAGGCAAATCTATCTCTAATATAAATTCAAAAGCTCTCATATCCTTTTCCGAGCGATATTTAAGAGTAGGTAGCCTGGGTTGCCTTAAAAGTTGAAAAGGTAGTCCAAGAGAGTCCCAAGAAGGAAATGATTTTTTAATGCGGAACGCCCACCTAATCCCCATTCCTAACACAGGAAACACCCCTGGGAGTCCGCACACAGACTGAAGGGTCAGATTCCTTATGACTAAACTCATCACCCCTTTGCATGACATTTGTGTCCACACCGGTATGAGGCACTAAAGTATCACTTCCGCCTGTCGTCATCAACTTACCGTTGCAGGCACTTACCAGAGCTGGGAGAGTGGGATTTAGACCCACGAAACACGAAGCGAAACAGTTCACTGCAATCCCTGATTCCCTTTTGGAGTTTCCTCAAAAATTTCATCGGTGCTATGCGGGTAAACTCGTGCAGCAAATAATACGTCAAAATTTATTGCTCATTCTCTTCTGTACTTTTCATATCAGCCACCCACCCCACCCATCTGTCACTTTGTTTTGAAAACTCAAGTAGTCATTTAAGTAGTAGTTGCTAATTCCCCTTTGATTTCATTCCCCTAACAAAAGACGAATCAAAGAATTCAGAGAAACAACAACAACAAACCTTAAGCTGTCAATGTGTTTTGCTGCAAAGTTGCTTCAAAAGTTTCATGGCATTGTTTCGTGTTTCGTCAAGTTGTCTATCACCTTTCTCCATCGAACCGAGCAAGCTTACAGGAAACTTTTTGGTTCGTGATTCATCGTGTTAAATGGGCCTTAAGGCCCAATTACAATGACCGGATCTACGCGGATTGAAATGTCAAAAGAACGCATCAGAACGGATAGGAAACTGCACTGATTACAATGAACGGATCAGTTCGCGTTTAAACGTCACGTTATATTCACTCTTTGGCTTACAGTACTTCATAATCTTTCACTTCTGCGATTAACTGCTCGTCCGAAAATATTTTTAAAAACATAAAAAACCAAACCAAATAAAACCTTAAACAATCACAGCTTTTGTTTACCAAAATTTTGACAGCTCAATCCGGCGATTTCTAAACAAACTAAAACGAATCCGGCACAGATGCGATCAAATGCGTTTGAATCCGTTCATTGTAATCGGTTAAATGGAAAACGCATGCTTGGAAAACCACTTTGACAGTTCAATCCGATTCTGTTCCGCTCTAATCCGGTCATTGTAATTGGGCCTTTACGGATCAGCGACCTACAGTCAACGCTTTTTTTGCGAGAAACGTAGCTTCATTCTACCAAAGAAAAGAACCACCTCCTTCTTAACTCTCATTCTATGTAGTAGTAACTCACTTTCCATGTTTCCTTATGACTCACTTCTCCACATCATGTAATGGACTGTCCGGAGGCCAGATTCCGTCTGGCTGCTTTAAACTACTCCTTGCATACTCCGAGTCGCACAAGATCCTACTTTTCGCCGCCAGAATACCGATCATTGCTGCTATGACATATGCTGCTTCATCGGACGTAATATTATGGTATGTACGGCATGTTCAAGGACAATCCTTTTCACGGCGGATTTTACAATTTCTTTCTCCGTTACCTGTTTGGTGGGAACAGGATCTGCATGATAACTTTCAGCATTACAGGGCTGAAAAATATTCGAGACCGCATATTCTCAATCAACGACATCACTACCCTGTAGGCTTTTAAAGTGCCGAGCTTTACTCTTCCGAATTGCATTTTTTAGCTGTCTTCTCGCTTGGTTGTATTCCATGAAGAGCTCCTCGAATTCCAGCGTTTCCGCCTTCTCAGGCAGCGCCTTCTTGCCCATCGCCGCTCTCAAATTCGTCGTTCCACCAGAAGTTAGGTGGACGTCTTCGAAGTTTTTGGTGCTCTTCGCATAGAAGCGTCACTTTTGTTAGCACATAGTCTGCACTCAGTGTCTGCAGTTTTATCTTAATCGAGCTTGTTCCATGTCCATCGCGTAAAACGATCACCACCGGGACTTTCGGAACCTAAGAAGGGCCTACCATAATAAACGGACCTTTATCTTCTCTGATAGCCAAGTGGCAATTAGGGTGATAAGGTCCCGTAGGACCAAGTCGAAATTAGTTTGGGACTGCCAGCGTGCTCTTGGTGAGCTGGGCGTTCTCAATCAAGTTAACCTTGTCTGAGTCGCGGGTCACCGGGGCTTCAAAGCAATGAAACTGGCTGAACAGTGCTCTGATATTCATTCGTCGGTCCAGAGCTGGCTATTGTGGCACCCACAAACCGATCGGATTTTGATGAGACGTACAGATTGCTGGAGGTCCGCGCCTGGACTAGCCAAATCTGAGCCTTTTCTTCGTTAATGTGCCGCCCCTAAGACGGTCAAGGAATTGATAGGGCGCACGGATGAAGGATAGGAAGGGCGGAAGACTCCATCTGTAGGCTTTGCCTGGAGGAGGATTAGTATGCCCTCCACGTCCTCTGTGAGTAGCCCGCAATGGCGATCAGCAGGGTTTTTGCTCGAAGAGTACCTGCTCGAACATTCAAGTCTACGGGACAAGCCCATAGGCCTACAAATATGAGGTATAGAAGTGTAGTACAATAGGCCAAATGAATGGCCGCAGTACCTTTGGACCCAATACCTCACACGGCAAATAAAGGGTCCATCCTCTGCTATGGCGTGGTTTTCGTACTCCCTTTCTGTTCTACTTCCCAGACAGAAGATTACTGTTTGGTGGTCGCTATACGTATTCACTTTACTCACCCACCATTGGAGGTCTCTGGCCGTCGTGTCATCAATGCTCTGAGGTAAAGCCCTTTTGTCTGCAACAATTTTTATTAGAGACTCATCAGGCTTCATAGGAATTCCCCGAATGATGACATCACTTAGCCTCTGATTCCGCTGCATATCGTCCATTTGAATTGCACTATCAGCCAGCTGGGAGCTGAGTATCTGAAGGTCATCAGTGTGGTCGGTTGATGCTGGTTTTATTTCTAAAACAGCGACCTTCGCCTGTAGAGCGTGAATGTTGTTGTTTATGTTAACCAGCTGTTTTTTGTTTTCGTCCGAGATGGACTTGAGCCTCTTTCCATTCCAGACAACAATGAAAACATTTGGTTTGAGCAAGATGGAGCTACTACGCAGACCATACGTGAGACAATGAACTTGTTAGAAGAATCATTTTCCCATGTATGCATTGCAGAAAGCATCCTCAACTGCAACAGTTTTCATGCCCAAATCACCTCTACAAAGAACTTGAAGGACTTCCAGACTGCCAAGAATGTGACACAATTTTAAACACTGATGACTCATAATCAGTCTGAAGTGTGGACGCTGCATTTTTTCTTGCTAAATCTCAGAAAATACAACAGACTGCCTAACATAGCAAGCCTATATAGGCAAACCTGAAAGCCGGCCTAATAATACAGACGAACCCGAGTCTAGAAGCCAGTGTAATCTAGTTATCAGTGCTGACAGCAAGCTCTAGTCGGAAAGTAGAAATATTGAAAGAACTGAACCAACGTTAACCTCTAGTTATACTACATTCACTGCAGAACGCTGATTTCAGCGATCGAGCAGGTTGGCCCCTGTGCTGAAAGTCGAGTTGTTACGACACGACAAGTCGTTTAAGTCAAAAAAAGGACGTTTCAGTCGCATCACGACTTTCAGTACAGAGGCCTAAACTGAACTTAGCATTTCCACTCAAGACCTCTGCGCTGAAAGTTCAATTCCACTACAACGTTTCTTTAACTCAAACGACTCGCCACGGATCACGACTCGACTCTCAGCACAGGGGCCATAGTTTCCTTGCTTATTGTGCTAAGGCGATGACAGGTTATATGGTAGGACATTTCTGAGACGTTATTTTTATCAGAGTGAGAAAAATAGAAAGGCAAAGGACCATATGCCCCCACAGGGAATCGAATCACGAACGTCTGCCTTGGATAGTCGAGTGCTTTTAACCTTAGGCTTACTAGGCTCACCGTGTGTTTCAAAGGCTGTATCCTAAAATATCATACAAAAATAAGCTGTAAAACAAAACTGATAAAACTAATAGTACATACCTACCATAAATGAACCCATCATATGCATCATCTTCTGGTTTAAAATAATCTAGACTTGCTTGTTTACGATAACTAAAAACGTTTCCAGTGCTCCGAGATTTAAAATCAACTAGGACTTTGATCCATACATACTTAATCCTCCATCCTGGATGAAGGCATCCCTACACAGATTACTTCATCTTCACTCCGATCGATACCCCCGCCACCGGCAAAACAAGCTCACTTTCTAAAATTAGATTTAATCTCGCATTGCTTAATACCTAGTCATCAATGCACGTAAAACCATTCATTAGGTAGCTCCTGGCATTCAATTACAACAATTCTGTAAAACTAATCAACAACTACATAAAAACGAAAGTAACAAATACTACTAAAAGCCATCTAAATTCCGAAGCACCGATCCTGCTATTAAGAAATATATAATATCCACCATTTTAGGCAGAGTCCTTGTTGGCACCCCACTTAGGGCGTAATAAGGCGGGCATTCTAGAGCGAGTGGTGCTGGTGGTGGCTCCTCGATAAAGGCATCCTCCCGCAAAGGTGGCAATCGTGGCAGCAGAGGCCTGAAAGAGTCTGGTTTATTATCGGGTCGATATCCGTACAGCTGGAATCGAACGTCGAGCGATTTCACATTCGTATCGTAGATGACGGCTTTTATGGAATGGTCACTGGTGTGGGAGAAGGTAGCGGTTGCCGTTTCAGTCTGAAATTTCAACATTGATTGGCATCTTTATTAGTTCTACATGAAGCATACCCACCTGAATGGTGTAGAATTCGGCGCATGTAAGGTAGTAGCTGTCGATGTAATAAAACACGACCGAGTGATTGCCGGGCTTCTCGGTGGTATCGGAATGTTGATAGCTCTTATAGACTAATGCATCACCTACACTCAATTTATATTTTAAGCTCACTTCACCAGACTGACGTTGGAATGAACAGTATTTTACCTGGCTGCCGCTGTCCTAGCGGAAGGTTATTCTCATCATTGTGGAGCCAATCGAAGTTCTCGTCCTCCTCCTCGTAATCATACTCGTCAGGCATCATCAAGGCCTCAAAGGGGCGCTCGGGCGTCAGCACGGGATGGAAGCCATCGGGCGCATCCTTCTTATCAATGCCGTATATTGATATCGTCAGCTCGAAATCCAGGGCCGACATTGCTGTTGCCGTCCCATGAAGGATGTTGTTGTGATTCAATACGACTTCGGCATGGACGTTCTACAATAACAAAAAAATCGCCATCTTTTTCACAGATTTGCCAAGGCAAAAAGGCACACGTGCAAAAAAAACACACAAACTCACACTTTCGGACGTAAGTTCAACGTACGACACGAGCTTATCGTTCAATGGAAACGCAAATTCAATGGTGTGATTGGATGGTGCCGGCGACCTCGTCGGGCTCCGCTTTGTGTTGTTCGCCAGAAGTTTATCACCTGCCGAAATGAGTTCCAAATGAGACCTGATTACTTTTTAATTATGGTTAAAAAAGGAACCTTCTACCCGGGCGCCGATTCCGTGGAAGGATCTGCCTTCGCTGACTCCAGTGTGGAGGAGCAGCAACAGCGCGACACAAGAAACACTCCGGAACTTCATTTTGCGGTGTTTTTTCACCAATTTTCCGCTCGAGTTGGACCTGTCTTTTTTATTAACGCGATCACCTGCCACTGGCTGCTCCAAAAATATCGCGCGACATTGAATTATTTTTTTAAATAGCGTCGGAATAAAAAGAGCTTTTCGGGTTGCCATATACAAGCGGATTTTGATGGATGGAAGCGCGAAGAAAATTCTGGGAAATATGAATGAATGAAATTTTCGACGACTCGAGAATATTTTCATGATTTCATTGGGAAATACTTGGATTGATTTATGGGCGAACGCGCGTTTTATTTGAGAATTGAATTTTGTTTGTTGGATAACAAGCTCAAGAAAATGGACGAATGCAATGTATTTTCGTTCGTTGTCGTTCGAAATGCAATGGTTTGATTAGACTTTCAAGAACTGGCGAAAGTATTTATGATTCTTATTAATTTGTAATGGCCGTCATCGGATTTCTTTGTTGGTTTATCGTTTCAAAAGGAAGTATGTATAATAGTGATCCATTTGTTACTATTGTTCCTAAACATATTAATGCTGTAAAATAAGACAAAAACTGCCTTAATTTCGTAATTCCGTGTAACAGGCCTCATTGCATTCAGACTTTTTAAAATTGATCAAAATGCTTTAGGCATAAAAGTTCAATTAAAAATGCCTCCGATTTCTTATTGTTTCTAATTCCAATATAATCGACAATTTTTTTTTTTAAATTGTCGTCTGTCTGTCGGTTTGGCGGGCTGGTTTGATTGCGATGGAACTTCCACAGTGTTTCCTTGGGTATGTTTTAGGCTATTTTTTTTAGTCGGGTGATTATCGGATCCGATTATCGGTTCCGGCTATCGAGTCCGCCTACCGGATTGGACCGAAAGTGTGAACCGATGGTCGAACGAAGGCTAGTGCTACCTTTTTTTTCATCATTTGAATATTGTAGAACTCAAAGTGGTAAATCTTGATCGTACTATATGAAGCCTTTTTCTTTTCGATCCGATTTTCGTGGTTAGGCTTGTCTATAGTCAGATCAATATTTACTTAGGCAACAATTGATATTTGGCTTTTTGAGGTCTACAATTGGAATGAAATTATAAGATGTAGACGGGCAATCTTCAACCAACCGCAGAGACCGCCGTAATGAACTATAAACCTATTACAAATGAAGTGTCGGCTCTATTGGTGAATTATACCAGCCAGCAATATGTAGTTATTATTGCTCGTTGATTATACACTTCTTGAATCAAAATGAAAATACAGATAGCTAAGGGCGATTAGTAAGCACGAGAGCACTCTGGATGCGTTCTGCTATATAAGAAGGTATAAATGTCCCGATTTATTTATACAATACAAACCTTAAATGGGATGAAAGTAGTCGAGCGCTACCTTCTGATCTTCATATCAAGAAATCGATATGTGTGATATTCACAGTTCTCTTGGAATCAACTCAAACCTAAACTCAACTATACAACTCATCAAGTATACGTAGTAAGTATTCTCTTGGGGGCATGTTTAAAGCTACTATTTCACTCGAATCCGACTATCAGTTCAAACGGAACGTTCAGTCGGAAAAAGGGGAGGGGAAACTTTTTTATCCTTCCAATTCTAAACCTCAAAGCTCGAAAACGGCTAAACTTATTTTAGGATTTTCATGCGATGATTCAGTATTTTCTTATGCCATTAGGGCACTTTTTCACTCTGATCCGACTATTCGTCCTGTTTATAGAAAACTTGTGGTTTATAGAGAAGAGGGTAAAAGAGGACGATGGATTGGACACAATTTCCATCGCCCTCTTTCACTATTTTCTTCGCCACTTTTACAGCCGACTCTTGTCGTATCGTGTGTACGCTCGTGAGGAATCACGCTTAGTAGGCAGATATCTTCAACTAAAGAATTTAAATATTTTGTGATGTAAGGCCTGCCTCACACGAGTCGACTAATTGTCAATCCCACTTTCAAACTGGTTTCACAATGATCACTAGCACAACCAGTTTTCAGTCCAAATGATATCTTTGGCCATTCACGAGCTGACTGATTTTGGATCAATCGGTGCTAGTTTTTAGTCACAAGAGTTTGACCAAATGTCAATATGAAGTGCAGCTACGCAACTGAAATCGCTTCCGAGCATCAAGTACAGTCGCACGCGAGCAGTACAAACTAGTTTCAAATCGGTTTCGTTTCTGTCGACCTGTGTATGGATTCCGACTTCCGTACACGGGCAAGATCATGAAACAGTTGCGTGTGCAACTGGAATTGCAAATCAGTCGGCTCGTGTTCGGAGGGTCAAAATCTATTTTTATGAAACTTTGCAATATTGTTAGTATTTCTCTATAAAGTCCCGGTTTTTTATAACAGGTGATTCTACTGCCCAAATCTCGCGGAGCCCTCATTTCTAGTCCCGCATTACTTATTCCGCAAAAATGGTGCAACTCCTAATAGAGTTGTGTTGGAGTTCTCTCGTACAAATAGCTGTAGACTAGACACTTCAATGAGCCCTATTTCATTTGATCTTACGGGAATTAATTTCCCCCACTTGCCACTAGACCGCCACGCCACTACCACGTCACTTTCACACCAGTTGAGTGGGCACCTGGCCTTATGCACCACTATAGATTGGCCTGCGTATCCACAGACGACACTCTTCTAATTGTGCTCCGTCCACGTCTATCAGGTAATTTAAAAGAGACTGATAGCTTCGAATACCGTAGAAAAGAGTCCCCTAGTGGGGTCAGCACTAATGTAGAAACAACAACAACAGTATCGATTTTATATATGGACAAGGGTCACCAAGTGACTTTAGCGCTAAAATGACATTTCTCTTTTACATTATTCTGTTTCTATATACGGTGGCTTTGTTCAATATTTAAGTAACTGAGACACGCCTTAGATCTAGACTTTTGGTAGCGACGCACAGAACCACGGTAACATCTAATAACCCATTTCTCCCCATTTGGTGCAAGTCTATGAGTCCCTCGGGCCTTAGTAGACTCGTCCCACCTCCTCTGTCATGCTGAGATAGGCTGTACTTCCGCCAGAGTCTGTAGCACTTCGTTTAGAAGACCACTAGCCTACAAAATCATCATCCTAACGTTTGAGTGGTAGCAGTATCCTTCGGGGCTTCTGTTGGTAACCTCGAGTTTCTGCTTCCTTGGTGATCGGAGCGGAACTTCTCTCAGTTCCTCGTGAGATGTTAAAGAGGCATTGCAAGCTTTTCATTAGCTTTTGAGCTGATTCAAAACTGTGCTAAACTAAACTTGTAGCGAATTTCGCCACTCGTTCGCCTCCACTCGTCACTAGACTTTTGGTACGTTTTGGCAGAGTACTCTTAGCTCTTTTTTAAACCCTTTCCAGTTGATTATCCAATCGGTTGGGACTTCTATTGCAGCCGGGAAATACCCGTCCGTAATATAGCTCCGTGGTGGCTTGTCCTAGTCTACAGCAACGAGGCTTGCGTAGGACATGTGCCAAAAACAGATGGACATATGATGTAACCCAGAAAAAGATGGAGAGATATTGTAGAAGAAGACATAAGAAAATTTAATGTAGGAAATTAGAGAAAACGTAAAGGACAGGGGAAGAAATGGATGTTATTTCGTGACAAGGCAAAATCTTTGGTGGAATTGTGAAGCTAAGAAGAAAAAGTAGGTTTTAAGTGCTTTATTTCTCGTAGAGGTGCTTTGCCAACGAAACCCATGTAAAAGTTTTTTTTTATTGTGAAATTAGCCGAATTATTAATCGTTTGGAAACCCTGACAACAGTATTGAAATTTTTAAATATTTCCATAATCAGTGAACCCATTTGGGACAGCTTTTATTGCTGATGAATAAATTAAGCTATATTACAAAAATTGCGGTTTAAAGCTGTGATTCTGTATGTATTTATATATTTCCATTAAAAACTTTACTACGAACTCATCAAATTACATTTAAACTCAGAAAACGAAAATAAATCCTTTTTCCCTTTTACATAATTTCAGTGCAACGAAAAAACATACCCTCCGGCATGCTGCTCTTACCCCATGCACCTGAACGTTCAAAATCAAATCAAAACCGAATCTAATTCCCTAATATAAAGGCTCTCCGTCTCCCAGCACAAAATTAGCCGTATCTCAGGCCTGTGAAGGATATTCGAAAGGGATTAAAAAACATACACAGAAAAAAACCCCTGCAAAATTCACTTTTTAATCAACAAAATGCGAAATTGTTGAGGCACGATTGAAGAAAATTAAATTTTATTTCGATGACCGCCCTTGGTCCTTTTCGTAGGGACGGACGTTCCGGGCCCCATATTATGACGGAAATGGGCAATTTTCAGGACATTACATTTCAAATTGAATAAAACCAACACAATTTTCGGACAGCAGTTTCGAATTTTGTGTTTTTTTTTTTCGTTTCATTCAATTAAAAGTAAAAACGTACCTTGGGAAATTTCAGAGAGCAGGTGATGCGTGTTATTAAATTTTGTGCAGTCTTGCATAACATAAGGACGAAAATGAGGATTTTTGCATTTTTCAGATTAAGGATTCAATTCAATTTTTCGTCGATGCTAAATTTCGCATGCATCTAAGCGGATTAATAGCAATTGCCCCAATTTGTAATTCGTCACGATTAAGGACTTTTCCGTTTCCTGTTTGTTTTTGACAAACTTTATCGGCCATATTTGTTATACAATACACCTCGGGCGCACGAAGCGATTTCGTTAAGTCCTTCTGTAAAATGTGTGACCTACTAAGCAACGTTCGTTTCCTTCGCCTATATTGATGGCACATAGCGGCAGAGCACATATTCCATCCACTAAAGTGATTGAGTACAGAAGGGTGCGGCTCTCGTAAAGTAATCAGATGGGGATTCATGTGGCTGCGGAGCGCCCCCATGGAACGTGTCCTGGATGACTAGATAGTTATTGCCTATGGGCCTCTTCGATGTAGGCAATATTTACTAACCATTGTTCCGAGAAATTGCAAAGCACCAGAATGAAAGCGTATTGTGGGTAAAGTTAAATCTGTCTAACCTTCTGCTGCTTTCAGATTAATCAAAGGACTTAAGTCCTTTTATTAAATTACTCAAAATCAACCCCTTTTCAGATGTGCGGCTTTCTCAGTGGTTTTAGCTAGTGGAGATATTGGTGTAGTGATGGATTTAAAAAAAAATGTTTTAAGGTTCGGTTTACAGAGAGGAGCTTTAGAGCAATCAATCCTGCTGATATTAATCCTTGGTCCTTGATATTTCCGAGTTTTCTCAGAATTAACATTTTGAATTTATGGGCAAAATTTTAATACGCAGTTATTTATTGAATTGGTTTAAAATATGTCATAGTATTTGTATAGCAAAAACAAAAATCTCAAAAATATATTTCAAATTAGGAGTCACCCATGGTCGGTCTACCAGTCCGCCATGTCATACATATAATGTATGGGACAATGTCTAGTAGTAATCCTAATTCGAAAGATAGATGGAGCGTAAAAGAATAGGCTAGGAGAAGTCTAAAGGGGGCAAAATTGAACCTATCGCCTCTTCGTACTTCCCCTGGATAGCCAACTAACGACGGTAGCCAGGAGCGCATCCTTCAAACCTTGCTAAGCCAAGATAAAGTGATCGTGACGAAAACTGCCTGGACAACGTAGGTCCATGCATGGATTAGCCACCTCTAACCGGTTTGTTCCTGTTTCGTCTCTTAACTCGGCTAAAGAATTGTGGGGACGCAGTGGCAGTAGAACCCAATAAAAAATAATGTAGTTGGTTAATTTTCTTATAATCACGCACGAGTCCGCACCTAGCACGCACAGCGAACGAATAGGCATGTCAAAAAAGCACGCCACAGGCACGAATGTCTAAAAATGCCCGCTAAAGGCATAAGCATTCAAAACGCGAGTGTTGTTTTATCAGACAGTCCCCCAGCTAACTACTAAGGACGTCCAACGCTGCTTGACTTATGTAATCGAACAAGAACCGTTCTACTGAGTATGCTATTGGCACGCTCAAGCGTGCAAGCTAGTTGCGAGCACCGGGCGGGCTAGTTTCAACTCGGAAAAAGATATTTTAGGGCACTTGTGGCTGCGATTGTTGGCTTGATGTCAAGACACTAGTTGGCGCGATTACTGGGTACTGCTTTTGAATTACCGTTTATGGAGATGGCAGCCTTTGCGTTAAGGAGAATTAGTCCTGTTATAGTAAACCACAATGAATGATGCACTAGAGCTTGAAACAATGTGTGACGCAATAATTATAGTGGCCCCAGTGCTGAAAGTCGAGTCGTGTGGCGTGACAAGTCGTTTAACTTGAGGAAAGTGACGTTTTCTCCATTTACCCCTGCTCCGAAGCCCTCGTTTTTGCAGCCGTCGGTGAATATTTGTACATCGAACTTTCGCCACTCTCTTCTTGAGGGCAGTTCGAAGGAGAAGTCCATTCTAAAGGTCAATCTAGGGTGATGGTAATCTGTGCTCGTAGCGACCTCAGGTAGCAAATTCAAAATATTGTGCTGTCCGCAAGGTTTTGAGGTCCAGGCCCGGGTTCCCTACACGAGGCTAGATGTTTGATGACGGTTGACGGTTGGAGAAAGTAGGTGGCCCTACTGTTGCTGGGCCCTTCTCAAATTTATTACGTTATAGGCCTGCTCAGCGCTGGCCACCATACTAGCGAACCATACGTGAAAATTTTTTGTCTGTTTGCAGGCGTAGAAGGCTATACAGGTTTTCTTTACTCTTTCGTCGATGTTCGTCTTCAGTTCAATTTAGGATCCAGTATTAGGCCCAGAAATTTCACTCCACTGCACGGACACCATAATCACTAGGCTATCTGCGTATGCTTCTGCCTTAGCTCTGCTTTTGTCTAGTTTTTGTAATGTACTCTTCATCGTTACTAACCACAGTAAAGGGGAGATAACGCCTCCTTTTGGTTTACCTCTGTTAGCGTATTTGATTACCATCTCGATTCTCAAATCCGCTTGGATTATTCTCGAGCTCAGCATAGCTGCTAGCCAATGCTTCAGGCTTGCTTCTACGTCTAGGTTCAGGGGAGCCTCTCGTATCAATTCAGTGTGTACGTTGTTAAAGACGTCTTCGATATCTAAGAAGGCTGCCAAAGTATGTTGTTTGTAATACAGGGTTTTTTCGATTGCAGAGCTATTTTGGTGGATCTATCACTGATGCTGAGCTGGTGACAGTAAAGACACATCTACCGATTGGCGGATGTGGGAGTCGATGACCCTTTCTAGTGTCTTAAGCACGAAGGTTGTCGGGCTAATCGGCCTATAGTCCTTCGCGGAGTTGTGACCTCTTCTTTGGGAAGAAGACGCCTCTCGACCCCCAGCCATTGTAGTTTTTGTAGCATGACCAGTGGTACGCCATCCGGGCCGGGTGCTGTGAAGGGGGAGAGATAATCGCCCAGAAGACCTTTTCCTTCGTAATAATAGCGTATATCTCCTCCCAGGAATGTCCGTTCACCTTTTTTTATAAAAGACGGACAGGAGCGTTCTTTGGACAGAATCTTTCATAATCTGGTAGTCTCCTATATTCTCTATAGATTGGCAATACCCCTGCCAGGTGTCTTTCTTGGCTGAGGCAATGGATTTCTTGTACAGTTTCAAGCAGTCTTTGTAGGGCTGCCAAAGTCCTGGTTTGTAACAGATATTAAAGGTCTTTCTTGTTATTGTCAGTTCCGAGAGATCTTCATTCTACCACGGGTTTTTTGCTTCGCCTTATTTGGTAAAATACCCTATACGCCGAGTGGATAGCGTTTTCGAAAGTATTCACCCTGTCTTCGATTTCCTCTATACGGTCTATACTTTCATGTGGGCACTCTCTAGAGTTTAGCTCTCAGGATCTGACGGAACTTCTTCTAGTCAGTCCTTCTTGGGTTTTTGTGCGGTTGAGGTGCTTCAACCAATAGGAAGCATATACATCGGTACACTTGATCTGACACTCTCCAATTTTCTACTTAAAGTATTTTCGTGTCCTTGGAAAGCGTGATGTCCAACATTTCCTCCCAAACTAGGAAATTCTCCGTGTTTGGGAATACGAAGTTTGGGGTGTTGCCTCGGTTACACACCGCTAGGTTTGAATTAATGATATAATCGAATGGTGACTCTCCCCTCTCGTTATACTCGTTGCTTCCCTAAAGAGTATGCCTCGCATTAACATCGCACCCTACGATCAGGTTCCATTCGGCTTTAGCTTTTATCAGGCAGATCACAAATGAGCCATATAGGCTGAGGCTAAGTAAAGACCCTTCCCCACATTCCAATCTAACTACCGTTCGGTCCGTTGAACTGAAGATCGGGCAAAGGAAGGCTTTGATGTTCCTTTTAACCAAAATACAGGATCTTGGCTTATCTGGATCCGAGCGGTGATAAAAGGGGTTGTATTGCCTGTCCAAGAGCCCTTTTATGCTCCGTCATCGTACCCAGGGCTCTTGTATTAAGTTGACGAGGTTATTTGTGACTATTTTGGAGTGTTGGAGGTTGATCTGATAGATCTCAAGCAGTTTTGAAACTCTCGACATTTTTTAATCGCCTGCCTCAAGGTGAAAACCGATCAGTTATGGATTTGCCTGGGCTGAAACCACACTTGTTTAGGCTTATGTGGGCCTTCCATATTTAACCAGCTCCGTGGGGATTTTATCCGAAGCCTTATTATCTTTAGTCGGGTTGATGACTTTGCTAACTTCTTCTATGCTGCGTGTCGGCA
This sequence comes from Thereva unica, assembly GCA_949987705.1. Classification (NCBI taxonomy): domain Eukaryota; kingdom Metazoa; phylum Arthropoda; class Insecta; order Diptera; family Therevidae; genus Thereva; species Thereva unica. The sequence continues at coordinate 156,972,223 of OX465283.1, read as the reverse complement.
GCGTGCTGGAGCTTCGAGTACTTCGGTGACCTTACCATTTAGCAATTCAGTGGTCTTTCAATCGATCCACGATGCCTCTCTTTGCCATTTCAGATGTGTAACGTGGTGTGGTTTGCGGAATACCACGAACACTTCGGCAAAATTCCCCTCCTGTTGCGACTTTTGCGCTCTGTACTTTTCTAGTTAACAAACGAGATTTTTCTCCAAGGCTTCCTTTTTTTATCTGTGAACACTCTTTTCTTCTCTTCTAAGATCTTTGTATTTCTCTTCACCCGTGTTCTCTGCGACTGCTGTATTGCTCTGTACGCAGCTTTTCTACGTTCAGTCGCCAGCTTGCATCTTCGTTTTCTGCCTAAGATGGAGTTAGCTCACCCTAAAAGAGTTAAAGGGCCTTTTAACTATTAGATTGCTGATTAACTTCCTCCTGAACGATTAAATGACTTCTAAATAAAAACTGAATGAATTGAAATGGAATAACTTCATTACTCTCATACTTTTGCAACTTTGTATTATTTATGATGGAATGAAAAGTTTGTGCCTTCATTCAAATATTCCAAAGGCAACTATGCAAATGTGTCCCATTTCAAAACATTTGTCCACCCACAAAACACAAAGCCTTCGCCAACTATACTTCAACACAATCTCAACAATGTCGCTCGCATCGTTAACTATCAAAACACCCCCGCATTTGTTTATTATTCCGGTAAACGTCATTTCAATTTATTGCGCAAACAAAAATATTTAATAAACAAAAATCGTCCATGCACGACGCGACGCGACGCCTCAATTAAATTGAATTGAACTACTCACACACAAAACGAATTGTTGATGACGCCATCAATGGGTTGGCGGCGCTGTCCCGCGAGGACGTGTTCAGGTTTATTCATAAACGTCTAAAAATACCGCGCGCGGCAATTCTCGGTGCACGATTCATGAAAATGCAATTTCCCCCCCTCCAGTCGGAAACTTTTAAGTTTTTTTGGGTGCAAACTTTCATGATCAATTTTTTTGCCTAAACAACGGAAAACTTTTCCGACTCCATTTTTATTTATTTTCTGGGAAATTTGGCAGAATGTCAAGAAGCGCTTTTGCATCGGGACGTACGTACATACATATGTACGTGCGCGCGTGTGTGTCAGAATTTTTTGGAAAAGTAATCGCTCTGAAAATGGGTTGCCTGAATTGAAATGACACAACGGAGTCCGAATTGATTTATTAAAAAAAATTGAGACATCAATGGAAATGTTTACTCACAGTTGAGAGAAGCTTCGGGGAAGTTGTTTCACGATTCATATTGTGTCCTGAGGGAGCACACCCACTCGAGACCCATTGGATCCTTGAAAATCTGGAAATGATAACTTAATCGTTCGGTGGAAATAAATCTTTCAATGGAGTTCATAAATATTTCATGTGGGAATAATGTCAAAAGAAGAAACCAGGGTTGACATTGCGCTTGTGATTCTGTCCGAAAGGTAAACATGCCCAGAGCTGTATCAAATCGAAGACACAATTTATGTTCGGTAAGTACGGAAAATCATGTTTTAAAATTGATTATTGTTTCGGATAAGATGTTCGCTAAAAGGTAGCTCAGTCAAATTGTGCAGGATATTTTAACAAAACAGTATTTTCAGTATAAAAAAGTATAGAGTATAAAAAAGTTTCTTATCAAGAACTTGAACCACTATATTTCGACTTTCTCTTTACACGCTTTATATTAGCTTCACCTGTATGTTGTATGTTTCATGTAAACGAATCTTGCAACATGATTTTGACCCACTTACATGTAACCGATCAACTTCACACATGCATAGTTCGCGTGACAATGCAATTTGACTATTTTGTAAAAAAAATCAAGATGGCGGTTCAAAATGGCGACCGAATTTTGCAACCGAATTCCCGACATGGATATCAAATGAAAGAATATAACAAGTAGAGTTCAATTAGCTATGTGGCGTCATTCAAAATTTAAAATGGCGGCCAACGCAAAATGGCGGATTACCTTTTTCTTTACAACCCATTCGATATAGGTATTTAATGAAAGAATATAATAATTAAAATACTATTAGCCTTGTAGCGTCATTCCAAATACAAAATGGTGGACAACAAGATTACCTTTTTTCTTTACAACGCGTTCGGTAGTGGTATCAAATGACGTGTACAGTACAGTAAGCTGTGAAAATGACGGAAGACAATATAGTTTTAAAAAAATAAAAAAAATAGGCTTTTATTTTAAAAAGAATTAAAAAGTAAAAAATAATTTTAAATTCAAAGTTTTTATTGCTCCAGGCAATACTATATAGGAACAACCTAGCTTTCGGAACATGCGCGGGCGAGCAGTCCGAGCTGCTTATTAGGTCTGCAGCATCAGGTAATGTCTTAATGACCTGCTCAAACCTCAAACAACTGAACCCAGTTTGCTTCAGAGGAGGTGAGTTCATCGGCTTTCTTCTTTTCAACGCCTTCATTCTTCAAATCGATGGGAGGTTATGATTGCTGGTACAGGTTTCAAGAGTAGCAAACATGACAAATAAATAGAGCCTGCATCGTAAAATATGGGAACAGAGTGGCGTTGATCAATTGTGGGTACTTGAGACTACCACGGCACATGGAAACAGTAATTTTGAGATTCCCTAAGGTTCTAACAGAAACAGAAGAATGGACGCAGACAATTTTATGAGTCCCGTCATTTTCGTTTATCTGTTTCTTGGGCCTCTGAAACCCGTGCTGCGTCAAATTAATGAATTAATTACAAACGAAGGGACTTAACAAACATTATCAGTATGCTCAGAAAATAAGCGCTTTAAGCGGCCTACACACTTTCAGTTTTCCTGCGCAGTTGATCACGTGTGACATGTCATGTCTGAGCTATAAACTGTATGAACTGTGCAGTTTTGATTATTTTCACTCAGTTCTCAGACCTCATCTTCTTCGATAAACTGCGCATGTCAGACAGTTTATCGTTCAATTCTCTCAGTTCCGTGCCATTATTAAAAAGTTGTACTCAAGTCAACAAAACTGACTGAGACGGAGCAAAAAACGTACAGTTTTTTTACACAGTTCAACTGAACAGTTTAAACTAAAAGTGTATGGGCATTTCTATTGAACCTTCAAAGCGAATTAGGAGGGGGCACATTTTGGGCGATGTACCGGATTAAGGCCGAAAACCTAGAGCGTTTTGTTTAGTGATCTTTAGTGATAAAGTGACCGCTAAAGTTTGCGAAAGCTACCAGCATTTCCAAAATTTGTTGGGGAAATATGCCTTTCTAAGGCCTGAAATAATATGGGGCTTCGATGATGAGGAGTGCAGCCTCGATCAACCTCCAAAGATATTTGTAGAGAAGAGCTTAAACTAGAGTGCGTACTTTTGCGGGATTTTGTAGCTACAACAAACTGCAAGAAAGAATTTGTTGATACCGTTATCAAAGTGTATTTGGTATGAACTGTAAAGGCATTACTTTGGCTCGAAGGTGTTCGATAGAACGGCCTATGGTTTTAACTTTCTTTTGCAGGAAAGTTGACTTCGACGAAGCCCGCTACCCAATTTTATCGAGAAGCTCCAGCTTCTCGGTTTGGAAGATGTCGAGCTCAGCCGAAGAAAAAAATCATCTCTTTCTTAACCCTCCCCGCTTGACTAGCTTACGCCATTGTGTTAAGGCAAGCTGCTATCTCCCGTTGTATTTCTTTGACTTTCTTCGTTTCTTTGGGCTTCGTATTGCTTAACCTTCTGGTTGGTGACCTTCAGCACCACTTCCGCCATATTCTATACACATCCTCCGACTTTATCATCTCCTTCAGGATAGTCTTCGTTGTTATCTGTATATCAGCAGCTGTTTCCAGCTTTGCAAACCCGGGATATTTAAAGCGAACACGCCCTATACAAAGTAGGAAAGGTATACCCTATAAGTTCCATGCCCACTCAGAACATACGTGAGGTGGAAACTCACTTTCCCTTATTCCAGCATAATCCACTTCTCCACATTTGTATAAGACTTGTCCTACCTCCTCTGCTTTGTTGCAACAGACTGCCCATGCGCCAGAATCTCGCCCTCCCCCCATTGCCTATTCCTGGGGCCAGATTCCATTCCTGGCTGGGCTAGTCATCACATTGGCAGCATCCATTGTCAATCTAGCTTTTCCGAATCCGAATTGCCTTTACGACAAGCCGCCTTCCACTGTTTTTCAAGGTACTTGGGAGTAATGTGTTATATATCACCCGTTATTTGGCGAACCCACCGGGTGCCACACTGACTGCAGTCTTCACCGCTCTGTTCGCTATACGGTCCAGGCTTTCCCAATGGCAATACTTTTCGCGACTTCCACAATTTCTTCCTCCCTTACCTCTAGGACGTCTGCATTGTTCACGTTTAGAGAGGCAATTAGTATAGTCCTGTTCTGCAGGACGGATACGGACGCTGCTTCGATGCCTTGTAAGGAATAGCTAAAATCGGTCTATGCATTGAGACATTGATCGACCAACTAATTCTTAAATTGATAATCCAGCGTCAGGATATTGCTTTCAATTTATTGCCTAAACCTAAAGACTATGGCAGAAGAGTGAGTTGAGCAATTGAAAAGTGTAAAGACTAGTAAGAATAAGTGTAACCTTGGTGATGGTGGGTTACCCAAAAAGAAGAAAAAGACGATGTCGCGGAGAGGAATCCCTATCTCTGTGATGATAACCTAACCTTAACCTTTAACATATAGAAGAAACTTCGGCCATTCAGCACTATTCAGCAACTGGATGCCTGCGTTTGTGGTCAGGCCTCCAATGGTATTCTCAATAAAACGAACTAAAATCAATATTCAATTCATACCCTAATAAAAAACCTTTCTAAAGGTCAAACCGAAACCCTTATAAACAAACCCGAGAGTCGAATTTGAACACGCTTTTGTCTCCATTGTTTCTTTTCTTTTTTCATAAACAAAAAGAATTGTTTCTTCTTCTTGTTTACTGCAAAGTTAAAGGCAATTCAATAAACGCCAAAACATTTTTAAACACTGAAAGTTCATAAATCAAAAATTTCACAAAATCGCTGGGTGGAAACTCGGCTGATTCGGGCCTATATACTTGTATATGGCAGACCTATAAGAAGAGTGCTGATAAAAATTCCCTGCCATTGAATCACAATAACTCAAAAAGGGAACTCGTTACGCCTAAGGACCAAGCTGTGCATCCAGCTGGAAATCATTCAGTTAAGGGAAGAAGGAGCAACTTATCACCGTGTAAAATCATCCAGCGTCTTCTCCTTTCGCAGAGTTTGCGTGAGAGTTGGGAAAAGTTAATAATGCCTAGTTTGTTTTTGTGCTGGAGCTTCAAGGACATGAAACCGGATTGATGTTGGGGAAAGTAATCACACTTTTGTCAAAACGGTGTTTTTTGCTAGTCGTTGTCAGAGGAATTGAAAATTTACATTGATAATATTCTTAGAAAATCAGGACGATGAGAAAAGTCCAGGATGTTTCACAAGAAAGGTACGTACGAACTAAGATTAAAAACTTGAGTTGAAGTTTGAAGTTTTGACATTTCTCAAGTCATTTAGCATTTGTACTAAAACTCTTTTGAATAGACGAAGGACTATCTATATTAAAATCGCGAAACCGGATGCTTTGAGTAGTACAATCTTCTGAGTAAGCCTCCTTTCTTTAAGAAACGGCACCCATCTAGAACTAATACAAATTCCATAATCCTTGAGTTAACCCAGCCCAGGTATAATCGACTATAACCAATCTCTCACACACACCACAAAAACATGATTAAATTTTAAATTAAACTTAACAACTGCTGCTATTTACCCGATAACCATTTAATGAGGTTTTTTCCCTGAATGAAAGAAGCCTCGCTCGCATCAATCTTTCTCTGTCCTGAAATGGGGTTTATTTAAAACTAAATTACGAACTGAGAGTGGCACATTGAAAATTGATTTTGTTCCTTTTCTCTTTATTTTATTTTCCAGGACGATGGGTGGAAATTGAATCGAACCAATTACTACCAGGAGGGATGGCTAGCTACAGGTAATATACGGGGTATCGTCGGTGTCACATTCACCACCTCACACTGTAAGAAGAACATGGATTATCCGCTTAGGACGAACTATAACTTAAGAGGACATCGATCGGACGTAAGTAATTAAAAAAAACATACACATTTTTTTTGTCTAGACGAAATAGTTTTTGTAGGAATGTTATTAGTAAGTAGTGGTTTCAATTAACTTGAATTGACGGGCTACATTACACCTAGAAGTGAAGTAATACTGGGTCTAGTAATCTTAGACTTTCCTATAACCATTTCTGATAACCATAATAACATAAACCATTTCTGATCTTGTAGTAACTTAACTCGGTCGTAGGATCACAGATGGACCACTGAAATAGAGATAGGTTATCTTCGTTTATTCTAGATTTTGATTAGGAAGGTGTCGTAAGAGTTTAGAGGATTGATGGTGATTCATTTTTTACTGATACGATGAAGCATAGGAATCACCCTTTTGTAAGAGAAAAGATAGGTTAGGAATCTGGAGGATGCGATGTTATAAGGGTTTGGAAACACCGATTGCGGCAAAAGCGGAGCGGTTGGCAACGAGTACCCGTAGTCTCATTTGCGACTATTAAGCTAAAGTGTCAAGGTACCGTGCCGAAGGCTGAATGGCCATAGTTGGTCGCAAATGATCTCCGCCGATGCTCGGACAAGGTGTCTTACTCTAGTATGCGGCTTTGCCGAGGTGCCAAGAAGTGGAAGAAGCGCTCCAAAACGCAAGGACAGCAGCAGCGCTGACCTCTCACACCAAAAGGGGGTGATCCTAGAAAGAAGCTTTCAAGACCAACCATAGTCACGGAAGCTTCTACTTCAGGAAACCACAAATTAGTCTCAACGGGTAACAGGCAGCGAAGTAGTGAAGGACCACCTACTAGTGGCACTAACCGATACCAATTCTAGTACCGGCATACTCCCGGTCCTTCTCTGGACCGACATCGAGGCCAAAATATCAGAGATGGTCATGGACTTTGTGCTGAGCAATTTGCCTGCTCGAGTATCTTTGGCGCCACAACAGGGAGATCCCTATGGACAACTGGACGGTGCTCAAGGCCGAGGAACCCCAGAGAAAAAGTAGGACCCTGGTACTGCTAATCAACGACGAGTACCTAGAGGGGTTCGAAAGAGTTGACTATAAACTCCATTTGAACTAATACCATGTTCGCACTGAGCCGAAATTACGTGATTTCGGCTATTTTGGTGATTTCGCCCAAAATCACGTTCAAAATCATGCGATTTCCCATGTATTCTTGTGATTTCGAAATCATCTCAAACCTCGTAATTTTGGCAAAATTACGAACGAAATCATGTCGAAGCCAATACTCAAACCTAAAAATCAAATTCAGCTCAATTCAGCACGTCTCTCTTGATGGTGAACTTGTCAGTTTGACACATTTTAATAACACAATTTTGATTTTGCACATTTTAACATTCTTCAAAATACAAAAACCCAAGATATATAAAATAAAAGCTATGGGCTTTGTTATAAAAGGAATTGCTAGTGAAATTCGGGCAGAAAAAAACGTAGACATGAGTAGTGCTAGAAAAAACTGTCAAACTAAATCATTTCAGTTCAGTGCGAACAGCTCTACATAATTTCAAAATCACTTTCCGAAATCACCTAATTTCGGCTCAGTGCGAACATGGTATAAGGCAGGCATGGAGAAAAGTTTTCAAAACGGCTTCATCTAATGAAGAGGCTGACTCGGATGAAAAGCTCAGTGATCGCTTGGATGAACTAACAGTCATCAAGGTTGAGAGGGAGTTAGCATCTACAAGCACAGATGCAGCGGTTGACAATGTTATATATACATGGCAGTAGGCGCCCTGTACCACACTCCTGCGTGATGTGGGTTGCTGGGTCGAGAGGACCTACGGGCACAGTAATATACTGCGATCTCTACCACAGGAATAGGTGTCAGGACCTGGAGCCAGAGTGATTCGGCCGAAACGCGACTTCAGTGCATGAGCCATTCCCACATGGTATTTTGTGTAAGAGCCACGCTTAGCGGGCCAAAAAGCCACGTAAAGCTCCACTGCCCTAAACAGACTAGCACTCATAATTCGGATTATGATGTCAGAATGGTGTAGTGTAGACCCATCCATTTTTCCATATCTTTTATATGGGTCTACGTCAATCTAACTTCATAATCCAGATTAAGCGTGTTAGTCTGTCTAGGGTATTAATAGATTTGGACATGAGCTCATGATCTAAAAGACTAGGTCTGCTCGTGCTTGTCCTATGTTGCCTAAATCCTAGGAGTAACTCAGAGTACCGTCCTCGGCGAAACTATGAAGTAGGTTAAAGGGGATTGAGTTGAGTTGAGTTTATGAACATCAAAAAGATAGTGGGTGAAAGAATCAAACCTTAGGGACGCCGAGCCAGATGGAGTGGGGATTAGACTCGGCGTCTTTTCATACCCCCTTTAGTGATACCAATAGCTTGGAGTTTAGTTAGCAAGGCAGGATGCCAAACTCTGTCGAACGCCTTGGTAAGAAAGAGAATGGTGCAAGTAATATCGATGATGTATGACAAACTTACATACTGTCGAAGCAGAACTTAATTTAATTTTTAGTCGCGCTTCTACCAACTCCCGTAGACTCAATTCTTGGCACCTGGATCAGATTCATCACTAGATCCCACCCAAAACCTAGAGAATTGCAATTTCTACCCCCCGCGCGAAAGCTCATCCAAGACCCAAGCCCACCACAAGGAAGTTCAACCAAATTCCAAGTCCAAGTTACGGCAAAGTTCAACAAATCTCACACATGCGTTGCTCACCCACCCCAAGACTCTACCCCGAGGCAGCCCACAACCGATAAAGTCAGTGGGCTTGGAGTGACGTAGCTAAACTACTGGTCAAAGAATAAATCGCTTGGATATCATCAAACCAGATATAGACCTTCAGGGTTTGGTGTATTTTACCAGAGTGAGAGAGGACATAGGCCTTTTCAACAAACTAATGGCTGCCCCAATATCCTTTTCCGGGCCGATGAAAAACAATGCCAGAGACCTGTTTGGGTAAAGCGTCCTCATTTCCATTGCCCGTGAAGACCTAATAGCTCCGGACCCTTGAAAGCCACATACTCTTATGAGTAAAGAATCGAGTACCGGTTCCGTATCCCTTTGCACCTGCTTGACTGGTAACCAGGATGACAATATCATATACGTAACCTCGGGTGAAGAAGGTTTGAGCACGGAGTTCCTCTAAAGCTAATGAGATAATATACATATGTACAATTGCGATGCGGGTGCGGGCATTGCGGCGACTTTTCACTGGCACACGCACACACACACAACTCAAAACACCAATAAACTATGCTCACCAAACACAACTTGGTGACATTAGGCCCCAGCAGCGCGTAAAAAATAGAAAGTAGAGCAACTTGTGCGATGTGTGCGCGTTTAAATACACACACTTCTATTTTATCTGTCATTACCCTCACCGCAATTCCTCGTGTATCTGTCATCAGCTTATGAGCTCCTCCACGAGAAGGTAGGAGAGGAGATGCAACTTCTTGGATCACTCTGTGCTCTCCAGGGACCTTTTAAAATATATGACCATTAATCTAAGGCTCCTGTGCTGAAAGTCGAGTCATACGACACGACAAGCCGTTTAAGTTGAATAAAGTGACGTTTCAGTCGAATCACGACTTTCAGTTCAGGGGCCTAAACTCAACTGATCGTTACCACTCTAGGCTCCTGTGCTGAAAGTTGAAATTCGACCGACACGTCAGTTTCTTCAACTGAACTGACTTATCGGCACAGGGGCCTAAGATTTCTCAACATCGAGAGAGCCGATCGAGTCGTAAAAAAACGCCTGCCCCCTAACCTCATCTTTTTAGGGCCCTTGCTATAATCAGCCTTATTCTGGTTATCACTTTGGCTGTCACTTTCCGTTGTTAATAAATACTCCCTCCAGTCTTGTGATCTAGTCGAAAGGGCAGTTTCAATAGAAGGATTTAACTGTGTCAGTGAACTAGGAACACCATGTGGTCCGGTTAAGCGTTTTCCTGTGTCCGATCATTCTTTAACGTCTTTAGAATCACATCCATAACCATAAGCCATAAACGCGGTGAGACGACTCGGTCCTCGTCATGTCGTCTTTAGCCCTATACTTTCACCAAAACCCCAGTGAATGATTTTAGACTTGCCAACTCTGTATGGCAATGGTGCTGTCGATGCTGAAAGCCCTTACTATGGCCGGAATTGCTCCCAATGAGAACTTTTTGACTAAAGAATCTACTTTTAGATATTCGAACATTTTTACAATACTAAGACATTTTTTTCTAATTGCAATCCTCCTCTCGTTTCAGGTAATCTTAGTCAAATGGAATGAACCATACCAAAAATTAGCATCCTGTGATAGTTCTGGAATAATATTCGTTTGGATAAAATACGAAGGTCGATGGTCAATCGAACTGATCAATGACCGAAATACTCCAGTCACCAACTTCTCATGGTCCCATGACGGCCGAATGGCGCTCATCTGCTACCAAGATGGATTTGTCCTCGTAGGCTCTGTAGCTGGCCAAAGATACTGGTCATCAATGCTGAATCTGGAATCAACAATAACATGCGGCATTTGGACACCGGACGACCAGCAAGTATATTTTGGCACAACACAGGGACAAGTGATTGTGATGGATGTGCACGGAGCAATGGTGTCCCAAGTTCAATTGTGTTCAGATGTTGGCATTACATCAATGTCGTGGTCGTGCGAGAAATTCAAGATGGAAGAAGGAGAAGAAACCGAGCCAGGAGTGACAAATGCTTGTGATTTATTTTCAATAGAAATTTTTGAAACTTTTAATCAATTTCCAAATTTCATTGCAGCAAAGAGGACATTTGTGTTAGCAGTAAGTTTTCAGAATGGTTATATTTACTTGCTTAAGTCGTTCGATGACGTCTCGCCCGCCCACATCAACACCGGCCTCAACGGGGCTCTAGGGCTTATGATGGAGTGGAGCAATAGCCGAGAACTTTTGGCTGTGGCTGGAACATCCCAAGACTCGATGAATCTGCTAGATAACCAGGGAGCTCCTATTTTTGAGAATCTTTTGAAATTTTACACCGAAAATGGAACTCTATTATACACCGCCCGTATTCCGAACAACACTACCCCAGTGTCTGCCTTAACGTGGGGCCACAATGACAAGAGGCTATTTATAGCCACAGGAACACAAGTTCATATAGCCTGGGTGTCCAGAAGAGTAGCTTCGCTGCAGCTGCTTTGCCGACTGCAAATCCAAGCTAGTATAGGCTCTGAATTGACGCTGCCTTTGTTGCCTTTGCCGACGAGGATAAAATCCTTAATTGGCAATTTGTTTGCCCAAACCATTCGCGTACGTATTGACTGCAACGACGCCAAACTGAATCGAATAGAATTTTTAATTTAATTTTTTTCCCTCGGTCTAGTGCTGTGTACCTGATTCAAAATCGTTAAGGGAATTCGTATCACGTCCGCCAGCATGTTCCACAAGGCTACATTGCACTATGATACGCCACGATGATGACTCCAACTTAAGTTCAGGCACCTGTTACACTTTATATTTGGAATACTTGGGAGGACTTGTGCCGCTGTTGAAGGGAAAGAGAACCTCGAAAATTCGTCCAGAATTTGTAATATTCGATCCACAAATTGAGGGTGAGTGGGGATGGCGTTCAGTAAATGGATTCAATACTTAATAATTCATTGTTCTTACAGATTCGTCAGTTTTTATTCAATTTTCACCAGACTCAAAGAGTTCGTCGGGATCAAGTCATTCGACAGCTGGGATGAGTGGTAGAACTGACTCGTCTGACAGTGATATAGATGAGAAATTTCGTGGTTCGCCAAGGACGCCGAGAAAAAAGAAAGTTCGACCAAAGAAACGAAATCATAGTAATGGAGAGAAGACAGCTGCTAATGGCGAAACCGAGGTTATAGATGAATTGGCTTATTTGGATACTCTGCCGGAGGTAAGAGAAGTTGTAGTTTTTAATTGAGAAAGGATTTTGATGTAAAAGTGAACTAACATTAACAGCTGTAGTGGTTTCTTATTTAAACGGGTCGTGAAAGGGTCTTTTCTTCTTTGCTCCGTTAGCTAGCGGTCCAAATAAGACATATACGCTGCTGTCCGTGCCGCTAGGTCTCGAACTCCATTTACCATTCGTTACCATTCTTGACGATTTTTGGCGACGTCTCGAGCCGCGATTACGGATAATCGTTGATTGTTTAAGTCGCGCTAGATATTTTTTAGCCAGGTTTTCTTCGATGCCGATGGCTGAATTCTCCAGTCTGTCGGACGGTGTCCCTAGAGAAGTTTACGTGGCAAGCGGTTATCATCCATTCGGCAAACATGTTCAAACCACCGTAGTCGATGTTTTTGAATTTCTTCTTCGATCGGTGTTTGTTGATCGCATCTTTGTCGAACCGTCTCGTTTCGAAAGCGATCGTGGAGTAAGACACAGGATCTGTCTCAAGCATCGCATTTGGAACACGTCGAGCTTATTGTCGTCCGGTTTGAGTAGTGCCCACGTTTCCGATCCATAAAGAAGAATCGGAAGGATCAACGTTCGGTAAAGGCGTACTTTCTTTTTGATGGTGATATTTGTTCATTTCCATATGCACAACGTTGCGGCTATGAATGTCGGACGTCGATGCCACTTTCGTTTCCTCAGCCAATGTTCCCAAATATTTGAACCTGTTCGATTTGGGTTCTATCGAGGTGAACACTGCCTTTAAATTGATTTTTAACCCATATGATGATGCGGGAAATGTAGTATAAGATGTCCGTTGCTTCGGCATCCGTGTCGACGAAGACGGCGCTATCGTCGGCGAACATCCAGTCGTTTACGAAGTTGTTGTCGTCGTATCGAATTGCGCGTCGTCCATCGAATCGCATCACGCATATTCGCGGCGATCACTACATTGAAGAGAAGTGGCGTCTCCCTGTCGAACAACCGTTTGAATCGGTACCTCCTCGGATAAGTCGCCTCGAATACAAATGCTGCTGGTTGAGCCATCGTACGACGCTTGGCTTGGAAGTTGGATGATTTTCAATGGCACATGTTCGGTTTCCAAGGCTCTCCATCAGCTTTGCCAACGATTTACGATTGATCAATGCATCCTCGATGTGGTTTTATTCCCGCTTGTTCCTTCCAGCTCTTGATGTTTCCGTTAATAATTTGCCGACGTTCGAAAGGAGGCTAATACCATGATAATTCTTGCGTTCCTGACTGTCGTCTTTCCTTAAAATAAGCACAACAATCGCTTTCTACTACGCCGACAGGACGATGGGACACGATCTGAATGCCATATGGTGTAATGGGGACGTGGAGTTCTCGTGATAAGACGTCACCTCCGGCTTTGATCATTTCGGCAGTTACTTGCGCTATTTCTAGCGATTTCTCAATTTTCAACGATTTTATTGCCGGCTTAACCACGATAATTGTCGGTTCGCCATCGAGAAACTGATTCTTTGGCTGTTCGATAATCGTCGGTTTGGGTTCTGGACCTTCTGACGGATCGTGGTTGTGAAGCTGGTGAAACAATTCTTTCTGCCGCTAAGCTGCCTATGGGGAAAGTTCCATCCGTTTTTTGATATCGTTTGGTGATGCTGTTCTGCCGCCTAACCGCCTCGACGCCACTTCCTCCATGTTGGCTGCAACGTTATTCCAATACGCTTCTTCCGATTCCATTTTCTGTCGAACTTCTTTGTTCAATCTCTGGTATTGCTTATCATTGCAATCTTGATCAAAACGTAGTCTAACATCGCCGAGTCGTTGCCGAATGGATTTCGCCAGGTGAGTTGGCCTTTTAGTGGATGGTGGAAGATACTGTTTCCAACAATCAAACTGTTTGACGCCGCGAATGAAAGAAGGCGTAAGTCGTTGTCGTTAATTACTCCGTGTCCGAATTCGCCCTTCGTTCCTTTTCGGTTCGATCTGCACCTGAATGTGCATTAAAGTCCACCGCGAATATGGTTAATTCGGTTCGAGGTATCGTATCCAGCGTCTGTTGAAGCTGATCGTAGAATTCGCCCTTGTTCGCGTCCAATCTGGTCTCGGTTGGCGCATAAACGAAAACGATAAGGGTCCATCAATAGTTATAACTGCCAAACGCTCGAATATCGGTTGCAATTCGAAAACGCTGCTGGCAGCCCGTCGATTGACCATAAGTTTGACACCGACGTATCGTTTCTCACCACCGTAATAGTAAAGCATGATCATTTCGTCGATTGTTGGCGGGACGATCGTCAATGTCCCGGATCCGGTATGTCGTAGTTTCGATAGTGTGGCAACTGCTATTTTGCCTTTCGATAATTCCATTGCTATTATTTCCTTTTGACTAAGTGATGTCCTGTTTGTACATTCCACACGGCGAATTTAGTTCCATTTTTGTTGAGGTTTCGTTAATTTGGGTGTTCAGCCACTAACCCACTTCTCACCTGCTTTCCTTTCTGTCTGCCTCGGATGCAGTATCATTATTTCGTAAATAGTTAGGTCGATTCTGGTAAGTATCACGCTCCTCCTTTTACACCCTGGACTTGGGACCAGACGACGGCGGAGTTTCAGACGACAGAGTAAGTTTGAAAGGGTAACTTCATTGAAAGTACCCAGCACATGAAAGACACGTTCCAGACTAATTTAGGGTTGCTCCTAAGGTCCCTTCGTAAACTTCGGCTTGAAGTACAGTAGCTAGAATGCCCAAGCCTATCACTCTATCGAAAACCAGATCATGCCAATCACATTTTCCTCGTATCCGTGTTCCATATGAGTCCATGCTCTGATATTTTAGACAGAACCCAGCCCAACCCATTTTGCATCGTAAAAGCGAGATTACAATGTAAGATTTTCACGGGCGGGTAGTCCGCACACGACGGGTTCCTCTACTTAAAAATGGATCCGTATCGAATTGAGCAATTGGGGGGTCTCGATAGTCTAGGGAGTAAGGCGCCTGGATACCAGCCAGAGGTCCGGGTTCGAATTCCGTCCATCACTCACCGTAGATAGGTTATATTTTTTCCAGCGCTGTTCAATTTTGTTGAAAAACTAAAACAATTAATTTTATAATCTTATTTTACCCCAATAATATTTCTATATCTAATAATATTTATAAATTTAATTTTAGGAAGTAAAATTGGTCGAAGTAACATCAAACATTTGGGGGACAAAATTTAAAATCCACGGACTTGCAAAAACAGTTCCCGCAAATTTGGGCCAAGTTACATACAAAACATCTCTACTGCACTTGCAGCCACGCCAAATGACCCTCATAATCACCGAACTCCGAGATGACTTTCCAACCGGTCCAGATCCAAATTTCAATCCTAACTTATTTTCCGAGGATGAAGAAGATCAAAACAACCACAACGTTGAGAAGCCATCACAAATTGCTCAGCGGCGAATGAACGAAAGTGCCCCACCCATAGCACCGATGTCACCTAGACCCAGTAGATTTGCAACACGCAGCAACAAAACTCCAGCTTCGAATGGTTGCAGAGTTCTGGAACACGGAATAGCAATGAGTCCTCTAGCCCGTGCTGAATCATACGAAGACGACACGATAACTTCGAACGAAAGCACAGACACCGGAACGAGTAGTAGTAAACCCGTCCGACCGAAAAATATTGATACATTAGTAGCGAACCCACCGCGCCCAGGCCCTAGTTACACCAGCTTAATGTCTCAGTACAGTAGATCGTCATCCAATTCTAGTGGTCAGTCTCGTCATGCAATATCACCATTATGCTGTGAGGGGTCTGTGCCAACGTTACAATCCCCAAAGAACGCTGTAGCACCTAGCGATATAATCTTCGATCGACCACCTGCCGGGCAAACAACACTAATGAGCTACTCTAGTAATAACGATTATGCTAGCAATGTGGTTCAGGTTAAGAACGCCTTAATGGCAGATCAGACGAGAACTACCAATGCGCATGTCAATCCTTTTCCGCTTAATTTGAATCTTAATTTAGAACGAATGGACGCGAAAACGAAGGAAAAACAAGGAACTAAGAAGAAGGAGATTACGTATATTGATGAGTCTCCGGCCGGACCAAGTGGACCTGCTAGTAGCGCATTTAGCAGCGTTGTGAATGGTGAAACGAAAATCAGACGAACTCCAACTATCGTTTCAATTGCACCAATAATTCCCGATTCAATAACAAGAAGTTGTAGTGTTGGGTATTTGGATTCGGTTGAGATGGTACCGTCTGATGAGGCTTTGCTTATGTTGAGGAAAGATGCTCCGAATAAAAGATTAGTGTTGGTGGATAAAAAGCCGCATAAAAAGAAGAAACATCATCATCAAGAGGTAAAATTTAGATTTTTATTAGTGTTTTAGTTGTTAACCATAACTTTATTAAACTCGCACGCTTGGGCGTAATCATATATTGATCCTTGATACTTTTTGTAATATGGAATCTGCACCAAATTCATTCTGCTTTTTTACAGCGTGTATTGCTGAAGCTAACAATAAGGATAGGCGAACAAAAAATCGTATGGGTGGGGGAATCGTAACGGCTTAGCCGCTAGGGGGTTTTGAAATTTTTGGTAGAGGTTTACATATCACCCTGTATTTTTGTTGCAACCCACAAACTTCCAGAGTTATGAGTTTCATCAACAAAAATTTTACTACATCGACAACACCTTCTTTTATCTAAAGAAGGAAGTGATAACAGATAGAATGTTAGTTGTCAACCACATCTTAGTGCTAGAGTGTGCTGAGTATATAAACCTTTCTTGGCTCAGCTGAAAAGTGCGCCTTCTGTGTTAGAAGGGTTAACTCTATTACTAACAAAAATCCAAGGCCGACTTAATTGCATCCATTTTTGCCTCAAATTCTTCTTTGCCCGCCACCAATGTGCCCTCCTATATACTTCCTATCGCCTTAAAGAAATGCGCCTCACCCTTGGCTAAACCTTTACGCAAACTTTTTGCTCTATCATATTTCTTCGGAGGTTATCCAGGCTCTTGGAAACTTTCACATTTTCAGTACTCCTACAATCCTCTCAACTGTCACCCAAAACCATTTACTTCTATTCTCTCCAAAAACCATGTATACAATATCTGGCGATCTTTTAGTTTTCCTTAAAAAACAACTCAACCAAAGTGTGTATCCATTTGGTGACTCTGGTCTGGTTTTTTAGATATCTACAAGGCTTTTGATAGAGTATGGCACTCAGCCATGTAAAGCTAAAGCTATTGGAGTTGACTTACATCTACACAACTAGATTGAGAGTTTCCCTTCCAGCCGTCCAACTAAGGCAGTATTGGATGGCGTCAAATCCGAACCCTATCCCTGAGGAGTCCTCAAGGATCAATTTTACAACCTGATCTATTTCTTTTCTTTATAAATGATCCACTTTCAATCCCCTACAACACACTTACTCATGCGGATTCAAAAACGTACCAGATCCTGTCTTACCTATCGCAAACTAATGCCCAACTCAATAAACAAGGACATTGATCTCATTCTCGATTGGGACCGTAAGAAACGTGTCAAATTCAATACCTCCAAAAGAAAGTACTGTCGCGCAAAACAGAGTCCGCTGGAGGGCAACTGTTTCCGCCCTATGTCCCATGAGGGTTTAAAGGAGCGCAATGAATGAATGAAAAGAAACTATTGTCTTCGTTCCAATAAAACTAATGCTCAACTAATGGCTAAATCAGCCCTCCACCTGCAGCCTCCTGTTTCATGTACACTACAAACTAGTAATTGGTTTCTAAATAGAACCACTCCACAGTATACGAATTCATATAAGATCTAAGAGCTCAAACTCAGGGCTTATTGCTCTTCTTCCTGCAACACCCTTCCATACTAAGCATACTACAAGGCATTAGATTGGTAGTACATGCAATAGGTGATTCATGACTTTACAGCTGCCAAATAAAAATAAATGTCAATATTGGATCGTCAATTTACAAGCTTCGTCGAAGTCTTGTTCTGTTAGATTCAGACTGGCTTTGGTTTTATCTTTAATGTAATCTTGTTTCCTCACTTGATTTTATTTGGTCTATTGTGCCATTTCTTTAAACCCCATCCAGGATAAGGCTTTTAATATAGTCTTAAACTGATTTAGGATTCCTGTCCCAAATCTCCGTAAGAGTAGGAAAGCCGCGATGAAGGAGGCTGAATCTCTTCCTCTTTCTTTGATGACATCCTGTGAGATTTAATGGCTAACAGGGAAGCTTGACTGTCCGATAAAATAACAATGTTACAGCTATTTGGGGCTCTATTAATACACACGTCTGAGCACACACCTGGATGAAGAGTACCTCAGTCTGAAAAACTGTGGAGCTATTGCCCAGAACCATATTTTGCTCCTTGAGCCATATACGTCCAGTCCCATCCCTTTATAGGGTTTGGAACCGTCTGAATACCAAAAAGCCGTGCTTCCTCTAAAGACGGGCCTGCCATCGGACAATATCATTGGCTCCAGGTTCAGCTCCTTGAGGTTCGATAAATGATCAAGAGGGTCTCCTGGCATAAAGGAGAATAGATCCCGTAGATGCAGTGTCCCCGCTAGAGCCTTCTTTTACACTACTAGGTGAAGCAGTCCGATAGGTGTTTTTAGCCCTCGTGATACTAAGACAGGCCTTTATACCCTGGCCAGCTTAGTCAGAACACCTTTTTGTTTGGTCTTGACCCATCATGACCGTCGTATATAACTAAAACTTTATCTCGGTTTGAGGCCTCAGGTTTTGCCTACAAATTGACGACAGATATGGAGAGATGTAATTGCTTTGGCAGTTACTCTCTTAATCTGAGGTTTCTAGAAGCACTTTTGATCCAGAATTTTGCCTAGATATTTAGCCTCCTTTGACAAAACCATTTCTTTACCATCCAAAGAGAGAACTTTTAAATTTAGCTAAAGTTAGTTAATACCCAAGTTCTTGCTCTGACACCGGCTATGCACATGAGCGACTCGCATGAGGTCTGAAATGGTGCCATCATGACCGTCGCTAATCGTTATGACGATATCGTCTGCATAGGCCGGTGCTTTAAAGCCCCGGCTATGCAATTCGACAAGAATTTCGTCGATCACGATTGACCATAAAAGGGGTGATAGAACGCCCCCCACGAGGGCAGCCTTTAGCAGCTATTATCGTAATAGATTCACTATTCATCTCAGCAGTTAACCATCCATGTCGCAGTGTGCAGATGAATACCGCGTTTTTATTGATCGCATCGAAGGTAACCTTGTCAAACGCACCCTCAATGTCTGCAAAGGGACAGAGAGTGATCTCCTTTGTCCTGACGGATTTTTCAATATCTCTCACTTGCACATGAATGGCGAACACGTCTAACTTAAGTAAGTCTTCCTCAACGGAGTCCATGTATCCCTTCTTTTATCAAACTGAATTTATCCTTCCACCAGGGATTCGATATATGTATCGCTATTTCAGCAGGATCGCTATGGATAAGCCTCTGAATGTGTCCCATCCATCAATACCTTTGAACCCATACAACATATGAAATTATAAATAGGAGTTTCAACAATGTCTTTAAGTATTATCGTTTTAACAGTTTTAGACATTCGACAGTATCATAACAGAAACACTTCTCGTCTGTGTTTCGGATATTTTTACTTACTTTGTCACATTATTCGTTGCCAACCTATTGTGGTTTGCAACTCTTGCTTGCATCAAGCTTAAAATCTAATTAGCTGTTCAGACGCCTGAACCCCACTGGCTAATCACCGCCTTCTCTTCTACATATACTTTAAAAGTTATAAAAATGTATTAAAAATTAGCCTTGTTCCATTCTACAAAAACATTTTCCATTTTCAGGACTTTCGTAAACCCAAACTACATCAGAGTGGAAAATCAAAAAGCCTCGATTCTTGTGATCTCTTATCAACATCAGCATCTAAAACCACCCAAAAAGATAACGAGAAAATCCTATCGAAATTGAATGGAATAGAAGAGAACGATCTGAAATCGGATACCGAGAAGCAATGCTCACGTTGTCACAGTAACTTAAATCCAGATAAGAAATGCACTCGATGCCAAACAAAGCAGCAAATAAAAACTAGTTTTGATAACGACAACGCAATTAGTAAATTAGAACAATCGAACGAGTACAACAATCGCTTATACGCTAACAAATTCTCCCGTACCAAAAGCAACAACAACAACATATTCGATCCGGTAGTAAACAAACAAAAGTCCAGCAAACAAATGAGTGATCCAAGAAAGAAGACTGAAGTGATCACTAGTTATACAGACAGTCCACTATTTTCTAGGAAACATAGATTCGGTTGTAGCAGTAATATTAATAATAACGAGCCGAGCTCTAGTAATCGACTTTTTAGCGGCTTGGGCGACAGTCGCTCGCCGCTTTTAGGTAGAAAAAATGAAAATAGTTTTAGTCTAGTTAAGCAACTTTCAGAAGCGCGAAGGAAGAAGAAGGAATCGTCACAAAACGGTCGCAATACGTCAACAACGAGCTGTGACGGTAGTACCGTAGAAGTGACTCCTGTGGAGTCAAAAGCGTCCGTTTCGTTACATACTCAAGTAAGTTATAACGTTTCAAATTGAATTTCAGTTATTTAACCAAGCCAATTTCAGGCACTTACAACATTAGAAAATATCATAAGCCGTTTACGAGATTTAGACGAAGGCCGACTTACACCACCTTCATCACCACAAAGACTGCCTCGTAGTTCACCTGCCTCACCAGCCCCAAGTAAGAAAGGAAAACGACATCAAAGTGCCTCACCGATTCGTCACATCCTCAACTCACCTCTATTGAATCGTCGTCAGCGTAAGAAGCAGCCTATAGAAAGTTCAGATGAAGAGGGCCAACTAACGAACGGCTCTGGTGAAGAGAGCGGCATGAACAGTAAACAATATCGTGATTTGGAGACATTTCAGAAAGCTCAACTACGGCAAAAGGTATCTTGCTATTTGCGTTCGTTATTTTTAGAGATTTAGCAACTGATATTATATAGTTAAAGCGGGGAAAAATTGAACCCAATGGGACATCGAGTACATCGCATCCGGCCCCACTCCGTAGGGAGTTTGTAATGCATAATAAAGCACCGATGTGGAATGAGAATAGTCAAGTATATCAGCTGGATTTTGGTGGTCGGGTAACTCAGGAATCAGCGAAGAATTTTCAAATTGAATTTCGTGGAAAACAAGTAAGTTCAGGTAGCTTGTAAGAGTTTTGTTTCTAAGTCAGCTGTGAACAGTTCATTTTCAAGCTTCAACCGTAGACAGCTACTGTCGTATGATAGTCCTACCTTTATATACTATAATTTTACTACCAGTCGCTCATCCGGGTGCATCTTACATCTCTAAAAGTAGGTTTATACTAACTATAACTAGATCAGCTTTTAAACCCATAACGGAAGTAGACGTTTGCCTCTAGACTCAAAAGCTTTTTTCATCCGAGCCTTGGGTTCTTAGCGCTCTATCTTCTTAAGGCTCGGGCAAACAGAAAGCGGTCTGCCGCGGTAGGCAGCGATCGACGTACGAGTCGGTCAGACGGTCTAGTTGGCATCATCTTTGTCAAACAGAACGCGGTCTCCCACCGTCTGCTAGTCTTTGTCGCTACAACAAGCGATCTGTTGGTACAAAATTATAGATTTTAGCATGACCTCCTTCCCGCTTTCAGACAAACTGAGTGAAAAAACAAAAAATTTATAGAAAATGTACAGGTTTTTGTTTGATACCTCACTTTAGTACATAAGCGGTAGTATTCTCTTAGTTTTTCTCTCTTCTTATAGATTTCATGCACTCAACATCGTCTTTTCTGCTTTTTACTTTACAAAGCTAATAGCAGAAGGAATTGTTCTGCGTCTGAGCTCACCAGTCGGTATAAAAAAATAAGAAAACGCACTACAGCATCGCAAAAAGTGTGCGACAAGACTGGACCGCTCACGAAAAGATATCGCGTCCTATGTTACGTCCCATATCCCAGATCACCGCGACAACCGCTGGATCACTGACATATAGAATGGACTGCTTATGAGAAATTTTTCATGGCACCAATTTGTTCCATAGGCTAAAAACCTTTTTTCACTCCATGTAAACACCGGAATCACTTTTGAAATTTACATTTTTTTAAATACGTACTTAAAACATTAAAACAACACAAATATTTTGTTTAAAAAAATTAATAAACACTATTTTCACTTTTTCACCTTTTAAAATGCCTTTTTTTCATTAATTTGCAAATTTTATGTGTATCTGATTTAAGTTCTTAACGCCTGTCTTAGCAACTGACATTCTGTATGTCAAAATCCGGGGGCTTATGGGGAAAAGAGCAAAAGATATAAACATCACTATACCCGTCTATTTTTTTCTAATTGATTTTATTTCTGAGTGCTTCTGTCAGTTTGGGGGCTTATGGATGAGCGAGCGACTATACCTTTTTGGTGCCATCGGTTTGTATGGGAATAATTGCTGATGAGCAGTCCATTATTATATGTCAGTGCGCTGGATCGCTGCCCGCCGCGAAAGACCGCTTTCTATGTGCCCGAGCCTTTAGCCTTGGTTGAAAGAAGAGGCATCTAGCCTGGAACAAGCTCAGTAATCTGCCTAGTGGCTAGTTGACTTGACTGTTTAGTCTTGTAGTCGTGTGCAGACCCTAGGCTGGGTACCCCAAAAGGCTAACCTCCGCTCTTCACAAAAAATCAAAATTCGAACTTAACACTGCCATTACAAACAACTCGTCCCAGAGTACTCCGAGTCTCAAAACGGGAGCTGACTCGCCAGATATGTCAGGGGGATAAGACTACGGAGGTCCTACCTTAACTTCGTGCATCGCCACTCACCTGCACGGCTGAGCCCCTTTACTCAAAAGCCTTGGAGAGAACGATGAGGGTAACTAAACCCGAAAGTTCAACTGATCGGGGACCATCTTCAGCCGCTATGCCATCCTGTCGTTCCTTTATCCGGCCATCATATTACCAATATCGAACAAGCAGAATACCTCGCACATCTGTTTCACACAAAAAAACGCAAGATTCTAATCAACAGGTATTTTAATTCATTACACCTCTTAACAACAGAACATTTAATAGTTACAAACTCCAATGTGATGTGATCAAGCTAATGGTAACACACACACACGCATGTAATGTATACTCAAACCAAATACAATCTGAAAAATAATCAACAATTTTCAAAATTCTTATGTGAAGTATATCAACTGCTAAGTGAGAGTAGCATGACATTTAAAAAACAATTTAATTAAAAATCGGCCTGGTAAAAACCCGGCCTGGTACCACGACGTTTTCTTTTTTTACACAAGTCATCTATCACAACTACTTAAAGCTAAACTAATAAATACTATTTTTTTTTCTTCAAACAAAGTCCACGTATTTATAGCAAAAAATATGAGAAAAATAAATAGTCTACATTTTAGTGTAGTCTACATTTTAGGTTGGTTATTGGCTCCCCCAGTACTCCGGTACGGCAGCAGCCCAAATGGTGACAAAATAGGCTCAAGAACCGCTCATCTCACTAATGAGCACTTTAGGCAATTCTGATCCTAGAGCCGCGCTATGGGGACTACCTAAAGATGGTGATTCTGTTATCTAGCCATTTTTTTACGAAGCACTAATATTTTTAAATACCAAATACCTGGGATTCGATTCCTATTTCTTACAGATGGGTAATGTTCACACTTCTGAACCTTTGGTCATATCGCGGTTTGTAAAATGTTCCTATAGGTGACTTGGTTCCTTCAGGTGCCCTAATGTTTCCTTCATTAGACTGTAGGCAGGATTACTACTGTCCTATTGTTCTGGTTGGTTGCGGCTGGTTCATTCAGGGGGTTTACAGCTTAGAATTCACTCCACGCCGAAACTCGGACTTTCAGTATTGACTCTGCCACTTTTCGAGCCTTTGGGATATACTCTTGATAAAACGATACCCGGAACTTTCCTGGATTATGGATTGTGAACGCCGGCTTCCGTTACAGTCTTCCCGGATTTCCTTTGGTCTGCTTGGAACGAGTATGGAGTAGGAGTACCGGGCTCGGGTATGCTCCGTGGGCTCCCCAATTCCACTCCGCCTTCCATGCCTTGGTCATATATGTAGTGGGTCCAGAAATTTCGAATAGAGCGGCGGCGGTCTGAGTCTCCTTGTTGTCCCGGTAGGAGGATTATTGCGGCTGCACCAGTTTGTCTCTTCTTCTGCGGTCCCTGATCCGCTCGATTATATGGAAGCTGATGCTACCACTTTTCTAGCGGTTCTAGAAACTTTGAGGCAGAGCGGTGGCTGTCTAGGTGCGCTTCTTGGCTTCCCATGTTCCTAGCTACCGTCCTGCTTTTGATCTTTAGGGAAAGAGTTCACGAAAAGGGAGCTTGGGTGTTCTGCGTGAGACTCCGGCCTTCGCTGTCTTACCACTCTCTAGCTCAATTGGACCACAAAAGTCCAAGAATAAGAGTAGGAAGGGGAGGTCCACTCTCCGTTCATGATAAGGCATTATGCAACTGGGTGTGCTCGGTGCCCAGAAGAGATCGCTACACTACAGTGAAAAACATTTCACTGAGAGATGCTACACGGAGATTCAAGAAGTCGGTTGATAGCAGTTTTGAGTCTCGTCATGCTTCACGAGGCTGACTTCAGCTTAGTAAAATTCTTTATCCTACACGAAAACTTTGGTTGTGTATGTTTGCCATGGCCCTTGTTTACATCTGCGAAGAGAGTAGAAAAAGAAATGTATGAGTTAGCTATCACCCAGGGAATTTGCGGATAAAAATTCTTTCGTTAAAGTTTCGTCATGTGCGTCTTTCTTTCCCTTCTCTTCTTTCGTTTCTTTTCTATCAAACCGGGTTTTTTCGTACTTCTTGAGTCTTCGTTATTGAGTTTCCAGGCCGATTTTACCCCGAGTTTACTCAGATTAAGCCCCGATGGAAACGGGGATTGAGTAAATCCAAGAAAACTCGACGAAACCAGTCCGGTTAACCAGTCCGGTTAAGCTTGTATATGTGAGACTTACAGTATCTTTTAGTGCACTTATACTAACCGCGACGCAAAGTAAAATTAATTATCTGTCACTTTAACCCAGAACCGCCATGGAAACAACATCGCGTTAACTTGAGGAAAAAAGCTTTCTGTTAACTCAACGAAAACTCTACTTCGGCTAATGGAAACACAGTACGTGTAGCACTCCACACTGCCATGTAGCCTTCGACACGATTACTTTACATCTCGGCTTGGTAAGCCCGATCATATTAGCCCATTCCTTTCTAGTCAGCTTCCAGTAGCCACCACGCACTGCCACCAGTCCGAAGTAGTTACTGCACGCACGTGTTTAAATACACTGCATGTTGCTCCCCCTATATCATTGGTGATTGATCACCCAGCCTTCTTTAACCTCCTTTAATCCCTCATGGAACATAGGGCGGAAACAGTTGTCCTCTAGCGGACTCTGTTTAGCGCGACAGCTCTCAGCTCCGACCAGGATCTCCCAGTTGTTGCGGCTTCTGTTAGTAGGGTTCTCCTCCACGTTGTTCTAGGTCTTCCTACTCGACGGGATCCTTGCGGATTCCAGTCAAGGGCCTGTTTGGCTAGATTTTCGTCTTCGCGTCGCAAGGTGTGGCCAACCCAATTCCATTTCCTTCGTCTATCCTTTCCTTCTTTCCTTGATACTCTATTAGACAACATTAAATTATCTAATTTCTCCTGGAAAATTAAACTATTAATGAATTATTAAATAAAATTATTAACAAACCAAAAATTCAACTGTGTTTCTTTCCAGGTAATGCAATTTGGACGTATTGACGGAAATGCATACACCTTAGATTTTCAATATCCGTTCTCGGCTCTTCAGGCTTTTGCTGTCGCTCTAGCAAATGTCACACAACGCTTGAAATAAATAAATAAGTAAAACAAACAAAACAAAAAATTAAAAATAAATTTTTTTAATTAAATAATATGAAAAAAAAACCAAAACGCTAAAATAAAAAGGGAATAACAAGCTAAGAGACATCCATCCATACACGCATTTGTAAAACAGTAAGAAATATCCAACAAAAACAAAAAAAAAACAAAAAAAAATAAAAAATATTATTAAATATAAATAATTAAAATGCCAAACGGTAATGGCATTTAAAAAATAAAAAAAATTTGTTAACGTTTTATAAAACAAAAAAAAAAACAAAAAAGAAAAATTAAAATGAAAATCGGCGCTTTAAGTATTTCTTTGTAATATTTTGCGAAGAATTTATGTAAATTTTTGTGCAATAGTTAAGTTTATAAGATGATATTTTACAATTTTTTATATAACTGAAAGAAGTAAAACAAAAAAAAACAAAAAAATAGTAAATATTTTTAATGCTATAAATACGCGAATTATGTATTAACCCAAAATAAAAAAAACACAAGACAAAAAAATTAAAGAAATATGTAATGAAAGAAACAAAATTGTTAAGGGGCCGGGCCATCCATAAATTACGTCACACGTTAGGGGGGAGGGAGGGGGTCGGCGAAGTGTGACATTGTGTGACAAGGGGTGGGGGGTCTTAAATTTTGTTACGTCACAGTGGGTTCAAAGTCCATGGACTCAAAATGACTAATCTTGTATCTTTTTAATAGAATTAATCGTTTCTTTTTTTGTTAATTTTTTGAAATGTAAGTGAATTTTATGTTGATTTTATGTTAATTTTATTAAAAAATAATTTAAATAGAAATATATTTAATTTCGGAACAGCTGTTTTAGTTTAATAACTTCTAGGTGCAAAATTGCACAATATGTAACGTCACACTAGGGAGGGGGGGTCTTCCAAATGTGACCAGCTGTGACAAGGACGGGGGGGGGGGTAAAAAAATCATGAAATTCGTGTGACGTAATTTATGGATGGCCCCTAATGAATATTGTAACGCGCATTTTTTTATTTTAATTTTGTTATATTTTATGGCTCAAAACGCGTCAACCGGATCACCATTCTCTCCAAATCATCGAACGTCGAAACCCCCTATATCCAATTTGGTACAAATCGGTTGACTTTCGAAAATTTTGTCCGCCATCTTGGATCCGGCATATTCAGTTTGGCAAATCCGACTAATTCATGATCACTTGCCCAAAAAAACCCAGGAAACTTACGTTTGGCGGAAATCGGACGATTTTTAAGAATTTTGTCACCATATTGGATGTTTGGCTACCATATTGGATCCGTCATGTTGGAATTTTTCAACATACTACATAAGATCTTTCGGGACGTCTCAATCAGCTACTGTTTGAATCAAGAATGAACCCAATCTAATAAGAAGTTTTATTTTTGCAACTTTATTTCCCAAGGTTCCGGCCGCCATATTGGATCCGCCATCTTGATTTTCAAAAAATACCATACGGCATTCGAAAGCTCATGATCTTACAAAAATTTCAAGACCTCAAACATGTGGGACCGTTGCTATCAATTTTGGAGAGAAAGGTGATCCGGTTGACGCGTTTTGGACCATAAATATTGTAAATGAGCGGCCATTTTTTTTTTGAGTTATTTAAAATGCACTTACAGTATTCTGATGTGTAAGCTTCGTGTAAAATAATTGTTTTCATTGCGAGTGTAAAACATTGCAAAACTATATTTAACTACCTATATATGTATTCATTAACAAACATTGATTATTTGAGTGTTTTCAGTTATTTGTTGCACTTGATTTTTTGTTAATTTCTAAACTATTTATTATTATTAATTGTTGCGTTAATTTTAAAAACTGTTTAAATTTATTCTTATTTATTACTAAATGCTGTTATTATAATGATTATCCGAACTTCCTTTTTATATAGAACTTGTAGTATCTTATTAAGAATTTTGTTTAGTTTATTTATAATGAATAATTTGTAAAGATTTATTTGACTAAGAACAATGTAGAGTGTATATTAGTTCTTATATGATCCATGCTATTTAAGTTCGTTCAAAAACAATATGTTTCATATATTTCTTAAAAGACAGACACGATATAAGTTCTAAAAAGTTTCCTTCATCAAAGAGCTCCGTGTTGACCTTCCTGAAGAAAGAGACACTGAAGGGCGATTATTAGATACATTCGTTGCAGAGACATCATAACTTTATTAAAAGTATAGCCTCCAAAAAATTTACTCATCACTGAAACTAACTTTGAAAATAACTAATTTCAAAGTTCACAGAAGAGTAAACGACCGTTTTCAGTAGACCATTCGACGCGAGTCATTAACATTTCTGACCAAGCAGCGTAAAGACTGTATCAAGGCCGTATCAGATCAAATTTTTGAGCAGCGACAGCAGCAGCGGAAGAGGCAGCATGCTGCTTCTTGTATCAGATTCGTTGTAGCAGCAGCAGGCAGCAAATGCTTTTTCGTCTTAAATAAAAAACTGAAATGTCAAAAAAGCTGCCTTGATGGGCAGCAAAATTAGGATTAGGAATGAAAATGCAGCGGCAGCATTTAGTGCTGCTTCTGTGGTCATGTGACCCGCTTTGACCAATAGAAACAGTTTGCTGCTGATATTTTTGTTGCGCTGCTTTGGATCTGATACAGCCTTCAGACTATACTATTGTATCTTGGGCAAAACCTAGGTCAGCGAAGAGTGATTACTTGATAAAAAAATCCCATAACTATCGGTGCATCCATAGGCGTAGTTCAAAAAGGCAGAAGCTCATTATTTGTGATCATTTCTATTCCACCATATCATATTAAACTATCTATCTTCTATTCAAGTTTCTGTATGTATGTATGAACGTGTGCATGTATGTATAGCGGGGCGCACCAATCATCGCAGAGCTTCGAAATTTTGCATGAAGGTCCATAGGGCTCTTCCGTGAAATACCTCGAAGCCTGATTTTCGAAATTCAACATGGCCGCCGAAAAATGACCGAAATTCAAAATGGCCACCCAAATGTGAATTTACAAATTGTGTTGCAATTCAATGAAAATTGGTATCTAGGGATTTTTAAGGTGGCTAATAACGAATTTGTGGTCAAAAACTTATAAATTCAAAATGGCCGCGCTAATATGGCCAACGAATTTGTCAATTGTGTTCCGATTCCAATGAAAATCGGTATCTGGAGTTTTTGGTGGTAACAAATAATGAATTTATGATCAGAACTTATAAATTAAAAATGGCCGCGTCAATATGGCGGACGAATTTTTCCAATTTTATTCTGATTTCAATGAAAGTGGGGTATCTAGAGGCTCACGAGGTTGGTGATCTTTTAGTTTGCCTTACAGAGCACCTCAGCCGAAGTTTGCATGGATCTGGTGAATCCAGTTTGGTTGCTTTGGATATCTCCAAGGCTTTTGATAGAGTATGGCACTCAGCCTTGTTAGCTAAACTCAAAGCTATTGGAATTGACTCGCTTCTGTATAAGTGGGTTGAGAGTTTCCTTTCCGGCCGTTCAATTAAGGTAGTATTGGATGGCGTCAAATCTGAATCTCATCCCATCTCTGCGGGAGTCCCCCAGGGGTCAATTTTATCACCGGCCCTATTTCTCATCTTTATAAATGACCTACTTTCAGTCCCCTGCAACCCACTTCTCAGCTTCGCTGACGACGGTACTCTACGTTACTCGTACAGCTTCGATACAAGACAGACTCATGCCAGATCCTGTCTTGATGATCGCGAACTAATGTTCAACTCTATTAATAACGACATTGAACTTATTATAGAGTGGGGAAAAAAGAATCGTGTCGAATTCAACCCCTCCAAAACCAAGTACTGTCTTATTTCAAAGAAAAAGATCAACACATCACCATCCTTGACAGTGGATGGCGTGGAAGTAAAGGCCGACCCATCCCTACACATCTTAGGCGTGACTTTAGCCAAAGACTTGCGATGGAATGACCATATATTCCAAATCGCCAAACAAGCATCCCAGTGCTTGGGATTTCTTAAGAGGTGCAGGTTCCACCTCCAGCCATCGGCCCGTGCTGTTATTTATAAATCCTACATTCGGCCTCTTCTCGAATACAACTCCCTCATTTGGGGCGGCGCACCAATAACAACCTTAGCATGGTTAGATAAGGTGCAAAAAAGGGCACTCAAGTTAATTGATGACGACACCGCCTGCTCCACCATCGACCCCTTGAGCCACCGTAGGAATGTAGCAGCACTGACAAAATTTTATCGCTACTATCATAGTGACTGTTCCTCCGAGTTAAAAGCTCTCCTGCCTCCACGGCAATCTTATACCCGCAACACCAGATTAGCCCACTCGTCTCATTCCCTTCACCTGCAACTCCCCCTTTCACGCACTCAACAAGATATGAATTCGTTTGTTAATAGAACAACTCGACTGTGGAATAATCTCTCGCAGTCAGTATTTCCGAGCTCCTACAACATCCAAGAGTTCAAACGCAGGGTTCATCACCACCTTCTTCAATACCCCCCCGTTCCTTTTAACCCTTAACCTATACCCCCCTCCCCTCCCCGTACTAAGCTTACTGCTAGACATTGCACCATGACGTGACAAATGACATGACGGACTAGTAGTACAAAGGGTGACTCCTGAGCTTAGCACTGCCACATAAAAAAAAAAAAAATAACGAATTTATAATCAAAACTTGCAAATTCAAAATGGCAGTATCAATATGGCCGATGAATTTGAATTTTAGGGCCTATGTGGCGGGCGAATTTTGCCAAATAAGTGCAATTTGTAATTTTCTTTTGTATCAAACCAAACTAAGAACTAATATACATATACTGCACATTAAAAACATTATAAACTAATATTTTATATAAAATCATCTTCACGCACATACAATCGTAAAACTCGTATTCAAAAAACTCATTTAAAAAACAAAAAATTATCAACAAATAAAATAAAAAAATTAATTTTCTCTAATTAGTTACACTACTAGTAAAGCATATCCTACAGGCATACTGCAGATCCACATTATCTACAAGTATTACGATCGTAAGAGAAAAAAAGAAAAAACAAACAATATATATTTTTGTGCATGTTTATCATAATAAAAAGAAAAACTACAACAATAAAATAAAATGTAAAATATTTTAGTAAATAATCTACAATTGATTTTCTTTTTTAAGAAAAATAAAAATAATGAATGCAGTCAATAAATGAAAAGACAAAAACCTTTTTTTATTAGTATTTATCTCAGTATTGAACACATATCAATGCAAAATGATAAAAAATAAATTTATGTTTTGTTTATAATTTTATTTTTTTGTTTATATTTAAATTTTTAGTATTAAAACTCAATCCGTAAGTTAAAAAATCTTATAAAATTTATACAAGAATAAACTTTAAGAATAATTGTCCTGCTCGTCCTGATCTTTGAGGAAACATTGAGAAATAAAAAAAATTAATTAATTAAAAAAAAGTAAAATCACCGAATATTCCAGTAGAAATAGACGTCAAAATGAGAAAAAATCATTCGTTACACAGTAATCTGACAGCGGGATATTGTCGAACAAGCTCTTGTAAAAGAGAGAGAAAAAATCAAACTGACAGCTGCTACCCGGGGTGGAATGGTGGCGGTTTTTAGGGGTTGAAGACAGTTTTTCGCTATTAGCCCGACTAAAATGTACATCTTATTGAAAAAAGTAGGAAATCGAAAGATCTACAACTTTTGTATTTGCCAGTTTGGATGTAAGTTTGAATGTTTGACCATTTTGTTAAAAAAAATCTAGATGGCAGCTACAAAATAGCGGCCGATCTTTGCAATTGTGCTCTGTGGCCTCCTGACATGAGTATCAAATGAAAGGATATTGACAAGTCGAATACAATTAAATGTGTGGCGTCATTCCAAATTCAAAATGGCGTCCAGGACAATATTGGGGAAGTCTTATAACAGACTAAAAAGTAAAAAGTATAACCGATCAACTTCAAATTTTACACAAACATTCGAAGTTCGCATCGCATGATAATTATGAATGTATACATTATGAGTTGAGTTGAGTTGAAGTTAAATTGAAAACAAAAAAGCACTAAACGTTACAAAAAATCACAAACAAAACAAGAGATGCTAAACAACTCAACTACTGAACCCGCGTCTGTATACATAATTTCAACTCAATCCAGGTACCAGAGCGGAGTTGATCTCAGTCGACCCTAACTAAACTTGACTCCCTTCAAAATGTTGTTGGGCTCGGGTTCAAGCTGAATTCAACTCATCATGTATTAGTACTAAATGCATTCTGTCCATTTTGTAAAAAAATCAAGATGGCGGTTCCAAGATGGCGGCCGATTTTCGCAGTTCGACCGAAGCTACATAGGTATTAAATGAAAGAGTACCAAAGGTAATATACAGTAAGCTATGTAACGTAAATTTTAAATCTAATATGCCCCCCACCACAAATGGTGCACACTTGTGTTTGTGTATAGGTATGGATTCTTTTACTCATCACATTACTAAACACTATTTTTCTTTCTTCGATTTCCGCAAAGTCGTCGATGACGTCATCATAGTCTATATTTTCTACCAGCTCTCGTTCTATTGATAATATCACGCAATGACTTAAACGTGACTCATACCTAATCCCAACTCATTTTTTAATTTTTGTTCACCTTTTGCAGTTACCTTTTCGACCTTCTAAACGCTACTGTCGACAGCAGTTTAACAGAGCGGTCCCTCAACTAAGTACGAACCACGTCCAATATGCTGCTTGACCACCGCATCGAACGAGAACCAGTCTACGTTTATCCGTTTTCTTAGCCCCATACAATTCCTTAAAGGTCAATTCAGAAATTATTAACAACGCTCCATATTTGCGACGATGCGTTATCGTGGTGTAAGATCCACAAGCTGTTTGTCAACAAATCCGGTCCTTTTTGGCGAATTGCTTCACGCAAACGTCTCATAACGCGCAAATAATACTCCTTGCTGTCGGTCGGCTTTGAGGAAGGAATTCATGATACAAAACACCCTTGTAATCGATGTCGATGTCCTACCGTCCTGCCATTGCATTCATCATCGTTCACGGACTCGCGGCCACTTCTGAAACGTTCGTGCCACTAATAAAGGACTGTTTTTTTTTTCAAATCGTTGTCGAAACACTTTTCTATCATTTTCACCAATTTTTAACGCAAAATTTAATACAAACTCGTTGTTGCAAATTCAATTCCATTTTTAAAATTGTAGAATATCGAAAACATGCACAATTGCAGATGTTTCAATATGGCGTCACTTTTACAAATGTCGAGCTATGAAGCTGAAACTTTCATAGAATGTCAATGACAGATGTGGCAACTTGAAAAAAATGAGAACTCAAATCGGGCGACTGCGAGCTTCGTTTTTAAACAATTTTGATTTAACCCGGTTTTCCGCCATTTTTGCGAAAAATTTTGAGGTTAGGGTAAAAATGGTAAATACAAAAGTTGTAGATCTTTTTTCGATAGGATACACAGTTTAGGCAGAAATAACTAAAAACAATTTTCAACCCCAAAAAACCCCCAACATTCCACTTCTGACCGCAGCTGTCAGTGCGATTTTTCCTCTCTCTTTGACAAGAGCTTGTTCGACAATATCCCGCTGTCAGATTATTTTATTCGAACTCTATTTCTACTGCACTAAAAAAACAGATCATAATAAAAAAAATGTAAAACAAGAATAGAACTGAAATTAATTTAATAAAACTATAAAACTTTAGCCGATCCATATTTTATATAGACAAAAAAAAGCAACAACAATATGAAAATTATTTAAAAAAAAAGAAGAAAAAAGTAAAAAAAATATTGAAATATAAACTTTAGCTAGAATTTTAATGAAAAAAACAAAAAAAAAACCAAAAACTAGATAAAATTTAGCATAAAAATTGTTTCTGATTGTAAATCAAAACCTATGAATGTAGAGAAAGTATTTTCCTTTTTTGTTTAAATAAAATTTTTTTTGTTCATAACTTTATATTTATGTTAGTTAAATGAAAAAAACAAATCCTTCACACTATTCTATCGTCAAGTTATAAACATAATAATTAATTATTATCGCTCTAATGTTTAATTGTTTCTGAAACAAAATGTTTTCTTATCAGAAACATTAATTTAAAAAAAGTAGTCATTTATATTTAATTAAATATTCAAATTTAGCTAATTTTTTCTACTTCGAATTAAAAAAAATGAAAAAAAAATAAAATAATAAATAATTGTTAATCGATAGAAAACATGCACACACACACACACTCTTATTGAGAAATGAAAATACATAAAATCAGTTTACTTAGTACGCATAGGCAGCAGCAACAAAAACAAGAAAAAATTTAAAAAAACAAAAAAAACCTTAATTTTGCTTAAAAATGTTTATACTTAACGAAAATGTTTATACTTAACGAAAAAAAGTAAAGATTTTTGGTGGTATTGGCCCAGAAGGAAGTAGCCATGTTTTTTAGCGTATAAAATGATGTAAAAAATTAAGAAACAAAACAGAAATTGAATATTTTCATGATTAACCAGTTTTTTTGGTTAATTAATGGAAAAACGTTTAAAATTTGTAGTAAAAAAAAAGAAGAAGAAAACTCGTCACTTTCTCGTGTACATTTTGTTTCATTCTAATTTCAAAAGTGAAATTGAATGAACCGGAGTTTTATTATTTACTTGGTTTCAAATTCATGTCTCAAATAAATGTACCTATGGTAAATTTTTCGTACTAGTAGTTTTGAGCATTATTTGAAATTTTATACCTTGTTACCTCTTTCCCACTTATTCCTCTTTCCTATTTTACCGAATTTATTAGGCCTGTTTTTACGGTATTCGAAAGCTGTCAGTTACTTTCACATTACCTTGTTCTGTATACCGTGGATAATGTAAAAGATACCCCGTTTATGACTAGGTCGAAAAGTTGAGTCGAGATTGAGTTGGAATTTCGACCATCGTATATGATGTTGAGTTGAGTTCACTTTGGGTTGAAATAGAGTTGAATTGATATCAAAACATAACCTCAAATTTTTGTGTAAAATGTTCATTTATAGAAACGTAAAAATTTAGAATAAAATAATTTATTTTTCCTGTTCCAAAAAAAACGTCGAAACTAAAACTAACGCCAAATGCATACTTCACGAATAGTAAACAAACAAAACAAATGTCACTTCAAACCAAATTCAACTCAACCTGCGTATATGAGGTCAAGTATCAAATCGATCCAGGTAGGAGGGCTGAGTTAGGTTGAGTGCACCCAGTTTCAACTCGACATCCGTTTATGACTGAGTTGAACCCGGGTTGAACCTGGGTTGAACCTAGTCATAAACGGGGTAAGAGACTGACAGCTTCATATACCGTAAAAAAGGCACCTAGTGACGTCAACACTAATGCAGAAACAACATCAGCAACTTCGATTTTATATGGAAAGTAGTCCTCAAGTGACGTCAGCACTAAAATACCGTATACGGTATACAGTCTTTTATACATATTACCTTGTTTCTGTATACCGAGAATTTAAGTGCTCAGTAGTTCTGGGGAGCCACACTAGCTCTCGGTAGTTCTAGAGGCCTCCTATTCTGTATTCAGTGCGAAAGCGACGTTAGCAACAACAATTTCCGTCCTGAAATTCGGGCCATGGTAGGCAACGTGGCCGTATATTCTATTGGTTTTTGACAGTTACTGCAACGGTAGTTTCGTCGGTCGCCTCAATTAGGTTTGCAGCAGTATACTGCATAACCACACTTTTGGGCGAAAACTACGACGATCACCGCCACGGCTGTTCTTGCGGCGAAAGAAGGGCGATGTCGCTAGCTACAATCCATAAATTTTCGATCGTTACATTTCGCAGCTAAAAGAAGTAATTAAATTGTTTTTAAGTGACAGACCAGAGTCTCAGGAAGGGCCCTTTATACTGTCGACAATCTATTTTCTTCGTATAGAGTGCAATGTCGAACAGCAGCTCTAGTCGGGAAGGAGGGAACTGCCACAACCTATCCCCGATATTTTAAGTCCACCTACTCCCAACCATTACTATCGCGACTTTGATATCGGGGCAACGAGAAAAAACTCGCTGGAATGATATGCCTCCTGAAACGAGTTGAATCTCGTCAACCAACCGATGGCATACGCTTTGGTGGAGCGGGGAAGGACTGAAGAAAGCTATGGCAGGAGGAACCAGGAATGAAAAGAGCAAAGAAGAAAGAAGGAAAGTTATGTAGGTGGGAAAGTGGAAAAGGCCAAGGACAGTGGCACTGCCGGGATTCGAACCCGGGACCTCTGGGATGGTAGCCAGCCGCCTTATTCCCTAGGATACCGAGGCCCCTCAACACATGTCAACGTGTATCAACTCTTCATCGACTTTAAACAAGCATT
Source organism: Thereva unica (assembly GCA_949987705.1). Classification (NCBI taxonomy): domain Eukaryota; kingdom Metazoa; phylum Arthropoda; class Insecta; order Diptera; family Therevidae; genus Thereva; species Thereva unica. Next base: position 156,936,020 of record OX465283.1, on the reverse strand, counting down.
CGACAGCATCGACAGGGAACATATGTTTGTGGCAATGCTGGACCCAAACATCCTCCCAAAGATAGTTAAATTAACAAAAATGACAATGGAAAACACAAGGTGTGCAGTTAGAATACAAGGAAAATTGACGGAGTCCTTCCCAGTCAAGCAAGGCTTAAAGCAGGTCGATGGGATGGCACCCATGCTATTTAATCTCTGCCTAGAAGGAGTAAATCGCAAAGTAAACATTGATGCGAACGTAACCCTGCTTCACAAATCAAAACAATTGGCAGGATATGCCGACGATATAAACTGCCTTGCCAGAACACTGTCATACCTTAGAGAAATATTCACGAAATTAGAAGGTGGAGCCAAATATTATATATAAGGCTGGAAATAAATGCAGACAAGAGCAAGATTCTAATTCAGTCAAGGGTAAAAAGAAGAAGAAGAAACCCCAACTCCAACCTGGGGGGAATACAACTTTGAACGGGTAAACCAATTTAACTACCTGGGGTCCTCAATCAGCGAAGACAACGATGAAACGATAGACGTGTAAAGTAGAATAAACGCAGCGAACAGAACATACTTCTCACTACTGCCAGTCATGAAATCCAGAGACATCCACAGAAAAACAAAAATAAGAATCTACAAAACCATCATACGTACAGTAGCTACGTATGGATGTGAAGCATAGAGTATCTCCCAGAAATCCGCCGACATAATGGATACAGTGCTGTCACTTTACTCCAATTGTAGTAGATGTACTCCACATTTTTAAGTTGTTGTTCGGCATGGGCTAGAGCAGCAGTCGGCAACGCATTGGCGAGCTATAAAACAGATTAATAAACTACTGAACATTAATCGTGCCGCGTATAAAAAACATTATATATATATTATATAAAGATAATTTTATTGGTGTAGTAAAAACTTTTCACAAAGCAACTTTAAGACCCTTATTCACCTACAGGCCTCCAGCAGGCCGTGGCCTTTCAGAGTAGGTCAGCAGGTACAGCCCGATGAAGGGCACACATTACTCAGTCTGACTGAAGGATAGGTGACCTCATGATTTCCTACTTACACAGAGGCGAAGACGATAGTTTAGCGTGGCAGCTTATTAATTCAAGTGAAAACATCTTCATGGCCTCAACGGAAACTTCTGACGTAGTAGAAGTTCAGATCTTTAGGCCTGCACTGACCACTGGACCACACACAGACAGATATTTTCATTTTTCCTGGACTGCAGGAGCCAGGTAGGTGTATGGTGATATTCGGCCCTAAGGCGAAAAACTTTCAGGCCACAGCCTGCCGGCGGCCTGTATGTGAATGACGGAATGGAGAATCTTTATATCAAGAAAAAGATGAACCGTGCCGCTGCGGGCGGTAGCGCATATTCCTTATGTAGTGTGTACGTCTGTGAACTCTTATACATATGGATCAAAGTAGCAAATGCGCATGCCTCTTTAACAGCTGCGCATAAATATGAATGGGCATGCCGACGCGATGGTCGTGTGTGGCCTGTCATCATAGATCTTCTCGCGTGGCACGCGTGCCATTGGTTGCCAAACGCTGGGCTAGAGCGTTGCAAACTTGAAATTAAGGTGCATATAAAAAATGAAGAGTTACGAGTTTGCGCTACAAAGAACAAGTAAACGGAAATTTTTGCTCTTACATGTAATGATATCGGTATCTACTCCCTTTTTCGGTCAAAATACTCCACAGTGAACCGTGAACCAAAAAAAAAAAAATTAAAAGTGACAGCGCTGGATGGTCATATTTGAGAGGAAGGTTCTCCATGGAGAATCTACTACAATCATGAATTGTACGACTTATACAAAGAGTGTAAACTTTCGACCCATAGTAAACCCAAGAAACTGGAGACAAGCTGCGGAGAAGAGAGACGTCTGGAGGAAGAAGCTGACAGAGACCAAGGCTCGAATTGGGCTGTAGAGCCATCGAAAAAAAAGAAGAATAAATTAAAACCAAAAATTTTGTTTTTTTTTCCTTTTCTTATTAAGACTTTTACAAAAATAAATAAATTTCTTTACCGATTAGGTAGAACAAATACAAAAACTTTTTCTTTTAAAAAATAAGGAATAAAACTTAAATAATCTTCATCAGAAAAACGTCGTGTTTTGTTTTATTCAATATCAAGATATTGAAACAAGAAAACATGTTTTTCAATTTAACGAGATAGATTATTGCATAATAATTGTTCCCTTTAAAATATTTGAAATTGTACGAGTAGACTTTTAAATTTAGTAATAATACCTAAACAGACAATTTAACCTTCTTTTCTATTTATCCTAATTGCATAATCATATTCTTCCTTTGATTGATCCTTGTCCCCCCAGCCCCATACAGGGTGTGATCCATCTCCTGTTCTGTTCACCCTTTTCTTGATAATGTCTGGAGAAACTGCCTTAAGATCGTAAGCCCATCCGATTTTTGCAAAGAAATCAATAACTGCTGTCGACACGTTTAATGAGTAATTTCCCAGCTCAGATGTTTTGTAATCCCAGGGAAAAGCATGATGATAGTTGTGCCATCCTTCGCCTAAGACAAATGCAGCTATTACAGCGTTTTCAACTGGTGCTATATGTCTAAATAAAATAAATTGTTGAAGTTTCGTTCTTATTTATTTCGAATGTTTTTAACTTACTTGTCGTACGGCTTTCCGCCGAATTTGTGTGCTGCACTATTTATTAACCAAGTCACATTTAAGCTGAATGTCCAACGGAACATTGCTGCGATAAACCAAGAATTTAACCATGTTTCACCCCAACAATAAACTGGAATAACAGTTGGTATAATGAAGCATAAAAGTGGCATTAATATCATGTAGTATCTGGAAAAGAAATGTTTGTTATTATTTAGAAATTATTCGACAAATATGTTTATTGATCGTCTATACGGAACTGTAAAACCCGTTGCTGTGACGTTACGTGCTACATAATAAATTATTATCGATTACCGATTCGATTAACAGTCAAATATGAACAATGACAAATGACAGCCAAACCAAAATGTTGGCCAAACAAAATCAACCTGCCACATAAAACGAACCCTGTGAATGTACCTTCAAATTCATTGTGGTCGTCTACGGAGAAATCATACGTTAATATACCTTACTTTTGTAAATCCAAAAGTTGCCATACTTTTAAGAACTAATAACCCAGGCCTAAGTCGTTCTAATGAACATTGTTCGTTATTCTTGGGGAAAAATTTATGGCTGTGTGTGGTTGTTTTCGTAAATGCTGCTTCACATTTTAGACACTGTTACTTTTCAACAATAAGTTCTTTCCCTGTCAGAGAAATCAGCAGTAGAAATCATCAAAATGATTGATTGTAAAGTTTCATAGTGTAGTGCAGACAAGCTAACTTCGAAATTCTCTGTAACAAAGTGTATGACACGTAGAATTAGCAATGTGGCGTCATTCATAATTCAAAATGGCGGCCAACATAAAATGGCGGATTACCTTTATCTTTACAACCCACTCGGTATGGGTATCAAATGAAAGGTTTTGACAAGTACAATGCTATTAACTGTGTGGCGTCATTCCAAATCCAAAATGGCGTCCAACCATAATTAATCACAATACGATAGCGGGAAGAACTTTAATATAAATAAAATAAAAGGTTAAAGATACAATTAATTGCTCGCCTGCTATGCGTACCAGTACCATACGTGTAACTTATATCAGAGCGAAGCTCAGGTACTACATGCGTACTGGCAAGAGTGGAAACGAATCGTGAATAAAGAGTTCAAGACCCAGCGGCACCGACAGCAGCGTATCCGTTGCGGGGACGTCCCACTCGGACCGCCAGGTAACGGATCAAAGAAGAAGAAGACACCCGTACTATTTTAAATTTCACCGTTTTAGTGCTGCTGTTCTGATGAAAGGAGATCAACCAGCCGCCATAGAAGCAATACAACAAACAAACAGTGTTTTATTATCACACCAAAGTCAAATCTCCGATGTAATATTCAACCTATAGGCCTGATACACATTGGGCATTTTGAAGCTCGCGCTTTTGAATCAAAGAGTTCCTATTACATGAAAAAGTGCTCTTTTTACCAACAACTAGCAACCAACGCCCGCTAAACGCCAAAGCTTTATTAGGGGTCTAAAAATATAAAATGTTATAGCTTTAATAATAATTGCGACGCTTTTGATATACCTAAAGTTAGAACGTGGGATACCTTCGTTAGCTATCGTCACTTGCGATCACGCTCGCACTCACTGCGCAAGTCGTAGATATTGCCACCATTTTTTTCACTTTGTTGTCAAATAGAGACTTTCACACAATCAGTTCTCCAAGCAACTTCGGTTACTTTAAAGTTAAATATAATCTCAGAGAATTGACTAGAATTTTAGTGTACTAATAAAAAATTCTAAGAATGCTAAGCTCTATTAAAATAATAAGCTTATTTTTGTTTGCGGCACTTTCAAAATTAGCCCAATCTGGGTGATCTCCTTTGCTTCCATGCTGGGCCTTTCAGATTTTTATTGCTTTTCTCTCAAGTGCTTCTCTCCTCAATTTGTGAGGAAAAAAATATTAAAAACCATTAATATTTGTTAAATCCCCAATAGAACATCATCTCCCCTTTCAATGATCATTCGTTGGTGCCTGTGTATCAATCCTATAAGTAGATCACTATAACGAACAAAGGAATGCTATATAATGTAAGTCTAAAAAAGGCCAATAAAAATATGAGTTTAATAAATAATCAAGACAAATTTAAAGCAATGTTGCATACTAGATCAGAAAGCACAAGTCTAAGAACCAACTTCACGACAGATAGCTACAATATAGAGGTAGTGAAGAACTTTAAATATTTCGGAACAATAGTGTCGTCAACTGGAGGAAGCTTAAAGCAAAATACAACAGAGCAATCGAAGTTTTTATTCACTGCGTAAAGTACTTCATTCAAGATCTTTACACAGGAAAACTAAATTTGAACTATTCTAATCTCTTATAAGGCCTAAGGCTTGATATGGCTCAAAAAGGTGTGAACCATAACCCCAAAAGTCGAGAACTTATTAGGAACTTTTGAGAGTAAAATCTTCAGGACAACCGAAGAAAACATGATTTGAAGAAGTAGAACCAGACGCTGCATACTTGTTGGGCCTACAAGATTGGAGGGCTCTAGACAGTGAACGAGAACGTTGGAGAAAAAACTGAAAGAGGTCAGGGCTCGATTTAGGCTGTAGTACCATTGAACTGAACTAAAACCAACTGTCGAAGAACTAGCCTAATAATTGCTGACCCGGCTTTGCTGTTTATGTTCCAAAAATTAGAAGCTATAAAGCTCGTAAGCTTTTCATCTCTTTGAAACATAGGATTAAGGAACGCCAGTTGTTCCTTGCTTCGAAGATAAATTCTTTGCATAGCCCGAAAACAAAAGTATTTTGATTCAGCGAACGAATACCCCGAAATTTTGTTTTAAGACGAGATGGGAAAACATATTGGGAATGTTAGCAAGATCGGTATCGATTCGAATTCTGAATCCACAACATGACGCATAGTATAGGGCTTAGTAAAAAGCGCATGATTGCGCACACTTCGCAATATTCAGCAATTACAAGTCTGTAGCTGAATGAGTCAATTGCGCACGCAACGATCATTATTGACAGCACCAAATGTTATTGGTATAATAAAATTTCAATGACGAAAACTTTTGGCATTTTATTATAAAGATATGTTGCGTTCCATTGTGCGATCCGAATAATTACAAGTACTCGGGAGTAAAAAATATCGCCCAATGGAACGCAGCTAATATGGGCAGCTTTCGTAGTAACTCTACTTACTGAATATTGATAAATATCTAAGCCTTTTGGAAAGCTGGAATGCATCTTCATAAAAAAACAAAAGGTCGAATTTATAAACGGTAAGTATGGCAGTACCTACATTACTTATACAAACGAGTAAAAAACAAACGTTGATTAACAACCCGAAATAGATTTAAATAGTTTTAAGGTGTAATGCGATGGTAAATAAAATGTAATGTTCAATAAATTATAAATATTTGTAAGTCTAATTCTAATTTCAATTAGGGTTGCACTTGCCGTTTTCCAGCTAACAACTTATACTATTTACTTGTTACTTTTTTAGTGAACTACTTCTTGGTCTTTGCACTTTATAAATCAAAAAGGCCAATGTTTATACTTAACTCCCCTTAAACTAAACTAATTGATCTCTATTTTTTTTTTTTTATAAAACTAATTAATACCGACGGCAGTAGCATGTATAATATTGTTGCGACTGCATAAAATCAAGAGAACACAACATGAAATGACACTTTACTTACTTTTGTTGAAACCTTAGAATTGGATCAGCCTTAAGGTCAGAAATATCTATTTGTTTTCCTTTAGCAATTACTTCGGGATGTTTTTTACATAGTAACCATCCAATGTGTGAGAAGAAGAATCCTCTAAAAAATATTATAATTAATGAAAATTTGCTTCTATTGTTTTACTTTGTATTAAACTATACCTTTTCGAATTATGAGGATCAGCGTCTGTTTCGGAATATTTGTGATGTACTCGGTGATCTCTAGCCCAATGTATGGCCGCATCTTGGAATGCCATCGTAAAAAATATCATTAAAATTACTCTTAAGGGCCATTTTGCTTTATATGCCCGATGTGCCCACAGTCTATGTACTCCAGCTGTTATCCCTATTCCTGATATAAAGTATAATAACATTGCTGAAAGATTCAAAGAAAAATTGATTAGAACTAATAATTACACTATTAGGAAGTTTATCTGAACAAGAAGGTGCTCATTTATTTAGGGGATTATGTCCCACCCCCTTTTGCGAGCCCTTTTGAGCTGGTGTCGCCCCGCTAAGGATTTAGGTGGTTATTTTAGGGTGAGGGTCGATGATGGCGAGAGTCATCCTGTGAGGCTTCAGTAGGTAACCTCGCCTTTTGTGCTTCCTTGGTGATCGGAGCAGAAATGGTTGCTTACGAGGTTCTGGCGGTCACTGATGGGACCATATAAGTTTAGCTGGGAACAGTTTTGGTCATAGGCTTTTATATCGCCCTGAACCTAATCTGTGCCCAACCAAACTTGTAGCCAATTTGGCCTCCCAACCAGTGTCTCCATATACACGGTAATTACCGTAGATGCACCGTAATCTGGTATTTATCTACCGTCAAGGTAATAATGTATTACCGTGTCATATATCACCGTATTACCATTATAAATTATGTTGTTGTAAATATTTCTTCATGTAATGCGTAAAACGAATCTCAGTCAGTCAACTTAACAAATTTTGTAATGGCAATACTGCTTTTAGTCGCCGGGGATCCCCCAATAACTAAAAGTCTATCTCCACTCATACATAAATAAAACTACCAACAAGTCTTGGCAATCTATTCTCGTCCGTATTTAAATATCGGAAGGAGTGTTTGTAAGCGTGATGGATGAATGACCTAAAATTACGTTGTGTTTTCTTCTAGTTACGACGCGTTACAAATACGTAGCAAACATTTAAATCTAAGAACTGTTTCAAGTTCCAGCTTTTATCTTAGAATAATCGCAATTTTAAAGTTATAGAGAGAGATTTTACGGTTTTAAGTTTAATATTTGTTTTCAAATGCCGAATGCGAGCGCATTTTCAGCCAAATCAATGATATCAAAACGAAAAAAAGAAACAAACTTCTAACCAAAACAATAAAAGGGAATATTTTCACTCAGCAATCAATTAAAAGAAATGGCAAAAACTGTGTGGATTTCAAACCAACTAGCGACATGTTGTCAAAAATGAATAAATCCATTTACGAAAAAGACACTGTCATGCTAGGAGAGTCTGATTCAGAATAATAATATGTTTCACAAGTTATTTAAATTTTCTTTTGTTAATAATTAAAACGCAAATATATTCAGACTTGATTTGGTTCATAATCTGGTTTTTTCCTTTGAAAAATTACACGGTAATTTACACGGTACACTTTTAGCAGATTCACCGTAATTTTGGTAGAAACACCGTATTTTTACCCTTACAACACGGTAACTCTCGATTTACATATGGAGACACTGCTCCCAACCCAGCTCCCGTCCGCCCCAGCTCGTCAACAAACCTCCCGTTCTCAGAGAATATCATCTCAGTGAACGGTGCGTAGCGCATCTCAACATAATGTCAATGAGGTCTGCTGTTGCGGCCAGGAAATTCCCGAACACACCAGGCTCGTTCCTTTACTCCACCACTCATCCCATGGCCGGGGCTGAGTCCGTACAGGTAATGACCAACTATCCCGAGCGCGCAGTAACCCCTAGGAACCTGGGCTGAACATTTTATTTATCGTTCGAAATTGTTTTTCGCATTCATTTTGGCGCCCCTTTGCCACATGGTGTCTAGAGCGACCGCTCCACTCGCTCTATCCTAGAGCCGGCGCTGGGCAGGTCGACCACCTCTTAGTTGATTACCACGTGGAATTTCAGCCACATCTGTCGCTGGTCAAAACCTATGTCAAAAACACAGGCTTATGGTATAAACCATTCTCTCACTTTTGTTTAGATCCCAGATCATAGCCTCCATACTATGTGAACCCTGACCAGACAGAGCTGTGGCTGTTGGTTTGAAACTGGCTATTTGTCACATCAGTTAAGTAAAGACGCCCTAAAAGATTGTATCCTGAAGAGGTATGCTGAACATTGTAGGTACACACCTGGACTGGTGAATTAATGCAGAATGAGGTTGCACTTTCAGTGACGTCATCGCTCAAGCTCCCAATGAATTTGAAACATAGAAACCTACATGTAACATCAGAAAAAACTCCCGTATTGCCACAGTCGTGCAAAAGTATAATTTGGGTCGAATGCCATAGTGCTCGAAGAGCTTGACAGGGCTTTTCATTATTTCCAACCGATGGGAGGCGCTTTGACACTACTTGCAAGGGATTTTCGCTTAACTTTGCCTGTTATACCTCGATCAACGCCTGCAAACGGAGAGACTCTATTCTTTTCGAATATACTTTCATGGTGGGATTTGATACACTACCAATGGAAAAAGGGATTTTGAGATTCCCAATTGTTTTGGCGCACGCCATACTATTGGCTTATGGGTGCAGCGAGGCGCACCAGATTCCAACTAGTCTTCTAATAACTTTTATTTTCCTGAAAATAATCACACATACGAAATATAATAAGTATTTTTTATTATCACTTACCAAAAATACCAGTTTGCCATTTAGCTGCAGTTAATAATAACCATGCTCCATATAAAGCTGCTATATGTAAATATGTAAATAATATTATATTTCTCCAAACTAATGTCAGTTTTGGTTTTTCAGATTTTTTCACATCGTCTATATTATTTGTAGTTAGTCCACCATCTATTGTATCTGCGTCGCATTCGTATAAGACCCCTGTAGCTTCACTCGTCGACAGTGGCTGAGTAGCTGCCGTCGCATGTGGTGCCATCGTTTACCTAAAAAAGAAGAAAAAGGTAGTGTAAGATTTAGTCTTGTAATCAAGTAATTGAAACAGCCACCTTTTTCAAAATTCAACAATTTCAGATACAGACCTATTTAGATTAAATAACATTTCAAACAGCATATCTACCTGTAGGGCATTAATTTTTTGAACTGGGACATTTAAAAAAATGGAGGCCTCAATAGAATGTACCATAGTGTAAGGGAAAAATGTACTTTCTCGTGTAAGTCCTGCTCAACTCTAATTCGCACACCCCCAATATGGTCTTTCGAATGATCCTCTACAGATGACACCATACTTATGGCTCATAAAACCGGTTTGACGAGACTGCTCGGAACTAGTGATGAAGAAGACTGGTCTTGCACGTTTAGCAAGACCAAGCAAGTCCAAGATAAAACAAGACAAGGACAAGACAAGACTGAAAGGTCAAGATAGCAAGACTTTTTGCTCATCACTAAATGACAAAAGTCTTGCAATTATAAGCAGTCTTGTCTTGCACATTTAACAAGACCAAGAGAAGAGCAAGATTTTCTGCAAGACTTTTTGCACGACCTCTTGCTCATCCCTGCAAGACTTTTGGCATTTAGTGGTGAGCAGAAGGTCTTAGTTTCTGGATCTTGTTCTCTTCTCTTCACCTGTCTTTCTTGGTCTTGTTTTGATTTAGCTAAATGTGCAAGAAAAGGCAAATCCAGTTTTGCTCGTCACTACTTGGAACGTACAAGAACCGTACTTATATATAGTCTTCTCTTTATAAGAAATCTGAAATTACTTCTCAGGGAGAAATAGAACCCTGAAATATCGTTAATAGAATGCTCCTTAAGAAGCTTGAACAGCTACCTTTCCCATACCAATTCTATATTAGATATCTTTAGAATTGCATATCCGCAAAGAAGAGCATTCCTTTTAGTGCTTCTTTAGAAGCGATAAAAACTATCTAATAGAGATGGCGGCCTAAGGATATGTGAATAAGTTCTTGTGTCGAAAAGCTTTTTTATTTTTGTTCACCTTCTGTGCATTTGATTTTTCGTCTTTCCTTGGTGGAAAATGTAGTGCTGCAAGATCAATCTTAGAACACTTCTTAAAAAGCTAGGAGCGCTCCAGTTCCCATATCAATTCAATATATCTCTTTTTATCATTACAAGTCCACAGAGGGGAGAACTCTTTTTAATGCTCCTTTAGAAGGTTTTTCGAAGCATCCAAAAAGCTTTGTAACTCTCCAATTTACAGCGCCTGTGGATATGCGTGAAAAAGATAATATTTTTGTTCATCTTTTGCAATTGCCTTTTCGTCGTAATTTAAACGCGAGTGGCGGTTTTACGAATGGGTTCGTGAAGTTCACCTGAATACTACGCACGGCCAATGCTGCTTGACCTCCTTAATCGAACGAGAACCAGTGTACTATATTGTCCAATGGCAACCTTAACAGCCACCAAAACAATTGCCAGTTTTCTTCCTCCTGGGGTGGAAGCATAGAAGTCGTTTCAACTCTTTTGTTACGAGTTTTGTAATGGAAAACTCGAAACAGATGCCTTGAACCGACTTCTGTACTGCCACTCCTGGTCCAGTCAGTCATTCCCCTCTTAAGCAAGTGCACAATGGGGTTCTAGTTGCCAGACAGATCACCGATCGATAACCAATAATACCGATAAATGCATATATTTATTTCCCGAAAATCAAACCTCAATTCACCTACCTGCCCTTCGGAAAGCATACAAGCAAGAATCAAAGAGTGATGTGAATTTGCTACCTTTGTAACCTGTGTGAGAAAAGCTCTAAACTTGGTAGGTGTGCATACCGCTGAGTACGTTTCGATCATAGGTTCTCCTCAAAATAGAGAAAAAGGCGAAAAAACTCAAAAATATCGCATATTTCTCAAAAACTAAGCTTTTTTCGAACTACGAGTTGTGAAAATCAGGTTAGGATAACCCAAATCCTTCGCTTGGTGCCGGTCTCATAGCTGTGGGAAAAATTTCAGTGATTTTTTGACTAATTTGAGCGGCCACAATTTTCGACCATAAAATTCGTCTGTAAGATCATTTAGACCATAGTAAAGATGATTCCCGTTTTGATGTAGACCGACTTAAGTTCGAAAAAAATGCACAAAATTCGATATAAAATATATTTACCGTTGCTATTCTACTAATATCACTTTATTCCGCTAAAACGACTTCCAAAATCAAAATTTTATTGTCCTTTAAAAAACACAAAAATTTCGTCCTTTTTCAAAAATCACCACTTTTATTCTTAACCATAAACAAAATAGCTCAATATCAACACGCGAAGCTTTTCGGCAACTTTAAACGCGGACTTAATCCAACCAACTCGAACGGGATAAAATTTTAGACTGAACCAACGGACCTACGGCAATTGTTTATAAAAGCTTCTTCTTTAAAAGTCTAATTTTTAAGGGGTAAAACGTTGACGATAAGGCAGAACAGAGGTGGAATGCGTAAGCTGATGAATGGGGTCGATCGCGTTGCGAAATAGAGGATGAGTTTCTGTTAAGGAAAGCCACCCTTGAGGGTAGAGTAGATCAAAATATCAATAAATGTGAAATTAGTACAATCTTGGATTTTAAGTGAGATAAACTAAGTTGATGTTCATGATAAAATTCCGATTAGAGATTAACTTTATTAATATGTACAGATCCTTATTATAGCACCTAGGGCGGGGGGTTTAAATAAAAGGTCCAGTTCGCATTATTGCATATAATATTTTTTAAGAGGCATTCGGCAGCTAGTGTACTTCGTATAACCCGATCTGAAGCCAGTTCACGCAATTCGATATCAACTGAATACGACACCATTTTGGTTCACGCAATTCGACGTTTTATGCTTGTCGTTTTAAAATTTGTGATTTAATGGATGAAGAAGCACTTGATATAAGGCAATTTTTTTTTAAAAAACGGATTTCAATGAAAAATCAACAATGTATTTGCTGCGGTTCCATTAAATTCCCCTTTTTTACACGCGGTTTTTAATGAAAACGACATTCGACAAATTGAAGTGACTTTCGGTCATCTAGATTTGTTAATTACATACTGTGTTTTCATGCAGAATATACCCCATCTTACCTCTGAATTAGCGCCTATGAAAACTGGGGTTGAGTAAAGCTTCGTTAAACTCGTACTGCAAGAGTACTGCACGAAATTAGTCGGGTTAAGCAGAGTTTTTTTATATGTGCTTGGTTATGGAGTATGCGTTATATGCACATATACGGACAGCGGCGACACAAAGGTAAATGGCATCGAGTTAACTAGAGGGAAAAGCTTTCTGTAAACTCAACGAAAACTCTACCCCGGCTCATGGAAACACAGTAATTGATCAATATATTTACCTCTGATTTGTCTAAACATCTAAAGAATAACGGTCTAAAGAAAACCTATCTAAACATACTACACGGTTTCATAAGATTCCTAAAGAATTTATCATTTTTCTTAGTTGAAACTGAATCCATTGCATGCATAACTTGTGGTGGACTAAAGTCTGAATATAATATGAAAAAAATAGGTAAAAAAAAACTTTTAAGTTAGTCCCCATATTTTTATTTTAGTCTGTTAAAAGTCCCAGAATATTTCTTAATCCGTTGACGCAGCGACACAAATTGTCCCTTAGTATACGACATGAGAAAACAGCACGGCTTCTATTGTACGATTTCTTACCAGACGTCAAAATCTCATGAAGGTCCATGTTTGTGCTCTCATTATTTTCTAGCTTTTGGTACAGCTTAACTTAAACGTTTTTTTTTTACCTATTTTTTTATTTTCTTGTTTGTTTTTAGTTTGATCTTTGGCTGGTATAATTTTGCAAACTCCTCATCCTTTCCAACTCTTTCAATGAATTTTTATTATACCCTGTCTTACCTGTAAATTTTTGACAATGAAGTTCCTCAATACATAGCCCTTCCAAAGCCCTTACGCGACTCAATGCTACGCTTCCTCAAACAGTTTGGCGCCAAAATACACTACAGCATGGTCAACAATACTACCATGCATTTTATGGACAGTGGAGGCCCATGAAAAAATTATTGGCAATATCCTTCTCTCGGCCGTTCCATAATTAAACTTTGCTGAAAATTTTACGGCTTTAGGATGGGTAAGGTGTACGACCACCCAGAGCCGGCGCTTAGGGTTTTTTGCGCCCGGTGCAGTATGCCATTTTACACACCAGTATTTCATATTGCACCCCATCGGCTCTATATTTTTTGAGATCGCAATGAAGGCAAATGGAAAACACTCACAATTCCTTTAATAGATGAAACTTCTAATTCACTCTTCGATTTTCTAAAATTGCGCCCTCGCCCAATTGCGCCCGGTGCAACTGCACCATTAGCACCTATTAAAGCGCCGCCCCTGCGACCACCTTTTCAAAATCAATTTTAACAGATGATATGCCTGTTTCATTCATTTGCGTTCGACGAAACTGAGGCCATACAATCTCTGTGAAGTAGACAATAGCGCCGTTCACCAACCCTTTTGAAACATCGACGCTAGCACGTAACATAACTTTGGCTCTTACGAATAATTCAAGTTCTTGTGGTAAACAGTTATATCGGTTATATTAACGCTGTCCATATTTCGTGAGGCGTCTACCAGCTGCTCCTGGGCTTTGATTTTGTATATACAGGCACTTTTGTTTCGGAACGAATTAAGAACCGCATTGATGTGATCGTTAATCTGTCGGTTGGTTGGGTATACTCTTAACGCCTTATCGATAACGAACTTACCAATTGCATCTTGAAGAACTCTTCCCATATGTACACTAAAATGCTCAGATGTCAGGTCGCCAATTCGCAGTGCATTTAGCACATGAATGAACGCACTGCCTTCTCTTTGACGCATGTTTTCAGTGAGCTCACAACGCGTGAATAAATGCCAGAGATGCGGTGCTCGGATTGTTTAAATATAAGTGTCCCAGAGCGTTTAATTGAAGGCAGTTGCCAGAGATCTCCAAACAGTAATACATTGACTCCCCCAAAGAACTCGTCATCACTGTTTTTGCCAGCGCCATTTTAAATTTTCTAATTTTGACAACAGATTCATTAATTCCCATTTTAGTCTTTTTTTTTTAATTTTTGCCTTTAAAATTCCCCGAATCCGATTTCCAATGCATTCAGAACATATTTGCAAAAATCATCCGCCATTTTGTATTTTCAAATCTTGACCACAGAATCGTTATTTGTTGTTGTATTTGCTATCATCTAATCCCGGTTTGAACGGCCGACGCCTAATTTCAACGGAATCGTTAACCAATTGCAAAATTCGTCGGCCATCTTGGAAACGCCATTTTAATTTCTTCATAAAATTGTCAGATTGCATTGTCACGTTGCAAAGTTTCATAATATGGTGCAATTGGCATTTTCCTGCTGCAGTACTATTAGACCATGTCCATCAAATTATAGATCTAGGTGTTGTTCATATAAGAAGTAAATTTTAATTTGCATTTCGATAAAAGGGCTGCCAACGAGCCAACGAAAAGGCCTCAAATTATGACCATGTAGGAGTTACAAAAAGCCATTTCTGTTCGCTACTCTGGCCTATCCAGGATTACGCTTCTACCATCTGCGATTCTACATATATTTCAAGTAAATAAGAAGTTCATAAATTTTTTTACCATGGTACATTTTCTCTATTATTGTCATATTCAACAGGTCAAAAACCCCTAAAGCAAATTTTGAATCTATCGTTCATTATTTAATACTCTCTAATTTCATTCCTCTAATTTACTCCAAGTCTTCTGCTTCCTCCTTTTATAAATGACTTTGCCTGCAATTTTAGAATAAACAATTACTTAGTAAATCAATTAATTAATTATGCAAGTGTATTTAATCAGAATCAATGAAAAATACTAGAAACCTACTTTTCGGAATGTGTAACTGCCCAAAATTAAGGTATGCAAAGGTAAAACACGCAGACTGAAACTAAGAACAACAACTACTGAGTGAAGTTGTTTCCTGGAAATTACAACAATCAAAGTGAAAAGAAATAAGGTCATGAGTCCGGCCCAAGTTGGTTTCCTACACACGGTAAATATGGCCAAATTTGGTATGTCGCAATGAACCAGAAATTGGAATTAAAGTAAAAGCGTTTAAGTAATGCATATTCTATATTTAGAGAAGAACTACGTGTTTGGTGTGTAGAAGTGTGAAAATAATACCCGAGTGCACAGGATTTTCAAAAGAAAGACAGATTATATGTGAAAGACTGCAATGCACGGTAATAGCAAAATCAGATACACACCTGAACTGAACGTACCCTCCATATAAACAATAAAACAAGCTTGAAGCCTATAGTACAGTCAATCTGTGGCCTTTTTCATAATTGCATGGTTGCTTGCCTGCTTGCATGCATGCTTGAAAAAGAGCAACTGTCAGGTAAATCAGTTGCGCAATCTAGAAACTTTGCATTTTTGAATGAAAGCCATCAGCTGTCAAAAATATGTCATATGTGACGTTTCAAGCATAAAGTTGTTTTTCCTTCATTTTCTGAGTTCTTTTACCGCAGAAAAATAAAACGAAAAGATGGATCGAGAAAATATGATTAATGTTAATGTCAGTTTGTTGATAGATAACTCGGCTTTATTAGATCCGGTCCGAAAATTTGTAACTTCACGGCGAAAACGAAGGATAAATTATGTGTCTTGTTTAGCTCGTTAATCTCTAGTTTCAAAGAAGTTTTATCCTTGGGGTGCTCCAACTCTCTTCTTCATTATTTTCGCCATAGAATACATAACATTAATTTGAATAATAATTTAAATTAAAATAAAACACACCTAACGATATCGAAAAACTGAATATCTTCTGCCAACATTTCACGTTTGACACTTTTCTTCTTCTTTAATCAGATAAGCATGCGTACAAAAATAGTTGCAAGATTTGCGCAGACCTATCAAGCAGGTTGCAGTTTTTAACAAATGATGATTGCACATTTGCTTTTTTGAATACCATGCAAATGATCGATTTGCGCAACCATGCAATTATGAAAAGGGCCTGTATTTTTGATTTGAAAAAATTACACCGGGGATTTTTTTTTTCATAAATCGTTAGGGGGTCTTGAAAAAGCTTAAACCCAGATTTGTGACCTCCCACCACTTGCAGGTTCCTGGAAAACTCAAAAAGTTTTTTGATGCATTTTCCTCGGAATCAGTGCACTTTAGAGAAAAAGTTTATTAACAAAAAATGTAGAGGACATTGCCGTTTATAATTCATGTCTTTGAGTCAATTTCGTACCACTTAAAATGCAAAAGGTAGGAGGCGCTAAAGCATCAAAAAAAAGTGTTTTTTCGTTTTTCACTCAAAAAACATTTTTTTAGCGAAAAAAAACTATATACTGCAATCCATAGACAGGTCCCAGGGTACCTTATGTTGTTCTGTACACCGAATCTTCCTATTCACAATGAATTGACATAGCTTCTTTCATTTTTAAGAAAGGTTGTTACTAAATAACAGTTTCAGAGAAGGGATGTGTTTGCCTGACTACCCACCCGGACCACCCCACCCGGATGTTTGCCGGCACTGCCTGTTTAGACGTTGCGCTAAAGGGCATGTGACACGTATCCTCTTCATCCCTACTTCTCTCTTTACTCAAATATCCACGTCGAAATTCTAAAAATTTTTCGACCTCTTTTTCCACTTGGGATCAAGTAGCTATGAGGTTTCCTCAATGAGGACAAATGGAAGATCTCTTATGGCCCATTTTACACGATGAAACACGAAAAAGCTCGGTTTGAAGGACAAGGTCGCAGAAACTTTGTTTCGTGTTTCATTGTGTAGAATGAGGCGAAAATGAGGCAAGGCGTTGGATGCCCGTCTTAACGGTTATCGGTTCACATGTTCCCCTCTCACAATGATTATGCTCCGTCGCCCCTGCATCAAGACAACCTGAACAAACACCGTTGCTCCATGAATATCTCCTTAAGTATTGATCGAAAACCTTTTACGTCCACCCCCACCATCCGATATAAGTATGTTGTAAGAGACAACTTTCCCTAAAACTGTGCCAAAATGGGCTTTACATTTTCTTTAGTTGCTTGAACTATAACTTATTATTAACGGTGTTTAGACGAACTTTGTAGATAAAAGGAGAGGTGGAGCGGTACCTCTCATTATCCCCACTTTCCCTTTTATCGACAAAGTTCGTGAGGAGCGCTGGTGGGAACGAACCGTCTAAACACCACCTTACAAAGAAAAGAAACACTTTCTCCAACTAAATTCAGAATTTCACTGATTACGACAAAAAAAAATCAACCTTTTCAATGTCCCCATTTCCATTCAAAGCGACCTGCTACTGGGAAAGAGACTAGGTATTTATTAGAATATTTTAACATGAATGTACATGAAAATTACCAATTTGTTGTTGAGCAAGCTGACTTTATATGTATGCAGACCTAGTAATAAATGATAATTTTATACAATATGATTTGTTCAACATTCGAAATACATACATTGAAACACTGAAGATTAATGAATCCATACCTAATTAAACATCTAATTAGTATTTAAACTCTTTGTTGGAATTAAAAGAAACGAATCAATAAAACAAAATAAAACAAACCGAAATCAAAATTTATGCAGGTTATTAGGCCACTCCTTATTTTGCAAATGCAGTATCAACAACGATCGGTTAAAATTTCCTCAGGAAATTCCGGTGACCCTTGTTTTATATTAGTTCCAGTTCCTTTCCTGTAATGGGTAGCAACTGATCGAACTATTTGATTATAAACAATTGAGTAACACAGTTATTTTTTTAACAATTTTTCTACACAGGCAACACTGCGAAATTCAGCTACAAACTTCTAATTGCGGAATTCTGAAGTGGTGCGCTAGTGTTGAGTTTTTCAATTCACACCGCTCGTTTTGTTGTTTTCTACCAACTATTGTACCCCCCGTCATCGATTTATTTAAATATGTTTATTTCGAATTTAAATTACGAAACCCATTTAATTATGAAAAAAAAAACTAATCAAGCACTTTACTAATTACAACAATTAGCATATGGGAAAGCACACCTTAAACTACGCACGTGCATACAGGGGTCAACATTTTTGTAGGATAAATAATACCATGTTCGCACTGAGCCGAAATTACGTGATTTCGGCTCTTTTGGTGATTTCGCTCAAATCACGTTCAAAATCATGTGATTTCCCATGTATTCTTGTGATTTCGAAATCATCTCAAACCTCGTAATTTTGGCAAAATTACGAACGAAATCATGTCGAAGCCAATACTCAAACCTAAAAATCGAATTCAGCTCAATTCAGCACGTCTCTCTTGATGGTGAACTTGTCAGTTTGACACATTTTAATAACACAATTTTGATTTTGCAGATTTTAACATTCTTCAAAATACAAAAACCCAAGATATATTAAATAAATAAGCTATGGGCTTTGTTATAAGAGGAATTGCTATTGAAATTCGGGCAGAAAAAAACGAAGACATGAGTAGTGCTAGGAAAAACTGTCAAACGAAATCATTTCAATCCAGTGCGAACGGTTCTACATAATTTCAAAATCACTTTCCGAAATCACGTAATTTCGGCTCAGTGCGAACATGGTATAAAGGGTGAATTCAAAAACACAACACTTCCGCAACACTGCAGAATTCAGCAATTAGAAGTCTGTAGCTGAATTCTGCAGTGTTGAGTTTTGGAATTCCTTCTTTGGCGGTGAGTGTTCTATGAACAAGTGATTCTCTTCCCGCAATTTCCAAATTACATTTACTAGAATGACAGCAGGACCTCAACACGGTATACAGAAACATTGTATACCGTGGACCGTCAGCAATTGCTAATCGAGACGAGACTCTCAAGCGGTGAGTGCTGAACGTTTTTACTCAGCCAAGAATTAACGTGCCTGTTTAGATGATTCGCTTCCATCAGGAACGCTCCTACGAAATGTATTGGTGAAGAGAGAAATGGGATCGTACCTCACATCATCACCACTTCTACCTTCATCGACAAAGTGGGAGCGAACCGTCTAAAGTCTGCACCTAATATAACGTACCGTAAGGTAACTCTACAGAACCTAAAACTTAAAGTACGGAACAGCGTATTAACGAAAATATGCTCCGAAATTTCATAGCATTCGGTCAAGACCTTTTTTGCTTAAATGAAACGAGTTCGGCTAAGTGTCATAAGGACCTCAAAATTGATTAGTTTTGCTAATATCTAATAAACTCGTTCGAATAAAACCCATTCTAAATGAAATTACCTTTTCTTGATTCAGCAGAGCGATAGCTTCCCAACAAGACATCACTAGTCAAAATCCGAGCACTCTTCAAAAATCGTGCAAACATTGCGTTACCCTTTACAAAGATCATGAATTTCTCAAATCTTAGATCAGCACTTTTGTACTTCATATCCATCATACTAGGAAGCTGATCGTGTGGGCCGAAAGGGTCAAACCTACAACCTAACTAGTTTCCTCCATGGTTTTTGTGCAACGTACAATGAACCAGCTTGATTTGAGATGTCGTTAATTATGGCATCCTTCCTTGGCTATTAAGCAACAAGCACTCACGCAGCTCTTGAGTGGAAATGGAGGATATAGAAAATACCTCCGTCGTTTCGAGCACGATGGCATTGCGCTTGGACTGGTATAACCTAGAGAACGTTCGCTTTTATTTATGATGTGAGATTCGGCGAATATGGGCCAGAACCATAGGCATTTTTCATGTCACACGATCAGTTGCTCTCAAATTCCGGGTGAGTATTTTCAATTCTAACCCCCATATCCAGATTATCCGCCGGTCATGTAATCAGGTACTATAATAAAACTTAAGGATATTACTTTAAAGACTTTTGAAAAGCTATTCGAATACGTAAGGCAGTTGTTGGGATTGCCCCCATTTAATTTGTAATGAGGTTTGCCTCATAGGGCCCTTATGAGAAACTGATAAGGCATACCTCACTTCAATATAGCTGATTGTGCGGTGTTCATAAGGAAACCAAGGGAAAAATCCTTCTTTCGGCATGCCTCTCATTTGCCGCATGAGGTGCACACGCTGCATGAGGCAATCCCCCTTTTAAGTGGTAGTTGGGTGGGGTTTAAAAAGCTTACAGTTATAAATTCTTAATAGCTATATTTAGTTTTCGTATGAACATACTTACTTGTGTGCGGCGCTTCGACCCCGCTCCTTCGCTGCCTGCGACTGAAACGCCCCTCCATCGTTCTGGGTTATTAGGTGTACAAGAAATTTTTTGGATGTGGATTTCCCCACCCAAAGCAAAAGTGAAGTGCGTGTACACTTTTTCTTCCATCCCCATGCCCTCCGCCGCCCCTGTCTTGATGGGCAGGCGCTTGGTGTTAGGCAGAAACTACAATACGGCCAGACACTACCGAGAAGCTCGCCAGCCTGTTCAATATCCTCAGGTTATGTTGAGTGAATATTGTTGAGATTTCATGGGTGAGGCCGGGATTTGCTGTGAAGAGCTTAGCGGGTCCCACTTCGCTCTTTCCATATATCGCAGAGGCGGTGTCGCATTCAAATCCTCGCATTACCTGAGCTTTTCATGGAGCGCATACGAGTTTGACCCTATCCGACCACATTCCTCCGCAAGGTTTACCTGGTGAATGGAATGGTGAAGTACCCCTTTTCTGCAAACTGCTTGTATGCCTGTGAATGACTAATTTCCAGTTGTAACAGCTGTTGCACGTACAGATAGGCGCTTTTTGCCTGTATATCCAAGCTGCTTTCTATGAAGACCGGGTTACGAGTCTAGCCCGTTTACACAAAATAAAAACTTTGAGGTGTTGTTTATATTTGTCGAACCGCACTCCCTTCCACTGGATTAGGACGCCCCTCCCCCACACTGAATTTCTAGATTCGCCCCTGACCACACGATTGCATTGCATTATCGATAGAGGTCCCGCCAAAAGAGTTGATGCCGAGAAAGTCGCGTTTTCCATGCGCAGTATAATCCCCGCATGCCGTTCCCGTCCCTTAGCCTAGTCGCAAAAAATTTCGAAGTGGAAATTTGAAAATACATAAGCGCATTTCTTATCAACATGTGCGCAATTTTTATTTGTGTGCAGCTTTAATTTCCCCAGCTGCGCGCTCCGGCATCAACTCTTTTGGCGCGACCTCTATCACAAAAACGCGAAGTAGTACAGTCATCAGTAAGGAAAGTGAAGTGGCTCGGAGATAATTAAAATAATTGCAACATTTCGGGTTCAATAACATCTACGATGGGCGCTTATTGTTTTTCCCGTCAATGATTCATTTTGAAATTCTAATTTCAACTTATATAAAAAGCCCAAGTTCTAAAGAATAATCCAAAAACGTTGCAATTTAAGCAGTGTTAACCGAACAACACTTGGTCATGTGGCATTTTGAACCGAAAAGTTAATGACGGTCGGATGTAAGGTGTTTTCTGTTGATTATATTTTAAATTAAAACAACAATTAACTAACAGCGAGCCGCTTGTTTTTATAAGTAAATAAATTTAAATGCAAATCAGTAATTGCGAATTGAATCTAAATGTCTACTGGTTGTTGCACACGCAATGTAAGGCCCCAGGTTCGCTGACATTCTAATTTTCGATCCTGTTTTTAATAGAGTGAAAAATAAAATCCAATAGTTGCATTGTTGGGGTTGTTTCATTGGTGCAGGAAGATCGATTTTGTGATACCACCTTCTATGATGTCATCGGCATATCCTGCATTTTAATTTGTCAAGAGGGTTGCGTTCCTATCAATATTTACTTTGCGAGTTAGTCCTTTTAGGCAAAGATTAAGATAGGTTCCACAGTATGAAACGAGCTTCCACTGACTAATTGCGTGCTCTCGTTTTCTCCGAGCTTTCACACATAACCATTCTGCCTGTTTTTAAAAGTTGGATATTTGAAATTTCCATAAACTTTCCATGAGAAGAACGAAGCGGTAGCCACAATCAAGCGGACAGAACGTCAATGATGAAAAGAGCGTCGCGGATTGGTTCGGTTTGAGCTTTTAGGACACGATGTTTGGAACCAAGATGGCGGAAATTGAAAATAAACAAAAGAAGCTTAGGATTCTGTTTTAAAGGAGATCTATCTCAGATTAATGAATACTATAGATGGAGTGTAAAGGAAGAAGAAATTAACGACAATGGCTTACGCCTCCTTTCATTCGCAGCGCCAAACAATTTGATCTTTGGCAACAGCATCTTCCGCCATCCACTCCAACACCAACTCACCTGGCGAAATCCGTCCGGCAACGATGGCGACGTTAAACTATGTTTTGATCAACGCAAGATTCCGATCGACGCTTAAAGACGTACAATGCGTGGGCCCGATTGCGGATCAGATCATTATTTTGTTCGAGCGAAACTGCAGATGCGATTACAAAGAGCGAAGAAAATGGCGCCAAGAAGAATTGGGCTTGCCTACCTGACCCGGCCATCGAGCGAGAGTTTCAAATGGTATTATCCAACAAATTCGCGGTGCTCGCAATACCGAACGATATCGATTTAGAAGAAAGGCAGTTGTCGGAGTCTATTGTGGGATGTGCAATGGAGTTGTGTCCACCTATCCGTAAACGAACGCAGCCAAGGATCTCGGACAGCTGTGTGGACCTCGTCGATCAGCGGAAGCGAATGAAACACGTCGAATTTCAGCAATACCAACGATTGAAGTTCGGCAGAAAACGAATTCGGAACGAAAAGCGTACTGAAATAACGTTGCGGCCGACATGGAAGATGCGGCGTCCAGGCACAAGTACCGGACGTTGTACCAGACAATCCGGTGGTTAGGCGGCAAAACAACGCCAAGAAACGACGACATTTAAAAATCGGATGGAACTTTCCTCTCCGCATGGGCGCCTGCAACAGTGGAGAGAATTTTTCCACCAGCTGTACAACTATAATCCGCCACAAGGCTCTGCACCCCAACCGGCGATTATCGAACAGCCGACGAATCAGTTTCTCGATAGTGAACCGACAATTATTGAGGTGAAGACAGCAATATAATCGCTGAAAAATAGAAAAGCGCTGGGAATAGATGAAGTAACCGCCGAGATCACTAAAGCCGGAGGTGATGTCTTATCACAACAACTCCACGTCCTCATAACACACATATGGCATTCGTATCGTGTCCCGTAGGCGTGGAAGAGAACAATCGTTGTTCCAATTTTAAAAAAAGGCGATTGTCGGGAATGCAAGAATTATCGCGGTATTAGCCTCCTTTCGATCGTCGGCAAAGTATTAACGAAAATTATACAATCGAGGCTACAGAAATATCAAGAGCAAACGAGGCAAGATTTAGACCACATCGAGGATGCATTGAGCAAATATTCGCTCTCCGTCACCAATGGAAGAAATAATTCGTTGCAGCAAACGAGCTGTTGTCGTTTTCATCGATTTCAAATCCGCTTTCGATTGTATCGATTAGAACAGCTTGTGGAGAGCCTTAGAAACCGAACACGTGCCATTGAAAAACATCCAACTTCTCCAAGCGTCGTACGATGACCAGCCAGCAGCGTTCGTATTCGAAGCGACTCAACGTTGTGATCGACGCGATTTTGCGTGAAGCATGCAATGAACAACGCGGAGTTCTATACGACGACAACAACTTCGCCTTTACCGAACGTTGATCCTTGCGATTCTTCTTTATGGATAGAAAAAGTGGACACTACTCAAGCCGGACGTCAACAAGCTCGAGTTCTTCCAAATGCGATGCTTGAGGCAGATTCTCGGTGGCTCACCCCATGATCGCCTTCCAAACAAGACAGTTAGACAAAGATGCGATCAACAGACACTCCGAGTTCCAATCAGCTGCTCACTCGAATTTTGCGTTCGGTTCGGTATATTATTTGGAGTTTTTGGCGCAGTGATTCACATATTTATTCATGTAAATATGTAAAATAAGTGTTTAGGAAGTATTTTAATTAGCACATTTACCTGAAGAAGGAAATTTCGTATCCTGAGATTCGTCTTTCACATAAAGCAAAATCACAAACTGCCCACTTCATTGCTCTTTTTTTTACAAAAAATTCACTTGTAAAAACTTTAATTACACTAAAAACAATTCTTTAAACTTTCTTTCTTTTTTATAAATTCATTTTGAAAATAAAAAAACTGTTTGAGTAAACTTTTCAAATCTGTCATTGCCGAAAATGCCAAAACATTGCCCTCTGGCTAATGTTCGAAAATACAAAACAAAGCAATTTCGTCATAAAACGTATTTCGAAAAAATTATGTGGATTGAGTATTTATTACGACGTAAGCCGATCCCGGTTGTGTCAAAATTATCTGAAAGCCGCATAATTTCAAGAACTATGAATTAATTTCGTTTTATTTTGTTGAAATATTAAAGTTGGAAAATGTTTAAGACTATATTCTCAAAAGTAAAGTGTCTGGCGTCTTTGCCACGTCCAGCAGCGCAAAGAAATATTTCTACAACTCCGGCATTTTTAGCAGAAAATAAAACTGATAAAGGTAAACTTGCAGGGAGGTTTAAGATATTTGTGATTATCTTTATTTTAATCTAAAGCAGTACCTCCGGAAGCTAAGGAAGAAGCCCCGAAGGAACAGGCAGAAGTTCCCAAGTTAATTCTAGTGGACAGAGATGGTCCAATTACTTTAATCGGCATAAATCGACCCGACCACAGGAATGCAATTAATTCCGTGGCAGCGGCGCAGTTGTGTGAAGCCATCAACAAATACGAACAGGACGAGACCTCCTCTGTTGGGGTCCTATACGGTGTAGGAGGATCTTTCTGTTCAGGATATGAGATCGACGAGTTGCGAAATGGTGAAGCGGTTAACACAGATATCCTCATGCAAGCGGAGGGCTCTGTGGTTGGTTTTTTGATAATTTCTTGTCAAGATGAAACTTTTATTTATCCTTACACAGGGACCTACAAGAAGACACCTTAAGAAACCAATGGTTTGTGCCATCGATGGGTATTGTGTAGCAAATGGACTGGAATTAGCTTTAATGTGTGATCTACGTGTTATGGAAGAAAACGCTATTCTAGGTTTCTTCAATCGGCGGATAGGTGTACCGGTTATTGATGGCGGGACAGCTCGTCTTCCAGCAATGATTGGCCTTTCAAGAGCATTAGACCTTATCATAACTGGACGGCAAGTTACAGCCAGTGAAGCACTTCAATATGGCTTAGTAAATAGATGTGTGGCAACTGGAACTGCTCTGGGACAAGCAGTTAATTTAGCGTGTTCTATATCGAAATTCCCTCAGCATGCCCTTAATCACGACAGGCGGTGCCTTTATTCCTCGGTTTATGACTCCCCAAGCTTCGACACCGCTGTTCAAAATGAGGTTTTGTTCACATCTAAAGAAGTTTTGGAAGAAATGAAGGATGGGATTATTAAATATAATGCAGGTAATTGGTTTATTACTTTATTATTATAAACAAAAGACACATTATTAAATTGCAGGCGCTTTCCGCGGCGGAAGAGCATGCAGTAACAAGGAGAAGTCAATGGCAGATTGGGAAAATATCGAAATCGAACACGAAAAAGTAGCGGAGCAAGACCCTCCTAAAAAGGATGAAAATGACACCAAAAAAAAGTAAAAAGGTATTCATAATTGTGGAATAAAATCAGAGTAATGCTTGCATGCCTTATTCGAGATGATCTGCCCAGAATGCAATGGTCATTTTTTTTTATTAAAATTTCGTTTTAACCTTAAAGTTGAATTTTGAAAAGGAAGAAAGATGTGTAAAGTTGATTATCGTTCATTTTTTTTATCATATTATTAAATTATTCAAGTAGCTTCTTAATAATATTAATTTTGCTGTATGGCATAATGCCTATAGCTTATTTTGCATTTGTAAAAAAAAATCAAAAGTATGGAAGAAATGTACATTAAACAGAAAAAGTATAAGTAGGTTTGAAATGTGATTTTATTTCTTTAGAAGCATTTACGAGATTTCATTTAATATTAGCACACCTCAAACCTTTTGGGCATTTAGGAACCCCCGGCAGATTGACTGGGGGCCTATCGCACAGCCCTCAGATTAGGAGTCACGCACATTGGTTGGTAATAATCCCAACACTAAGACCGATCTCGACCTTCTCTCTGCCAATCTGCAGAAAACCATAATTGCAGTCTTGCAGAAAATAGCTGTCCTGAGAAACCACGAGGTACCAACCGAAGGCTTGCGTGGTGTGGAACAAGGATCTCTGCAGGCAAAGAAAGAAGTTAGGAAACTATTTAATAGAACTGAGGTCTTGGGTAACTGACCTCTAAAAGACGCCAATGGCAAACCTTCGTTGGTAACCGAGTGAGCTACATACAAGAACGATTAGATACCAGTCGGTGGAGATATGTGAAATCAGGTGATAATACAGCCGACTGCGCTTCACGAGGAGTCGCGCCAGGTGAATTGAAAGATCATCCACTGTGGTGGACTGGACCGTTCTGGCTACAACAAGATGAAACTCGGTGGCCTAAATGTGACGAAGCCCCCAAGTATACTGACCTAGAAGCTAAAAAAGTTGTGCTAACCATTACTAAGGGAACGGAACTATAGCTAGAACTAATAAATCGCTATTCAACCCTAGTTCAACTCGTTAGAGTGACTGCCTACTGCAGAAGATTTTACATTAATCTTAAAACTGCGCCGCCAAACCGAAAAGTTGATCGATTATCATTGGAGGAGGTCAATGAAGCAAAATTATGTCTAGAGCGATTAGTCCAACGAACTCATTTCTTAGAAAAATCTCAACCAGTTCCTAAGGACAGTAAATTATATAACCTTAACCCAACAATAGATCAGGCAGGCTTATTAAGAGTTTGTGGTTGATCTAATCATCAATGTACGAGCTCTAAGATCCCTGGAGCTGGAGATTAGCTGCTGCAACATGGAACTCCGCAACAAACCATATTCTCCGCAACCATCATAACACCGGAGAGGTCGTATTGCAAGAAGTCGTAACTAATACCCCAACGATATTTGCACCCACAGCCATATCGCATGAGCAGGATCGGACAACATCTGATGGTACTCCTACCAGTCGATTGGCCTCATTTTACCGGAGCCTCAATTAAAAAAAATCACTTCCCGTTCACCGTCCCATATCTGTCCCTCCCATATTCCTTAATCACCTTGCTCCTTCCATTTACTTAATATCGTTGCGGAATCACCTCTGGCGAGTCGAGGCGCCTCAAAACCTCTGGTCCAGAGCTACCAATACACCAGTTACGGAGTAAATTCCATTGGTGTTATTCGGTAGCATCTTCACCTTCACCATATTTGAACCCCTATTGGTTCAAGAAGGGTAGAATGTTAATCTATCGATCAACGGTCACCCAGACCTCATCAAACAACATCAACCGTCAACAGCTCATGGCGTCGATGAATCCGGTAATAAGGTAATTTAACCTTTTAATTAACCCCAGGCCGGAAATCACCTGCACCACGCCATCGATCGCCAAGGCCAGGAGTTCAACCCCCAACCAGCCACGGGGGCCCGACTTATCTGCAGACGCTGCACTAATTTACCTAAATTTACTGGTAAATGAAATAACCATCGATCAGTCAGTCGTCCACCTTACACCGTCGGAGTCACCATAAATAATTATATCATAAAATCTATTGTACGTCGGTTTATTTTTTATATATTGAATAAAGTTTATATTTATATATTTAATAAAACATTGTTCGGTTTATGCTTATATATGTATTGAATAAAGCAGGCGCGGATCCAAGGGGGGGGGGGGGTCGCGGGGGCCGGCCTCCATGAGGTTACACAAAGTCCTCTCTAAGGATCACTCCAATGTCATTGTCTCGCTCAAGACTTTTGAAGGGTCCTTTACGGAGAGCATCAGAGATACTATGGAGCAATTAATGCATTTCCCGGATTCTCAGGTGACTGACCCTGGATTGGCCTTAGAACCTAACACTGGATCGGAGGTAGTACTTGCCTACCAGCAGTGCCGGCGGATCTTGTTAGTCCCGGGTGGGTAGCCAGACAACCAAACTACAATCTAACTACATACCATTAAGTCCGTTGAACTGAAGTTCGGCCAAGTTAGGCTTTGATGTGCCTTTTAACTTGGATACAGGATCTTGGCTTACCTTAATCAGAACGCTTGTAAAAGGTGTTTGTTGTATCGCCTGCCCGAGAGCTCCTTCATGTTCCGTCCTTTGTTTTTTGTGGCTATTTTGGAATGTTTAAAGTTGATGTGCTTGATTTCAAGCCACTGCCGGTTCCCCCACTCCCTCAAACTCAAACCCTCCACCAGTTCAGTTCAGATTACGAAACTCCTCTGGGGAAAGGCTTTTTTTATGTGGCAGTGCTAAACTTAGGAATCACTCTTTGTACTACTAGTCCATCGTGTCATTTGTCACGTCATGGTGCAATGTTTAGCAGCAAGCTTAGTATGGGGGAGGGGGAATAGGTTATGAGGGTTCAAGGGGTGTTGAAGAAGGTGGCGATGAACCCTGCATTTTAACTCTTGGATGTTGTAGGAGCACGGAAATACTGACTGCGGAAGATTATTCTTTTAAAACTATTCAGTTTAGCTGCATCTTAGACGGCTCTCATTCTTCTCCAATATCCCGAGAAACTTTTCGTTGATTTAGGAGAAAGAATGTAATGCTCTTCTTCAGTGGTTCCTTTGCTTTAATGACATCCATTGGAACCGCAAGATTTTGAGGCTGGAGACGCTTTCCAGAAGCTTTCCAGGCTCCAAATTTACTTTAACCAGACCTACAGCTCTCCTCAGGATTTCCGCAGCTGGGATTAGCTTGAGACTATGTACATTTCGTCACATGGCCTTTTCATTCATGGCGCATACCGACCGACCTCTGCTTTTCTGAATTCGGTTCGCCCGGGGATTGTCTCAGTTATCGTCTCCTGGCTGGAGGTGAGTAGGTCGATAACTCCCGAACCCCTTGGTATTTTTTTTTTTGGCAAACAACTGGACAGAGAAGCGAGCCCTTTTCTCCGAGGCATTATTGCTTAAAATTAATGTTCTATATATTAGGTATTTTTAGAGATTCCATTTTCAAATCTTGTTTGGCCATTTATATTCAATTTTATACAATAAAAATCTATTCCCAAAACAAAATAATATTGCCAAATTTTATAAATTACATAAATTCACTTAAATAAACCTTAAATAAGTCAAATAAACTACTTAAATTAAAGAAATTCCAAAAAATTGTTCAATTTCAATCAAAATCAATTATAAATAAACTTCTGAAATTATTAAACGTGGAAAATTGCATATTTTTAAGAGTTTAACGTCTAATCATGACTGAAAATTCACGTTTTTTGGCAAGCGCAGGGATCCTCTATCTAATGGATAAATTTACAATGTCAAGTTTCGCAAATTTGTATGAGAAAACTTTGACACTTCGCATTGTAATTTCAGACATATCATACAGGATCCGTGCGGTTACCGAAAAACGCTCGTTATTTCGACTCCTCCGCATCAGACTCCTAAAACTATGCAATTTTTTTACTATGCTATTATACAGTGCTATTTGATAATTTCAAAAGCTTATTTTATTGATTTTAATTAAATTAAACAATAAAAAAATGTGAAATTCTGTTTTTAAGTAATTAAAAATATAATAGAATATACAAATAATACATATTTAATAATAATAAGCTTAATAACGATTATTGATGATAACGCAAAAACGGCCTAAAAACTGAGTTTTTATGAATATGATTCTTATGCATTTTTTTGAGATTTCAGAAATTGAAAATTTTCTTTTTTTTGAATTTCTTTAATTTAAGTGGGTAATTTAACTTATTTAAGGTTTATTTAAGTTAATTTATGTATTTTATATAATTTAGTAGTATGTATTTCTTTTTGCTTTGGGAATATAATTCATTGCTTAAAACTGAATTTAAACAGCCAAATAGGATTTCAAAATTTATTTCCACCGAAAATACCTTAATATAATAATAATGAATTTTAAGGAGTGATGCCTAGTCGTAAAGGAACCTCCCAGGGTGCTTGTGAATTCAGTCCCACCTCGGTCTAACCAGTATTTCCCGAGATAATGGGCATTTTGCAGCCCTCCTTGGGGAAATTACAAAAGAGGGGATAACTCCCGAATCCCTCGGTTTTTTTGGCAAGTTCAACTGGTCGGAATTTATGAGCGCGAGCCCTTTCCAACGAGGCTCCAATCACCCAAATCGGTGCAACATAGCAAGAATGCATTATTCATCAAAATCAGCAAAGGGGCTCCAAAAGTCGAAAGCAAGAAAACGCTGTAAAATCCGGAAAAACTGGACATTTCTAAATTCAGGAGGGCGAGCTATAGGCAGCTACGTTGAAGAGGATGATTAACACTGCGAGTTCGTAACGGATTGGCAAGGGCAGCGGGAAGGGTCTGTTAAGCCTGGTCAGATTTATCCAAAGGTGGAGAGAAGGTGTACAAAGGAGTGTGAAATTTTCAATTTTTCGACCTACGCGAACCCGAGACGTTTTCGGCATACACGAATCGGCGCCATTTTTAGACTATATTAGAAGCCTTAACCTTGATGGTTTTTAAAGACGGGGATGGCACAATAGACCAAACAAAATAGGTCGCAGTGCCTGCTTAAGCGCCCCTCAACAAGAAATAGACGAAAATACTCAGTAGACCTGTTCTCGATCGATTGATTGCACAGGTCAAGCAGCATTGAATGTGATTAGTACTTAGTTGGAGGACCGCTTGGTAAAACGTCATTCTCGTCTAAAATGGTCGATTACCATTACATTTTGGATTCCTACTCGGTAGTATAAGAGAATGAGAATGAGAAATGATATAGTAAGTAGGATTAAAAAGCTAGAGATGCTGAAGCGGTTGGTTAACTTATGGATTATTGCCCGCAACCAACAGGCATTGCGAAATCAGCGGTAATAAAATAAACTACAATTGGGAGTTGGCCCAGGGTGTGAAAGAAGGAGAGTGGACAATCTGCCGAATTGACCAAAGAAACTAGGCAAGAAACCGCATGAATACACGAACTAACTATTCACGATATAATGCTACTGCATCCTGGGCAGCCGAAGCGCCAGCACTGGGGACCAGGGATGCTGGTGAGAAGTGGGTTACTGTCCGAACACCCAAATTAGTCACACAGAAAATGGAATTTAAATTCGCCGCGTGGAATGTACGAACAGGACATCACGTCGGTCAAAAGGAAATCATAGCAATGGAATTGTTGAAATGCAAAATATCAGTTGCTGCACTATCGGAACGGCTTACCGGATCCGGGACATTGACGATCGTCCCGCCAACAATCAACGAAACGACGACGCTTTACTATTCCGGAGGTGATAGCCGAGAGGCCGGCGTTGGATTTATGGTCGATAGACGGGCTGCCAGCAGCGCTATTGCATTCCAACCGATATCCGAGCGTTTGGCGGTGATAACCATCAGTGGAACGATCAAGACCCATATCGTGTCCGTGGAGGAAATTTTACGATCAGCTTCATCAGATGCTGGATATGATACCACGAACCGAATTAATGATACTCGCGCGGGACTTCAATGCACGTTCAGGAGCAGAAGGAACCAAGGGCAAATTCGGGCACGGAGTAATTAACGACAACGGCTAGAACAACGTGGAGGAGAGCCCTACTAGCAGAAGCCATAACAATTGGGAGATCCTGGTCGGAGCTGAGAGCTCTCGCGCCAAAGAGAGTCCGCTGGAGGGCAACTGTTTCCGCCCTATGTGCCATGAGAGAACCGAGAATTATCAAGGTGAAGATGGCAATAAAATCGCTGAAAAATAGAAAAGCGCCGGGAATAGATCAAGTAACTGCTGAGATGATCAAAGTCGGAGGTGATGTCACACACATATGGCATTCGATCAAATCAACAGTAATGAAAGAAATTAAACTTCCGACAAAACCTGGATTAAAACGACGAAAATAACGAAAGAAAAAGAAAAACCGAGTCCGATGGAGGAGCTGTGTGGAAGCCCTATTCTACCCAAGAAGGAACCTGAAATTTATAATAATGTTTAATATCCACATGGAATATTAATTAAAGGAATTCACAATAAATAAAACTCTCAATATAACAAAAATTAATATTTTGTGATTATTATCCAGTATACAGTGTGATATTTTAATAGAATATTATTTTAACATCCCAGATATTATCTTAACTATTCTTACCACCCAGATCACAAGAAAAAAATGTTTTTTTTATATATATATATAGTATATATATAATTTTTACTTTATACAAAGCGAACTAGTTTGGTTTCCATTTTTTTTTTGATTCAGTTTTTTATTTTTATTTTTTATATTTTCTGTAAAAATTTAAGTGTTCTTATTTACTATGACATATCATCAATATGTTCCCAGTCAGAATTATAATTATTACAAATATTATTTATTACTTTTTACTTTTTTTGCTCATAAATTCATTCATTTTTTTTTTATTTTAACCTTTTCATGAAAAATAAAGAATTTTATTAAAAATAAGAAAACGAAAAAAATAAAATACGAAATGGTGTGTGTAAGTAGGTACAATGTGATTTGTTGTTGTCTATATAATCGTATATCAAGATTAGTAAATTTGTTTTTTATTTATTTTTTTTTTTAATTTTTGTTTTTACTTTAAAATTTTGTTTTTGTTTCTACTACTCTGCTTTAGCAAATGTTTTTTTTTTTTATTTCATTATTCAAAATTTATAATATTTTTAAAAAATTTTGTTTTGTTTTAATTAACAAGAATTAATTTTAAGTTAAAAAATGTGTACAGAAAACGGAGGGGGGGGGAGGAGGGGAAACAAAATACTCTTAAAAGTGCTTCGTGCTCTTATTTATGACAAAAAAAAAAATAATAATGTTAAAGACTAAGACTTAAAAAAGAAAAGGGTTTTGCTTACAATAACAGCCATCAGGAAAAATAAATTAATTTCTTTAAACGTTTAGGTAGAACAAAATACAAAAATATTTTTTTATTTTATTTTTTCAATTAGGAATGAAACTTTCAATAATCTTTATCAGAAAAAAAAAATATAGATTGTGTTTTTGTTTATTCAATATTATTAGTAGAAATATTGAAGAAAGAAAACATAAATATTTTTGTGTTTTAAATTTAATGACAAAGATTATTACTTGTTAATTGTTCTTTTTTTTTAAATATATTTTCAAATTATATATATATGAATAAATTTTTTAAATTTATTAATAGTACCTAAATAATTTTTTTTAATCATCTTTTCTATTTATTCTAATTGCATAATCTAATTCTTCTTGTGGTTGATCCTTATCACCCCAGCCCCATAGATTGTGTGTACCGTCTCCTGTTCTGTGCACTCGTTTCTTGATAATATCTGATGAAACTGATTTCAAATCATAAGCCCAGCCGATTTTTGCAAATAGATCAATGAATGCTGTTGTTAAATTTAGCTTGTAATCACCAAGCTCAGCTGTTTTGTAATCCCATGGGAAAACATGATGATAGTTGTGCCATCCTTCACCGAATGCAAATGCAGCTACGGAAGGATTTTCAACTGGTGTTATATGCCTAAATAATAAAAAACATTTATTAGAATTCAATTGGTTTTGTATGTTTTTTAGTCTAACTTACTTATCGTATGGCTTTCCACCGAATTTGTGTGCTGCACTATTTACTAGCCATGTCATATTTAAGATGAATGTCCAACGGAACATTGTTGCAACAAACCAAGAATTTACCCATGTTTCACCCCAACAATAGACTGGAATAGCAGTTGGTATAATGAAGCATAAGATTGGCATTAATATCATGTAGTATCTGGAAAAAGAAAAGAAATTAAGCGTTAGTTTTTGAGAATTATTTTGAAAGTTTGAAGGTTTTTTGTGTGTGAAAAGCTAGTGTTCAAATTTTATTTATTTATCTTCCATCGACAGATCTGTTACAAAGCCTTAAGCCCGATTTACATCCCAAAGTCAACGCGAAAGTGCACTTTGAAGCTCTTTTATCGTATAGAAATTTGTATGCTTTTTCTTTGTTGCACGAAAGTTCTGAATCGTAAGTTTGTTCCAGGTATCGTAAAGCACACGCAAAAGCCTATAGACACGGTAAACGCTTATGGAGCAACGTAAAACGGGATTCAGATCGGGTGAGCTATGATCAAAACGGGGAACCTATAGACAAAGCGTAAGTAATCAGTAAAGGCTACTTCAAGCTTTCTCGCACAAGAAGAGTCTAAAGAGGCAAAAAGGGATATGCCATGCATTAGATGAGATAGGAGTAAGGTTTTCACTAATTACATGCGGACAGTCCTTTTGAGTAAACCACAATGATCCCTAAGTTTGGACACAAGTCCATATGTTTTGCCACTAATGAGAGTGATGTGGTCCCAGCAGGCCATACTGCTATTCGGAACAGCTCTTAGATTAGTTGTACATCATCAGCGTACATATGAATCTTGGAGTCTCTTACCACTAAAGGAAGATCATTAATATGTATAAATGCTGAATAGAAGTGGTCCGAGAATGGAACTTTGAGGGATGCCCAAGCTAAGTAGGACAATAATTGAGGAACCTAGTTTAACTTGTTGATAGCGGTAAAAGAAGCTATGCAGAAGTTTAGAAGCAGTTTGAGAAAAGTGGACTTGAGAAGAATGTTTTTACAAAAGCAAAGTGTGATTAATGTGTGACTTTAAAGCCCGTGGCACACATATCCATACCGCGTTCGTACCGCATGATGGCGGACACAGACGGAGAGAGAGTAAACAAGTAAAATTTTACCAGTCGGTCCCCACCTTTCAGTGACCGCACCGTTAACTAGTTGAGTCCCGGGCTTAAGGAGAGCAATTTTGTAGCTGTAGTATTTGCGGAAACTAGATTGCCACACGTTTACAAAACCATGTAGTTCACCATAATCAAAAATTTAAAGGGCTAACATCTTTTCCAGAACTTTGGCTAAAAATGGGAGTATACTAAGAGGGGCTAACAAGAGAGGGACACTTGGGAATGGGTGTAATTAAGGCGTGCTTCCAACACTTGGGGAGCCCTGATACCATCAGTCATTGAATATGTGAGTCCAAATAGACAACAAGCAAGGTAGTAACATTTTTAGAAACCTAGCTGAAATATTATCACTACCAGCTGCTTTAGATTTGATCAAGTTAAGGGCAGTGATGACTTCAAGGGAATCAACACAACGAAAGCTGAAGCCTCCAGATGACGCAGCAACAGGGATATTAGCAAGTTCTACCGTTTGGTTAGACATAAAGTGCTGGTTAAGAGATTCAAGATTGAGGTTATGAACAGTAACTTCATTCTTAGTGTGTACACCCAAATTGCGCTAATTGTTCCATACAGCTTTCACTGAGAGAAAGGGGTCAAGTTAGTCCCAGCCAGTCTATAAAAATTTCGTAAATCTATTTGGTTAAGAAAAATAATAGAGTTTGTGAGAAATAGATCAAGTAAAGAAGGTGATCCACAATTTAAAGTAGGTAGGAAGCACATTCATATTCGTTAATATCCGGCATCAACCGAAAGATAGTAGCGAGAAGAGTGAAAATACTGTCTCATCTAGTCACTATCATGACAGGATGCTGAGCATGTCCTTTCAAACTAAACCGAGGACAGCATGTGCCAACGAGAATATTGAACGGCCTGCATTGACTGGCCCATTTGGCATGACAATGTTCCCGCAAACCATCACTATGAATTATGAAGCACAAGAAATAATCGAGAACGAAATTTCAGATACGATTCACTTCTAAAACAAATCGTGCTGGAAGATAATGGTGCATCAAAATTCTGAAGAGATTAAGAAATTGTTATGTTAACATAAGGTAGGAGCGGGGAGTTCCGCGAAGATAGCATCATATGAGATATATATTACGTGTGGAAATGCGTTAAATGAGCCTGGGATGCAGTTTCCATATCCTTCACATATTAGGTCGATGTTACATGGAAGCGACAACAATTGTCATTAGTCAGTTTGAACTTGTTAACATTTTGCTTAACAGACCAATAAATAGAAAAGATTCCCAAAATAATATCTTGAAAAAGGCAGAAAAGTTTTTGCCTTGCCTGTTTTTGCCTGACTTTGCCTAATTTTGAATAGCTGATTTTATGGGAATATTTATATTCAGGAAGCCTGGCAGGCCTGTGCCTGAGTATATGGCCGCCTGCATGCCACGGTGTGTTGCCGCCTCCAGAGTAACATCGTACCAAAATCGCTACAAAAAATTGTAGGAGTTCAGAGTGATTTTTGAGTGTTAACAAATTGAATGTTTATCCTCCCTCACAACACTAAAATTAATAAATCACTCCGATTTCAGTCTAGAGCTCCGCAGTTCGCAACATCCCCTTGATAAGAAACATATGTTCCCCCGCCTTGACATTACTATTGGAGCACTCATAAATCACTCTGAATACCTCCTGCGTTTTGGTCTGGAGCTCCAATTCTAAACATTAACTAATACATGTGCATATTGTAATGTAGAACATAATTGAACGCATAAAGGATCCCGGATTTTTCGTTGTGTTGTGAATATAGTTATTAGTAGCAAGAACTTAAGAGCATATGAATACAATTCCAGACAGTTTTCCTTTCGGTTTTAAAGACGCTAAGTGCCTTTAGAGAAGCTTGATTATCTGAATGAATAATAATGGCCGAGACATTTATATCTCTGCTGATACCGACTTCAGCAAGTTTTTTTTGCAGTTTCTGTCGGTATATAACTCAGTGATTTCGAAATGCGAAACATGGAACTGTTAGACTACTTTTATTTGAGGCCACCGATATCTACTATAAATGATTTGTCAAAGTCTAGCTTGCTTGTGAGGGCAAATTGTCACCGATTAGTAGTCGAATCATCATAGTATAATGCTTGCTTCGCTTAGGATGTCTTATCACAGTATAAAGCGATATAATATGAGCAATTAGGTTATAAATCTTTAAACCTTCCGTAATTGTAGAGACAACAATTCTAGACGATTTAATCGATCTTCTGAATATAGATAAAGTTATATGTAAATTTGTAGAAGGATGTAATGACTCTTGATTAAATAAAATCGAATGGAGAAGTATAACAGAATATTATTTAAACAAACAAAACATAAAATGAAAGTTATAAATCACTGATTAACAACACGACATAAAATCATTTCATTTGAATAGTTTTAATGTATATCATGAGGTCAAACTTAGAAAAAACTAAATTGCTGTTCACTTCTCAATGAAAACTTTTTTTTACCATGACTTTGAATAATAAATTATAAATATTTGTTAGTCTAATTCCTTTAAAAAAAAGCCTTTCATTGTAAATTACGAAATAATATTATTTTCGCTATTTTTTTCTAAAGTTAATACATTATTGTCTTTTTTGGTCTTTGCACTTTATAAATCGAAAAGGCCAAAGTTTCTACTTAACTTTCTCTATAAAAACATTACCTTAATACCGGCCGAGAGACTAGGCCATTACACAAATTAATTATTTTATTGGTTTTGTGAAAATGAAATAGAATAAAAAACGAAATTTGGAAACTTACTTCTTTTGGAATTTTAGGACTGGATCAGATCTAAGGTCGGAAATATCTAGTTGTTTGCCTTTAGAAATAACGTCGGGATGTTTTTTACACAATAGCCAGCCAATGTGTGAAAAGAAGAATCCCCTGAAAAATAATAAATTATAATTAAATAAATTTGTTAATTTTTGTTAGATTTATAAGTATTACCTTGTAGCATTGTGTGGATCAGCATCAGTTTCAGAATATTTATGATGTACTCTGTGATCTCTGGCCCAATGTATGGCGGCATCTTGGAATGCTATCGTATTGAAAATCATTAAAATTACTTTTAAAGGCCATTTTGCTTTGTATGACCGATGTGCCCACAATCTATGTGCGCCAGCTGTTATCCCTAATCCTGATACGACGTATAAAGTTATTGCTGAAAAATTAAAAAAGAATATAAATTATTATTAATTATATAATTACAATTAAGTTGTGGGAAGTGAGTCGTTTATAAAGACGGAGCGTTTAAATCGGGGAGTAATAGCCTCAGGGATCTTTGGTGGCGCCGGTACACCAAAACAATAAGACCTGAAAAACGCCAGCTGTTAATACGATCTAAGATACGAATCCTACCTCGATGATCCTGATTTTACAGCACATGACCCCTCGATGTTTTTGTTTTATATAAGATTAACACAGACGGAGGAACGTGAAAATCAAGTGTTTTGCGCCTTAAAAACAAAGCAAACACCGAGTACCGGACTGGTCCTCCTTGTATGGGGTCAAGTGCAAGGTTGACAATCTCTCCTCAGTAAAAAAAATTCTTGTTATGGAATCGAGAAACCAGCTTCGGAACAGTCAGGACTTAAGATAACGACCTCAGGACTAATGATCACGGTACTAATGATTTAACAAACAACAATATAGGCACGAGTTCTGCAAGAACTGCAACGCCATTTAAGTTATCCATTCTGGAAACACGTCCAAACCATCGTAGACGACGTTTTTGTATTTTTTGTAATATCTTGTCTTGTCGCCCGAGGTTCAGTAGTGTAGTGGTCCGCCTGAGATTGCAGGAGGGCCAAGTCATTTTGGCCAAGGTGCATTTATTAACTTCCCTCCAACGCGTCTCTGCTTGTTGCATTGAGTGCTGTTTGCATCGGAATTTAAAAGTGGCCCAAGGCATACCAAACCTTTCCTTTCCAGGAAGAAGAATGGCAGCCGCACTTTTCCTAGTCAGTTTGTCAGCTTTACAGTTTCGCCCTATATTTTGGTGACCGGGCACCCATACGAGGAGGATCCTGAAGTGCTGAGCCATCTCATTAAGAGATCTGCGGCATTCAGAGATAGTTCTAGAACTGGAGCTTCAGAGCCGCTTAATTATTCGAAAATATGTAGACAGTCCGATACCTATCGCCTTGCTGGTTAATTTGCAGATGGTAACTCCCTAGACTAGTTTGAGAGCCACCTCAATCTTCGGGCCGAGCTGTCGCTTAGGCTTGAGCTCACCATCCTGCCGGTAAGCAGTCGACACCAGCGACGCCTCAATCCTCAGTTTCGCCAAGGCCAGGGTAATGGCTTCCGGGAGTACATTGTTAAACGCTCCCTCTATGTCAAGGAATGGAGTGATAGAGTGATTTTTAAATGCTTGAAAACAATGAGGGAAGGGTAGTATGGGGAAGAAGGGAAGGTGGATCTGCCCTTTGTATATATGTACTACGTGTTGTGCGCCAGAGAGCTTCGAGGTTCGTTTGATCTGTTTCAGATATAAGTGAATTAACCATTCTAGGTCTTCAATAGAAAAAATAATAGACTGATCGACCTGAAGGCTTTGGGTATTTCATGGGAGGCTTTTCCTGCCTTTGGTAGAAAAACCACTTTTACCTTCTTTCCAACAAGTGGGAGTGCAGTTAATTTGAAGGCACACAGTAAACATGATCTGCAACCAGAACATGATGTAAGTAAAGGTTCGTTGTAGTTGTGTAAGGTGCTTACAAATCTTGCTCTGCTTATGATGGATTTGACCAGTTATGGTGAGGCTGGTGGGTTAATCGTGATAGTCTTAGCTTTAATACGGGAAGTGGGTGTCCATAAGTAGTGTCAGATATTCTCCGCTTGAGTCTCTCCAATCGCCGTTTTCTAAGCATTGTTGGCGCTTTAGATAATACTTTACAGGAGGTACGTAAGGCTTTCCTTATTGTCATTATAGCAGTCCCAGGAGGTTGCACTAATGCTTCGTCTAAGCTGAATTAAATTCCTTTCGGAGTGTTTCAAGCACTGGTAAAAGCTTTGAAAACTTCAACAGTGAAAATCATTGATATCATCAAATCGAATCCAAATGTTTTTGTTCTACGGACATAGCCAAGTATTATTCATCGATCTCCGAAATCCAGTTGGATTGAATAAAGGCTAAATTAGCAAAGAAGGTGTCTACTGCAAATGCAAGCAATTCGCAAAGGATGTACAAACAATGTTAGATGGAATGTTACATTTAGAACGCAAATATAATTGGTTCGACTTCATACATTTGGTCTATCATTTACTGACTACTACTGCTACTAGGCCGACTCTACACGATGCTATGAACACCCTCCAACGTTGGACGCTTGATGGTAGGACGCATCGTGTGGCCGATACTCGAACTACTAGTGTCCAATGTCAAGCGTCCAACGTTAGTGTTTGGGTCAATCTGTTGTTGGTATTGAATCAAACATTGGAAACCAACATTCGTAAGAACGTTCACCGCATCGTGTAGAGCCGGCTTAAATGCACGATTTATAGAATGCCGAGTAGGATGTGCTCAAATTCTTTGCTTTAATGGTAGGATTAAAACCTTGACACAATGGCATAAAGATATAGATTGAGCTTCAAAATATGTACATCATTACGGTATCACTGCAAAATTCAGCTAGAGACTTCCAATTGCTGAATTCTGCAGTGATGCATTTTGGAACTCACTCATATAAAAGTTCGGTACTGAATCTAGTATCATTTATGAAACTTATTATTAGATACTTACCAAAAATACCAGTTCTCCATTTCGCTGTTGTTAGTAAGAGCCATGCTCCATATAAAGCTGCTAAATGTAAATATGCAAATAATATTATATTTCTCCAAACTAATTTCAATTGGCGTTTTTCAGCTTTCTTGAATATTTCAACATTTTTCGCTAAACCGCCATCAATTGTTTCTGCATCGCATTCATTTAAAACTCCTGTCTCCTCGCTCATAGACAGTGGCTGAGTAGCTGTCGTTGCATTTGGTGCCATGATTTATCTGAAATAAGAGTAATTAAATATAGTGTGAAATTTTTGTATAAAGATATTAGTTGAAATATTTGAAGGGATTATTAATAAAAATAAAGGAGAGATTTATAGGGGGTCGTCCATTAATTACGTGAGGCGTTTAGGGGGGAGGGGGTCGAGCCGAATCTCACCAAATCTCACGTGGGGAGAGGGGGGTCTCGGCAAATCTCACGTATTTTTTTTTTAAACAAACGTGTAAAATTGCGCGAAAATTGGGTTAAATTAAGTAAAACGTGTTTCTCCACTAAAGACCCCCATTCACTTACAGGCCGGCCGGCACGACTAAGCTTGACTCAGTCTAACCGAGGAATGAGCCTGACAGGCCGTGGCTTGTAGGTAAAGGCCTGATTCCCTACAGACACACAGGCGAAAACGACTGCTTAGCATAGCAGGTTATTAATTCAAGTGCAAAAATGCTTATGGCCCCAAGGAAAGCTTCAAACCTCACGCCGTGAACACAAAAGAGCAAAAAAGCGCAAACGTGATTGTGGATGGTTTTCACGACTAGCGCCCGCCTTGCTTTCCGTTCCGAGTGGATACGGTGTGAGTTCTTAGTGAATAGATCTTCAGGCCCGAACTGACGATAAATGCGAGTTTCGTCAGCTTTCTTGAACTGCAGGCCCCATACTAGTGATGAGCAAGACTAGTCTTGCACATTTAGCAAGACCAAGAAATACCAAGAAAAGACAGGACAAGGATAAGTCAAGACTGCAAGATCAGGATAGCAAGGCCTTTTGCTCATCACTAAGTGGCAAAAGTTTTCCAGTAATGAGCAAAACGTCTTGTCTTGCACATTCAGCAGGACAAAGACAAGACTGCAAGACTTTCTGCAAGAATTTTTGCAAGACTTTTAGCAAGACTTTTTCGAAGGCTTTTTGCTCATCACTGCAAGACTTCAGGCATTTAGTGATGAGCAAAAAGTCTTGCTATCTTGATCTTGTAGTCTTATTTTGTCCTGTCTCGTCTTGTTCTTGCTTTGGTCTTGCTTAATGTACAATAAAAGGAAGAATTGCAAGAAAAGTCTTGCTCATCACTACCTCATACAGTTGGCGGCCAGTGAGTGTATAAGGATACTTGGCCTCAAGGCGAAAACTTTCAGGCCACGGCCTGCTGGCGACCTGTGTGTAAATTGGGGCCTTAAGATAGGGGTAAATCCTACACAAAAATTGGTTGTCGATTGTCAAAAGTGCGTCTCGTCAAATGCTGCAGAGTACGAGCCAAGTAACACTGACCCGCGAAAAGGCCCTTAGAACGACCGTAAATACGTATTTTTAGTGTAAATACTAGATTTTTTTTATAATTTGAAAAATCTCACGTGAGATTATGGGGGATGGAGGGGGTCGAGCCAAATCTCACGAAATCTCACCAAGGGGGGAGGAGGGGGGTGGGTCGAAAAATCCCAAAAATCACCACATGTAATTTATGGATGACCCCTAATACAGTCTATCATTCGACAATTTGTCTTACAAAATTAATAAGTGCCACTTGTAATATTTATTTTGTGATTTATTTAAATCTGTCCTGTTAAAAACTCAATCCGAAAACTTGTTTACGAAAATTGTTAATGGAAAAATTATTCGTATTATTTTATTCTTGTTATTTATTGCACCATTATATATCTGGCAAAACGACTTCTAGTTTTTTTTGATTAATACTACTTATTTAACATTTATTCATATATAAAAGACAACACGAAAAAAGTTTCGTATTATTTCAAATGCAATTTTACTTAATCTATGACGAAACATCAATGTGACTGTATGTATAATTTATACAAGAATTTTGAATTTTTTTTTTTTTGGTAAAAATTACGTTTAAATCAAAATATTAATTTCACAAATTAAATAAAATACGTGTTAACTAATTTTTTTGCTGTATCAAATGTTGTTGCTAATAATGGCGCTGTTTACTAACTATGAAGAAATTATACTATTTATTTTTTCTATAGTTTTAGTTTGTTAATGACGTTACTTTTCGCGGATTTAATTTATTATGAATATTAACAAAAAACAAAAAAGGTTTTTGCATTAACACAATATTTGCATAAGAATATACTAAAGGAGCGATATTTTAAAGGAGGATGACTTTTTGCACCTTTGAAGAATTCTGGTTATTTGTAGTAAACAAATTTTAGGAATATTTAAGCTTTTTTTGTGACGGCATAGCAATTAGTTGATGACGTCTTTTAAAATTAACAAAAAAAAAATTACCAGTAAATGACGGTATAGTAATTAACGATGACGTATTTTAGTTTTTCAAAATTTGTATTAATAAACACGTAATGTGGCTATTTAATAATTAGTTATGACGAAAATAATCTAATCACGAGTTTGTTCGTATTTTTAAGTAGTTTGAAACCAATCTAATTAAAGCATTTTTAGGCTAGTTTTTTTGTTTAGTGGCAGTTTTAAATTTAGGAATCACTCTTTTGTATTAGCCCCTTCCGGTATGTTGTTTGTCACATGATGGTGGAATGCCAAGTAGAAAATTCAGTACGGGGATAGAATAGGTTTGGGGTTATTAGTGTTTAGGAAGGTGTTGAAGAATATGGCTATGAGCTCGATGAACTCGAATATGACGTTTGAACTCTTCGATGTTGTACTAGTTCGGAAATACTAACTGCGAAACAGTGTTCTTTTAAGAATGCTCCACCACTGGGATGCTTGTTTGGCAATTTGGAATATGTGGTCATTACATCGCTAGTCTTTGGATAATGCAACGCCTAAGATGTTGAGGGATGGTCATCGGTTGAATTTAACTGACACGGATGGAGAGGCGTGGCACGTTTTATTGGAAATAAGACAGTATTTTGTTTTGTAGACATTGAATTCAGTAAGTAGTGAAATAAAGCCGCGTTTACATCCCAAAGTCAACGCGAAAGTGCACTTTGAACCTCTTTTTTTATCGCACAGCAATTTGTATGCTTTTCTCTCTATTGCACGAAAGTTTCAAAATTTTCGTGCAACAGAGAAAAAAGCTTACAAATTTCTGTGCGATAAAAGAGTCTCAAATTGCACTTTCGCGTTGACTTTGAGATGTAAATGCGACTAAAGACCTGTAAAGTAAGAACAATGCCGGCTGCAAGAAGATGGAGAAGAAAATTTGAAAAATTAATGTGAAAAATACGAGTGAGTTCACAAAAGAGTGAACGAAATGGAGGGAAATTTGCTAACGCAAAGATTGTTTAACGAGGCATAAATTCAGAGTGTAAAGCCGAAGAGAAGAAGAAAAAGATGAGTTAATAGACTCTTTAAGCTGTAGTCAAATTTGAAAACGAACCAAATACCCTGGCTTCACCTCCCTCAGTTCAATAAAGTTCATTTCAATCGGCATAAATAGCTTCACCGGCTGGCATGTTCAGTTTGTGCTTGAAATTGTTGTTGCTCTTTCGTCAGTAGTTAGAAATGCAAAAGCCCACTGAAATGACATTCCATTATTCCAGTTGATTACTCTCTTTTAATTACTCTCATTTCATGTTCTATTGGGCGAATTTTGGTTTGATTTTTCCTGAGTTCAATATGTGAAAATGTATGGGAACTGAGGCTAAAATTGAAGTTCAGTACATCAATTTGCTCGAATTTGCGCAGTTCGGCCGGTGAAGCCAGGGTAAAAGATAGATTTAGCTGTGTATAGCTACAATCCAAGATTTGCACATCTATCTATATAAAAGTGAAAGTTTGTCTGTGTGTAAATATTTTGTAGACTCGGAACCCGCTCATCCGATTGGCAAGAAATTTTGTGTATAGGGGTTTTGCTCCATCTCGATCCCTTTTGGCTGTAGTGTACCGATATGGTAAAATCCGATAGTTTTGTATGGGAGGCACTCTTCAAATTATTGCTAAAG
The DNA here is from genome assembly GCA_949987705.1 of Thereva unica. Classification (NCBI taxonomy): domain Eukaryota; kingdom Metazoa; phylum Arthropoda; class Insecta; order Diptera; family Therevidae; genus Thereva; species Thereva unica. Next base: position 156,891,086 of record OX465283.1, on the reverse strand, counting down.
AACACAGATTTTGTTTTGGTTTGTTCCCGAAAAAAATACGATTCCCAAAGTTTCAGATCGATCGGAGGTGATTTATGGGTAGTTGCCCTACAATTTTGTTGAAAGAAACAGATTTTTCGCGTTTCCCTGAACTTGGATTGAAGTAACTTCGGCTGTATGTGCCCGATTTTAGCAATCTATGGCTTAAATAAAAAGTTTCAAAGCCAAAAAGACAAAAAATTCAATAATCGGATGTTCAGCGCTTTTACTTTTTGAACTGTGGTGCCTGGAAATTTACCTACATAGATTTGAAGGTGACCTTGTGCTGAAAATCGAGTGGTGTTTCGTGACAAGTCGTTTGAATTGAAGAAAGTGATGTTTCAGACGAATTACGATTTTCAGCACAAGGCTCTGCAGTAGAAATGCTAAGCTGAGTTTAGGCCTCTGTACTACTAAAAGTCGTGATTCGACTGAAAAATCACTTTCTTCAATTCAACCGATTAGCACCATACCCCTTAAAAAATCGCTCGAAGCGCTTGACAGGACTTTGCGAGACTTCCAAGGAAAAACCAACAGATTTGAGGTGCTCTGATACTACATGCAGGATTTTCGTTCAACTTTGCCTGATATACCTCGATCAACGCCTGCAAATGAGTTTAACGCATGCTTGAAAGCATCATATCTATGGAACAGTTTTGAAAAATTGCAAGCTCCAGAGAATATGCGTGTCCATTTCCTACAAGCTGCCTCTGCTCAAACATTTTCAAAACAACTTTTCAACAGAGTATATTTTATTATTCGAAATCAAAAATACAAAAAAATGTCGACAAGATCAAATGTCAATTGCTGAATTATGATTGGGAATATAAATTGGGTTGATTTAGGTTTTTCAACGAACTCTCACTACCCAAGGGAAAAGCAGTTTTGAGATTCCCAATTGTTTTGGCGCACGCCATACTATTGACTTATAAGTGCAGCGAGCCGCATCGGGTTCCAGCAGGTTTTGAGCAATAAAAACCTATGTATGTAGAACGACGTTTATATCTTGCAAACTAACGATAACAAGAACTCAAGTTCATTTCAAGCTACATAATATGCAGCTTCAAGTAGCCAGAGCATACGCTCTCGTGTTCTTGAGATTTTCAAGCTTTCGAGCATCCAAGCTGTCATGAAAGAGGGAAACAAAGAAAGAAGTAAATAAAGAAAATTACTTGAATTTAAAGAAAATAACAATAATTTATATGACACGAAAAACTAGGAATGTATGGACAAGATTGCCACTAGTATTCTTATTAAATTGTTAAGTATCTCATAAATATTTTTCGATTACCTTTTTAAACTATTATGTAAACAAATATACAAACATTTACTAATAGTATTTATATAGATGCAGTCAAACCCTTAAAACCTCAAATATTACGTCAATACCAAACTTTAGTATTCATAAAATTTATATAACCCAATAATGACCATCATTTATGGACACTACTTAAACCCTTTTTCAATTTAGTGTTAAGGACATTTATGAATGTCATTAAGAGAAGGCACAATAACATAAAAAAACGAGTAAAATTTTCATTAAGTTTTTTCAATGGAAAAAATAAACAAGAAATTACATAGAGAGAGAATGTTTCTTGATAGAAGCAAAACAAAAAAAAAAAATAGAGAAGAACTATTTTGAAAGTTAATTTACTTTTAAATAATTAATAGATATTGATTCTTTTACTACTTTTTATATTCTTTTGGGTGGATATAACGAAAGGAAACGAACTTTAAGAATATTAAATAACGTTTACTCATTCCAGTAAACAAATACACACAATGGAGGAGAAATTACGAGAAAGAAAAGCTCATCTTTAAAACATAATGTTTTTTAGATTTACCTTTTGTTTTTTAGAATGAATATCACGTATATTATTGCATTATTATAACAAAGAGAGATGTATCCGAATAAGAATACATATAAGAATATTTATTATTCTTCGTATTGTGATTGATTTATTTGTAAGTTTAAAATCACAATAACAAAAAAGACTAGAAAAGAACGCACGAAACGATTTCGTTATAATTTAATTAAGGAATCGGAAAATTGTAAGGCATCACTTGTAAAGCTAATTTTAAATTGAATTAAAGATTATTAAAGGATATTAAAGGAAAATTCCAGAAAACTTGACACCATTAGTATGAAAAAAAAACACAAAACATAAAAACGAAGTGACTTTGTTGCGAAATTTTTTTTATCCACCCACTGTAAAAGATATACTGTATATGTAAAAAAATCCTCACATGAAACCGGCGTTTTTCCTTTTTTATATTCGATTTTTAGAAAGGATATTTTGTTTTAACATTCAACAGTTAGAAAACATCTGTTTTAGTTTTTTATTTAATAATAATAAATTGTTATAAACTTTTCCACTATATAATCCTAAATTCACACAGTAATAAAAATGCGTTCCATTTGTGCAAAACTCAAGATACAAATACGTAATACCCGAAAAAATATTGTAGATACTACTACTAAAGAGAAAATATTTCACCAGATTTTCGGTGGTGGAGGATTGATAATAATAAGCACAAATCAATAATGTGAAATTTTTACAAAATTTATTTAAATATTATATTTATTATTATAAAAAAAAGCGGCACCTTGAATTTTCTGTAGTAACTTCTCCTTTTTTTTATCTCTTAAATGAAAAAAAATAAAACAGTAAAAAACGTGGTAGACGCTGTGTAACTGACCAACGAGAATATTCCTTTGAACATTCAACTACTGACTGAGAGTCAGAAGGATATGTCAGAAAGTATAATACAGCTAGAAATACTCATACTAGCTTATACTTAAGGCGGTAGAAGGACTAAGAGAACAATATTGTGTCATGCATTCTCGAAAAAAGAGCACAAAACTTTTACACGAGTCCTAGTCCTTATGACGTAGCATCATATCACGTAGAAGTTCAATCTTAATACATATATACATCTACATCTCTATAAAATCCATACACAAAAACCACCCATTTATATTCTAAAAGTATATCCTTACCAAAAAACGAAAGAGACGCACATACAAAACATATTCGCCATGCTGTAAATTCACAAAACCAGCTGATTTCTTGTATAACAGTATCTAGTGAAATGAAAAGAGATAGCACGAACACTTTTCTATATAAAAAAAATATAAAAGCAACAAGATACAACAGCTGACATGGGCGAAAGCTTTCTACAGAACTTTTAATATACATAGAAGAAAATCTACAGTCGCCGTTGTTATGTTGATCTTATAAATATTATCCTTTTCTGTAGAAAGAAAGAAGAGCTTTTTTTTTATTTATTTTCTTAGAATAAATTGACAGTAAGTGCGCGACTGATTTCAAAATGGGGATTTGCGTGACGAATACACATTGTTAAGTGATAAGGCCTCTATAATTTTCATTGAGGGTTAATAAAAAAAACACTGGGTTATTGGCTTGAAGCGCGTTCACTTTTATGACGGGGTTTGCACGAAAATATATGTATAAAAGAAAAATAACTCTTCTATGTTTTTTTTTCTTTCTTTCTTAAAGTTATTCATAAAAAAAAAACGTTATACAATAGCTTTTACATTATTAATAATAAAGGCTCGGTATTTGATTTGAATTCTTATTCAAATTGAGTAAAATTGTAAAGAATTGTGATTGATGCTAGTTGGAACAATTATTTAGAATATGAATCAATTTAAATTTAGTATAAATTCGTTATGTTACTATAGGCCATGTTATATTCAGGGTGTGCCAACTAGACCTTCGGTATTTCAATAGTGAATAACTTTGACATTTTTAGCGGATTTTGAGAAATGTTAACGATTCTGAAACGTTATTCAATACTATTTTAGATATGAGTTAGTTATTAGACACCTAAAAAACCACTGTACGACAAGAATGTCCAAGAAAGTCATTGTTTTAGCTGGAGTGTGTTGAAAAATCATCATCGGACAGTAGTTTTCTTCAAAGTTAGAGAAACCGTTGACGGCGCACGCTTTCGATGAATGTTGGCGCACTTTGTGTATGCAAAAATGCTGAAAAAGTTCTGAATACGGCGCACTTTGCCAGTTCGATGAAATTCCCGAGAAACGTTGTGTCGAAAAATGATGATTTGGAATGACCTCCTCGTTCTTCGGATTTAGCGGTACCAGTTTTTTTTCCGTAGGGTTATTTAAAAAGTAAAGTTTATGCCAGCAAGCCGAAGACCATTGACAAATATAAAGCTGATAAACTAGCCGAAATAGCTGCCATAACACCCGAAATGCTGGTTAATGCAGGATGCCCAAAAAAGAGGTGCATTTGAAACATTTGAAGTGTTTACAATATTTTCTTTCATATTTTGACGTTTGCCAGCACATGCGAACTCTTATGACTCTTCAATCTGTTTCCAAAACATTTTAGTCAAATATATTGAAAATTCAATAGAGAAAGAGTTTCATAAATATTTTGCCCTGAAATAAGGCTCTAGGCCTTGAAATAAGGCTCTAGGCCTTGAAATAAGGCTATTACAATTTTCTAACGATCGACTAATATGTTTTTACTGTGCCACAAACAATATTTCATGAAGATGGCAAGTTTCAAAGATTCTATGAAATTTCTAAGAATTGCAATGAACTATTGCATTTGCTATTCTCAAATATGAAAACAAAAATTCATTCAAAAAAAGAAATTTTAATTAACAATAAAAAAAAATGTTTCTTTATAAAGGATCATGCAAATGTGACAGCTAGATGTCAGCACTATATAATGCTTACACGTGTCGCCTTTCAAAATGACATATGACATTTTACATAATACAAACTTATTATGATTAAATGGGCGTTCTTTGTAAAAACCCCTAACAGAATTCAAGATTTTATCGGTGCAAATCAATCAATTTAAAGATTTCAATAGTCCTTCAAGGTTATGTGATCTAACACAATAAGAGTGTGGAGTTTTTTTGAAAAGTCGAGTGTCTTCAGACAATAAATAATCTAAAGAATGACATTTAAGCTGTAATTTGTTAAATAACTCCAGCTACATGTCAAAAAGTTATTGAAAATTTCGATATTTGAATTGATTGATGCCTGAAGACGTAGTCAGGGTGGACATTTGAATGATACTCGCCGTTTAATGTATAATTGTAATGGATCATACTTTCAATAAAAAGGAAATACAAAAAGAAGAGCTTGAAAAAAAATTGCGAACCGTTTTGAAAACATGCATGTGGGTGCATGATCCTTTGATTACATATGTATATTGAATGCAAACTTGCAATTATTCAGCAAGGAATAAGAGCAGATTAATTTTGAACGCCCATAGTCATAAAAGGTGTATGTCTTGACAGAATTTCAAAAGAATCCGATTTTTTTTAGTTTCTATCAGACACTTCCACCATTCATGAATTTATTTCAACCAATTGAATAATTGGAAGATTCAATCAAATTGAAAGAGGCCAGAAATGATTCACAGAAAAGGTGTAGTGCTTTGATATAAGTTTGAGAATTCACTTAGAAGAAGCTGTTATAATTTGAATAAAATGTGCCGCTGCACCCAAAATATTTCTTATATCTGGGATACTACGGTTATTACTTTTATCGGACTTCTTAGAATTCTTAGCACCACGAAATTTACATACAGTATGGAAGAATTCAAAAACTCAATACAGCAGAATTCAGTAATTACGAAATCTGTAGCTGAATTCACCAGTGTTGCGGCTTTGTCGATTTTTTGAATTCACCCTATATTTAAAATGACAATCAATATGGGCTTAGTAAAAACGCAAGATTGCGTATTTGCAATATTCAGCAATTGGAAGAAGCCGATTGCGCACGCAACAAGCATTATTGACAGCACCCTATAGCACATAAAACGACTCCAAGCTACTTGAATATAAATTTTTAAGTTATAATTAAAATTAAAACGTAATTATAACCAGTTTAATTTTAATTAAAACAAAATCAACCGCGGTTCTACTATATCGTTATCTTGAACAAAAAATTTATCGAAAAGGAATACTAAATTGCACTATTTTTGTGTGAACACGTTTAGATAAAAGAAATGCTTGATATTAAAGCAGGAAATAATAATTGAAGAAAAAGGAGCATAAAAGGATCACAAAGGAAGCACTAACTTTAAAGTCTAATTTAATAAATCAATTTAAGAAAAAAAATTTACAAAGCTTTTACAAACAAAATCTACTCTTAAACAATCTTCTTATTACATCAAAACATAATCTCTTGCAGTACATCGAACCGATTTGCCGGTTGGGGGCCATTACATTTCTTAAATCCTTGCTGGGTGTAGCATCATTCGCTGTATAAAATCTGCTTAGTGACAAACATACAGCACACGTAATCCCATCATCAATATCTTTACGACAGGCTAGTGTCACACAACGTGTGCAGAAAACTAAAGTTCTCCTTCCGTCACAGAGTAGATCAATTTGCAACAGAACGAAATGCACACATACAAAAGTCGCCGGTTAAGTAGAAAAGAGATTGAGTCGTGATTGATTCGCTTAATTTCGTCGTGATTTGTAGTAGAGAATCCTTAAAATTGTTGTTCTACTAAAGAGAAAGGATATAACTTGAAAAATCACACAATTTGTTTGATAGACCACACGGAGAAGATGGCAAAGAAGGAAACGGTTTTGATTTAGGACTTATTATAAAAGTTCGTCGCAACAAAGAACACAAAATAATATGATCTATTTACCGTTTTGTGGTATTGGACTGATTGATATAACACTTTATCCCTCCGAAAGGATTTTTAAAATTTTAAAACTTTATTAAATTTTTTAATAAAAACACAAAAACTTCTTTCTTTTTATTGATTTTTTAAATCACCACTATTTTCTTAACTATGGCATAAAAACGAAATTAACTCAACACAAAAATCAACGCGCGAAGCTTTTTACAAAAACTTAAAGCGCGCAACTAACCCGACCAATTCGAACGGGCTAAAATTTTAGACTGAGCTTAGAGGCTCGCGAAAATTGTTTATAAAAGCTTCTTCGATACACAAGTCTCTAATTTGAAGGGGTAACAAAATGTTGATAATGCAGATTATCTAGCTGGAATCTATGGCGCGATGGTGGTGGGGGATTGATCGCTTTGTGGCTTGAAACGAAAACAGCCGGCAAATTCCAGCTAAGAAGAAGAAATATCGCGTGTTGTTTTTTTGTCTTAAAGTGGTTGGTGGCTCAGCTCAAGCAGGTCAAAGGTATACCTGGACAGCACTTGGATGCATGTTGGTCGATGACCAATTCTATGTACTGTGCTGCCTCCGCGCTAGAACGAAGCGCAATTGTGCGCGCGCGGACGACAATAATAACGACCACTTTGGGGAAGTGACGAAATTAACGACGACGAGATTCCCTGTAATCATATATGGTATTTACTTGGCGTGATATGATGTGGCCTTTAGGAAGGTATCACCTGATCATACATAATCCATTGGTTTTAGGACGAATATTATTGTGTATATGACGTGTGTTGAAGTCAAAGTTCTTACCGCACCTGCTGATTATGATGATGACATGAGATTGGTTTGCAGTAAATAGATTTTTACCGGTAATCGTCGAAAAAAAATGGTGATAATTCAATTATCGTATTGTGCAATTAGTGCGATATCCAAGATGGAGGAAGTTGAGAGATATTAATAGTTCAGTTTAATTTGTATTTGTGCGAAAATAAATCACAGGCATTCACGAATTTAACACGTGAATGAATAATTAAATAATTTTAAGATTGATTTACTGATTTAAATCTTAATAATATTAATAATAATAATAATGAATTTATGTGTAAAACCATTAATACTTTGGGGTCGTCCATAAATTACGTGAGGCGATGGACCCTGTGCTGAAAGTCGTATTTGTTGTCATAAGAAGTGACGCTAATACAGCCGTGTGCTGATGGTCGATTTTTGTCGTGTAAAATCTGCTGACATAAACGACAGCTTATTTGGTGTGCTGACAGTCGTTTTTATTGTAGTTTTGTTGTCACTTTTGGTCGGGCTTTTTGCGTTAGTGACAAAGTAGGAAAATATGAAAGAAAATACATATTTATTATATATTGGAGTGTTCCTAAAGGGCAGAGATATGCTGACAAACTACACAAATGTTTGGGAAGGAATAATAACAGAAAAATTTTAATTCTTCGCTTTTGATATCTTCGTTTTCCGAACTACTAAGCCACAACTCAGCAGAATTTAATATCTTTAATCTCAAATTGTTTATAATTTATTAAGATTTTCGCGAAACACAAACTTAAAAATGTTTATTCTTCAAGCTAAAAATGTTTATTCCTCACGAAACACAAAAACTTAGCACATACACTCTGTGACCCCTGTGCTGACAGTCGCCGCAATTTTACTGAAACGACAATTTTTTCAACTCAAACGACTTGTCACACCACCCGACTCTCAGCACACCAACTAAAAAACGAGACGACGACGACATATACATGCGACTGTCGTATGACTCGACTTTCAGCACAGGGGTGGATATGTGCGATTTTTCGACCCACCCCCCTCCGCCTTGGTGAGATTTCGTGAGATTTGGCTCGACTCCCTCCCCCTCCCCTCTAATCTCACGTGAGATTTTCAGATTTTAAAAAATCTCTAGTATTTAACAATAAAAATACGTATTTACGGACGTAGCCACAAGCTTTAATTATAGATACCTGATAACTCCTACTTGCCCATCTTTATTCCACTGGCTTTTTTCGCTTGTAGTGGACACACAACTATCAAAACGTGAGCACTCATAATCACGAGAATTTCATTACGCCAAAAATTCGGCGAGGGCCCTTCCTGTAGTTCTATATTTTAATGGCCTTTTTGCGGTTCGGTTTTACTTGGATCGTACGCCGCAGCATTTATCGACTCGCTCGTGTGGCTGGCCGGTGGCGGCTAAACAACCGAGGGGTTACTATGGTACTTTCTGGCGTTCGCATAAAATTGTATGTGCAGGATTTAGCCATATCTTAAGGCCCCTTTCACACACAGGTCGACGGCAGGCCATGGCCTGAAAGTTTTCGCCTTGAAGCCAAATATGTATCACCACACACCCCTCCGGCCGCCAACCGGATGGATTTGTCGTCAGTTTGTGCCTAAAGATCTCGAGTTGTAGCACGTAAGTTGTTCCAATCGACCTCTTCATACAAACATTTTTGTAACCCTCGAATATATTTGTATGAAGAGGTGGACTGAAACAACTTGCGTACTACCACTCCAGAGCTTCTATTCTGTCTCAAGTCGTTAATTTACGGTACGAGCTCACGCTGTATCCAGTCAGACCTAAAAGTAAGGCGCGAACTAGGCGCGAAAACCATCCACACTCGTATTCGTGCAAACGTTCACGGACATATTGGTGCGGAGGCAATTTCTCCGCATTGAATCAGTAAATATGGTGGTCCGTGTATTTTAAAGGCTTTCCAGTCACCAATCTGAACCTGTAAAGTTTTCATTGAGGCCATGGACATTTTTGCACTTGCATTAACAACCTGATATGCTAAACTGTCGTCTGCGCCTGAGTGTCTGTAGAGAATCATGACGTCACCTGCATGTCAGGCGGATATCTGAAGTCCTCATTCCTCAGTTAGACTGAGTATTGTTTGGCCTTCATTGGGCCGTGCCTGCCGACCTGGCCTGCCGGCGGCCTGTAAGTGAACGGGGGTCTTTAGTGGAGAAACATTTTTTTACTTAATTTAACCCAGTTTTCTAGCAATTTTACACTGTTTATTGAGGAAAAAAATTACGTGATATTTGTCGAGACCCCCCTTCGCCCCACGTGAGATCGGGTGAGATTCTGCTGGACCCCCTCCCCCTCTAAACACCTCACGTAATTTATGGACGGCCCCTTTTCAAAAATTCTCGTTTATGAATTTTTTCGACGGCTACTATCTACTAGTTCCTGTTTAAAATTTTTTATGCTATATATTTTTTACAAAACTGCATTGTTGCAGAACAAGTTTGGCGCGGTAAAGGTAAAAAAATCCTATTTAAAAAACATTAGCGCAATTTTTTTATGTAATATTTAATTTTTTTTCTTCACTTTTCGACGTTATTGTAAACGATTTTTAGCGCATCTTAATAAGTAAAAATTAAAAGCGAAAAATCAAGTTATTTTTACATGTGTCCACAATTAATTTGTATTATACATACATACATATGCGCCATATTTTGTGATATTTATGCGATATTAATATTCAAATTAAGTGTTCAGGGAAAAATCATGTGACATTATATTTTTTTAAACAAATTTCGTTTTTTTAAATAAATATCTGTATTGTATTTTACATAGTTGATCGGAGATGTCATATGACTTGTATCTTTTGAATATTCTTTCGTTATTAGTTTATTTAATAAGTAAGATCTAAAATATTTGTCCTGTTTTTTTCTCCAAAAATGAAGCCTTGTTTTTTTGTTCGATATGGACTATGGACGCATCTGTCTAGATCTGTCTAGCTCGCTGTAGACGAGCACGTATGCATTCAGACGCAAAAGCTTTTCTGAAAGTTTACTAAAAAAGAAATTCAAGGATAGCTAGCTTTTGCATGCGAGTAAACTAGTCTTTATATATTAATAAAAGAAAGTTTTTGTATGCATGCGTGTATGTGTGAGCTATAGCGAGCGCGGGTCATCGCAAAGTATCGAAATTTTGAATGAAGGTTCATCGGGGTTTCCTTTTATGCACCCCGAAGCCCTATTTTCGAAATTTAAAATGGCCGCCGGAAATGAGAACGAATTTATGATCAGAACTTATGAATTCAAAATGGCTGCGCCAATATGGCGGATGAATTTTTCCAATTTTGTATTCCGATTAGCCGTAGCCGTATTAGCTTCTCGCTTATGTAAATTGTGTCAAAATAATTTAACTGATGCTGGTTGTAGATGCTTGTACCCTGGAGAGGCACCACTGTTACTGGCCGTTCGATGAATGTATATCATATGACATTTAAAGCATTTTGATTAGGTGTGTTGAACCTGAAGTAGAAAAAATTAGCAATTTGCGTTTATTGAGACTTTTTCACAGCTCTTTTCTTCTCTCAATTGCCCTGCTCCGTGCTCTTTGAAGTTGGTCTCTGGGTTGAGAACTATCAATTTTTCTGCCAAACCACATTTGTAGGAGCAGGCAGAGTAAGCAAAGTATTCTTCTTCTTCGTCTTTTGATAGTTGTCAAATCGAAAAAATAATAATAATACTTATTAAAAAATAAACATTAATTTTTACCAAAATAACGTTGGGCCTTTCCTTAGTCTATAACATAAAAAAATATTTCTTCTTCTAAAATTAACATTCGATTCTAACCTCTAAAATCGCAATTAAGAGCAATGTTGAGCAGAAAAGCGTTCTTTGAGAATGGTCCAAAACTGAGCTACTTTGCTCTTATCTGAACTTTTTAAGCAGTCATCGAACTTTTTTTTTGACATTAACAGCTTTGACAGTTTAAGAAAAAATTAATACGGAGTGCCGAAGATTTACCAATTTGTCCCGATTTTTGATAATTCAATCAAAATAACCTGCACTATTTATCATTAGTAATATTTGATTGTACGCAGCATCTTCAGTTCCCAGTAGGAGAGTTTAGACTAGTAGAATAACTACTTTCTAAGAAGGAAGTAGTAGTTCACAGTTCTTTTATATGAAACCAACCGACTAATTTTGTACAGCGTTCGATGGAGTCAATTGCCCCGTTCTGCACTACTTCGAGAACTAATTCAATTTAAACTAATTGGAGAACTAACTCATTTTAAAGCTCGTGGAGAACTAATCCATTTTGAACTAACCGGAGAAATAATTCATTTTGAACTTCTTGGAGAACTAACTAATTCATTTTAAAGTTCTTGGAGAACTAATTCAATTTGAACTAGCCAAAGAACTAATCCATTTTGAAGGATTTCGAGAACTAATTCATTTTGAACTAATTGGAGAACTAACTAATTTTAAAGTTCTTGGAGAACTAATCCATTTTGAACTAACCGGAGAAATAATTCATTCTGAGCTACTCGAAAACTAATCCATTTTAAATTTCTTGGAGAACTAATTCATTTTGAACTAACTGAAGTACTAATTGATTTTGAAGTACTTCGAGAACTAGTTCATTTTTAACTAACAAAATTACTAGCTAAAAACCAAATTCCTTAGAAAAATCTTGTGCCTAACAGAGGGCGACAAAAACTATATTGAATCACACATTTGTTTAGTAAGACGTCTTGCAGAGAAATCAGTTTATCAACAGACTTTGAACAATTTTACCAAAATGCACTAGTTTATCTTGAAAACCACTTCCATTTCGATGACTCAAATCCATTGAAAAAACCGAAACCATTGTCACTTAATGGTAATTTAAATTTCAATGAGCTTTCTGATGCTAATTCTGCTTTGGAATTCGTCTCGGGCGAAGGATTTTCAACCGATGAGTTATTCCTGGACTATTGTGTGATAAATAATTTACTAACACAGCTTTTGGTTAAAAAATGGGTACAAATATTTAAAAGTTTAAAGAAGGATACGTTGAATACCAACTTATTTTGAGTATTATCTCGCGCTTTGAGCACTCCTCCTTCAAACGATTCTGTTGAGCGAATATTTTCTCACATGCCGCTCAAATGGTCTAATGTCAGAAATCGTTGCCTGTAGATTTCGCTGGTCATTAAAATATTTTCATGATTTTAAAGATTGATAATAATCATCAAAAAATTTGGTTATTAACTAAGAATTAGGGGCGGCATACCGGCCAGCTAACGATGATTAGCGTTAATTGAGAGTTAAAGAGCCCTGTCTGTCCAGAGTTTTAAATAGACAAGGTATTGGCCCCTATTCCCATAGTCACGTCACCCATTGGAAAATGTGACAAACCAGTTTTCGTATTCTTATAGTCACCTGAGTGACAATTGTCACAAAAATGAGAGTGTGGCATTCCCGAAGTCGAATGAGAATAGTTGCATTTCTCACGATTGTAAATGGCCGTTGTAGTTCCCACTTAAATCATCAACAATATTAAAATAAAACATATTTCTTACCCTTTGTCACTATCCATTTAAAAAAAATCGTAGTGTCACCTACAAATTTCAAGTGATAAAAAATGACATCTTTCAGTGACATTTGCTACAAAAAATGACTTCGAGAATGCCACCCTTAATTTTGTCACATTTTAACACACAAACTTTTTCCTTGTCACTCGACTATGAGAATACCACTTCAAAAGTGACGTGACAAAAAATGTGAGGTGAGAAAAAAAGTGAGATGACTATGGGAATAGGGGCCATTACGTTTAGTGTACTTCTTACTGTACAAAACATAAGAGGCGTGACATTTTAAAATTTAACGAACATTCGTTAAGTTTCTTCGTGCATTTTATGTCAGTGACAGATAAACATTCATGGTCGTTTCAAAAGTTAGGTTACGTTTCCTTTACGTATATTTTGGTTTCAAGTTTTATTTGGGTTATTGCGAAGCTTCATTAACCCAGGTTAAAGGCAGCCGTAGATTTCTTTTACATCTACATGCGAAATTCCTTCCCTTTTTTTACCTCAGCACGCCGTAGTTAGTCTAACGCTTCCGATTGGTTATTGTTCCATAGTTGAACTACATTTTTATGACGTTTCGCTGCAATATACACAGCTAAAAAGATATGTAGGTAGGAATGACATAATATAAACCCAAGGGCATACGTGCGAAATAACCACGATTCAATTGCACAATAAAATATTTTATCACATCCTCATCAATCGATCAATGAAAAATTTGCAGACGGGTAAAGTCTACAAAAATTTATATGTACATATGTATAATCGCTGAAATAAAACCATGGATTGATTTCGAGGAAGTTTTAATTAAACATTTTATAGTACATATTTACATAATATATAGTATTAACATGTTAATTATCCAACATGTGTGACTGACAGGTTTTTAGTTGTTATTTTTGGCAAATCTTTTAAGGTTTGTGTTTTTGCATTTAAAAACATACGGCATAAACGAATATACAAATTTTGACGTTTTAAAGGCAATTCGATATTCAATATGGCGCACGCCTCTTGACCCATATTTTGCCAAAAGGATTTGAATTTATATTCAAATTAGATTGAAGTTGTAAAAGAACCAAAACTGGTTGAGATCTTTATTTTTATAGCACACATTTCGTATTTAATTATTGAGTTGTTTTGCTATATTTGGGATAGAAATGTTCTACAAAGTGTTTCCACTAAGCACCATTATGAAGAATATAGTGTTGTTTAACACATTTGTCGTTATTTCCTGTGATACGATGTTCTCGTGAAATGTATGTAAATACAGACCATTAAGTATAATTAGCATTTGCAGAACTGATATTAATAAAATTTGAAAGCATCTCCGTTTTAGTTCACAAAACGTGTAACATGAAGACGTGTAGTGGAGGCTCAGTAATATAAATTTTGTGATATTGTAGAAGTTTGGCACGAGAAATACATATATGGTTTTTTATGCCTACGCTTTTCAAAAAAATTGGCAACTATATTTAATTTCGCAACAGTAAGACGGCAATAACATTGAGTCAGCATGCAATATGCAACACACAATATTACGGCCCACACACTCCCAGTTATAACTGCGCAGTTGAACTGTATAAAAAACCTGTACGATAAACGGAACTGAAAGTGTATGGGTTTGTCAGTTATTTGTAAGGTTTTTTTTTTGCTCAGTCTCGTTAGTTTTGTTGATTTCAGTAGATCTTTTTAATAATGGCAAAGAATGGACGAAACTGAGAAAACTGAACGATCAACTGTCTGACTTGCACAGTTTACCGGAGCAAAAGAAGGTACCGAATCTCAGGTCTAGGAATTGAGCCCTTAACAGGGGGATTAAAGCTGAATTTGAACAAAAATTGAATTTTTTGCATTTAAATTTTATTTTTGATGAAATATTATTAAAAATTGGGAAATTCATTCGAACCCCCTTTAAAATTTCTATTTTTGCCCTGAGTAATTTTTATAAATATTTAAATTTGAATCTACGAAAAGAAATTTTTTTTTATTTTTTTTCAGCTTAGAGGTGATTTAACCCTTTAGAGTTGAAAAAAAGGGTATTTTATTGGATTATTTTTTATTATTATTGAAATTATCGCGAGAATCCCTTAAAAAAGAGTGTATGTTGCGTTTTTATGGGTGTTGCCCATATTGTAAGACTAGAAGACATACAGAGAAAAATCATCATGCCATTTTTCTGCCATTTTCAATCTGAAAGACAAAACTTTAACGTTTTAAATTCTCGGTGCACCGGCATCAAATTTTCGAGCACCGCACCCTCGTTCGAGAATCGATGCGATGCTCTCATTGGATATTGTTCCATATATTTACAGAGGTTTTTGATTTGACAAGCACCTTTTTGAGTGCCAGCACCCGGTGCGATGCTCTCAATGTACTTTGGCCGTTACAAATCCTATTGCAAGTACAAATTTGAATTGCAAAAAGGGTAGAACGATGAAGTTTATTTGCAAAAAATTAATTTTTACTTAGAAAAGGAATAATTTGACACAAGAAAAGCTGAATCTAGTTTATAAAAAAGATTGAATTTGACTTGCAAAAGGACGAAATTGAAATGCAAGAGTTGTATTAATTGTAAGTGAGATGTGCAAAAGGGCGGTATACATACCTTTTGCTATTAAAATAATAAATCAATTAAAACAATAATTTAATGATACAATTATTGCAACAACTGAACCAATTAATTGAAATTCAAGATCATGCAATCACTGATCAATTCTTAGAAGAAGAAGAAATTTTATAGCGTATATGCTTTGTTGTTCAAATTCATAGAATTGAATTTTAGCAAAGTGTCCAGGTTATTATATCCACTTTTACATAAAGATTAAGGGCGCAAAGGAAGGTTGTAATTTTTATAGTTACTTAATAGAATTAAATTATTCACTGCATGTAGAATATTGGTTATAACAAAGAACAAAATTTAAACACACAAAAAAATTCACTAAAATTCAGTTTCAAAAAACAAAAAAGTCTCTCCTCTTTTTTATGTATCTTTAAACTAAATATATAAAAACTTATTTAAAACTCACATCAAAACTTTTTCTTTTTTTTTTTTAAACTTTTATAAATCCACTTGGCTCGGGGTTAGTAATAAATCCAACAAAATTATCCTTTTTCGTTTTTTATATATATAGTATATATATTTAGAATTAAAACCGTTGTAAATATCCGTGCAGCTTGAACAAACTTTCGGAAATGAATTGATTTTGGTAACCGTTCACCGATTTTATATTAAAACTGATTAAAAAGATTATGTGGGAAAAATCACGTGTTTCTTCAAAAAGCTTTTCCTTTTAAGATGATAATAATCGATTTAAAAATGAAATATAGAAAATTATTATGATTATCTCAATCACAACACAATTGCGTGCAAAATTTTAAGTCGAAAGTATTCCTTTGCGCACGCGATCAAGTTCAAAGGTAGGTAGAAAAGGCCATACATCCATGCCTGACCACATGAAATAAAGATTTCAATAATCATGTTTTTGTGTGTTGTTTTTACACAAAATTAATAGTGCGCCATTCATATCTAATATTCATTTCTTTATGGTGTGTAAGTTATAAGAAATTCCTAATCGAAAATCACCATTTTGTAAAATTCTTAGTAAAATTTTTGTATGGCGCCATGACATTTGTACGGTTTTATACAATTGCTACAGTCTAAAGTCCGCCATTTTGGACTTTGAACATTAAGCTTTCAGGACATAATGAAAAAAATTTTAAAAATGCTTCTTTTTTTGGTTTTTTGAAAAAAAAAAATATTTTGAAAAAAAAAATCAGGTTTTATATATAAATATTTATAATTTGTAAACTATAATTTTTTATAGTAGTTTAGTTGTTAATTTTTGCCTAAGCATCAACATTTTCTCCACATTAATTTCACACCTAACAAAAATATTGCAATTAAAAAATAACTAAACAAATATTCAACCTTGCATCGTTTATTTGTATGTACCTACTAAATTTTAAAGAAAACTATTTGCATATAAATACGTAAATAATATTTTATTAACATTTTTCGGGAATCAATTTTTTTAATGACTTAATGGCCGCCGCAAAAGAAGCTGCGCACAAAATTCAGGCAACATCCACTTTTTCGAACGTTTTTTGAATTCTAAACGAAATTTTTCCAAAATTAACTGCCATAATAAAAATAAAAATTATAGGCTAAAGTTATTACTGCTGATAATTTGATGACAGCAATTCATTTTATTAATATTTTTTATAATTTCTAAACTAGAATTGTGAGAGCCTATCTAATATAATAAATCTCGTTTCTGCCATATTTAAAAAAAAAAGAGGATTGAGGAGGACAAAAACCAGTTTTATGTTATAAATCGCATTCTTGTGCCGATTAGTCTACGATTATTGTAAATAACCGATTAAATAAATTTTATGCAAAATGCGAGACCATTTCTCTTCTTCCTTATAATTATCTAGATTTAGTAGATGGCAACATTATTTAAGGGGGTTTTCCCCCAAGGAGAAGGAAGGTGTCAAAGATTAATAAAAGTTATGCCAAAATGAAAGCAAAAATGCAACAACGTGTTTTTGCGTAATAGAGCAACATCCTCATAAAAAAGATGCAAATATTTATTGCACAGGGAAAGAACCATATTTTACTAGATATGCCGTTTTTAAAACAAGTATTGCTTAAAATCATGAATTGATTATTTTATTATTAAGTAGATTGTTAAATAAACAGAACCCGATTTTTATTATTAATTTATTCCAAAACAAAGCAAGAGGTTGCGGTGCACAAAACAGATTTAAATCTATCTTAAGTTTGTTCATAACTCCATCTCTTTTTCCCTTGTATGCAACTTGAGAAAGTGATACGAGGAAATTTGGAAACATGGTCGACAGTACAAAGGGGCCTTCCCTAGTTCTCTAGTGTGTCACATAAAAAAAAAACTTTTTTTTCGGAGAATAGTGTTTTTAAAAACAAAACATTGTCCTATCTTCAAAACAAACAAAATTTCTAAAAACAAAAATGTGTTTGTTAAATGGCTGTTTGGAAGAAACCCGGCATAAAGTCGCGCCGAAATTAAAAAGGGGAATTTACCATTACGTCCATCTTGACTTTCAGATTTGTCCTCGAATACAAACGTCATAAATTTCCTTTTAATTTATTAAAGAAATGCAAAGTTCATAAATGGCAGAATATCAAACAGTTCAAATTCAAAATTGTTCTGATCCTTAGAAGCCTTTATAAATTTTAAAGTAGAAGAAATGCCTTTTCAGTAGGGATTTTGTCGGGGTTGAGTCAAAATGTCATGGTATTTTTTAAACGACTTCAAAAAAAGAGGAGGTTATCAATTCGACGTGTAGGTATGTATTTTTTTGGTCCTGTACACGTATACCTTCGTAACGCAATAACTTTTTTGCTTTTTTTTGTTTGTTTGAAAGGGTGGTTTCCCACTGTGGTCCCGTGCAATTTTTTCTTAATTCTGATAAAGGAATTCGAAGTTAGGCAAAAAAAACTGTTAAAATTATTACACCCTGAACCTTTCATAGGCAGCGAACAAAGTGGGTGAGTTCCTTAGCAACTTGATCATTAACGCAGCGTAGTATAACATTGCAGGTTCAAACCCAGGACGGGCGGCTCGAATTTTTAATACGCTTTTATTAGCTTCACTTGTAACTATGTAATAAAATCTTGTAAGTTAAATTTGACCCACTTCCAGGTTTCCGATTAAGCTGAAATTTTGCATACATGTTTAGTTTGGATGACAATGCAATCTGACCATTTTAAAAAAAATCAAGATGGCGGTTCAAAGATGGCGGCCGAATTTTGCAATTGTGCTCCCTGACCCCCGATATGGGTATCAAATGGATGGGTATGCCAAATATAATACATTAGCTGTGTAGCGTAATTCTAAATTCAAAATGGATATGTGTTAATTAGCTGCACTTGTAACTATGCAATAAAATCTTGTAAGTTAAATTTAACCCACTTCCCGGTTTCAGATTGAGCTGAAATTTTGCACACACGTTTAGTTTGGATGACAATGTAATCTCACTATTTTGTAAAAAAAATCAAGATGACGTGGTGGTGACAAGAAAATGGTAGAATCCATATAATAGACTAAAAAGTAGAAAATAAAATATATAGTTTAAAAAAACCAAAAAATACGCTTTTAATTTAAAATGAAATAAAAAGTAAAAAATAATTTTTAATGTAAAATTTTTATTGCTCCAGCCAGTATATGGGAACAACCTACGTTTCGAAATGTAAAAAAGCGTGGGGCGCTAACGAAAAGTTCCAATGTTAATAAAATAAGGAAATAGGTAAGGAGCCCCACGCTTTTTTACATTTCGAAACGTAGGTTGTTCCCATATACTGGCTGGAGCAATAAAAATTTTACATTAAAAATTATTTTTTACTTTTTATTTCATTTTAAATTAAAAGCGTATTTTTTGGTTTTTTTAAACTATATATTTTATTTTCTATTTCTTTTTTTCTCTTCTTAATTCTGATTGAATTAATAAGGGTATTCATTTCACTTTTCAAATGTTTGTAGTTTCGTAGTTTCGTAGTTCGATTGACATGAACGACTACATTGAATATTTTTCGTAGGTAAATTTTTTCCTTTTTCGTAATATTGAAGGCGTCATTTTTACTTTCAAAATAGGTTGGTTGTTGAGAAAATTTCCAGAAAAAGTGAAAAACAAAAATTATTGGAAGCATTAATCGATAAAGTTATTCTCAATGTTTCGCTAGCCATCTCTCAAAATCACAGCAATTAAATTCAATTAAGTGATTCAAAACAGCTGACAACTGTCAACATCAACTACGACAATTTAATATTACGATACCGTTTTAGAAACTCAGTAGCTTCGTAATTCACAGAAAATGTCGTAGTTAAAAAATATATGGAAATGAACTACAAAAACTACGAACAACTACGAAGTACGACAAGTACGACAACTACGAAGAATTTACGAAGTGAAATGAATACCCTTAATGTTGTGAAGAATTACAAACTCTCCGGTGAGAAATTTCGTATACTCATGGAGACTGTAAGGGCCTGTGTGAATTCGATGACTAAAATTTAGTGTCGATAATACAGTATTTAGTCTTTTGGCGAGGAGACTAAATTTTTTGACAGTTGACTAAATTGATGTTGAATGGTGCAAGTTACACTATCCATCACTCGATACTCACATCAAAACGGTTTGTGTATGATGCGGGTATTACACCAAGCATTCATTTTTCTACCTCTTCTTTGTGTAAAGATTGTGATGCGTTTGTAGTTGTGCAATAAACTCGAATGAGAGGGGGAATTTCTCATAGTTTTCGCAGACCCCCGAGTACGATGTTATATTTGTGTTAGTGTAATGGAGGGTGAGTCTGGCAAATTTTCTGGCTCAAAAGTTAGGAGTCATATGACGCATGAATTGTACTTCCCTGCGACCCCTTGCCTAAAAAACCGGTTTTGTGTATGGGGGTAATAAACGAAATGAATGATAGTGTAACTTGCACCAATTTGTTTCAAAATAGTTCAATACAATGGAAAATAAAGTGAAGAACTAATAGGCTGCTGTCAATAATGATATCTTCTGCATCCATAAATTTAGTTGCTTACTGTATAACAAAACATATACAATAAATTATAAAAGTAAAAACTATTGTCAATTGAATTTAGTCATCAAATGAATTCACACAGCAATTCCCTTCATTAACGACAAAAACTGCAAAATTTAGTTTAGTCATCAATTTAGTCCCAATTCACACAGGCCCTAAGAGTATTTTCAATTGAAAACTACTTTATCGACTTTCTGATAAATTTTATTTACATATTTAGCCACCCCACGGTAATGATCACGCATGGTGCAGAGGTTAAACCCTTGCTTCTTGTTGCTTGGGTTGCGGGTTCGCTTCTTCAGCCTGCGACACTTTTTTCAATATATGTATTCTCACATTATTTTTTTTTAAATTTCCTTCGGGGAATTTTGTTTCATATTAAATATTTTTTTTTAAATTACTTCGGAAATGCGGAATTACATTAGTGCCATAACTATTTAGCTACTGTCTCGATTCTTATCGGTACGTTCACACACAGCGATTTAGTATTGCAAATTGTCTGGCGCATGTCGATTTGTGCAAAAAAACTGAGTGGAAATGATGAGTGAAAATTAGTTATTGCGCATTATATTTATGCTTATCTACGGGTCATATTATATTGCATTGGTAAGGTCGGAGAAGAAGGTGGTCGAACATCGCTGTCTAGAGGTAAGGTGCCTGACTGCTATCCCCAGAGGTCCCGGGTTCGAATCCCGGCGGCGCCACGGTCCTTCGCCTTTCCCACCTAACTTTCCTTCTTTCTTCTTCCCTCTTTACATTCCTGATTCCCCTGTCATAGCCTTCCCTAGTCCTTCCCCGCTCCACCAAGCGCATGCCATCGGTTGGTTGATGAGATTCAACTCGTTTCAGGAGGCATAACACTCCAGCGAGTTGTTCTCGACGCCCCGATGTCAGAGTCGCGAAATGGTTGTGATTAGGTGGAATAAATATCGCGCCTAGGTTGTGACAGTTACTTCCTTCTCTTCTCTCTATCTTCCGGCTAGAGCTGCTGTCCGACATTCACTCTATACGAAAAAATAGATTGTCGACAGTACAAAGGGACTTTCCCTAAGCCTCTAGTCTGTCACATAAAAAAAAACCCATGCGCATTCTGAGGGTGGTAGCCGAGACATATGTTGTACAAGGCAAACGTTGAGTTCACACGCAATGATCTGTTTGTGCCAATTCACTTGCGCAAGCCAATTTGGACAAGTAAATCGTTCCGTGTGGACCTACACTAATAAATATTTTTTTTTAAATTGCCCCCGAAAAAAATGAATGGACTAAAAAGTACTAAATAATAAAAAATTAAAAAACCGACTTCGGAAAAAACCGCGCAAAAAATAATGAGATAATTGTTTGTAATTCTTAACAACATTTAACCAATCAGAATGGATCTATGTAGAAAGAAGAATCACTTTTGATTGTTCGGAAAGTTCAGGTGAAAAGCTGGACGTATTCCTATTCCGGCAACATCAAAATTAAAATAGTTTCTAAGTTAAATAAGATTCTATTGAATTTATTTTCACATTTTTGATGGTGGCGGATGTAGATGACATTGACACGACGGTATCATAATGGGTGCCTAAGCTTTTAGAATTCTGTCGTAAGACGATCCGACAGTTCTTCATAGGTTGAGATGCAAATGATCATCACTTTTGTTGGAGGAAAAGCCGAGGGAGGTGAGTTTTTCCAAAAATGCAATGGTTCGACAGTGAAGCTTCGTTCAAAAAATCTGAGTTTTCAATTCTGTCGGACAGTAGCCTGCTAGGGAACTGTAAACTCCGCCGTCGTGTGGTCCCAAGTCCAGAGTGTGAAAGGAGAAGGGTGGTCGACTAGAGAAACGGGAAACCGAAGAAATTAGGCAAGAAAGGTAGGTTTGCATCCCCTATTTGCAAGGTCTACGTTATTCGTGACAAGAAGAATAACATACATATTTTAGAAGATATACAGATTCATCCTAATAGCCTACAACAAGGAGTTGATACGATCCAAAAGGCATTGTGAAAGCCTACAGACTACCAGAGGCAACCAGACTCCAAAAGCTCCTCTCCAAAGACTACTTTAACGCCGTGCGCCTTGTCAAAAGGGAGAATGGTTCACACACCTCTAACAATGAGGAAAACATTGAGGTGCCTGCTAAAGAAGCACTTTCCAGAGTTAACCCTCATGACCGCTTATTCCCTAAATGCTGGGTAGTCATAGGAACATTCCAGACTGATATTCCCGGAGCATTTTTTGGAATATTTTAGACCGAGACCAGGTTGAATGGTCAGTCAACCCTTCAAATCCCCGGGAGACGATGGAGTTTCCCCGGCACTCCTTCAGAAGCTACGTCATTCCTAACATAGATGGCAATATCCCTATAGTCGAGACGAAACATTTCAATAGACTAATATGTACCCTAACACCTGATAGTGACCCAAATCAGCTTTGGATTATATTTGGGGCGAAAATGATTCATTCTAAGAAGAAGAAATGACTACAGAATAAGAAATGACAAAATTGCAAAACCCAAAGTGAAACTAAAAGTCGTCTTTAATTAAGGTCGAATTTCTTTTTAACGGTGAGTAATGCAAAATTTCGGATTTCACAATAAATCCGAAATTGAAGCTAAAGTGAAAGTGTTGGAATACTAGATTGTTCTATATTTATAGTAGAGCTTCTTTAATGAGTGAAGGTCAACAAATCTAGACTGGCTGGTAGCATTTATTTTAGATAAACCATCTTAGCGTTGTTAGGTAAAGCATGAACAAGACAAAAAAAAACCTCAAACTCATTGGCAGCAGCCCTGACAAAACTTTATCGCTACTATCTAACTGGGAAATAGTGAAACATATTTGAAAGAATTAATACAATTTTATTTTGCTATAATACGGATTTTTTTTATGGATTTAATAAAATATTCTTCGACTTACCAGCTAAAATAAACTAAAATTATTGACAGCCTGAAAAAGAAATTAAAAAGAGGTTAATATTATAGATACATATAATGTTGTTAACAAGTTATTAAATTGTTATCTATTTATGACATATTGGCTGCTTTTGTCAATGACCTTTGGCCATCTATCAGTGAGTTTGATAATTCCTTTTTCGTAGGCGAATCTGACATAAAGCCTAGTATTGGAATTCGAACAGAGTGCGACAAATTACGACAACCCAATAATAAATGGTTTAAAATAGTTCCGACTTTCTAAATAATTATACGGTGATATATTACAGATAAAAACACGAAAACAACATTTCAATTGTTATCGAAATTGACCGCGCAAAAACGTCACCTGCATGTATTTAGTTTCCTAAATACGAACATTTGCCAGTGAAAGCTTGTTTGTTTATTTGATTAGTTCAGTTCAATTCATTATAATAACTAGTGTTACTAGCAATTAAACATTTGGTTAATTACGATCAAATTAACATTTAAATGTATTTTAATTGTCGTAAAAATAATGTTGTCTCATTAATGTTTTGTATAAACTTTTGATTAAGGACTAAGACACAGACAAACAAGTAGCAATATTTAAAACAATTGAAACATGAAAAACTATTAGTGAAAGTCAAGGTGATAATGTAATTCAAACAATAGTTCACGTATCTAATGAAAGCAATGAGTATGGACGCCCAAAACTTCATCTCACACAATGGACAGAGTCTTCTTTTAGGGATGGTGAGGTGGCTGCCTCAAAGTACTTGATGTAAACAAATCCACTGGCCCTGACTATGTACCCCTATCGTCCTAGAGACATGCGCCTCAGCTTAAGATAAACGTCTCCGAAAATCCTCTGATCTCTGGAACTACCGCCCAGTAGCCATTAGTTCTATTTTCTCCAATACCATGAAGACTGGTGTTAGGTAGGACCCGATTATAAAATGAGTTTGTAAGAGGTGCCTCTTTTTTCTTTTGAGCCAGTACAATGCCATACTTCAAATGAGGCGAGGTACCATTGTAATGCCAAAATGACAAAATCTTGCAAATTATAGAAAGAAGGAAAATAGGTACCTACCAATGAAGAGCTACATATGAGTCAGAATAAGTAAGAAAGCTATGCCTTTACAACGTATACATACATATTTATATTTTACCATCCTATCGTGCCTAATTTCAAGTTGGAAATTTTTCTGCCGGAAAAGAATTAATAAATGGTTCTCCAGTTCGTATTTATAATCTCACCTTGCCTTAAGTAGTAGTAGGGCATTATTTTTGAACCGGGACACTTAAAAAAATTGAGGCCTCAGTACATTTTACCGTCGCGTAAGGGACAAATGTACTGCCTCGTGTAAGTCCGGCTCAATTCTAATGAATACGATTATCAACAAAATGCAAAAAGTTACCTAGAGTCCAACCAAGCCCTTAACACCCAACAGTACAGCTTTAGACAAGAAAGGTCAGATCTTTTCGTTTGACTTACAGAACACATCAACAGCAGTGTGAATCGATTTGATGAGGTTTTGGATATCTCCAAGGCTTTTGATAGGGTGTGGCATCCTGATCTGTTAGCTAAGCTCGAATCTATTGTTATTGAGTCAGTTGGCCGGGCCGGACAATGAAGGTTGTATTGGATGGCCTCTTATCTAAAACCCCCGTGCTCACAAAGGGTATCTGCACCTTGTCGTGGTAGTGAGGCTTGCGTGGTCCAGTGAGGGCTTATGGCTCCAGCGAAAGGGAATTTTTCGGATCCGTCTTCAGTGAGGGTAGTCAGAGCACGCAACCCGCCCGACACGCTGAGATCACTACTTCATTAGAAGAAGATCTCCTCAGAGGCCCACCTGCGAAAGTGCGGACACCTTCTGCTCCATCGTCAAAACGACCCGAAAAAGGGACCGCTACAAGAAACGGGCTGGCGCAGCCTGAAAACGTTTTAGGCGATTTCTGGAAGCTGGCGAATCCCATGACAATGCCGCTATGCTTTGCGTGGCCCCAGGAAGTGAGAGAGAAAGCGCACCGTCCACCATTCACAAAAATGACGAACTCTGTGGACCAAAGGTCTATTAACGAGCTGAGGCACAGATTTGAGAAATTGGCTACAAGTTTGCCGGGGCACAGCTTAGGATCAAGGATAAACTGGCAATGTCCCCTTAGCGACCGCTAGCACTTTGCGGGCAACCGCGAACTTTTCCGCTCCTATCACCAAGAAAGCAGAAACCCCCGAGGTTACCATTTGAAGCCTCGCAGGAGCCTGCTCCGAGAACAGAAGAGGTAACTTAAAATGTGAGGATGATGACCACTGCATTTTGTGAGCTGGTGCTTGGGGGAGGCTCCAACGAAGAGGTGGCTCTCTCTACCGTCTCAACATTGCGGACAGCTGGGACAAGGACTAATGCCCTACCATCCGACACAAAGAATCTCAAAGCCTCCAGAGGGGCCGGAATGGAATTGGGAAGCCTCATGGAGCATACCCAAGACACGCTTCCAAAAACTCAACATATCGAAGACAAGAAGCAGGCCCAGAAAGCCGTCGCCTTGCCCTAAGCTTCTGGACACACCAGAAAATTGGCAGCACCAGCTACCGTATCTAGGGGAACAGTCCTATGTCGAGCCCCTCTAGTGTATTGCCTAAACGCAGAGGTCAAGGACTCTTCAAGGAAGCGGGGCCCTAGAAGGAGAAAACGAAGAGGCGCAATGACTCTTCCACTGGGAAAATAAACAGACCAAGACAGCTACTGTTCTGCCCTAAGTTTCTCTACCCATCCGAAGGCCAAGGCAAAGACGGTCGGAGTGTAATTGGAGAGAACCACGGCACACCCGAAACCGGATTTCGTGAACTCCTTCCGAACAGACCGAAGGCAAGACTGAAGCTGTTCATGCGATCTGACCTACAAAATGAGGTATAGAAGTGGGGTACAATATGCCAAGCGAATGGCCGCAGATCGCAAAAAAGAAGAAAAAGAAAAAGGCAATGCCAATACCTTGGCCTGTAAACAGAGCCTTGTGCTAAAATCTAGTGAAAGCCTAAAAAACATTTCTATTCAATTTGAATGTCCAATTCTAACAGAAACGACAAAGTTCAAGTAAACAGTGAATTGTTAAAATTAATAAATTATTCCAGATTTGAATTCAAGGTTGCGGAATAAAAAGTTAATGACAGCATAAAATAATTGCAAACATAAAGTTCAATGACACCCGAAAAATGATTCATTTTAAAATTGTAATTTCGGTTAAAAATTAAAAATTCGTTCTTAATTATAATTGAAAGACATTATAATTTTACCAGAGTTCAAAAGCAACACTTGTTATGACAAACTTTGACCCGAAAAGTCAATCGCCAAAAGTGATTTTAGTGTATTTTGTTTGAAATTAAAGTAAAGGCCGAAGTACATTACATAATCACAATAATTTAAACTCAAGTCAGTAATTGCGAATTGAATGTGTTGACTGATCGCTGGTTAAACTGTGGACTACATAATTATGAATATTTTGAGTGATTACAAAATCTGAGCATTGGAAATTCAAGAAAGATAAATTAACAACTAAAGCATCCATGGTACTAGTCAGGTTTGTGCGCCAGAAGCCATAATAATTGGTAACGACTTGTTCAAGTAGATACGTTCCTTAAACGATGGTACAACATGCCATGGAACTTACCAAAAACAGAACAGATTTGATTGCATTCAAGTTTTAAAAGCGCACAACTCTTTGAAGGTCGTACCAATTGGTATTATTGGGCTATTTTTTCTGGATCGCTTGCAAGAAGTGTGGTTGTTGTTTGTCCATTTATGCGATTTGTCTAAGAAATGATTTCAAGGTGATAGATAAAGTCCTCTTAAGTTTTTCAAATTACCGCGAAAAAGATTATGATATAGTTATGTTGGAGGAGAATCATCTTTTTGAGACACCTTTATTAGCTACACCTGAAACTGTGCACCCACAAATGTTGGGATTTAATTTTAACGCGCTTCCACATCATCGATTAAGTTCAAATTGGGTACGTAGCAGCCAAAAATATAAATAAAACTTACTTAAATCCAAAAAAGCGTGCACTTCAAGATGTAAGTTACTTCTCTGACCCAGGTTATCAAGTTCGTAATAGCCAGTAGACTCCCCAATCCTTTTTCACAAATTTTCACTCCCCATTTGCATAGTCTCAGTCATGAAGTGATCTGACCTCGTTTAAGTGAAGGCCGATACGGATCATTCCTGCAACCACATACTGCGTTCTAGTCCCGTCGGCTAGAATATTTACCTCCAGTGTGAGAAACGGAATTTGGGCCCATAGCGAGAAACTATAACAGCAGCCAGGACAGGACATATACGGGCTTTAGACCAAGTAGGCAGGTACGGCCCGATCAAGGCCAGCCACATTATACTCAATCTAACTATGGGATGAGGACTTGAGACATCCGCCTGACAGACCGTAGCAGGTGACCTCATGATTCCCTAAATAAATGCAGACATTGTTAATTGAAGTGAAAAAAAACTTCATGGCCTCAACGAAAACTTTAGACTGAATAAAATATCAGATCTTCTGGCCCGGACTGACGATAAATACCCACAGACATCAAGTTTTTGTCAGTTTTCATGGATTGCAGGCACCATCCAGTTGGCGGTCGGTGAGTGTGTGGTGATACTTGACCTCAAGGCAAGACACCTAAGGCCACGGGCTGCCGGCGGCCTTTATGTGAATAACTGAATGGGGGCCTTTATATCAACGTTCGAGTTAACTGTTTCCCCGGCGGCTGGGTGTGTACGTGAAACAGTACACAGTGTTAGTGAAACAAGAATGCGACACGATGCGTCAGCACTCACCAATCTTCTGATAGAGTTTAGAGATCAGCGAATTTCGAAGGCATGTCTGAAAGCAAAAGGGAGAAGTCAGAGAAATTGGAAGGATGCAGATTTTGATGAGGTCCTTAAGAGGAAGAGAGAAAACGGCTGAACAAAGTCATCGTTAGAAGTAAATTTGATCCCTTGAGAAGGTTCTGTAGAGAAGCAGTTGGCACGCCTGGCTGGGACATATAAAATGATTATGTTAAGGGTCACGAACAAGTTCTTTTCGACGATCACCGGTGATCTGTGTATCCTGCAGGTGTACCCAGAGCAGTTATCCGTGTTAAAAAAAGCCCAAGAGATTCTGGTGGCCGCAAAAAGGGTATGGTTGGCTCGAGCCCTATCCAGTGGATAACATGTTTTGAGGCTACGCCTCCTAGAAGGGCGCGTTGTAGGGCGCCGCCTCGATGAAATCGAATTGAACAAAGCTGTCTAGGAGATAAAAGCGTGACTGGAAAGCGCTGGTCTGACATTTGCCGAGCCCAAAGCCCAGAAGCTGCGTTGATCAGCAAATGGATCAAGGCAGCCGGCCAATGGATCAAGGCAGCCAGCGCCGGCCCTAAAGTAACTGGTAGTCATGATCGTCCGGAGGCTAAATTTTAAAGCACACTTAAAGAGCATGGCCGATTAAACTATTTGTGTAGCACTTGCACTGAGTCGTCGCCTCCTAAAGGCGAGAGTGGTAAGTTCAGTCCTACAGGAGTGTTGAATAGGATGGCTATCAGCAGGATATAGAGGGTCGCATACAGACTAAGAGCTCACCACGCGTACACAGGACCACGTTTGACGAGACGGCGTTCGTGTTAGCTGGGATGGTCCACATAGCATAATGGCTATAGTAAGCATGCGTTTTTACGTCGCAGAATATGCTATAGAATAATATAAAACAGTACGGAAACAGATCTCGCGCTGCGAGACCGTAAGGGAAGTGGGGCGAGTCTGTTACGGGTCTTTGGACCCTTTGAATCCCAAACCATGAGAAATGGGTTACGAGGGAGAATGGGGAGTGAGTAAGAGCCTCACGCAGTTCCTGAGGGGACATGTAGGATATGGCAAATTCCTCCATCGTTTCGTATCAATGCTAAAAAGACAGTCCCGCGGGGAGAGTGGAAGACCAGGAAACGTTTTTAATGGGCTAAAGTCTCCATAATCATTATGCATAAGGGTGTCGGCAGTCATAAGCTTTTCACCTTCCAACGGCAGAAAAAAAACTGCGTCACAGGACATGGTCTCCTAGCTTTTCTTGTGTTAGCCGTTTGGCCTCCCCCCTATTGGAAGATCTCAGCACATTATTGTACAACACAACTACCAATAATACGTCCATGACAAATCCTTGAGGAGCACCACGCGTTATAGTTTTAGAGAGTTTTTAACTAACGGTTGCTATCCAACATGACCCTCAATGATACTAACCGGCAGTTGTACAAAACTGGTCTACCTCCGGCTCCTTTCATATAAGAACCGCGAAGATTAACTCGACCATTTGCGGCGGCGTTACTTTCTCATATTCAATTTACTCAAAAAATTCATTTATCAAGCGGATATCATAACTTCTATTTTTTACCCTTATCAATTAGTCCAGCGAAATTCAAATTTTCTTAATTTATCCAAAAAACAGGATTTGCGTAAGTATGCAAAATAAACAAATTAACCAGGTGATGTCCATGCGTGTGATTCTGATGTGAGTTGACGGATACAGGTTTCATCACGAGCCACGACACACGCGATGACCTTTTTTACATAAAAGTCAGATGACACCCTTTCACGAGTCAATTAAGTCGTTCACGACGTAGTAGTCTAGTAGCTAGCTTATCTCGAAGGAGAGAAAGTGGATATGATAGGTAAAGGGGAGGACTGGAGAATGCAATGGACCCTCCGTTTGAACTATTTGATATTGTATTAGTTCGGGAATACTGATTGTGGAAGATCGCTTCATAGTCGAGTTGTTCTGGGCGAATTTCTAGATCGAAGTGTGCGCGAATGAAGGGCTGCAGTCCACGAGAGGGAGTGAAGCGGGGTTGCCTTAATAGCGGAAAAAATAGCCGTGGCGCGGTAGATTCCTTATTTCGTAAGAACACGCATTTGCTATGAAATCTCAGGCACTGGATGCTTGTAAGGTATCAATGTGGATTGTGTAGTATCTATAGGAAACCGTAGCAACAGAGTCGAGGATGTCGGAAAGTGGCAAGATCACTGAATCTTAGTTCAGTGATCAGGGAGGTATCCCGGTTCTTGATCGCTTTGATCATGGTGAATTTTGGTGAATTTATCGTTGTACCCTTTGCGTGCGCCTGTGGATTCGGCAAAAGGTTCGAAAGGTATTCGAACACGATCAACTCGTATGAAAACATAGTTGACGTCTTTCAGGGCCAGTGGAACCATTCGATCATCCCGTTTGCCTGCGAATGGTAGGCAGTTGCCGGGATTTGATGAATGCCGAGTAATTTGACCATTGTATTGAACAGTTTCGATTCGAATTCGTACCTTGATCAGTTATAGTCGAATAAATTCAGTAACGAATCTTTTTATATCACTGTTGAAGCGGAAAAGGGTATACTGCCAAACTGAGGCCCAGGAACGTCTATACTAATTTCACAACAGAACGCCTATACTAATTTCACATGAGAGGTAAGTGGGTGTGCGTACTAGTTTTACACGTGAGCTGGGATGTTTGGAGAGATTTCAAATCGGTCAAGGCAGGTCGAAGATGGCTGAGCTCACGTCTTTGATAACCCGTGACCGCGACAAAGTCGCACCGACACATATCTGATGTCTGTGGTAAACTAAGAAATTGGACTTAAAAGTCTAATCTGTCGAGGGGATTCGTTCGGTCTTTGTGTGAAGGACACGAGCCCCAGTACTTACGTTTTTTTGGTGTCAGCTCTGCGGAATAAAAAGCTAAAGGTTGACACCTGTGGTTCAGCAGAGTTACTTCTGCTATCGAGGTTTTCACTTTGAGGTATGCTAGCTGACATTCTGCTGACCAGTTAAACATTTTATTGGCATGCGAGTGGTTGAGAAGGTATCTCTTCGAGGTGATAGTCGACTGGAACGTACAGTCATTTTAGAATGCCGATCTTTAAAGCCGGCGGAACAAGGTTAACAAGTCCTTCCCGTTGATGGTTTTTGTTGTGTCGTCAATTATAACGTTGTGAGCATATGGTTCGCGCAGGCCGAAATGGAGAAACTTTGTGCCAAAGTTCGGATCACAACTCCATTTTGTTGGCCACATACAGAAGAACTTTCTAGATGCCATTTTGATGCGGAAATGCCTTAGCGAGGAGAATATATCTCCGCAACCGAATCAATCAGAAAATCTATCCGATTTTTATTTGTTTGGCCACCACCGCAGGGGAACCTCCCACTCTTAGTCTGCGATCACTTGCAGGAAATCTTCATATAATGCCAGCGTAAACATTGTCTCCGGCTGAAAGAATCAGAAGGTTGAGTCCTTGGTTCTGAACTCCGCGAGCCTTATTTTGGCCGACGAAGTGGCACGATCACTGAATCTTACTTCAGTGATCGAGGAGGTGATTGTTGATCGCTTTGATCGTGGTGAATTCATTCTTATGGCTTTCGCGTGAAGCTGTGATTTCGGCTGTACGCAGTCACCACATGTCACTCACTCACTCTTCGATTTGGCAACACTATATCGTGGACTTTATTGGTTATATCTTCCGTAGTCACCTCAGCAGAACCCACTGATGGCTCTTAATCCAAAACGGGAATGTGGACACGGTCAAATTGATTGAATCTACATCTAATCGTATATAATAAAAGAAAAGTGGCTTCTTGCCAGTTCTTTAACAATTTAAAAATATTCTAGATCTTTACAAAAATATATTTTAGTCTGGCTTACAGCTTTGCCAAACGCATTTCTTTGCAAAACTATCTGCATTTGGTTATTGTTTAATTAAGCTACTAACGTAAGAACCAGAGGTGTTCAGTTTGGTCTAATAATACTGAGATAGAAAAGATATAAACACAATGGGGCTTTTCACAAGGTAAGCCCTGCAACATCCACGAGACTTGGCATTGTGCAGGTGAGTTTAAATTTGGCAATTGGTAAAGGTAGTCGAATCACGTATGAAAGACAAAAGATTACTAAGAGATAAAAACTGAGATAAAAAATTGTTAGTCGCCAAAATGCTTCGACTGTCTTACGATATCTGCCAAATAAGATGCATTCTTTTGTTTTTATATTTCAAGCCATCCGAAGACTTGTAAATGTTAAGAATACTGCGCTATAAGGTTTAGTACATGCCCTATCATGTGTCCTTTTATATCTGAAAATGTTAGCCAATGATTGAATGTCTTGGATCAACACTAAAACAAAAACAGAGTGAATTGTGATATCAAATATTACATGGAAAGTGTTAATTCTATTTCATCACCCAACACGAGCCAGGCCTTCAGAAGATTGAGTACTGCATCATAGAATAAAATTCACAAAACTGCAATTTTCAAAAACAATCAACCATCTTCCTCCACCAAAAAAATTAACAATTTCCAACTGATAATATAATTCCATCGGGCATAACGTAGTTGCAAATTAAATTTTCCACTAGTCCACTACTTTCAGCCCAGCAACAAATCTTCAACCCTTATCATTTGGCATACTTGCAAGCGATATTCAGCAAGTTGCAAGTTTTCGACAAGTGTGCGCGCGCAACTTCGCTTTATCGGTTTTGCGTACTCCAGCACTCGGCTAGTAGAAAAACTGATAACAATTATCGGTGAAGTTCAATGGCAAACGAATTGATGACTTAGAGGACTTTCTCTTTGTTGACGAGATCATGATGCACTTCTTTGACGCATGGAAATATCACAATCGCAAATTAGAATGATTGATTCACTAGATGATTAAGTTTAGCTTGTACAAAATAGCTAATTAGTCGTTTTGAGTATCTCTAAGTTGACGTTGACGGTTTTTGTATAGTTTCACTTTAACATTACATGAAATTTGTATTCGTAAATTTTACAGTAAAATTGAATTACGTTGAAATGTGAAATTTTTGATTGAAGTTTGCTGATAAGACGTTTGCACTTATTACTTATTCAGCTTTACAACTACGACTCTGTTCTAAACTCTCGCAACTGCTCCCTCACCAGTTTCGATATCGAGCCTCATTTAGTTTTACATCCCTAAGCAACCGGATCTACAGAGACCTCCAGTGGAGGTTTGATCTGCATTTAATAAAGGTTGCTTGAGAGTGTAAAGGCCGCCATACACGGTCAAATTGGATGTACATCCAGAATTTCATCAAACCCATAAACGCAACGAGTTTTGATCGGCCCACAATCGGTAGTTTTGGTTGTAAATCCGCCCTTCGATGTACATCCAATTTGACCGTGTATGGGGGCCTTAAAGCCACGTTTACATCCCAAAGTCAACGCGAAAGTGTACTTTGAAGCTCCTTTATCGCACAGAAATTTGTATGCTTGTTTCTCTGTTGCACGAAAGTTGTAGAACCTTGGGATGTAAACGCGGCTTAAAACCGAGTTTTCGAGATCCACAGGCGTGGCTTTCGGCCGCCATCTTGAAGCCCACGTGCGTCGCAACGCCCTTAAATAAAAAAAAGATTATGTGTGCTCTGAACGCGATAGTAAAAAAAATATAATGCAAAAAACGATGGGTGCAATAGATGTCATCGTTTAACTTCGTAATGATCGAGGAAAGGCCCTTTCATTTTCTTTGTAGTTTTGGCGATTTACCTTTTATTTGTCGAGGATTTTATAGGTAGTGCTTCTGGCGCGATTTTAAACCTCTTTCTCCCGTTTCTTCTGTTTTTATGGTTTTTATACTGGTTAGAGGAAATTTATGAAAATTTCTTACATTTCAGAATGTGGCAAACTTCACAATAGTGGAAATGACTATGATACACTATGGTCAATGTTCTTCCATTTGGAGCTAGGATGTGAAGATTTTCAGATTTCCTTCCCAACATTTGAACAACCTGAATACAGTAAACCGGGAAATGACACCTTTTTGGTAAAATTCTTCCCCCATATTGGCCCCAAATTTCAAATTAGTAAGTTTCGATCATAAATCCGTTATTAACAACCTTAAAAACCCTTAGATAACCACTTTCATTAGAATCGGAGTACGATTGGAAAAATTCGTCCGCCATATTGGCGCGCCCATTTTGAATTTATAAGTGCTGATCATAAATTCGTTATATGTATGCTACCTTAAGAAACCTCATATACCGATTTCTATAGAAATCGGAACACAATTGGCAAACTCATATTTGGGTGGCCATTTTGAATTTCGGTCATATTTCGGCGGCCATTTTGAACTCG
Organism: Thereva unica; assembly: GCA_949987705.1. Classification (NCBI taxonomy): domain Eukaryota; kingdom Metazoa; phylum Arthropoda; class Insecta; order Diptera; family Therevidae; genus Thereva; species Thereva unica. The sequence goes on along the minus strand of OX465283.1, from coordinate 156,856,442 downwards.
GGTCTTAGAGGTGCATCATGGGAGACCCGATACACCTTCCCGAAAAATTTCGAAGCTCTGCGTTGGCTGGTGCGCCCGCTAAAACGCACACGTGCACACATGGCTTTGTTTAATTCTAGTAAATAGTCTTACTAGTTCCTATGTATTGGGGGTTGGGCTAACTACCGGCCCCCGTAAAAACACATCAGTTAAGAAACCAGAAGCAAAGCCTTGGAACGGACAGAAAAATGACAACGACTACGGCAATAACACCTGGAAATGATTTTCGGAACATGGAAAACGCGAAGTATGTACAAAACTGCAACAGCTAAATCACTATTAGACGACAAGACATCAGATGGATAGGAGACGGCACAATGGACCTTGCTAACTACAGAATATACGACTCCAAACGAAATTCTTCATTCTTTCAATCCTAAACGCCCATACAGAGACAGAAGAGAAAGCGAACACGAGAAAGGACTCTTTCTATTATAAGCCTGAGGGCACGCATGTGAAACGTACCTTCCAATGACATCAAGATATTGATAGAAGACCTCATCGCCAAAGAGACAACTGGCACAGACCGACCATTGGGACGTCTTCACGAAACATCAAACGGCAACGTGTTATCGATTTCGCAATAAGCAAAATATGATCGTCAGTACAACATATCCACTACGACCACAACTTTGTTAAAGCTAGATTCAGATGTCGGCTGTCCATTCAGGGAAAAAACAGCAAACAAAAGAAATTCGATGTTGATCGCCTCCAAGAACAGACTGTATTGGAGAGATATCAGGCAACCCTAACAAAAAGGATAGGTCCAAACATAAATAATACAGACACAGTCGAGGTTACGTTGGACCGATCATGTCCAAAAAATGGATACAAAAAAAGCCCTGTATTTACTACCCGATGGCAAAAGACCAGTTGGCAAACCACGGTTAAGGTGGGAAACAGTCTAAAGGCTGCAAAACTCCACGTCAAAAATTGGAGGCAAGCAACGTCTGGAGGACGAAGCTGATGATGGCCAAGTCTCGAATTGGGCTGTATAGCTATCGAAAACGAAGTTCTTTCGCTTGTCTAAGAGGTGGCACTGATTCCCAAAAGGCTAGGTTCAGTAACTTAACTGAGTCCTTTATCAGTTACTTGGAGGTGGACCTTTTTTTTATGTCAAAGACTATAGAAAGATTCTGGCCCCTGGATCAGCGTCTCAGACCCCTCTCTCGTGAGGTTGCCTGCAGCTTCTTTGCCCTTGATACAACAGAACGAGACTCTATTTTCCCAGACCCAGGCTCTGGAGTAAGTCAAAGCACCCTGCAACTATTTTAAGAGAAAACTTTCGCTTTGAGAGTGCTTTAATGGGAGTGTGACTATTCGAAAAGATTTTAATATTGTCGCCTTTCAACCATTTTTAAAGGTTGAGCCTAGTGTAGATGTCAATGGCATATATTTCAGTTTCGAAAACAGAGAAGCACCTACCCATTACAATCGAGACCATAGAGTTGTACCATGTTCCGTCTTGGACCTGTCGGTAAACCAGTGGAGATTTCTTGGAGCCCCAGGAAGGATAAGTTCCTCCCACTCAACATTCCGCGCCAGAAGTGAAGATGTGCAATGGAATCAATCCAATGGTTTCTTTCATCACAACTGGGAGACAGATCCGCATAGCTCCAGTATTGAAGAGGCCCTCCGTGGTAGACCATCTTTGAAGTTCTCACAGTGCTGTTCTCATGATCTCTGCAAGGGTCAAGTCAAACTTCCCCGAAACAGCTGATGACATCGAAACCATATTCGCGTAGTTTGATCAAATCTTCACAACCAGGGACCCAGAGTAACGGGACAGAGTTCCACCTTTAGGGCAGCGACTGATAGCATTGACACTAATAGTGGAGACACCCATAGTAGAAAAAATGTCACGCCCTACAAGCATGGCCTCTTTGACTAAACGAACTGAGAGCTATGTAGAGCAGTGATTCCCAAAGTGGGTTCCGCGGAACCTTACGGTTCCACGAAAAATTTTTAGGGTTCCGTATCACCAGCGCCGAAGCGCAAATACATTCGCAGACTCACAAGCGCTGCGCCAGCCGTTTAACGCGTTCTTGCTAATCAGAAAGTGCGAGTGGCTCTTCTTCCTTGAAATTTGGTCTACGTCATGGCGCGTAACATTTTGGCCGCCATTCCATATTCTTATATCGAGGGGGTTGTGAAGAAAATGGTAATCCGCCTCTTGAGATGGCCGCCATGGGCCAAACGATATATTGAGTATACTATATTGCTTATGGTGTTCTACTTATCATACCCTTTCATTTGATACCCATGTCGAAGGGGTAGTGAAGAATATTTCAATCCGCCCTCCTGAGACTGCCGCCATGGATGTAAAGGTATATTGAGTATACCACATTGCATTGTCATCGGAGCTAAAGCTGTATGCAAAATTTCAGCATGATAGGATATCCGGAAGTATTTGAAAAATCGATTGCAAAATTTGTTCCGTGAAGAAAACAGTAATCCGTCCTCTTGAGACGGCCGCCATGGATCTAACGGTATAATGAGTACACCATATTGTCATCGGAGCTGAAGTTGTGTGCAAAATTTCAGGGTGATCGGGTAACCGGAAGTATTCAAAAAATCGATTGCAAGATATGTACCGGACAAACAGACAGACAAGAAAGCGAGCTAATAAAAACGTTTTAAAATATATTAAAGGATAAATATATACGATATTATTTTATTTTTTCATCGTTCATCCATTTTATACATTGTAGAAAGGTTCCGTACGAAATAAAGTTTGGGAACCACTGATGTAGAGGAAGGGAAAGCTACAGCTTGCATCAAATATGAGGGTCCAGCAGCCTTAAGTGTAGTAGATGCCTATGGTAGAGTTTGCTCACTGTCGTAATGCCTTCCTCCAGGAAATCATTTTGCTCTGCTTGCTAGGGTGAACTGTATTGTTCCCAATGGCCAGCATATTTTGCGCTATTGAACACTCTCCTAACTTTCCTATACTTTGCAGCCAGTCTGTCGTTACACCGTCGCGTCTTTAGCATATATTTAAAAACGATTTGATAATGAGAGAATCGATTGAAACAAATCCAAATGGAAATATACAATGTTCGATGATATCTCAAATAAGTGTCGTGCCCATTGGAAATGTTTTTGTGAAGTTAACACAAAATGTAAAAATATTTACACACAAAACAAAAATATACGTACATTTTCTAAGAACTGTTTACATTCATTTGTTAATTATGTAAAATAAAATAAATAAATAATCAACTATAGCTTATTTACATACATACATATATTCCCGCACTAGAAATTGACTAAATAAAAGTGAAAGCCGCCCATCATTGTCAGCCCGACCGGCGTTTGCAGTTCATTTTTTTTCATATATTTTTAAGGTTTAAAATAAAAGATTAACATAATCTTTGGAACTAAAGCGCCAGGGTCAAGAAATTAACCCCGAAGTTTAAATTTTTTCGCGCCTCTCTTATGTAAAAAATTGAAAATGTTGTATAACCTTGATCTCGACCTTGAACTGATTTTCCCCCCGCCAAGTAACACAAAAAAACAAGAGATAGAAAGCCAAATATATTTTCGATATACATACTTATGTAATTATGCACGAGAGCAACGTTTTCGGGTTATTTTCATAAGTCAGTGACTTGTTTGCCGCCAGCCACGTGAGTGACTCTATTTTAGTTGGGGTAAATTTAGACGAAGCTAGCATGAATCGTAATACGCTTGAAGGCGCCATTTTAGTATGGTTAAGGCTTCGTTCAGTCAGGCTTGGATCACTTACAAAATATACATGTATCGTTTGCTTTTCTACATTTATGTAGCTACTCAGCCCTATTTGCTAATCAAATTTTCCACCAGATGTCAACATTTGCTATTTTACAAGTAATTCTGAACCAACTTCACAAATTCAGTCAAAAATCAGTTTTAGGTGCGGTTATTCATAGCATTTTTTGTATCAACTCCTAGAATTATTTTGGACGAGTCTGACTCGTGGTTACAATATCTGGCGAGATATTAAGGCAAGAGTGACTTATTCACTAAAAATTATATAAATTGTAGGGAGCCGATTTTTACTAATTGGCCCCCAACAGGTAATGTGGTTTGTAAGCCTTGATACTAACCTGGAATATGGGATCCCAGATTGGGCATACGTATTCTAAGATTCTTCTTCTTCTTTGATCTGTCAGCTGGCGGTCCGAGCGGGACGTCCTCGCAACGACTCATTTCCATTCCATGATTTTTGACGACGTCTTTGGCGACGTCTCGAGCCTCGATAACTGATAGTTGTTGACCCCTCGATATTCTTTCGCCGGGTTTTCTTCGGTGACGGACGGTCTCGCCAGAGAAGTTTACGTGGCAAGTGGTAATCATCCATTCGGCAAACATATCCAAACCACCGTAGTCGTCGTTTTTGTATTTCTTCTTGAATCAGTGTCTGTTGATCGCATCTTTGCCTAACTGTCTTGAAAGCGATCGGGGATTGAGACACTGAGAATCTGCCTCAAGCATCGCATTTGGAAGACCTAGAACTTGTTGACGTCCGGCTTGAGCAGTGTCCACATTTCCGATCCATAAATGCTGGGTACACACCGGCCCAACGAAGGCCAACAACGACATTCGACGTTGGCTACCGAACGTTCGTTGGCATTCTGTGATAAGTCCATAAGCATTTGTTAGTTTAGCAAACGTTCGTTGGGACGGGTATTCGGTTTAGTTGCATCGAAGAGTACTATGGACGACCACGAATAAATCATTATACATATCTTTCTTTTCTTCTTTCTTTGATCCGTTAGCTGGCGGTCCGAGCGGGACGTCCCCGCAACGGATACGCTGCTGTCGGTGCCGCTGGGTCCCGAACTCTATTCACGATTCGCTTCCATTCTTCTCGGTTTTTGGCGGTGTCTCGAGCCTCGGTAACTGATAATCGTTGATTCTTTAAGTCACCCTCGATATTCTTCAACCAGGTTTTCTTCGGTGCCGATCGCTGTATTCTCCAGTCTGCAGGACGGTCTCGCTAGTATTATATACCTTAATGAAACATTAAGGAATAAGAAACGAAAGCGCAAGTTGTGGACCGCAACATCCATAAGCATCAAATTCTTCAAAGTTCGGCCTTCGAACCTGTCAATCGTTGGTTAAACTTCGATGCCCGTCCACACCACATTCGCTCAAATGGCTTGTTTCCTTTGATGTTACCGCCACGCTACGGGTTTCAAGCGAACGCCAACGAATCTTCGCTGGCTTTCGCTAAATCGTCCACACAGAACCAACGAACGTCAGCGAATCCCATTCGTTGGCCTTCGTTGGCCCGGTGTGTACGCGGCAAAAGAAGAATCGAAAGGATCAACGTTCGGCAAAGGCGTACATTCGTTTTAATGCGAGGCGAATGTTGCTGTTGCCTGGCCGATACGGCCGTCGATGACACTTTCTTTTCCTCTGTATGGAGTATGACCGGGCGATGCGGGAAATGTCGTATAAGATGTCCGTTGCTTTGGCATCCGTATCGGCGAATATCAAGTCGGTTACGAAGTCGAACTCCGCCTCGTCCATCGAATCCTTCACGCAAAATCGCGTCGATCGCAACGTTGCAGAGAAGTGGCGAAACGACGTCTCTTTGTCGGATACCTATTTGAATTCGGGAATTCTTCGGATAAGTCGCTTCGAATACGAAAGCTGCTGGTTACGCCATCTTGCGAAGCTTGAAGAAGTTGGATGATTCTAAATGGCACGTGCTCGTGGGTTTCTCAGGCTCTCGCGGATTTGAAATCGATGAAAATGACAGTTTCTTTGCCGCGAATTCTTTCTTCCATTAGCTGACGATCCTCGAAGTGTAGCTTGTTCTTTCCGGCTCGTTTGCTCTCGATGCTCCTGTAGTGACGATTGTAAATTGGCACAACAATCGCTTTCTTCCATGCCGACGGGACATAAACCGAATGCCATATGTGTGTTATGAGGACGTGGAATTGTTATGATAAGACAATCATACAGATCGTGTAAACTACTCAGAGCAAAGAGAAGGAATTTCTTCTGCACTGACTCAAGCCGCTTGTTACTAACTTGGAATATGGAATCGAAGATCGGGCATGTTTATTCCAAGACTGGTTTAGTAAGCGTTATTCAATTCTTAGTCCCTTTTCTTTGTAAAGCCTTGAAGTAATATTATCATAGTGCAAATTGAAATTTAGTTTATCGTCTAGAGACAATACCAGGATCTACAAGTTTATTGACGCCGTCGAGTGCCTTTGTCGTTGAGATAACAGTACTCAAGCTGTATGTTTCTTTTGCGAGAGAAGGTAATCGCTTGGCACTTCCTGCAATTCTATCCCGCATAAGGTCATAACAGTACACACCTATAATAACATTTTTAGCATTCACAGAAACATAAAAAAACTAGCTGGGACCCGGTGCGCCTACGCTGCACCCATAAGTCAATAGTAAACAATAAAAACCATCCACTGACTTCATATTTTTCGAGATATGAATTTTACACAGATGAAATGCCTCAAAGAACATGGGTCTTGCGTCGGCCGCCATGAATCGGTATATTGAGTCTACTACATTGCTTATTGTATTCTACTTATCATACCCTTCAATTTGATACCCATGTTGAGGGGGTTGTGAAGAAAGTGGTAATCCGGCCTCTATAGACGGCCGCCATGGATCTAAAGATATATTTTGTATACTACATTGCTTATTGTATTCTACTTATCATACCCTTTCATTTGATACCCATGTTGAGGTGGTTGTGAAGAAAATGGTAATCCGGCCTCTTGAGACGGCCGCCATGGATCTAAAGATATATTTTGTATACTACATTGCTTATTGTATTCTACTTATCATACCCTTTCATTTGATACCCATGTCGAGGTGGTTGTGAAGAAAGTGGTACCCCGCCCTCTTGAGACGGCCGCCATGGATCTATAGATATATTTTGTATACTACATTGCTTATTGTATTCTACTTAACATAGCCTTTCATTTGATACCCATGTTGAGTTGGTTGTGAAGAAAGTGGTAATCCGGCCTCTTGAGACGGCCGCCATGGATCTAAAGATATATTTTGTATACTACATTGCTTATTGTATTCTACTTATCATACCCTTTCATTTGATACCCATGTCGAGGTGGTTGTGAAGAAAGTGGTACCCCGCCCTCTTGAGACGGCCGCCATGGATCTAAAGATATATTTTGTATACTACATTGCTTATTATATTCTACTTAACATACCCTTTCATTTGATACCCATGTTGAGGTGGTTGTGAAGAAAGTGGTAATCCGGCCTCTTGAGACGGCCGCCATGGATCTAAAGATATATTTTGTATACTACATTGCTTATTGTATTCTACTTATCATACCCTTTCATTTGATACCCATGTCGAGGTGGTTGTGAAGAAAGTGGTACCCCGCCCTCTTGAGACGGCCGCCATGGATCTAAAGATATATTTTGTATACTACATTGCTTATTATATTCTACTTAACATACCCTTTCATTTGATACCCATGTTGAGGTGGTTGCGAAGAAAGTGGTAATCCGGCCGCTTGAGACGGCCGCCATGGATCTAAAGATATATTTTGTATACTACATTGCTTATTGTATTCTACTTATCATACCCCTTCATTTGATACCCATGTCGAGGTGGTTGTGAAGAAAGTGGTACCCCGCCCTCTTGAGACAGCCGCCATGGATCTAAAGATATATTTTGTATACTACATTGCTTATTGTATTCTACTTATCATACCCTTTCATTTGATACCCATGTCGAGGTGGTTGTGAAGAAAGTGGTACCCCGCCCTCTTGAGACGGCCGCCATGGATCTAAAGATATATTTTGTATACTACATTGCTTATTGTATTCTCCTTAATATACCCTTTCATTTGATACCCATGTTGAGGTGGTTGTGAAGAAAGTGGTACCCCGCCCTCTTGAGACGGCCGCCATGGATCTAAAGATATATTTTGTATACTACATTGCTTATTGTATTCTACTTATCATACCCTTTCATTTGATACCCATGTCGAGGTGGTTGTGAAGAAAGTGGTACACCGCCCTCTTGAGACGGCCGCCATGGATCATTTTAGTTTCAATAGCGTCATGGCCTACCTATTGTTTGACAGCTGCGTAAATTTGAAATTTTCATTAAATGTAATGATTCAATTTAATGACAATTTTACTTTTGTCAAACAATAGGTAGGCCATGAAGTTATTGAAACTAAAATGAAGTGAAAATTCCTAAAATTACCATTTTTGTTTGGATTTTGCAGCTGTTTTTTTGGTTAAAGGTATAAAAAATAGCCTACGACCTATTCTCAGACCTACCAAATATACACCAAAAATTTCATGCAAATTGGTCAACCCGTTTCGGAGGAGTACGGTAACAAACACTGTGACACGAGATTTTTATAGATATAGATTAAAATAAATTTCATCTTTTCCGGGTGTGCATTCATCTACATTTTCTCACGGTTTCACGGAGCACTGCCCTTCAAATGAACTAAAAAAATGTTTTTCACCGGTATTTTTCCTAAAATTGATTTATTGAGGCGTTTTTTTTTTTGTTGAATACTGAGCTAAGTGTCCCTTTGTAAGGTTTTCATAATTTTGTAATTGTGAATGCCCTGATAACAGAAAATCGTAGACAATAGCCGCATTTGAACCGAAGATATAGATTTGTCCCATCATTAAACGATTACATCTGCTTCCAACTTGGCATTCATGAATGATTGGTCTAAAACCTCTACATACAATAAAAGTCCGCTACATGTATTAGATTAAGCATAAATAGTTTATTATACAATTTTAAAAATAGACAATGTTCAAATTAATGCATTATTCAAATTCTCTTACGTTAAAACTTTCTCCCGTACAATAAATGTCACACTACCAAATGCTGAGTAGAACATGACACTTAATTAGTCATTTAAGTATGACACTGACATAAAACATACACGGCTAAAATTATAAAAGACAACAAACATTAAAATGGCCACCATAACGGCAACTCCATTGAGAATATCTGGGAAATTCTAAGTAAGCAAAGAATTTCAATTGTTTCGATGGCATCAAAAGAGCCTGCAAAATGCCATAGAAAAAAATCATTGATAATTTAATCAGCCACTTGCATCAGTGGCTATTAGGCAATTATTGACACCAACGAGTTTTATCCGCAAAATGTTAAGGTGAAACATAATTGAAGCAATGACCGGTATTTTGTATCTGGTATGTAAACAAATCTTGCAACTTGATTTTGGCACACTTTCATATAACCGATCAACATCAAATTTTGCCCATTGTTATTGGTGAGTTGGGCGTTCTCATTCAAGTTATCCTTGTTCGGTTCCTGAGTCACCGGGGCTTCAAAGGCAAGGGAAAGGTAGATGAGCTGATTATTGGGACACCTGGGTCCTTGCCGATCGAACTTTGAAACATACTAAACGTTGGAGTTACGTAATACCGACATCAGCCCGAACGTGTCCGAATAAGAACTTGACATTGGATACTCGTAGTACGAGGTTCGGCCACACGATGCGTTCTATCATCAAGCGTCCAACGTTGGAGGGTGTTCATAGCATCGTGTAGAGCCGGTTTAAGCGGCTCTTTCCTGCCCTGTCTCTTAACGACATCAAGGAATTGTTGATGCGCAATAGAAATGTCATGCGCGAAATGTGTGACTCTTATTGGCATCTATTGAACTGAGTCAACACCAATAGCTTGAAGTATCAATATCACGTAAAAACGGACTTCACTGAATATGTAACACTGGTAACAACCAGGTTAATACTATTTCGTTCTGTAAAATAATCATGGTAGATTATTATCAAACAGCCGACGAATCAGTTTCGACAATTATCGAGGTGAAGATGGCAATAAAATCGCTGAAAAATGAAAAAGCGCCGGGAATAGATCAAGTAACCGCCGAGGTGATCAAAGCCGTAGGTGATGTCTTATCACAACGACTTCATGTTCTCATAACACACATATGGCATTCGGATCGAGTCCCTTCGGTGTGGAAGAAAGAGATCGTTGTGCCAATTTTGAAGGCGACAGTCGGGAATACAAGAATTATCGCGGTATTAGCCTTCTTTCGATCGTCGGCAAAGTATTTACGAAAATCAGGCTACAGAGACATCGGCTACAGAAACATCGAGAGCAAACGAGCCGGAAAGAACAAGCGGGATTTAGATCACATCGAGGATGTATTGATCAAATATTCGCACTCCGTCAGCTAATGGAAGAAAGAATTCGTTGCGGCAAACGAACTGTCGTCGTTTTCATCGATTTCAAATCCGCTTTCGATTGCGTCGATTGGAACAGTTTGTGGAGAGTCTTGGAAACCGAACACATGCCATTGAGAAGCATCAAACTTCTCCAAGCGTCGTACGATGACTCAACCAGCAGCGTTCGTATTCGAAGCGACTTATCCGAGGAGTTCCCGATTCAAACGGGTGTCCGACAGGGAGACGTCGCTTCGCTACTTCTCTTCAATGCTGTGATCGACGCGATTATGCGTGAAGCATTCGCTGGACGACTCGGAGTTCGATACGACGACAACAACTTCGTAGCCGACTTAATGTTCGCCGACGATAGCGCCGTCTTCGCCGAGACGGATGCCGAAGCAACGGACATCTTATACGACATTTCCCGCATCGCCCAGTCACACGGGTTAAAAATCAATGCAGAGAAGACCAAAGTCCTTACAACGGACGGATCGAGGGCCAGTGTTCACCTCGATGGAACCCAAATCAAACAGGTTTCAAGGTTCAAATATTTGGGATCATCATCAGGTTAAGGAAACGAAAGTAGCATCACAGTTCCCAGTCGCATCGACCAGGCAACAGCAACATTCGCTTCGCTCAAGTGGTGCATATGGAAACGAACAAATATTTCCATCAAAACAAAAGTAGGTCTTTACCGAACGTTGGTCCTTCCAATTCTTCTTTATGGATTTGAAACGTCGAGGGTGACCTAAAGAATCAACGGTTATCAGTTACCGAGGCGCGAGACGTCGCCAAAAACCGGCAAGAGTGGAAACGAATCGATAATAGAGTTCGAGACCCATCGGCACCGACAGCAGCGACGTCCCGTTCGGACCGCCATCTAACGGGTCAAAGAAGAAGAAGAAAATAATCATGGTAGAATTTTTTATTAATTCCTACTGACTACCTATACCTTCCTATTTGAACAAATTAACTGATTTTTATTTCAATCCAATTTTGGATAGGATATCTATTTGGAGGGTGTGTTGCGCTAAGATACAACATGCTTCGCTAATAAATCAATATTAGAAAGTAAAACCGCCCTTTTTCTGGCTGACAAAATTGGTAATGATTCTTACAAATATTTTCCTTTTAGCACGAGTATAAATGTTTTAAATATTTTTTCTTTCCTGGCATACATAATAAAACATAAAATAAAAAACTCAATTCAATATGCTTACGTAATTCGAATTCTTAACTGCGTAAAAACGTGTGTGCATTACATATAATATGCTTTCAGCAGGTATCCATCAGGAGTGTGGTGTAATTTCAATCAAGAAACTTTATATGGTATTAAATCAATTTGTTGATGCAAATAATAATAACAATATAAATTATTTACATAACAATAAAAAAAAGAACACACAAAACCCCGCATAAAAAAAACGGGCAAAATCATAGCGCAATTTCCGAAACATGAGAGAAAATATCCACAATGGGAAATTATTCTAAGGTGTGCAAAAATAGCCGAAAGCCAAAAAAGCTTTCGGCCATCGCGCCAGACATCCATCAATCCATGGCCCAAATTCTGGCTGGTGGCTGAACGCCGCAAAGGTTTTGCCGTTCAAGCGAAAATCAGCTGATATCGATGTTAAAGCACTCTGCACACACCCATACAAAGCAAAACAGCATTCAACGATGGAAAATGGCATGATTTCCCAGCGGGAAATTTACCAAGCGCTGCCAAAAGAAGCAAGAAAGCAGCGCTTCCTATTCATATGTTATGGAAGCTCTTTGGAAGCACCCACTCTATACTCTCATTTTTTGCTTTGTTTTCCTCCAGTTCTTTTTTATTCTCCACAGTTGGTAAATTTGTGCTTTTATAATAATCGTGTCTGTTATGAAATACTATTTTTGGTGAAAACAAAAGCTCCAGGAGCTTCTCAAAAGCTTCCATTTCCCTGCTTCGATTGCGCTTCTTCAACAATAAAATATAAGCGCTTCGCTCTGATGACATGCCTGTGTTAAAAGGAAGGGAATTGGGATATGAATAAGAAGCGCGTTGGCATTCTATTTCAGCGCTTCAGAATCTATTCCAGAGCGCTTCAATTCCCCGCTGGGTTCTGACAAACATATACAAATGCAGGAAAATTTTGTGGCGTGATGTGAAAGCCCTCAACAGAAGAAAAAAAATAAGAACGACTGGCCATGGGCACAGTTCAGAAGCATCATATTAATCCCCCCTCCTCACACCACCGCGTCAGACCGTTATTGCGGCGGCATTCATTAGGGAAAATACATTTTTAAATATTTTTAGAAATCGATGAAAATCCAAATTGGAAAAAAAATTCATTGAAAAACGACCATGACCCGATGAAAGGCCGTCGAAGTCGTGCAGGGTGACATTGAAAATGGTGAGAAATTATAAGAAAAGTATTGTTTTTGTGAGTATCCATTGACATAATTTCTGGGGAATTTCCTCCATCGTGAAATTTGACCGCCCGGCACTGTGTTCCACTGATAAAAAATATCGACAGTAGACAAAAAATATAGATTATAAATTAGTAAAAAGTGGAGTGCCAAAGCATTGACCTTTACCTACCTGTATTTGATCGTCCAGCTTCAAATAGTGGGAAAAAGGCTGGTGTTTTTTTGTTGATGGCGAAAATCTTAAAACAAAAACACTAAAAACTTCGGCTTTAGTCAATAAATTGTCACCTTTATTAGCAAAGTTTTAACACCTTTTAACTTAAAAACTTGACAGTTATGATTATATTGCACTATAGGAAAACGTCACACAACCGGAAATTAAAAAAATACCGCGAAGAGAAATAATTAAAAAAACGTGAAATTCGCAAATTGGTCCGTTCCGAATGAATAATTGTTCTCTGTTGTGTTATCTGAGCGGTTAATAAAAGGGAATGCAACGTGGTTGTCTCGGCGTTCACACGTTTAAGAAAAGCTTTCTTACTCCAGGCCAGGTAAAAAAAAAATTTCACTATAATTCGGGGGAGAAACAACGTCCATATGTACTTACATATATAAATTCGCAAGAGACCGGCACCTCGCGCGACCACCTATGTATGTATATGCACGCTGCGGCGAATTCAGCGCAAAGGAAACAAGAACTTCTACGGAAACAAGAGAACCAAAGCCAGCATTCAACAGCTGGAAGAACTAGAAGGGAGGATCGCGAAAATATGTTGTTTAAAAGTTCCCTTTTTTTCCCTTGAATATTGAAGAAGCTCAGTGAGTCCACCTAGTGAGCGTCCGCGAACCAAAATCATCCGATACTATCCAATTCAGAAAATCGTCTGTTTTCGACGTTCACCTCGAGACTTTTCTCTTTCGCTTTTTAGATAGATACACAAGCGCCATCCGCTAAATAGCTGAATGCTTGCAGTTTGGATATCGGATACACCAGCGGGGACCCCAAGTGCTGTGCAAACAAAAACGCATGTTTTCGGGCTTCCCCTTCCGCCAAAAAATGTTCACCTATTACCAAAATGCATATCTTCCCACCCTTTCTGGCCAACAACCTAGAGCGAGGCCCTAAAGTTCGGCGAACCTCTTCTATCATAAACACGCGACTTTGTGAGATAGTCACATCGCGCGAGTTTCAGCTTTACAGCACACAGAATTGCCCCTCACGAAGCTCGGCGTGCTTCTCCACTCCATGCGCAATGCAGCGCCATATGCCAACCGGCACTCAACTCAAGCTTGCCGTTCCCCTCTCGAGATGTGCTAACAAAACGGGCGATGATTGAACACGTGAGTTTTGAGTGATCAGCAAGTTAGTAACAGCGAAATCGCCGGCGAGAGAAAGAGACAAACAGCGGCAATTAATTAGAAAGATTTTTTCTTCTTGAACTTGAACTGGAAAAAGGAAATTTAAAGGTGAGAGCTTTTTTCGCCGTGATTTATTTAAAATCACGCTCCACCACTTTGTTGTTGCTGATTACTTAGCAATAGCATTAAGCCGATTATTATTATTGTTGTTAACTAACTGAGAGCCGCATTTTAATGAGGCGGGATTGAGAAAATGTATAATTATAAATTTCGAAAATGTGACAGGTGAGAATTTAGCTTGATATTATGTATGCAGCGCGTGACTCATTGGTAAGAAGAGTTTTGCTTAGAGTAAAGAGAGAACATTTCTATGAAGTAATGTCAAAGTAATTTTCAATTGATCCACGTCATTGTTGCGACTTGTGCAAAATGGAAATTTGTAAATTATCAACCAATTTAGAGACTCGACAGTTCTGGGTTAATCGTAGAGTGGGTCTTATTCTTATTGCATGAATGAAAAGGAAGTAAAAAATTTAATATATATTAACATTTAATGCCACTTACCATTGTGGTATCTTTTGCAGCTATGCCATTAGTCATTACATTTCGGTAAACAACATCGCACTCGGCAGCTCCATGGTAAATATTATTTCCAGTGGTTGTGTGTTTAATTTCCACATTAAGACATGTCGCTGCGGTTTTCAACATTATAATACCATTCTAGCTTTCACCTACTTACATACATATGTACTACATACATATAGCGAAGAAATCGACTTCAAGAGACAGAGTCTGCAGATTGTAACTCTTAAATATTTTATGACAGATATCGAGTAATCAACACCTGTACCTTTCCGGAGGATTGGACGGAAGGTGTCATACTCAAAATGCCACAAAAGGGGGACCTAACAATATGCGACAGCTGGAGAGGCATCTGTTTACTATCTACAGTGGGCAAAATTTTGTCCCATATATTACTATCTAGGATAAGTACGGCGACGTGGACTCTGCCTGATAAAATAATAGAATTGATGAAAGCCCTATATAACAATTCCAAATGCAGAGTTCTCCATAATGGAAAATTATCCGACAGCTTTGAGGTGAGCTCAGGAGTACGACAAGGATGCCTACTTTCGTCATTACTATTTCTTGTAGTAATAAACGACATCTTGGTCGGCGCTCTAGATAGTAGAACAGGCACCATACAATGGGGTTTGCTAGACCGCCTTAAGGATCTCGACTACGCAGATAATATCTGTTTGCTGGCCCACAGACATCAGGACCTGAAAAACATGTTAAGCAATTTGGCAACAGCAAGTAGTCCAGCAGGCTTAACTCTAAATCTGACTAAAACTAAAGAAATGCGGATTAATGCAAACACCATTGAACGGACTGCGTTGAATAACCGTGACGTGGAACTTGTAGATAAATTCTGCTACCTCGGTAGCATTATTACCGAAAATGGTGAGGCAGAATTTCCAGAATAAATAAAGCACGATGCGCATATGCATGCCTGTTCCGCATATGGAGATCAACGGATATCTCAACTAACACCAAATTGCGGCTGTTCAACTCCAATGTTAAGGCAGAACTTTTGTAAGGTTGCGAAACATGGAAAGTCACCCAATTCATCACAGGGCGCCTACAAGTCTTCATCAACAGATGCCTGCGTCATATCCTAAAAATCCGCTGGCAAGATAGAATTTCAAACGAAGAACTATGGCGCCGTGCCGGCCAATTTCAATATATGTACATACATATATTTTCAAATTTGAAGAACGCAATTGCATTTCAAACATACGTACGTGATCATTTTTTCCTGAAGAAGGTTAGATTAGGTGTTCGATGTTGTATGAGTGTAGGGACATTTTCCTACTACTTCCGGTCTTACTTAATCAGGGATACTTGCTACGAACTATACCATGAGCACGGACCCCTAGAACTTCGGGCCGAGCCTGACAGACGGCCTTGCCCCGCCCCAGCACGACTGCCTTCGATTGCTGCACCTCGTGTTGGAGTACTTGCAGGGCCCGCTCTAAAGACGATAACGTCTGTATCAAAAACACCTGGTCCTGGCTAGGTTGAGATGTGACCTCCCACACCTTATAACCCAATCTCGCGAGTTGCGTCAGCGTGTTGTCCGAGGATGATGTCAGGACCACTTGAATATCCTCCGGGAGACGTCTCTACCAAATCAATCTAATCAGGCCCTCACAGTCTTGCAGACTATCCCCGGCCAAACTCTGAAGCCCTCTTAGAAATTCCGAAGGGTTTCGGTCGCCAGGTTCCTGCGAAGCCAGTAACTGCTTGAGACGGCGCCTTGTGGATAGGCTGTATCGCTCCAGGAGCAGGGTTTTGGTTTCGCAGTAGCTGGCGGTATTTATATCCGGAAAGGAATGAAGAGTAATCGCCGCGGCATCAGCTTGGCTAGGTAGTCGGTTTTCTCGTTCCTCTGAGTGACGTTGTGCTTTTTACCTAGCCTATCTAGCTCGGCTTTACATCGCTCCACTAGTTTCGACATCCAGAGCTTTTATAGAGGCTTGACTGTCTATGTCGAGTACTACGTCCTAGTTTAAGTTCTAAGTTGATTGTCTGGCAGGCCTTCAGGATCGCCAAGACTTCAGCTTGAAAGGCCTAGCGTTCACTTCACTCTCTTCTTGGGGGTAGTTCGATGGTGAAATCCTTCTTAATGGTCAATCTAGGGGAAGGTCTTCTTCTTCTTCTTTGGTCCGTTAGCTGGCGAGACGTCCCCACAGTGGATACGCTGCTGTCGATGCCGCTTTAAAAAATGCGGTTTCTTGTCTAGTTTCTTCGGTTGCTCGATTCTGGCCAATTCACACCCTGGACTTGGGACCAGATGACGGCGGAGTTCTAGGGGAAGGTAGTCTGTGGTTGTAGCCCCTCAGGTAGTAAATTAAAAATATTGTTATGTCCGTATGGTTTTGCGGTCCCGAATAAGCTCAGTGTAGGGCACTAAACGAGGCTAGATTTTTGATGTGAAGGCCGGGGAGAGTAGGTGCAGGAAAAGGTCGAGAGCTTTCGTGGGCCATTCTTCATGAGAAGCCTTGAAGAAATCTAAAGCAACCAGTCGTTGGAGAAGTATGATAGGGCAAACTTGGAACTTGATTTTGACCCAATTTCATATACACAATCAACTTCCAGTTTTTGGCATATGCATAGTTCGCTTGATAATGCAAACCGACCATTTTCTAAAAAAATCAAGATGGGGCTGATTTTTGCAATTGTATTCCCCGATCCAACGACATGGGTATCAAATTAAAGGCCATGGCAGATAGAATACAATTAGCAATGTGGCGTCATTCCAAATTCAAAATGGCGGATTACTTTTTTCTTTACAACCACCTCTGAATTGATATCAAATGAAAAGGGTGTGGCGATTACAATGCAGTAATCTGTGTACAAGATTCTGGAGACAAGCTGTTTCTTCACAAAAATAAAGCTGTTTTAGCGAAAAAATTTAAGTCCATCTTGTAAGTTTAAAATTATTCAATAACATGCTTTTTATCAATGAACTAAAATCTACAATTATTAAAATGCAATTACAATAAATAAAATTTTTCACTTTTAAAACATTCCCAAGATAAAATCGCATAAATTATTGGCACTTCCGTTCAAATTTCCAATTCCAGATTACACCAGATTTTATAGCACTCAATTCAGTGATTAAGCTGTTATCACGATTTCGGACTCCTTTCAAAAGTACATCAGGGGATTATTTTTTATTTATAAATTTTCCACATTGATTTTTGAGCTTGAACTGGTGTTTAACGAATGTTGATCCATTTCGCTTAGGGTGACCAGATTTTGTATTGCGAAAAAGAGGACCCAAAAGGAATTCAGAAAAAAATGACGAAATATGTACAAAAAATATCATTTTCGATTATGTATCTTAATTCATGTAATACTATAAATCAAACAAAAAAAATACAGTTCATTAACAAAATAAAAGTAAAAAAATATAACGAAAAAAATATAAATTATTAATTATAGAATAATTAACGAAACAAAAATATAAAATAAATAAAAAACAACAAAAAATAAATTCATAAATTCAAATAATTATCAAAATTACGAGTATTTTTCATTTGAAGAAATATTTCTTAAAATATTTGGTTTTGTTAATAGATAATTATAAAATTGCGAACATGAGTATTCTTTAAAATTAAACTTGCATGAAATAATACTTTTAATAGTTTCTACGGACAACCTGTTTCTCTCATCAGTCCATTGGCTTACTATTAAGGAAAAAATTCTTTCCACGTTTGCATTGTTTAAGGGAAAAAGAGTTGCACAATGGCCAAAAAGAGGACAAGAACCATTATTTTGAAAAAAGATACCGGACACATTGTTTTTGCTTCAAAAGAGGACATGTCCTCTTAAAAGAGGACGTCTGGTCACACTAATTTCGCTGGAAACAGGGGACCAAAGTTTGATCGGCTAGAGGCTAGACGATTGCTCACCAACTATACATAATTAATTATTATTATTGTTAATTGGAATTTTTTGGGTTATCTGAAGTGAAGTGTTTACGATTATTATTGTTGAGTGTTTTTCTTAAATTTTTAAAAATATTTACTTGAATTTGTAATAGATATTTCTGACCCAGTTGGAAAAAGAAGCATTACATTATGCATGACCGAAGCATGGCTGGGAAGCTTTAGATGCATGACTCATTCTGTCCAGCTTAGTTTCCGTTTTTGTGTACTGCGTGAAGAGCAGACTTTGGAACGTGATATGAGAAGGGACAATAAAACATTTTTTTAGCTAATAGGACACAAAACCGAAAGTATATTAGGTATGTTATCACTACGCTCGAAGTTTTCACTCCGTAAGTAGCCTAAAGTTTCAACTATAGGATGATGTACGCGTTTGGAAATAATACATCAATCACTCAATAAGTTCGTAGGATGACATATAGATGGTGTCACTGTTGGTAAATCCATATGATTTTTAGTAGTTCCAGCCTTCCAATATGTGTCAAAATTTCATGATACTCCGACCGTTAGTTTACAAGTCACAGAGGTTTTAGTTATGATACTTTTGTAATTTTCAATGCAATGAAATAATCTGAATTTCATGTGCCTACACTGCCTTCTGATAACCTTAAGGTGTCAGCTATCTCCAGCAACTTCACTTTACCCTGAGTAAAAATAATTTAGTTGGTTAATTTTCTTAAAAGAGCCCGCACCTAGCATGGCGAACAAACGGGTGTGCACGCTCACTCTACGAGTATGCACGCTCCCGCCCCAGGCATGAACATTTCTAAATGCCCCCGCATCGCTATAGACTATTCCAAAAGCGAGTATTGTTTTACCAAGCAGTCCCCCAACTAAGCACTAACCACGTCCAATGCTGCTTAACCTACACAATTGAACGAGAATCATTCTACTGAGTATGTTATTGGCAGTCTTTATGGTCACCAATATTATTGCTCGTTTTCTTCGTCCTATACAATTTTCTAGAAAAAGTGTGAACTTACTCTGCCTTGCTTGTATACCATATAGGCGATTTCGTGCGTGCTAGTTGCGAGTGCCGTGCCGGTTAGTGCGTGGCTGCTGCATACTAGTAGCGGGAAAATTTTATTCCGGAGTAAATATAAAAATCCACACGCTTGATTAAAAATAAGACTCGCCCATGTCAATTGATACTGTGCGTTCGTGCCCGCTGCATGTTAGGTGCGGATGAGTCTTATTTTTGGTCAGCGGTGCGGTGCCTGTTTCAGTCGCCGCGCCGTGCAGGCTGGTGCGTGCCTGTTGCATGCTGGGTGTGTGCGAGTTTCATTTTTACCCGGGCGGTCTTCCAAACGCTTTTGTGCCATAGCACTAAAGCGTCTATTTTGAACCAAAATAAGACGTAACGGAACGTAACCTATCACAGCGGATGTAACGACTATGAATATTTACACGATATCGACCTAAATGCCCGAACAAACTTAACGAATGTGCGTTAAATTTTAAAATGGATTGGTTTTACGTTTTGTGCCATAAGAATCTCACAAAATGTAAGCATTCGTAAGTTAAGAAACGTAAGGTAACGTAGGGTAAGAAAATGAAGTCGAGCTTATTAGGTATATACTTGCGCCGTTTTGACACATGGCCCTAAATAAAAACGTAAAATGGATGCCGTAAATGCAGGTGAGGAAGGCATAGAATAAGAAATGTTTTGCAAAATAAAAGCAAAGCAAGCAAAGGCAAGGCCTTGTTTCTTCTGAGCTTTGCCAGCTTGTAACGGTTGCTGAAGTTTTCAATTGCTTAGTTAGCTTGGCATTTAGCAATTTACGACTGTGCTTTTCCTATCGTTTCTAATTGCTTTTTGGATTGGCGATATGTGCCAAAGGTCTAGCAACATGCGGTCTATTTGTTTGGGGGTAGGTCCATCAAGGGAGAACCAGATAGCTTTGCATCTTTAAGCTAGATACTGGCAGCGGCTGAATTTCTTGGATAGTTAAGATTGCACAGGATATCGGCTAGATGTTGTGTAACTGTAGCTCTGTACAGAGAGGGAACGTTCCAACGTTTTTAAGGAAAGCGTGTAACTTATCTTAAAAATCCATTTCACGGGTGCCATGAACCCCCCCCCATACATGACATTATCCGTCCATGGCTTGCCGCAATCTACAAATACGGCCGACATTACAGTTACATGCCCCGTTCTTGGGTAGGAGAGTCAATCTTAATCCCGAAGATTGGCAAACGCGGGCGCCAAGAGAGAGATTGCAGGCCAATAAGAACGCAAGCTAAGGATCCGCGATAGAATTAGTTAATGAATCCTTCGCATGCTGGCAACTATTATCATCCGCGGCACCTACAGCAATAGCAAGGTGATAAAAGCAACGTGCCGTGGTACACCACAAGGTGAAGTTGTCTCGCCTCTGCCGTGGCTCATGGCGATGGACAAGATCCTAAAGGCACTAATGGAGTAGTCAAAACGAAGCACGAGACGCTTACACTTTTTTTAGCATACTCAGTAGACTAGTTCTTGTTCGATTGTCTACGTCAAGCAGCATCGCACGTGGTTAGTACTCAGTTGGGGGACCGCTTGGTAAAGCGACACTCGCGTTTGGAATGGTCGATTTTTTTATGTGACAGTCTCAGCTTATACTACTAGCCCGTCATGCCGTTCAGATCATGGTGTAATTTCCAGTAGTAAGCTTAGCTAACCAATTAAATTATTTTTACTTGGATTGAGAATTCCGTAAAACACCCACTATTGAGCTGCGGAGAGGAACAGGCTAGTGAGACAGCCGGACACTTTCTCTGCGGGTTTGCGCCTCTAGCCAATATAAGACACCGTGTATTTGGAAACCTCTTCTTTATGGATTTGGGGATTTTTCAAAAGGTCAAAATAGGAGATTTGATCTTGTAGTTAAAAAAGGCGGGCTGGATCTAAAATATGCCCTAGCTCGCTGCTTCTTTTTGCGCAAAAGTTTTTCACGAGTGCCGCCAATATGGCACTGCCGCTCCAATCTACCTATCTACCCTAACCTCGCAAAGACTACTTAAAAGAAAATACTGTGAACCAAATTTTTCAAAATTTCATCCTTTGCATTTGTAGTAGTAAGGAAAGTGTATAAATTTTTATAAATATGCTCTTAAACCCCACCATATGGTCCAAAGTTCTTGTTCATCAACACCTCAATATATCTCTAGTTGATAAATCAAGTTCATAAGCCACTTCACCTGTAAGCACGTGCTTTCTATTTCAGTCCATGCGTTATCAACTTGCATACTTCCAGCACCCTAAATAATATCAATAATCATAAAAACCCCCGTTATCCAAAACAATGCTCGTTAGGAGATAGTGAAGGCGTTATCACTACCCAAAATATTCAATTATACCACTATCCACCGGGGCCACTATCTACTTAGTCTTATCCAGGCAAGAAACATACGATTATGATTCCTGAAACAGGATGGAAATTTTTCGGTGATCATAGGTCATGTTCAAAACATTTAGCCAGAGGCTGATCAGTGGCGAAATGTTTTATTTACATTTTTTCGCATCGAATTTGAACCCCATTATCATCAGGGGTGGAAGATGCTTAGTCACGGCAATTTTTGTATCAGCCGACTCGGTCGTGTGCGGTCGACACAGTTTTATTAATAATAATCTATCGAATTAGCACACAGTGGTTTTTGGCATGTCATGTCAGATTTAAAAAAACGGAAGTGGGTTTGAAGAAGTTTACTTAAGTGGATTGGTGGCTTCTGTAGAAGTTGATGAGGATAACAGAAAAGTCAGTCATCCCAGTATAAGGAATGACTAATAATTTAACCTAATATACCTGGTTTCAGTTAATCATTAAATTCAAGCATAACTGAGCCCATGAAGGAGGTTACTTAGCCTCCAACTTACCACCAGATCTTTTACATATATGGCAGGGGTGAAGAGTTCTGCCCTAAGTTTAACCTTTCGCGGAAAATCGTCTTAGGGCCTGTGTGAATTGGGACTAAATTGATGACTAAACTAAATTTTGCAGTTTTTGTCGTTAATGTAGGGAATTGCTGTGTGAATTCATTTGATGACTAAATTCAATTGACAATAGTTTTTACTTTTATAATTTATTGTATATGTTTTGTTATCCAGTAAGCAACTAAATTTATGGATGCAGAAGATATCATTATTGACAGCAGCCTATTAGTTCTTCACTTTATTTTCCATTGTATTGAACTATTTTGAAACAAATTCAACATCAATTTAGTCAACTGTCAAAAAATTTAGTCTCCTCGCCAAAAGACTAAATACTGTATTATCGACACTAAATTTTAGTCATCGAATTCACACAGGCCCTTAATGTTATTCAGTATAACATGGCAGCAACCAATCGTTTTATAGATTATATGGGCGGTGTGAATAAAAACAAAAGCCCAAAACAGAATGAATGCAGAAACTTCGACTTCAACTTTGCATTTTGACAGCTTCATACATTTTCTATAGTACTCACGTTCAGTTAACATATTCAATGCAGTAAGCGTTGCAGTAAACTTTGCGCCGACTTGGACTTTGAAAATTTTTAAAGTTGCTGCAAAAGTTAAAAAAAAATTCAATTTTGTCAAATTAGAAAATTTAAATTGATTGAGTTTATTGTATGAAAAATATAATTTTCGCAGGTAATATACGTAAAGGCCACATACAATAAAAATAAATTGGTCCATTTATTCAAAATTTAGTCGAAGTTTCTGCATTCATTAGGCTTTAGTGTTCACTTACGGTGAACACTTCTGAGTGGAGTGATTCGTTAAAAATGAACACTCGATTTTGGTGTGAATAAAAATTTCCTCATTCAAATGCAATGGCCCTTTTTAGATGAGCGGACACCGAACAGACAAAACTTAACTGTATCTAATCGTTAAGCCCGGTGGAGTGTCGCCTGGGCATTTACACGGCCGGACACCAACGAACGGGCAAACGAACGAAAAATGTCAAAAATGATTGGGTTCTGTTGTTGCTTTTATAAAAACTTCATGGCTTGCTGTTCTTGCTTTTTGAAATTTTCTTTTGCCTTCTCACCCTACCAACAACGACAACACGGGAACTGTCAAATTGTCCGTTCACAGTTCGTTGAAAGTGTCCATGAAAATTGTCTGCCCTCCCCATCGTCCCCTCTCACCCTCTTCCCTATACATCCAGTTTGTTCGTTCGGGCGCGTTCAATAATGCATGATGCGTGCGCAAATGACTTATGGTGTAAATACAATTGGGGCGAGAACTACAGCGACGAACACAACCACACCGATATTCGCGGCGAAATTCGTCGTATGAATACAATTAGAGCGAAGCGAAATGATATCAGGTGCAGCAACTTTGTTCGTGTTGTTACCTGTCAACATTATTTCTGTTTTTTAAACGGGTATAAAATGTTTTTAATTTGATTTTGCTTGAAAGTAATTTTTTAAGATCATGAGGGCGGTGCAAAAAATAATTTGTATTCAAAAAATTTTATCAATTTTGTACATGGTGCATTTAATTTATGAGGTTTTAGAACATTCGAATATAAGAAATAGAAGATGGGCCGCCGTAAGAGAAATGAATCGATCAAGAGACCAAGAAGAATTTTTCCAAGTTTCATAAAAACAATTTAAATAAAAAGACCCGGAGCATTTTTTTCTGGCATTTTTTTTATAAAAATAGCAACATACACAAAGTAATAATAAATGTTTCTATATTAATATGTTACTTTGTAAAAAAATAAACAAAAACTTAAATGCAACAACGCTGGTTTATTTATTGTATATAAATAAAAATGTAATTTAAAAAAACAACCAAAAAAACACCAATTTTAAAATTTATTACAAAATGTAAACAAAATTTAAAACTTCAACGTCAACAGTCAAGAAAAAGTGTCAAATGTGTTTTTCTCAGTTGAACAACTTGGAGCGGCGACCACAAATTAGAAAATAGATTGATTTCATCGCTGTGGTTTGCGCCGTAGCCGAGGTTGTGGTCCGAATTATATGCAACTTCATATGAACCAGTGTATTCTTATCGTGTTTGACAGTCGCGGCGAAATTAGTTTCACCGGTCGCCCCAATTGTATTTACACCATTATTCAGCAATTGAAAGTGTGAAGCTTTCAATGACTGAATAAGTCAACTGCGCACGCATCCTGCATCAAGCTGGTGACATATCCAAGCCGTACATGCATTGCATTCGTTGACAGATAATGTAGAAGTGTGTGTATTCAAATGCGAGCTGACGGAATATCCCGTGAGTGGAAGGCATGCCACGCAAAGGTCGGGCTACTTTCAACTTTTTCTGCATTGCCGCATTCGAGATAGCACACACAAGCATAAGCACACAAACACATGAACACGTTACTTAGATTTTCGGGCTATGTGTGACAGCCGGCACGGAACGCAAACCATGTAATTATATGTCAGACGAAATTCGCCGGATTTCATGGAGCCTCTGAATCCAATGCATGTACGGCTGGGATATGTCACCAGCTTTATTGAACGCGCCCTTCGTTTTGTCTGTTCGGTGTCTGTTCAGTGTCCGCCCGTCTAAAAGGGGGCAATTCACTCATGGGAAATTTGGGGATTCAAATGTTGGAGTGTCAATGTTATACGTCAAGTAAGAATCAAAGTAGACAAAAATTTTATTTTTATCAAAAAGCAAAGTAGTACAGGTAAAATACTTAAAAATAGCGAAAATGATTTGTGCAGGCTGAAACTTTACAAAGATCTTCCTTTTAGGGTGCCTCATAAGGGGTTTAGGCTCAAGGGAAGGGCTTTGTTCACAAAGTTTGTATATCATGCGATTATCTACAAAAAAACTTTCATTTACCCGTACGAAATGCTATTCATGAGATATCACCGTTTTAAAGATTTAAAATGCTCATATGCTCTCATTCGGTAATTGTAAAGGTCATCAGACGTTAAATAAATCCTTTATCTTTACAAATGCTAAAAAACGAAGAAAATTGTGATTTTGCTCATCTGCTTTCCGCCTAAATTGAGTCACTCAAGTTTTTGCTCTTTATACTAAATAAAGAAACACATGTACATGAAATATGAGTATGCTGCTTTACCATAACTACCCTTAACTTTAACGAGCTTTCACTCACAAACAAACGTAAAAACTGAATTTTAGAGTAAAGTACTTATCGAAACTTAACAAAGGATATTTATATTCACGCCAAACTAAGTGTTCCCTTCAAAAATAGGAGTGAACACTTGCACTCAGTTTTTATTCACGTCACCCTATGTTAGCCATATGCAGAATCGGGGAAGCGTGGCCAGGCGCTAAACTCAAGGTCGTTATGAGGGTGGAGATCCCGAGTCAACCGAGTGCGCGTTCCTGGATTCCAGTGGAACCAGCCGAGGCTTAGGCTATTCTGGATATTATTCAGTTGAGTAACCCACAGCTACAGGCGTCATCGTGGAAGATTATGAAACTGAAGGATCCGCAAGGTGACGGCCGAACGGTTATACTTGTAATTAGCAAGGAGTTGCTAGGAAAGGAGGATAAATATTAAATTTGCCAGCACTCAAAAATCACTCTGAATAGTTCATATTTTTTTTGGAGCGATTTTGGTTTAGAATCCTAATTCTAACTTTTTCCTTTTCGTAACCTTGGAAGCGGCCACATACCCAGGCAACCATATACTCTGGCACAGCCCTGGGCATGACCGGTGACCCCTACGCTTAGAATCTTTCACATAACAAAACAAAATTCATTTCAATTTATGTTTACTTTTCTTTACCTTCTGCAAACAAACTAACATAATCTGACTCATAGCTCTGTGTTTATTATTTAGTGTTTTGCCCTTAATATCTGAAAAAAAAAACAAAAATAGTGCTCCAGAAGGGCAACTTAGTTCGATTGCGATGTTTATGTTCTAATGTAATTCTAGAAGCAAAAGGCCACAAAGCCTCAGTCAGTGTCATGGCAAATGCTACTTCCATAAACCCCATGACAATGTCACCAGTTCTGACGGCTGTTATCAGTTTTGTTTTTCTGTTTTCTTTCCAAATTCACGCCACTTTTATGACGTTCTAAATCCATTCTGATTGTATTATTGCCGCACCTTCTACTATTGCAATTTTTTTGTTGTTGTAGAATTGAAAGCGTGTTTTTTTGAAGGTATTCATTCTATTTCGCCAATTCAAATATTATTTATGACTTGTCATTATTAAAAAGAGTGAGTTTTTTCTTAAGTTTCAGGCCTTTACAAATTCAAAATGCGCATGGGT
This sequence comes from Thereva unica, assembly GCA_949987705.1. Taxonomy (NCBI): domain Eukaryota; kingdom Metazoa; phylum Arthropoda; class Insecta; order Diptera; family Therevidae; genus Thereva; species Thereva unica. The sequence goes on along the minus strand of OX465283.1, from coordinate 156,829,739 downwards.
CATTTACAATGTGTTTCCAGGCACAATTTACCCTCTGAGCTACGACCCACAGAGTAGCGCCGCCGATCATGACGACCATGGGGGTTGAGTTGAATTTCGTGAAGCGCAACTTAAGTTTGTGAAAAAAACAGTCGAGGTTATCTAGGAGTTACACGGGCAGTTTTTACGACGATCACAATAATGGTAATATTGATTGTGCAAGTTTTTTTGGGTGGGATTAGCGAATGTTTTTGTGGGTTTTGTTAGTATGTTGGAGATGTTTCTGTTTGCAGATGTTATAAGGTATTCTAAAATATAGAATCATCATCAAGGCTGGCCTTTTCTTTGAATATAGAACTGCAGGAAAGGCCCTCGCGTATAAAATCCGTGTACGTAACCGTATTTTAATCTAGTGAAAGGCGTGTAAAAAGTTCATGTGGGTGGATGGGGGGGGGGGTCTTCGTTTGGGGGGTGTTGGGACCAAGATTTTATTTGAGATAACTGATAGTTCGGACTCCCCTGCCCTCCTCGTTTTTCTGCTTGTGGTGAACACACAACACGTGAGCACTCACCCAACAAGCATTTCATTACGTTAAAATTAGGCGTGTGCCTTCTTGTAGATCTAACTTCTAATGGCCTTTTCGCAGTTCAGTGTTATTTGGCTCGTACTCTGCAGCATTCGACGAGCCGTTGGAGGCTAAACAATCGAGTAAATTTTTTGTGTAGAATTTACCCATATCTTAAGGCCCCAATTTACCCACAGTTCGACGGCAGGCTGTGACCTGAAAGTTTTCGCCTTGAGGCCAAGTATTACTATCTATACACTGACCGGCCGCCAGCTGTATGGCCTGAAGTTCAAGAATGCCTACAGTTCAATGCTGGCAAAAAGCGCATTTATCGTCAGTTCGGGCCTGAAGATCTGAACTTTTCTACACTCTCGAGCCATGAATTGACGGCAAAAATTCACGCCCTATTAATCATGATTTCATCTGCATGCCACGGCCTGTCAGGCGGATACCTGAAGTATAATATCATCCCTCAGTTACAATGAGTCAAGCTTAGTCATGCCGGTCGACCTGGTCTGACAGGCCACTGCCTACTGGCGGCCTGTAAGTGAATGGGGGTGTTTAGTGGAGAAACATGTTTTACTTAATTTAACCCAGTTTTTTTTGCCATTTTACACTGTTTCTTTAAACAAAAATAATTGATATTTGCAGAGACCCCCTCTTTGCCACACGTGAGATTTGGTGAGATTCGGCTCGACCCCCTTCCCCCAAAACGCCTGATGTAATTTATGGACGACCCCAAAGGGCTTGTTAAAGATCTTGAAAACACAGTATATGTATAGTTGTTTTCAAACGTCGTGACATCCCGCGCATGTTCCCCAGCTAAGCTCTTAAAAATGTTTAAAAGCTCAGACAAAAGCTTCATTTAACTCCTCCTATCAAATAACTTGCTGCCATGTAATCAGTCGCGACTGCGTATTGCCAAAGGGAGGTGCATGGTACAATAATTACAAGGTAAGCTCATAAGGGCCTCGTGACGTCACTCAGATCTTAGTTCACAAAGGAAAAAAGCTTTCGCGTGACGTTTCTCAGATCTTTTCGCATATAAAAATGCTAGAAGCTTTTCAAGATGGGAACAGAGCTTTTCCTTGCGAGCCTACCTTGTATTATTGTACCATGGGGAGGTGTATCTTTCTGGGACTTCAATGATTATTTAAAAAATTTACAAATTATGACTGAAAAACACCCGTTTTTATATATTTTTTTTTATTTTAAGGTTTTTGTATTTTACACATATGCTACAGAAATAATTTGTAGCAATTTCTACTAAAAAATACGAAATTTGTATTTTTATCACTTTGATTACTTGATTGTTGACATTTTCCGCCAGTCGCATACGCGCTTCTGCTTGGGGAGGTTGTGTTGCTTGCGGCTGCGGAGAACTCTCAATTTATTAATGAAAATGCTCATATCTTTAAAAGAAATTTTCCCAGCAATTCTTTTAATTTATTTTAAATTTAGGGATGAGAAATATTTAGCATAATTATAGTAAAATTATGCTTATTACGATGGATAAACTGACTTTGGATGAGCAGGAGTTTTACATGTATTTAAAAGCTCTGCTCAACACATATAAAGATTAATTAACTTTATTCATTCGGCATGCGCACATCCCTTCCCAAATTATTTTGTTGAGTTTTTTCTGCGTTTGTTGCCGTTTTAAATAAAAAGCGGGGAAATGATAGAACAATATTTATAAAATTTGGCAATGAGGTGCGCAGAACTGTTCAAATTTTTTGTGTCACGTAGTTTGAAAAAATCTATACATACGAACGTGTGTGTTTCACCCTAAACTTAAAAACAAGATATATCCGAAAGAAAGTAGTTAAAATTCAAGGCTACGAATCCTAATTTTCATAATATATCCATTCTTAATTTTTTTTGCTAAAACCACTGATTAATTATAATTTACAAATACAAATACATAATGTCATATATGCCTTTTTTCAAATGCACGGCCGGAATTTAATTTGTTGTTTTTTTTTAAAAACTTGTGGTCACATAATATTTGGGATTTGGTGAAGATAGTGGCACGGGGATGGATGCTATGAACCGGTCTCTGCAGCTATAAATGCCAAAAAGAAGAAGTTCTGATCCAAAGTCTTGAGGAAATTTCCAAAGATCTTATGCTTGTTTTAGTATAGATAATAGACCGTGTAGCAAAAACACGAAAGCGTGCTGGAAATCTGCAAAGTATATATATATTTAAATATATAGTGTCTTATATATTTGACCCATGCAAAAAAATTGCAGCTTCCTCCTCAAACCAGGTGGCAAAAAGATGAGCAAAACCAGACTTTCAAAAAAAGTGGATGGCTGTGTGTTTTAGAGTCGTGCCGACACCTTTCGGCTTTAATTTAAATAAGAGATAGTCGCTTTTGAATTTCGTTGCAATTTTTTGGATGATGAACTTTTGTATATATTGAAGCTGGGCATAGACAAACAAATTCTATGAACATTAGCACGAAGAATATAGAGTTGTTAATCAACGAGGATTAACGTTCTCGCAGTGAACCATACACTGACTCGCAGTGAACCTTGCTTTTAACATGTTGCAGCGGAAGATCGATCTATAATCGAACGCGATGAAGATTGGCTATCGGCAGTTAAGATGAGATGATCAAGCTAGTCTGGTATTGCGGGAATACCGCGGTCTTTCAGAAGAACCTCGATCTCATTGGAGCAGACACTGGCAGTAGAATTAGAAAGCTTTAATTAGTTTGGTGCACGTTATCAAGGTGGTTGTTGATACCCCGACAAAAAAGAAGAGTTGTATTCAAGGTGAGACGGGCGAAGGTCTAGTAAACTAAAACACCGCAAACTGGTTAAAGAAAGATTTTGCGGCTCTTAAATAATTTCAGATATTGAAATGATTGGTTAAAAATTTGGACTATACATGCAGTCCAATCAGAAGAATCTTTAGACAAAATTGTGTCTACGATGTTAAAAAGTGGATCAGCTGTTAGTCCGTTCGGCCATTGAAACAGAAGATGTTTATTAGATATTTTTTTTGTGTGTGGAAAAACCCAGTTTCGGAATCACCCTTTGTATCTACTACCAGTCTACCATCTGGTTCAGGTAATTCAGGTAATTTCTAGTAGCGAGCTTAGTTTGAATGATAGAAGAAGTTTACATTAGTATAGGGGTGTCTCGGTTTTCTAAAGCAGATGACGATGAACCTTACGTTAGAACTCTGGTATTTTATACTAGTTTGGGAAAACATACTACACGATATTGTTTAGAATCGTCCGTGTTGTTCTATTTATAAACAAACTTCTGGACCGGTGTACGAAAACATGTGACCTGCAGGTTATGAGAGAGTCAGCCAAGTGTATAGTACTAGTCATGTTTTGTAGGGAAAAATATTGCTTTGCAACTAGAAGGGCGATGGAACAGTAGCTATTGCAATGGGCCAACACCCACGTCGTTTTGCACGTTTTTTATATGGTTTTCGAGGTTCCAGCCCAGATAAGTGAATTGTATTATAGGCAGGGCCGAATATCAGAACTTGAACATTGTAGTCACGACTGCTGGTGAAAGAAGAAATTTGCATCTCTTAAGATATTCCACGCATTGAGATGCTTGTTTGCCGAATTGGAATATTTAATAATTCCATCGCAGATCTTCAGAAAAAAAACGATGGGCCAGCCGTAAGATTCACACTGTCCATCGAGAAAGAAGGAAGATCTGTGCAGGTGTTATTAAAGATGAGACAGTTCTTCGTTATGGTTCTGGCACATGCTTCTCTTGCGTTATCAAAGGAATAAGAGCAATTCAGAGTACTGTCATCAGCGAAGTTGTGTGAGGTGGATTGCAGGGGAGTAAGAGTTGTTCATTTATACAGATTAGAAACAGAGCAAAGTTGCACCAGAGTGCTGCGTATTCATCTTATATAATTCATTTTCACATTAGAGTACTCGAAACGAAGGGATTGATGTATGTTGTTAAACGTCTATGACAGCTCCGCCTTAAATGTCAAGCCGAAATTATAGATTAGTGTTGGAGCAAAATTTCAGGCCATTTCAAGCTATTTTGGATCTTTTAATAAAGCGACAGAGGTCAGGAGCACAGTGTTTAGCAGCTCGCTCAATCAATCCCCTATTCCGCATCCCCATTGCTACAACTTCTGCATAAGTCGTTGTGGAGAAGTCCCAATCTTTCGGCGTGCGGGCCAAAGAGAGACATTCACCGGTCAGCACCTTCAATACATACGAGGGTGGTCTGAAAAGTTTCCGAACTCAACGTGAAGATGGCAGCACTCGTTAATAAAAGCTAGTGAATGTAATTGTGCATCTTTTGACAGTGACTCACCAAAATTTCCACCTTTTTGTACGTGCAGTTGATGTGAGTGTTTTTGTGAAAACCAATAGATGCAGTTTTTGAGCGACTCGAACGTTCATCGTCTCGACTCACTCAAACGACTGTCAAATAAATGCAGATTGGCAGAGACGAGGAGGTATTTCCCCCTAGAATTAGTATTGGTGCTTTCCAACGTAAGGTGATGCGTGTAGGCGTCGCAACCAATCACTAGCTGAATGTTCCCTCTAGCGCAGCCCTCCAGAAATCTTCTGAGTTTTGATGACGGTAGGGCAGGCTCTTCTTCAGGGAGGTAGGTCTATCACAAGCCTTGGCACTCCTACGTCTCCGGACAGCACTACCTTCGCGCCCCCTGATATCTGGATATGAACTGCGAACGAAGAAGGCAGGTTAGACTTTTCCCCATGAGCAGTGCTGTTCTAGGGCAGTCATGCTCGCTGGAGTAGATTAGTCTGGCAGCGTTAGTACCGAAGCCACATATTTTTCCTCATTACACCCATGGCTCTTGGATTAGAGTCACATCTAGGTTGCCCAAGAAAAACTTTTTTTTTTTTTCAAAAAATGCAGAGGCAGCCTTGGTCTGATGAACATTTCTTCTTCTTCTTTAACGGCTCTACAACCGGGATCCAGTTTGGCATCCCTAAACTCTGAGCGTCCTGGTCCACGCCATCCTTCCAGCGAAGGTTGGGCCTCCCTCGCTGTCGCACCCCATAGGTCTTACCGCAGAGAACTTTCCGAGCAGGCTCATCTTCACTCATACGAGCTAGATGCCCTGCCCACCGGAGCCTACCCAGCTTTATTTTTTTCACAACATCTATGTCGCGATAGCGCTCGTAGATCTCGTCATTGTAGAGTCTCCGGAATCGTCCTTCCTCACATACGGGGCAATCCTCCGAAGTATTTTCCTCTCAAACACGCCCAAGAGGTTTGAGTGCTTTTTGCGAAGCACCCACGTTTCGGATGCATATGTGAGAACCGGTAGGACCCATGTCTTATATAGTAAAAGTTTAGACGTTATAGTTAGATGCTTGGATTTGAAGAGCCTTGACAGACTATAGTAGGCTTTGTTGGCTTTTAGCAGTCGTGCGCGTATTTCTGGTTCCATGCTATTGTTGGCTGCTACTATTGACCCAAGGTAGGTAAATGATTTTACCACGTCAAACTCGTGTTCCGCTACCTTGATTGTGGGACCAATGTTAGGTGTTCTTCCAGACGAGGCCATCATGTACTTTGTTTTGCTTTCGTTAATGTGCAGTCCCAGATTTCCTGCCGCTTGCTCAATCTGAGTGAAAGCTTCTTGTACAGCTGTTGTTGTTCTTCCAATGATATCAATGTCGTCTGCGTAAGCCAGTAATTGGGTGGACTTGTGGAGGATTGTACCCCTTGATGTCACGCTCGAATCTCGAATCACTTTCTCCAACGCCAGGTTGAAAAGGAGGCAGGCCAGACCGTTCCCTTGTCGGAGTCCATTATAGATGTTGATTGGTCTGGACAGTGTTCCGGATACCTTTACTTGGCATTGGTCATGGTCAACCTACAGAATCTTGTCAGTTTGTTGGGGATGCCGAATTCTCTCATGGCTTTGTAGAGTTCTACCCTGGCTATGCTATCATAGGCGGCTTTAAAGTCTATGAAGAGGTGTTGAATTGAGTTTTGAAACTCTAGACATTTTTCCATAGCCTGCCTCAAGGTGAAAATCTGAACAGTCGTTGATTTGCGTGGGCTGAAGCCACACTGGTAATGGCCTATGATGTTTCTGGCGTATGGGGCCATCCTGTTTTGTAGGATAGCGGAGAATATCTTATACACGGTACTCAACAACGTTATACCGCGATAATTAGTGCACGCTGTGATCCTCCGCTCTCCTTTTTTGTGTACCGAATAGAGGATGCCTTTTCTCCAGTCTTCTGGCATCGCTTCCTGCTCCCATACTTGCACAATTAATTCATGAATCGCTTGGTGTAATGTAGGCCCTCCATATTTAACCAGCTCCGCTGCGATGCCGTCTGCACCCGAGGCCTTGTTGTTTTTGAGCCGGCTGATGGCTCTGCTAACTTCTTCTATGCTTGGTGGCGGCAGCATAGCATTATCATCAGATATTAGGTCTGTTCCAGTACCTGCAGAAAGTGCAGAATCTGCAAGTTGCTTCGAATTACTTAACAGAATTCTGTTCCCGTACTTATACTGCAGCTCTGCAGCCGCCATACTCATTTCCCCACCCTGCAGTAAGAAGCAGAAACTTGCAGAAGCTACGAGCTGCTGTAACCTGCTGCAGCAAATTTTTGAAATATGAAAATGTCAAAACTGGCATTCCCGTGTTCGTTGTAAACGTTAGATGTTTGTAAAGTGCCCTAAAACAGATTAAAAACAAAAGAATAAACGTTCTTCTTTTCGATTTCAGAAAAACTGCAGAATCTGCAGAAACATGTTCCTGTACTTTCTTTATTTCATCCCCACCTCTCAATAAGCAACTTGCAGTAAGTGACAGAATGCAGAAAGTACGGGAACAGACCTATTGGTGGATCCTCCGAATCCTCAGTTAGCTCGCCATTTAGCAATTCATGAAAGTGCTCTTCCCATCGCTCCAAGATGCCTTTAGTATCGGTGATCAGATTCCCTTCTTTGTCCTTGCAGTATGTGCAACGTGGTGATGAACAGTTATCTGGACAAAATTCATATTGGAAGCAGTGCTCATTTCCTTATAGACGGAGAGATAGAGCCGAGTTTTGCATGTGATCTCTAAGTGGCGCATTTCAAGCAAGCAAGTCGGCTTGAGATTTGATGAGTTGGAGCACCCTGTCACCGATTTATATACAGATGCATATTTCCTGGTGCATATTTCGCTGGCCAGTGGGCAGTTGTCCCTCCCCACCTAAGTGCAATAACCAACTTTTGGCTGTAATTATTAGCACATCCGATCTGCCCTTCATGGGGGGTTCTCAATTAGCATAAGATGTTAAAGCTCAAGTATCAATCTGTAACAACGTTTTGGCATCCAGCTGCTTGCTCATTCACCAAAAAAAACGAACTTATCACCCTCTTCAAATAATGCGATAATTGGTAATAAAAATGTGTCGACGTGCAGCCAACCAAATCCCCTGATAAAAGCTGCTGATTAAACGACTTTCACCAGTGATAACGACGAGCTAATAAAATTGAAAACAAAATATACAATTAAGAAATCTTAAAGTTAATCCACGGATCAGCTGATGCCAAATGTCCGGGCATGACCGATATTCATGCAAAATATTTTTCGATGTCCGTACGGAATTTGGAATCGCGTGTTATCTTTGAAATTTTGTTATTTTTAATATGCAGTTGCGATTTTTTTTTTTGGCAAATTCTATTCAATTTCGAGAATAAATTTGTATGTGATGTAATTATTTTTGTAGAAACGGATGTTTGTCAGGCATTGTTTCTATCAAAACAAAGGCCTGCTGTCTCTACGGTAATGTTATACCCACAACATTAGGCTAATACCGGAGACACACTTGTGGTATAGTAATTACAATATGAGCAATATTGCAATATACTTCAGGTGTGTCTCTATATACTGAGAAAAAATCTCAGTATACACTCAGTATACTCAACATTGAAACTCAATATCCCAATTGAGAAAAACTTCGTGGTATAGCTCAGTATACCCTAGATTTAAACCGAAGAATAGTCTGGGCATAACCCAAAATGATAATTTCGAACAGAATTTTAATTCTTCAATTTTGGCAGCACTACCTATCGAAGATTTTTATGTCAGTTGAAGGAGTTAAGTTGTTTATCCTTTTCTATTTCACTTTTATTTTTAATATAAATTAATAATGATTTCACAATATTTCTATTCATATTTAACTTCAATTTAACTGCAGCACAATAATTTTTTTCGATTTGCAAATCTGACAGATAAATGACAACCAAATAACTCAGTATACTAATGCAAGTGTGTCTTCACATTTTTATATTGCAATATGGCAATATTGCAATATCCCGATCTCAATTGCTATACCACAAGTCTGTCTCCGGTATAACCCGATTGGCCCGGTTTAGGTTACTCTCACTTATGGCAGCTCTTCTTTTCATGAATTTCAAATATGGAATTCGTTTGTGGATTAATCTGCCGCGGACAGTATCTCCGAACCTCTACAAAATCTTAGAGTTGAACAGCGGATTTCAACTAGTACAGGGTAGGACATGAATATAAAAAGAGCTTGCAAGATGTGCCTCTTTTTTTCTTTTGAGCGAGTATAAAGACAAACTTGAAATGAGGCGAGGTGCCATTGTAATGTCAAAATGACAAAAAAACAAGTAAATTGAAGAATATGTTCCTCCAGCCATAAAATATCGTGTATTCAGCTCCATACACGGATTATTTCCCCCAAACGGTAAACCCACTTCGGACGGTAAGCCCAAACGACGGAAGTACGTTTGGCCACTGAATATATAGTAGAATGGTCACGAAGATGTATTTCCTACCAAAAGGCAAAGATACGACGACACCAAAAATCCATAACTCCATTTAACACCTGACCATCGATTCGATCACGTCCATAAGGGCATTGTGATTTTACCACTAGTTCAGGGATATCGTTATTGTTTGACAATAATCGACCGTTTTCAAAGATGGCCTGAGGTTGTTCCACTTAAGGACATAAGATTGCGACCGACCATTCAAATTGGATCGCCACATTTGGAGCACCAAAGACTATAGCTACAGACCGAGGGACTCAATTTGAGTCAGATCTATCCAAATCTCTCACTAATATGCTAGGATCTAGAAGAATTTATACTTCACTATACCATCCTTCATCTCATGGACTCGTGGAGGTGGCACAGTTCACTCCAATCCGCTTTAAGGTGTCACCCAGCGATTTCACGGCTGGATCTCCTGCCCACACAGTACTTTTAGGATTTCGGACCTGCTTTAAGGGTACCTTACCCATTCTCGATTTCAGATTTTTGCGATTTTCATTGGGCCGGTAAATGATGAAAAATCGACTTATGAGGTACGGATATATTTATACATGTAATTGAAATCCTTAAGAACAAGAAAAAAATGTAACATAGTTGTGTATGAACATTTTATAGCCTCTTTTTGCGGTCAACTAAAAGTCCTCTTTTTGGATGGCGGGCATGATTGTAATTGACTGGAACGTCTGAAACCAAAAAATCGAACGGAATTTTAAAGAGTTCATGTTTGGCTAGGGAATAGACTATTATTATTTGTTTAGGGCAAAAATTTACAAAATGGTGGACTTATGAATTTTTTTTTTTTTCAAAATCCGAGTTTTTTTTTGTAAACTATTAGGCAGTAATAATAGAAGATCATCATCAATCTTTTTACAAATAGTCTAAGTTATAGCTTTTGGTGTTTAGAAAAACATATCCAAATTTCAGAACGATCGCTTTCATAGTTTTTGACTTACAATGCCCGCCAATCGTAAAAACATAGTTTCGAGAAAAATGCGTTTAAAGTTTTTGAAGTAATTTTCCGCGCCACGGCGAAACTAAGCATTTGCGATTTGACGCGCCCACCATCAATCTGCTGGAACTCCAACAGTATTCCGAATTTCGACTTGAAACTTTCAGGAAATATTTTTGAAGAGTTATAGATTCGAATAAGACAATAAAAAAAAAATCGATTTTTTGAAACCGAGAATGGGTAGGGTACCCTTAAGGAGGACATAAATGCTTCGGCTGCTGAATTCTTATTTGGATCATCACTTAGAGTTCCTGAAGAGTTTTTCACTGATATAGACTCGTGCATTAATCCGCAAATACTCCCGAACCTTCATAATTAGAGCTAATCACTTACCGTTAACCCACGCATTCGTGCTGAAACCAGAAAAGGCTACTTCACCGATGGTGGTGGTGGAACCGGAAGAACTGCAAACCGAACAATAGAGAGACGAAGAGTTGAAGGAATTGTTAAAGGATTCTCAACCTCATTGAAACTCCAAAAATTATCCTTTAAGGAAGATTGTTCAGTGTACTGTGATACAGAAACTGGAACGATACGACCATATGTTCCTCAACCCTTAAGATATCGTATATTCAGTTCCATAGACCAAACCCAAACGGGAAGTCTCCTGAGGCAGCCCTAGGTTGTAGAAGTGATACAGCACAGACTGCATGGGCAGTTAGATATTTTACCAACAGCCTAAGGTACGCCCTGTTTAAAGTGATAACGTCCCTTAAGGCAAAGGGTCTGATTCGTTCTTTAGCATGTGTGACTTGCGCCTGATTTCTAGTAGGCTAGCCTCAGTCCGCGATGCGATGCCACAAAGGGTTGTAAGCCAGTTACTACGTATACACGATAAATTGAATAATTGAGTTGAGGTTAAGAGATGCTGCTTTTAACTAAACTCAAGTCCTCAATTACTGAACTCGCGTCTTTATGCTTAATTTCAACTCATCTCAGGTGGCAGAGCTGAATCAAGTTCAGCCGACTCGCTTCTACATGTAGTTCAACTGGGATTTAACATGTATACGTACTAAGAGTCTCAGACCCCTCCCTCGCGAGCTTGTCTACTGCCTCTTTGTCCTCGATATTCCAGTGTCCAGGGAACTAGCAAAGCAGGAGTACTTCTGAAGGAGTGCCAGGAAAATTCCATTGCGGTGTCGTGTAGAGGATCGCTGAGCAGACACCTTAAATGAAGTACGACAAATACTAAAGGTGCAACCAATCCCTGCTTCTCAACCTTTATTTGAAAATAGGAATTGGAAACCAGTAGGTAAGATTTACGAGGTCTCAACTTAGTTCACAATTTTTTAAGTCCAACCCTAAATATATAAAATGGGCATTTATTAAAATTGCACAAAAACGGTTAATACTTTTCGAAACTTTTTGCTTTATCGTAGAGCGTCCAATTTTTTATGTGTAATACATAATTTTATTTAAATCGATGCCGCAGCGGGCTTGCGGAATTCGATGACACGTTCCGGCATCCCATTGGACCCAAAGCTCTTTCAAATCTAATCCAAACACAAAAAAATCCGTTATCACATCTCTATGTCGGCTTCCGTTTACCGTAACGTTGTTGCCATCTTCGAAGCAGACTCGTTTAAAATGCATTGGAATCTCGCGACTGTTGTGCGTGTTTTTTTCTGAGCACCAAATATCGGTCATTTACATATCCTCCGAAATGGGATTAGCATTCGTTCAAAAAGTTGATTTTTCAGCAAAATTGCCGGGGTGTCGTCATATTTCAACTGACCAAAACGCACCTGGGGAAGCTATAACGAAGCGGATGTTTGTTTTTCTCGTATTCCTGAGGAGCTGTTTTTTTGTGTAGCAGTTCTAAGTTCAGAAATTACCTGTTGTACAATCAGCGCGTCGCGTGTCGTTAGTCACGTATCGGTAAGGTTTAGTAGTAAACAATTGAAACAGGATAACAGGTTAATTTGAGAGTTTTTAAAGAAACAAGTTTAGAAACTCTCAAATTAACCTGTTATCCTCTTTCAATTGTTTACTACTGGACCTTACCGATACGTGACTAACGACACGACGCGCTGGTTTGTACAACAGGTAATTTCTACCACGCTAGGACATTTTTTCTAAGGCTTGTAGATGACTAAGTTGTTGGTTAAAGGAGGAATTTGCGTCTTGGGCATTGGGATACTTGTTTTGGAGTTTGGACTACGTGCTCATTCCGTCGTAGGCTGTCGATCAATGCTAAGGGATAACGATTTTTATTTTATGTGGTTGGAGAGCCATATGCCATGCCGCCAATTGTTGGACGGGTTGAAGAGGCGCAAAAGAGACACTGTAACTGCCAAGCGAGCTGCCCAAGTTCGAACAAATTGTCGAACTGAACTTTAAAATAACCTCAGTTCGCATACAATTTCCACATATTCAACTGAGGATAAACCAACTCCAGTTCGCCCTACTGGACTCGATCTGAAGTTTAACGTAAACTGAGGTCGGTGAAGCCGGAGTATAATGCAAATTGGAAAGAATGCCTGAAGCGGAAGTTAGAGTTAAGGAATATCATGTCATGATTGCTACCGAATCGACACATGTAAAAAAACGCCCGATAATGAATCGCTGTCAATAGCAATGGCTCAAAATCGCAATGCCCTGAGTACTCTATCCTCAACCGTCTATGAAAAGTTAAACTCCCCCTCAGCGGTGGCAATATCTGATGACGTCCCGCTGTTAGGAGAGCAGTTTCCTTCTCCACCATGCTCCACGACACCTTCTTCTCCGGATAATGATGTTCTCAATCAAGTTGCCAACTTAAGGCGCGTCGTAAGGGGGCCAGGTCTAAAACTAATGACATTCTTCAGGCATCGGCGACTAGTGGGATCGATGTCATAACATTCACTGATACCTGGCTCTATGAAGGCATTCTTAATGCTGAACTCTGGGGTTTCTCTCCTACCAAGTCTTTCGGAAGGATCGTCACACTGACTAAGAACCTCGTGGGGATGGCGTACTTCTTGCTTGCAGTAGCCATCTGTCTTGTTGTAACCCAATTTTGCTTCTTAGTTTCTCTATCCACCTTGACATTGAGCTTGGCATTCTTAAAATGTCCTTATCCAAAACTAATCTCTTCTTTCTGTGCTGCTGTATCCCACCAGATAAGACGATGGAGGTAAAACCTCTATGATATTCTCATCTGTTGTGTTGATCATAAGGCATTAAATAAAAGAATTCCCACCCTCCTCTTAATTTTTTTAAAATATATACATAATGGTGGAAATCAATAGCAATATCCTATTGAACTGCTAACAAGGGATTGCTATACATAAAAAATGTATAAATGCAATTTTTATAAAACTGTTTTTAATTAGTTGTCCGTGGCCGTATCTTCATGAATTTTTCGTATCTCATAAAATTTTCAGACACTTCGATCTCTTCCATGGCTACAGTTGACCGCAATCACGCCATACCTGCATGAAACAATTAGCTTATGAGAACTAAAACACCTGAACTCTCTCTACAATATCCTTACCGAGCTTATGCACCAGATTTAATTGAATGCGCCTAATCTTATTACTTAATTGACTTATGTAACTATAAAAGCCTTGAGAATATAATTTTCGGTGCCAACAAAATTTTCAAAAACGATGTTAACAATTTAAATATTCATTATCAAAAACCCAAAAAAAAAGAAATGTTTCAAAATCCCATACAACCCGTGTTGCATCATTTTCTCGCTTGTGTCATTGTCGCTTATTAATGGCGAGCGACCAGGGGTAAGTAACGACGACATGTTGACAAAACGCACGGCCAAGGTCACGCTGCAACGACATAAGCTCACGTGTATATCACGCGATTCAATATCGCGAATCAGAGCTGAAGACTTGCAGCCCAAGCTCGGATCGTGACACATGGCGTGATGCTCTGTGCGAATAGACAGACGGTTATCGTACGGTGGGCATTCACTCGGTTTTTTATGCGATACCGACCAAGAGAATTGTAAGAGAAATAGAGAAACAAACAAAGCTTTTTACGCGAAGAGAACAAGTTTTAATTAAGCGGCAGTTGTTCAGCTCGTATTTGCTGAAAAAGTATCTTCAACGCCGGTCGAGCGATAGCTACTACAATGGCCTTAAGATGTTTTAAGTTTCTCGCCAAATTCTCTAGGCTGGCTAAATTTCTATCAAAACTTAACGAATTTTAAGCTCAGCCTTTTTTGACATTTGTAAAAGGTAATCAAAACAATCAGTAGATAACGACGTCTTGTAATTTTAAAAAATGGAGATTAATACACGGGAATTAGTTATAATGAAGAACTAATAGATTTAGCTTGAAACTGTGTGATTGTTTAATAAACAACATAAACGGGTACTTCGATGTTAGTTTTACAAATGCTTCATGGAAGGAAATTGCCGGCCACTATATTGAATCGAACCGGTAAGTAGTTTGTGTTTATGTAATTTTATTACTAAGAAAACAAATTTATTTAACAGTTAAAGAATATAAAACACAAAAACAGTTAAAGAATATAAAATACAAACCAAAACTTGAAGTTCTTGAAGTAAGAAAGAACTTACAAGAAGGTAAATTTCAGTCCTAACAGAATATGCAGAGCTAAACAATATAAATATAAATAAACTAGAGCTAAACAATATAAATATAAATAATTTTGCCTTTTTTTAGTTCAAGGAGCAACGAAAGTATTTAACACAAAGAAAATTCTTAGCCTGACTACACAGGAACAAGATTCCGAATACTTAAGCGAAAGTCCAAGATCGGACATTGATCTCCATAGCAGCCCCGGAATGCAGCGTTGAACTCCTGGAGCAGAGGATCGTGCTGAGCGTGGATCGAATGTTGGAGGAACAATTTTGTGCATTTGATGATCGGTTGAAGCATCTTGAGAGCCGCCCGACAATTTGCATAATTGTCGAGGTACGTAATTCCCTTACCACTCAAGTACGTAGGATAAATGATGACATTGACTCCGTGCAACATGACCTTGCCATTCTCTCCAACGAACTTGAAGATCTATGACGGCAATTCAGACTTTAGAATATTGTCGTTCTAGGTATCCCGTGTACTATTAATGACAATCCTAAATAAATCATAAAATATCTTGCCTCCACCATTGGTCATGAGGTGTCACAAGATGTTAATGGGCCTCGCCCATAGTAGCGGTCACAGAATCCGGCAATATAAAGAAGCCAAGCTCAATGCTAATTGATAAATCCCCATCTGGCAATGAACAACAGGAATTCCTTTGGAAGAGCCGTCAACATATTAACTTGGGTTTTACTTCGCTTAACGTCAAAAAGTATGGACACTTCAGACACCACCACTAGGAAATAGAGGGGTGAAACCAAACCTCCTTGCTAGAACAGCAAGTTTCTCAAACTAAGGTCTGAAAGTAGAAAGGATCTTAATAAGCCCAAACGGTCTAAGATTCGAACTGGGACAACTATTAAGGGCGTCTCGAACTGCGTTAGTTAAAGAGGGAATCCTGGAAGGCCTTTTGAGAGACAATAGAAAGTTTTTAGGATACCGCAAGAATTAGAAAGGTTCTCTCTAAAAGC
The DNA here is from genome assembly GCA_949987705.1 of Thereva unica. Classification (NCBI taxonomy): domain Eukaryota; kingdom Metazoa; phylum Arthropoda; class Insecta; order Diptera; family Therevidae; genus Thereva; species Thereva unica. Next base: position 156,813,885 of record OX465283.1, on the reverse strand, counting down.
CCAATGTGCCAAGAATTGCTGCAACAAGCAGACGGTCACACAACAAGTCACGCAACATTGCTGCAACAAACAGACGGACCACAAGTAGTCAGTTAGTTGTCACTGAAACTCCTGCTCTATACCCACTTTTCTGGCTCAAAATCTCTTGCTGTATGGCAGAAACAGGTTTTGGGAGCCCAACTAGTGAATATAATTTAGGCACTATTGGCAAACCGATAAACACCGATACTTCTATGGGCCATAGAAGGCCTTATAAAACACCTGGACCAGATGGAATTTATCCTATTGCAATTCAGAAAGTAGGCAACCTAATTCTGGACTGTTTTGCAACTATCTATAGGAATTCCCTTCGCCTAAGTTACATTCCAACGTCCTAGAGAGTAGCGAAGGTGGCTTTCATTCCGAAAGCGGGTAAAATCTCCTACCACAATCCAAAGGACTTGGAACTGAATTAGTGCTCTTTACAAGGAAGCATAGGCTTCCTAATTTTCCTTTTTTAGGACTGCGATCTGGGAGGCTCTCGAATGGCTGAAGATAAATGTAATATATCTCATAAGAATATATGTATTCTATCGAATAGCCAGACGGTCCACAAGGCTCTTAATTCTGTCATCAGAACATCTACGACTGTTTTTTTTTTTTTTTTTTTTTTTTATGTGACACACTAGAGACTTAGGGAATGCCCCTTTGTACTGTCGACCATGTATTTATTTTGAAATGTCGAACAGCAGCTCTAGTCGGAAGATAGAGAGAGAGAAGTGAAGGAAAGAACTGTCACAACCTAGCTGCGGTATTTTTTTTTATTTTTATTTTCACCTACTCCCAACCATTTGCGACTCTGACATCGGGGATCGAGAACAACTCGCTGGAGTGTTATGCCTCCTCAAACGAGTTGAATCTCATCAACCAACCGATGACATGCGCTTGGTGGATCGGGGAACCACTAGTGAAGGCTATGACAGGAGGAATCAGGAATGCAAACAGGGAAGAAGAAAGAAGGAAAGTTATGTAGGTGGGAAATTGGGAAAGGCTAGGACCGTGGCACCGCCGGGAATCGAACCCGGGACCTCTGGGATAGTAGTCAGGCGCCTTACCCCTAGACTACCGAGGCTACCGCTTCTGAACTACCGCAAGTCTCTGTGTGAGACTGCCACTCAGTTTGATATAACTCTGTGTTGCGTTCCGGGACACAGGGGGATTAAGGAAAACTGTAGGGCAGATGAACTTGCTAGACAGGGAACCGAAGTGGAAAGGACACCCCTCTTAACCCAGATGGGAATGCTCTTAGCCACCTATAAACTGGCTGTGAGAAAAATCAGCTTAGCTCGAGACGACTGAGATGGACCACAGCAACAGTGTGTCGCACTCTTCACACAATAAGGCCGGCTTGGACGCAAAGCGTTCAAAATCTCTTGTTCAGTTGAACTAAAACGACATAAGCCATGAAGGTGCTGGCCGGTTATTGTCCCTTTGTCCCGCATGAAAAAGCAACTACGCAACCTCATCATTTGCTAAACGTGAGTTTTACTCCCGCAAGCTTGATCCAGCTCTAAATTCCAAACAACTTTAGTCCAATATTCGCTCTTGACTTCTCTTTCTGATGTTGATGTAAATCTTCTCAATGCTTCTTTTATTCAATCTTCTCCTGATCCTTCCTTCCTATCTTTTCCACACAGTATCTTATTTCAAATAAACTTTTTTTATTGGATTCTCACTAATACTTTAATTTTTGTAAAACACCAAATTAAATATTAATCGTTAACGGTCACATTCTTAAAGATTCTTTAAGATTTCACAACAATTCTAAAGCCTCGGCCACGATACGAGCGGCCAGCGGCGAGCGGCGAGCAGTGAGCGGCGAGCGGCAGAGCGGTGGTGGCCAGGATACGAGCGGCGATTCGACTTGTTCAGTAGTAGAAAAGCTATCTCCGGAAGATATGCTAAAAGTATGGAGTTTAAGTGATAATATTTTGTTGAAAAGGCGTATTCTCAATAAATTAATTTATAATAGGAAATATGGAGTTCATCCCATTAACGAGCGAAGAAGAAGGTTTGGTGAATATCACCATCCATCTTTCGGGTTAAGAAAAGATAAAATTCGTGTTTTCGAATACACGAGAATGTCAATTGAAACCTTTAATTACATTCTGGGCAAGATAAGCCATCTTTTACAATATTTTTTTACACTTTTTTCCATTGCTACAACAAAATAATAACAGAGCGGCGAGCGGCACCAAAAAAATTTAATGTCTCGGATTAGCGGCGAGCGGCACTTCAGTATTGCCGCTCTGCCGCTCACCGCTCGCCGCTCGTATCGTGGCCGGATTCAAGCGTTTTCCATATAAAACTATACAAACATAAAGCTCAGAATCGCCGCTGTGCCGCTCTGCCGCTCACCGCTAGCCGCTCGCCGCTCGTATCGTGGCCGAGGCTTAAAGCCTTAAGACTTAACGAAAATTTGTAAAAGATAACGAAAGTTCATCTTAAGACCATACCGGTCATGCCAAATAAAAAAACACAAAACTTTGACAGTTCTTCAATGAGCGGGAAAAATAAACAAAGTTCAGATTCAGTTTTATCTGAAATGAAAATTTCTGTTTTATTGTGATAATTTTATAATTAAAGTGCATTTAAACAAAAAAATAAAATGTCTAATAGTGATGGATCAACAAAAGCCGATATGTGGCAAATGATAACAAATTCAATAAGTGAAAATATGGAAAAATCCTCGATATCAATACTATGCGATACAATATGCAAAAACTTAATCTTTCATGATCCCGGCTTATTCTCATCAAATTACCTTGAAAATGATGAAAAATTTAAGGAAGAAGTGCCAAATACTTGGTTAATTAATCAGTTGTTGTATAATTTAACTATAACAAGTGATGAAAGGTAAGGATTCTGACAGCGCCGGCCCTAGCCCTTGTTGAGGGTGGAGCGAGATTGTCCTTCGGCGCCCTTTGGTTGACGCTTTTACATCACATAAATTGCATTTTCGGTTGTCCTAGATAAACCTTTTTTCGAGCACTGCCAACTAGGGATACGCAGACCCTAGTCTCTACACGAGAGTAACCAGCTTTCAGATATTGCGTAAAACGTTTGGGGGCTGAGCCACCCCGTCTTCTCAAAACGATTAGGTGCCCGTACTTCCGCAAGTAGCTTCTAAGGAGATCTTTTTCCAATGAAAGAGTGATCTCATCGTACTGCAACGTGGTTTGCTGGAACAGATTGCCCCGATTCCGAACACTTTCCTTCACTAGGGCCTCATTCAAAACCTTGACGTATGGGTTCAAAAATATCGAACTGCCTTGTAGGTCGCCCTGTTGGGGTCTATGGAAGCCCCAGAAATGTTTGGAGCGTTGAGTAGTGTTCCATGTTTTAAAGTTTTTTTTGAGGTTTTCTCTATATTGATCCCTCGAACTGCGTGAGAAAGGAACTCTGTGTTACCATCTTATTCTTCTCTAAGGGTTCTACAATCGGGATCCGGTCCTGGCGTCTCGCAACAAATTTGTCGTTCTGTATTACCATGTGAAGGCTAATTCAAACCGAAAATCGCCTGGTATCTGGAGTCCATTGTTAGTAGTACATTCACGCAGTACCCAATTCATAAATTCAGCACGATTGCTTACACATTGGGATTGCGGTTTTTATCGAGTTTATTCTCTTTAGATCCGCCGTATTTAGTCTGCTTCTGGAATGGACATCGAGCAGGATGTGGCCTAAGGCCATGTACTATCAGTCTTGGAATCAGCGCTACCTGCTTGTGTCGTGTTCGAGTCATATTGATGAGTATATAAACTTGACTGGCTACAAACAACGCAAATGTGCTCCCGCCTTCAAAAGGCGCCATCAAAATTCGCTCGAAATCTTTCTTTGCATTCATTTTGGCGCGCCCCCTTGCCACCTGGCGCCTAGAGCGACCGCTCTACTCGCTCTATCCTAGGGCCGGCGCTGGATTTTGAAAGGTTTAAAAGTGTTTTTTTCCTTTTTTATAATAAAGATTATTTCCAGGGTGATCCACAGTAATGTTGCACTACAAAAAGGAATTCTATCTGCTAGTATACTGAAGCAGTCATGGTTCTTTGAGAAGATATTAAAGGAGTATATAAATATTATGAAAGATCTTATAGATATAAAAATTATCGCTGGTCAATCGGTGGAAATAGTATCATTTCATATGGAAGATAATAATTATATGATAACATTAAATCCAGATGCTTCTTTCCGGAAAATTATATTGAAAAAGGTTGAAACTAGAGATACATTGCTAGAGAATTTAATTCGAATACTATCACACGCTATGACCATTGGCTTAGAAGGCTACGAGGACACATTCACCGAATGCTCAAAATATATTTTCATTGCTTTTGATCTAATGCGATTTAATGTTAAGCTAGTATCTATCGAATACTTAACTAAATTACTATGGAAAACAGATGAATCAAATCCAGATATTATGAATTATGTTACAATATGTTCTGAGGGTATATTTGCTATAATTGGAAAGATTTTAAGTTGGCTAAAAACTCATGTTGTGAAAATGAATCAAATTGAAAAGTTTTCACGGGTTTTAGCTAATCTACTGCAAGCTCTACCATCTATAAAATATAATAATAGTCAATCTGAATGTCAGAGAACAATATTTAAAATTTGGTTGAACATTCTTCATTTGATACTAGGAATACGACGGAAACCAGCTAGAATTGTATCAAAAGAAGTCGAGCTGGCGCTGGTGAAATATTTAACAATAACTCTTAAGAAATCCAGCGCTGCTAATCTTGCTGATTCTTATGATTTTACTAAATTGTATAGTTGTTTGAATATGTCGATAGATATTATAAAAGCTATGGAACCAATTATTATGAAAGATATAGAACAATCACCGGATGATGTAGATTTAATGAAAATCAGCGAGACATGGAGGAAAATTCATGAAATATTTACAAAATCATTAAGCATACTATCCGAAGAGAAGCTGTTAAGTGAAGAAGATTCAACAAATCATCTTCATATAATAAGCGAAATTATAATATTCATAAGTAACATAAACTACAGCTATCAGTTATGGCATCAGGAGCTGCACTTAAAACAAGGTTCTGGCTGTAAAATTTGTCTTCTTAAAAAGCCACACAGTAACGAATTTACTTTCATAAATGGCACACAAATTGCAGTAATTAACTTGCAATTTTTCAGCGATATACAATCGTTTATCAATAATTTCAATATATTCTTAACAAAACAAAATAAATCACCAAAAATGAATCTGCATAATTTTTGCTTGTTAAGTGATATTGCTGGATTTTTCTTGCTAACACCACTTGTATCACAATTAAGTGCATCTACACAAATCAACTTAATCGATTTAGTTGCGCTTATATTTCAAATAAAATTGAAAATCCAGTCAAAGACGTCAATACCATATATCGAAGATTTATTTCCGGAATATGAAGAAAAAATTGAAATGAAATGTTTTTCTTTGTTAGCAAATATCGAAACGAGTTTGTTAACACGAGAGGCAAGCTCATATCTCAAGGATTTAATAGTACAAATAATTATAAAGACGAATGGAATATCTACCTGTGTACAAAGCGCTGTTTTGTGCCTTATTATAAACAAAACTATACCTTTAACAACAGTAGAAAACAACATAATAAAGCCTGCTATTGAATCATCAAAACTACCACAGTTTATATGCATTAAGGATATTACATGTCTACTGTATGGTGATGTATTTGTCTTCAAAACAAAAGATAACTTTGGATTCAACTACAAAATCATATGCAATGATTGTGATAACTTCGAATTTTGCAACTGCATCGATGAAGATCAGCAAAGAGAATTTTACTTAAATTTAATAAAAGATTGTCGTGGTTGTCATGTATATTTCGAAGGAATGCCTAACCACTCGTTACAACAAAAAGATTTCGAATCAATATTCAATAATCTTACAACACAAGAAATATCTCTCGATCTAAAAGCAATCCCAACACTCCTAAGCCACTTAGAACTAATCGATAACAAATCTATCGAAGAAAAATGGATTCAACTATTATCCCATACAAATATTCACATTCGTTACTTATTTTCAAATCAAATACAATCAATTATTAAAATAATCCTAACAAAACCACCAGAAATACGAGATGAAATTCTAGAGAGATGTGTTCGTGTTTTATTAAATTCTGTAAAAGAAAGCCTAATTAAAACTGATAAATCATTACAATCAGCGGTTATAAATATGATATTGAAATTTTCAACGGTGGATGATTTGCCAGAAAAAACGCTGTTGCATTTGTTTCGTATGACTTTTATGTATCTGATAAGGTATGAGTCGGTTGTGGCGCATCAGGCGGCGTTATGTGCTGGGCAGATGTGCTCGAAACATGGTATTACACCGAAGAATATGCTTAATTGGCATAAACAGGATATTTTGAAGCTTATTACTAGCCTTTGTGTTAGTATTTATTTGAGAAATGATGTTGGTCTTTATAGTTCCTTAAGTAATGTAAGTATAATTTATAATATTAGTTTTATTTTTATATAATTTTAAAGCAAACATTTACTTTCATAATTTTATAAACTTTTTGAAGGCAATTTTGGAAAAGCCTTGCTGGAAAAATGTTTTTATTGAACTTGTATCAGTCGTTCTCCTGAATAGAAATATGACCTGCTGTGTCCACATCATTCTCATTATATGCAAAACATATGAGATTCTGTTGAAACCTAGATTACATTGTGGTTTGCTCAAAAGGACTTACTTATTTCCAGCGGACTCTGTTTTGTGTGACACCTGTAGGCTTCGTCCAGGATCTCCCAGTTGTCTCTGCTAATAGAGTTCTCCTCCACGTTGTTCTAGTTCTTCCAACTCGACGGGTCCCTTGCGGTTTCCAGTCAAGGGCCTGTTTGGCTAGATATTCGTTTTTGCCGTGCAAGGTGTGGCCAGTTCAATTCCATTTCCTTCGCACGCAAAAGGATTGCCCGTATGAATTTAGAGAAAGCCTTACTTCTATCTCATTCAATGCATGGCCTATCAATTTTTCCCTCTATGGACTCTAGGCTTGAAGTAGCCTTTAATGGCGGCGTACGCTTTGTCTATAAGTTACGCCATCCATCCAATTGCGCAACAGGCCAAATCGTGCCTTCCAGTATCCGAGGAATGTTGCTCGTTCTATAATACTTAATTTTTCGGGGTGCGGTTCTTAGCTTTGGAAGGGACTAGCCCCATATTAGCCTATCCTCTCTCATAGGATAGTTGCCAGTATGCTACATGTTATTTCCCGTATTCCGCTGATGACTGACATTCTTGGACTCCCCTAGGGCATGATTTATCCAAGTTAGAGGGAACCTTGCGGCATGTCTGCAGTTTAAGATCAGCCGTCGCAGAGTCGATTCGTTTCCTAACTAGTAGGGTCTGCCTACTTGTCCCGATTTTTAGCGACATCTCGAGCCTCGATAACTACTGATAATCCTTGATTCTTTAAGTCGTCCTCGATATTCTTGAGCCAGGTTTTTTTTCGGTGCCGATCGCTGAATTCTCCAATCTGCCGGACGGTCTCGTCAGAGAAGTTTACGTGGCAAGTGGTTATCATCCATACGGCAAACATGTCCAACCCACTGTAGTTGACATTTTTGTATTTCTTCTGCGATCAGTGTCTTTCTTCTGCGATCAGTGTCTGATGATTGAATCTTTGTCTAACTGTCTCGTTTCGGAGGCGATCGCGGAGTGAGACATCGAGAATTTGCCTCAAGCATCGCATTTGGAAGACCTCGAACTTGCTGACGTCCGAATTGAGCAGTGTCCATGTTTCCGATACATAAAGAAGAATCGGAAGAATCAACGTTCGGTAGAGGTCCACTAGAGCATTTATGCAAGTTTGAGGGATCCTTGCAGCATGTCTTCAGTTCATTTTGAGCATTGCCTCTGTATCAGCCGTAGCAGTATCGATTCATCTTCTAGGGCTGCCTACTGGTCTATTTCCCGCTGCTATAAGCCGTTTAGTCGCAGGGCTAATCTTAGTTTGTTAATTTTTATTACAGTTGAGAGTTCTGGGTCGTCAAAACTTTCATACAACTCGCTGTTGTATTTCTTTTGTCATATTCCATCGTTAGGCATAATTATGCACCTGAGAACTCTTCTGTCAAAACTAATGAGTCAGTGTTTCCCAAAGTGTGGTACGCATACCTCCAAGGGTACGAGAAGGGTTTAGTTGGCATATCACACTAGTATGCGTATCCATCCGGTTCATCGTCTGAAAAGATAGAAAAAAGAGAGCCTGAGCTAATTTTAGGCGTTTTTCCTTGTGTCTAGGCAATTCTAGCGACCTTTTCTTGAGTCAGCGACGTTCTAGAACCAATGAGCCCTTTAAAATCTTCTGTACAGTGCGTAAACTTTACTCTGACTTCAGTTCGAATTTCCCTGCCGTCCCGGAGAAATTTGTTCGCAGTATCCTAATCCTTTCTCTCTGCTGCGGCCCTGAATCTCTCTGGTATCGGCTTCTTTCCGTAATTTTCGAGATCCTTAAGCAAGTTATCGATGACTCGGAGGTCTTCTACTCAACCTAACGGCGACTTGTCTGTTAGTGCAACTTGTTCTTCTTTCAACTTTTTGATTCCCCAGATTTCTTGACGTGATAAGCGCTTTCCACTGTACATATTTGTACCGATTTATTTAAAAAAAAAATTTAAAAAGGTTAAATTACAACTTCAGGAAAAGTTGTTTACCAAATCATCATTATCCCATAAAATCAACCCAGAATTCTACCAAATTTATTACAATGCAGCACACCTCACCTTAGCTGCTTCCCATTTTTCTAGCTGAGGTGAAACTTTTGTCGCGCAGAGTATTTCAATTATTTAAGTACATGCATTTTTTTGACGAGGGGTACTTAGCGTCACGAAAATTATACCAGGGGTACACAGATATAGAAAGTTTGGGAAACAGTACGCTAGGTGAAGACTCGACCTAAGCGGAACTTTGGTACCCTATTATTAATCGGTTAAGTCGGCGGGATTCCGGGGTACCAAACGCTGTGTCGTATTTTGTTAGTGATAATAAAAGCGAACGCATCGACGTTCCAAGTTCGTAGTCCATATTCCGTAGCCTGGGTCGTTGTCGTTGAGTTCGTCCTGTCCGGGGCCTGTTTTAAGGATTTGTGATGGCTGGATTGGAATCGTGGAAGGTTGTCAGCCTGTCGCCCAACCCCCAACCTGGAGGGTCAGACCGGTTCATGCCTTGTTTTGAGGCGCGAACCACTCGCCTTTAACCTCCTCCGTCTGTTACACTTGTATAAACAAGAGTATCCACCCATAGATCACCCGATGTGAAGTCAACATCTTCGTGGTGGTGGAGATAGGATTCGGTATCATAGCGGAAGTTCTTAAGCCTGCACTACACTTCTGCCAAAGTTTCTTCGGCGAAGTACATCTCGAAGTTCATCGAAGTCCGAAGTACTTGACTATACATTCGTACAACCTCGCGAAGAGCTTAGTCGCCCGGTACCGCGAACACTTCGAGTCTTTTGACTCGGGCGCAAAAACTGCCAAAAAGTGCGAAGTCGTCCGAGGCGAAGTAAAGTTACACAAAGTGAATCAAAGTCCCTCTCTATACTCTCGACTTCGACCAACTTTGCGAGTAGTGTAGTGCAGGCTTTAGATCCAGACAAAGAACCACCTAGTCGTTACCACCATTTGACCCCTGATACCTGCAGCTTTGTTATTCTCCAAGCTTTTCATTATGTCTTGATATTATTTCCCAACGTTAGGTATTTGCGTAGACCAAACTAGATATTGTCTGTTAAATTGGTCGTAAACCAAACACATATTATAAGATATACAGACGTAAACACAACACGAATTTAAATAACGTAAAAAAATCTTACAGATAACAAAAATGCTAGGATTCATTGGTCCAAAATACTTCATACGAAAACATTATAAACTTATAGTTGCTATGCTTCTACCCTGGTGTATAAAGGTATATGATTTCTACACAAAAATTATTATTTTACTTATTTTTTTTTTGTATTATAGTTTGCAACTTGTGTTAAACTTCTCGAAGAAGTTGGAAGTATCCTTCAACAGGATCTTCAATCAATTCTAACATCCTCATTCCTAACAACCTATCCATATTTATTCCTAAATGAATCAGCCGATATCAACAATAAGTGCCTTGACTTTATAATAAAAAATACTGAAAAGAGCTTATATAATCTGCTACAATCTGATATTAAGGTAAATATGATTTTTTTATTTAGTATTTGTGAAACAATACTCAGAAAATACTTATTTTATTTAATTAGAGAACAATAGCTGAAATTCTGATATATTACCACAAAAATCCTTCAAATGTAATGAAAGTCTTTCGATGTTTACTACAAAAAGATGATACCGTAAAGCTATCCTCTGATATTCCACATGCCGAAGTTGCTGAATATATAGCAACTAGATTTCTTGGTGTTTTAACATTTTTCGAAGCATGTTTAGTAGATCCGGATTTTGAGAAATCTTTAAAGACTGAAACTCTACTAAGTTTCGGCGAAATTATAAGATTCATTGGATCAAAACACATAACACCTTTTAGATTTAAAATTTTAGCTATGTTACGTACTACGTTAACATTAAATGATGCTACGTTAAAGGATGCATGCGCTAGAGTTTGGAATATTTTTATACATACGGTGGATATTGTTACGCTTGGTCCATTATTGAGCACAATTGTGGCGTCGTTAGAGCCATTACTTACAACAAATTCGGATGATGTTAATGCAATTTATAAGTATTTGATACTATCGAATGGTAGTCTATTAAGCTTGGATATTCCTGATTTATATTTTATTGAAAATTTACCAGTTACGACTGAGATTAAGCAGTTTATTGCTCAGCAAACGGAGAAGGTATGGAAAGGTGATCGGTTTATTGCTAAGTTTAAGTTTTTCTTGACGCAAATAAAACATGAGAATTTAGCTGTTCGGGTTTATGGATTGAATTACTTAACAAAGTTATTTGCTAAGAATCGAAATACGTTGAATAAACTTATACTTGGACAAAGTAATATGAATCCGATACTTGAAAGTGTTTTAGAGATACTTATGATAGGCTGCAGGCATATTGATAAAAATCTTCAATTAGCTTCAGGAAAATGTTTAGGTGAGCTTGGTGCTATTGAGCCAAGTCATATTCCGCCGAACTATGCACCACAGCGAAATTTTTCCTTAAATATTCATACAGATTCATTTGCTATAATGGCACTTGAAGAACTATGCAGAGCCTATCAGTTTCAAAAGGATACTAAGTATGTTGATAGTTTTTCTCTAGCTATTCAAGAAATACTCCTAGATCGTGGTGTTTGCCCAAAAACTAAAAAGAAAATGGAAGTATGGGAAGCAATACCCGAAAGAATGCGACAATTAATGGAGCCCCTTTTAACATCATGCTATACAGCGATTAAAACTAATATAAACGTCAAGGCACATCCAGTATTTGGTAGTGCTAAGTGTCAAACTTATGAACAATGGGCATCAACATGGGCAGCAAAAATGATTGAAGCTGTACAAGAAGAAGAAACACGTCATTTATTAAATTCATTTAAGCCAGCGATAAGACGTGATTCAAACACTATGGCGCTATTTTTACCATATATAATATTCCATGCGCTACAATCATGTGGTGATGTACAATATGAAGAGATTTATGATGAATTTCAGTGTGTTTTTAAGGCTGCTGTTAATAAAGAAGTTACAGCAACAGAAATAAATAAGACTAGAAAACGAGCGTTGAAGACATTACAATTTATACCATCAGGACAAGCTGAGAGAAATGATGAACCTACAGAGTATATTGGTATAAAATGTGCTAAAATCGGTTTTGAACAGCTTGATTTTCTAGAAAGATGGTTACGAGAATGGAGAAAGGCATATACCGGTCATAGTCCGAATAAAACTTATCAAAAAATTGAGCTATTTTTGAGTAAATTTGATAAGAAACTAATAGCTCAATCGAATTATAATTGTGGTGAATATGCAAGAGCCTTGATGTATCTTGAGTCTTATATCGAAAATAATAAATCTAGTCTTCAAGAAAATCTTTCATTTTTAGCAGAAATTTATGCTGATTTAATGGATCCTGACTCTTTAGAAGGTGCTATTGGACTAAAGAAAACTGAATTAACTCTATCCGAACAGATTTTAGTTAATAACATGACTGATCGACTACTAGATTCGACAGCATGCTTTGAGCAACTTATGCAATCAGATCAAATACTTCCAAGTCATGTTAAAGATATTGTTGAATGTTATCTACGGCTTGATACACCTGAAACAGCCCTGCTTGTTTCGGATGGTCTAATAAATCAATTAGGTGAAAGATACTTGAATGATTTTCTAAAAGAAACCCAAGCAGAACCGCTATGGCGTCTTGGTAGATTTGATGAGCTGGAAAGACTTATGAAAACGGAAGCAGTTAATGAAAGTACAAATTGGGGTGTTCAATGTGGTCAAGCATTGTTATGCTTCCGTAAAGCTGATACTGTAGCATTCGATGCTAAAATAGAGCATATTCGAAGTGATATTCTAAAGCTGTTAAGAACTGGTGGTGTTGAACAAAATTCCTATCATAAAGGTTATCCGCAAGTAATGAAGCTTCATTTGATAACTGAAATTGAAAAGGCTAAGGAGTTAGCTGAAGAGCTATCAAAACCAGCTACCGAACGGGAATATATAAAATTATTAAACGATTTCTTTAAAAATTGGGATTCTAGATTGGCTTTACTGCAGCCTACACCACGAATAACAGAGCCTTTGCTATGTTTACGAAGAATATTACTGGATGAAACAAAACAGATTATAATATCATCACAAAAGAGCAAAACAATGAGTACGAACATCACAAAGTTAATTAATAATGAAATTGCAAAGATGTGGATTCGCAGCTCCGAGCTGACTAGGAATGCTGGATGGTATCAGCAGGCTCAGCTTGGTATTATGAACGCTGAACAATATAAGCCCGAGAATTTGTTTATAGAAAAGGCGAAACTATTCTGGAAGAAGGGCGATCAAACAAATTGTTTCCGGGTTATTGAGCAAAAAATACAAGAAGTTGAAGATATGTCACAAGGACAAGGAATCGGAGTTCTACCAGAAAATATAAGAAATTTATATGCTGAAGCGAAATTCTTACAAGCTACCTACAATGCCGAATCGATGAACATAAGCACCGAACTAAATATACGTTATTTTAAAGAATCCCTAGCTGGAAATCAAAAATCTGAAAAATGTCTTGTACACTTTGCTCAATATCTCGACAAAATCTACGGATCAATGTCCGATGAAAAACAGCAAAATTTCAGTGGTCGAGAGATCCTCTACGAAATAATGCTTCACTACGGCAAATCAATGAGTTTTGGCTGTGAATATATCTATCAATCTATGCCGCGTATGTTAAGCGTTTGGTTTGATTTCACATCGCAAATGATCCGGGATGAACATTATCGAAAAATATCACGTAAAATGAATGAGATTGTTGAGAAATTCGCTGAAGATTTACCATTGTTTATATTCTTTACAGCATTTTCGCAATTGGTTAGTCGAATATGTCATCCATCAACAGAAGTTTATAATGTGCTTAAAACCATTATAGTAAGACTTATACAGAAATTTCCACAACAATCACTATGGATGATTTTGCCAGTTTTCAAGTCATCATATGCTAATCGTGTCAAACGATGTACAGAAATATTTAATGATCGTCGCTTAAGCCAGCCATCGATGCAAACTTTAATCACAGATTTCAATTCGTTAGCTGAGAAACTTATTGAGCTGACAAATAAGGAAATACCATCAACAGATAAGAAACCAACTGTTAGTAACTTGGTTCGTCAATTGCCAAGGCTGTTTGCCAATGCACAGTTCTCTCATATTATAATGCCATTCCAGCAGTTCATGCAGCCAGTTCTACCGCCGATCGATGAAAGAAATAGTCCGGCGAATGCGTTTGATGCGTTTCCAAATAAAGCTGTTTATATAAAAGGCATAAAGGAAGAGATTCAGATATTAATGTCTCTACAAAAACCGCGTCGAGTAACCCTGTTGGGTACCGATGGGAAGAACTATGATATTATGTTAAAACCAAAAGATGATCTACGAAAAGATTTCAGACTAATGGAATTTAATGCAGTTGTTAAGCAATACCTGCATCAAGATCCCGATGCTAGAGAACGTCGTCTGGGTATAAGAACATACGCAGTTATACCGCTAAATGAAGAGTGCGGGGTAATAGAATGGGTACAGAATTTACATGCATTCCGGCAAATCCTTATGGGTTACTACAAACAAAGAAACTTAGCTATGCCGGTTAAAGAACTTAAGGCAGCCGCTGGAACATCTCAAGACTCCATAAAGAAAAGACGTGATGTATTCTTAAACACTCTTCTACCCCGTCATCCACCATTATTCTCAGAATGGTTTAAGGAACGTTTTACCACACCACATAACTGGTATCAAGCCCGAACATCATACATTCGAACAACATCGGTTATGTCCATTGTAGGATACATATTAGGACTAGGTGATCGTCACGGGGAAAATATACTATTCGATGGCACAAATGGCGATGCTGTTCATGTCGATTTCAACTGCTTATTCAATAAAGGAGAAACATTTCAATATCCAGAAAAAGTTCCATTCCGTCTTACGCATAATATGATCCAAGCAATGGGTCCTCTAGGTGTAGAAGGACTCTATCGAAAATGTTGTGAAATAACAATGAGAGTACTGCAGGCACAGACGCCAACATTAATGTCTGTATTGCGGCCATTTGTATACGATCCACTTGTTAGCTGGAGTCGTAGTGACAAGGCTGAGGGTAATTCGGAACGAACTGATCCTTTGGCAATGGCTAATGTTAAATTAATTGAGGAGAGGCTAAAAGGATTTGTATGTTTAAATAACTATTTAATCAAAAACTCGTAATAAACTAGAAATTTAATTTTCAGGTGAAGATAAAAGGTAGAACATCGAATATGCCTCTATCAACCGAGGGTCAGGTTAATTTTATAATATCTGAAGCTACAAACATTGATAATCTGGCATCAATGTACATTGGTTGGGGGGCTTATTTGTAATGTTTTTTTTTGTGTGTTTGTTATTTAGTTATAAAAGAAATACTTAAAATTTGTGTTAATTTTTTAAACTCGTCAATTAAAGTCGTAAACTGTTTGTCATGGTTACATGATATATTTTTCGTAAAATTGTATGTATTAACAATTTTGTATTTTCATTTGTAATATTAAATATATTTTTTTAAATTTTAGTTTTTTTTTGTTATGGAAAAGTCGAAGCTGAGGAGTCACCGTGTGTACTACCAGTTTGCCATTTTGTATTCGCCATTGTGCCTGATCGTCCAGTTTAGCACCTGGTTGGACCAGGAGTTCGGCGAGGTTGATTACTACCTTAACCAATTTTCGACAGGGCACGTATTTTCCGTGCGTACCTGAAGAAAAGTACGGGAACTGCGCTTTGGACGACGCCCGCCATTCATTCTTCAAATGTATTAGGTTCCCGCCAGAGCGAGGCGAGAAGAAGGTGGAGCTCGGAAACCTGACCCCGACACAATTGTTCTGATAATGCTTATATGATCGAGGGTGGCCCGGTTTGTCCAGGCCATACTTAAAACGGAGGGTCGCTGATCCGTCTCAACAGAGCCTAGGCATATTCTCGCCCATGCCGGAGGGGCCCGTAGAGGGTGACTTTGGTGACGCAAGCCCCAAAGTAATGCCTCGCGGCGACTTCTGAGTTTAGTCAGTAAGAATCTGGCTCCTGTACTGAACGTCAAGTCGGGTTTCGTGACAAGTTGTTCGAGTTAAAGAATTGAAGTGACGTTTCAGCACAAGGGCTGGAAATGCAAAGTGGTGTTAGTAAGATTTAAGGCCCCTGTACTAAAAGTCTTGATTTGACCGAAACGTCACTTTCTTCAACTCAAACGACTTGTCGTGTTGTGACGACTCGACTTTCAACCCGGGGCCTCTGACACTCGTCTGAGTGCGGATTATCAGCGGTGTCTCCTGTCATGTGTGGAAGGCGGTCGAGCACTAATCGACTGATGCAGGATTCTCACCATCCCTCGTCATTGTGCAATGATGTTGGTAAGATAGGTTCATGGTCCACAGAACGACGTTTACAAGTTCAAGAGACTTCTCAATGTGATATTTGGTGCTACAGCTCAAAACGAATGGCTACCTAGGTGCTGGTCTTGGGCGAGGATATTCTATAATAATAAATTTTTTTAGAAGAGATTCTGGTAGCAGGGATGCTTTCGGACTGCATCCCGTTTAAGATCTCAAAATTTGAGCAACCTTCCGTGTGCATAAAAATTCAATCCATTCGACAGTTGTTTAAATTTTTCTATATTGAGTAAAGTCGAAGCAAAAAAGTTTGTAAAAAATTACGTGCTGCTATTGTGGATTTTTCCTAAAGTACCGCAGGGTAGACTAGTACGACACATGGTCGCCCGAGACTGGAGTGAAAGCCTCAAATTCAGTGGACCGAGAAGCCTCGGCACACTAAAGGCACTATCTTTAAAGCAGAGGAGTACGCTACTAGGCTTGACTGCTCGACGTACCACTGCAATGGTGATCCCGGGTAACTGGAGCTCCCCAGATTCCTTACAAAAAGAGCTTGTCGATTTTCTCTTAGTGCTGTATTTGGCATTAGGAGTTCATGAAAGCGTGGCACTCTGGTAGGTCCAGAAACTTAGGGCAGAGCGACGGCGGTCTGAGTCTGCTTGTTGTCACGGTAGGAGGGTTATTGCAGCCCTGTTTTCTACATTTCGAGTCCCTGCTCCCCTGGGTGGTGGGACTATTCTCCATAGATGGGATGGGAGCAGGTAGGTCCAGAAAATTAAGGAAGAGCGGCGGCTGATTGGGTTTGCTTTGTAGCAGCTCACTCAATCCATCAAGGAAAGGCCACCTGAGGAAAGTCCCCCAGCATGGACCAGATCAATAAAAGTACCAGATCGAGATAAGCGCGGAATCCTGTACTAATGTACTAGCTGGAGCCCAAGTCAAGTTCTTACTGTGGACCCTGTGGTCGACTTTCAGCACAGTTGCTTACATGTGGCTTGGTTCTGTCTATTTTCCCCGATTGTTACATGAACAGCATTATGTGCGTGAGCTTGAACGAATGTTTCAGTCACCGAGTAGCTCAGTTGAGATCCATATCTACAACCTCCCTTGACATCGAAAAGCCGCCAGCGCAATTCGTTTATGTAACATTTCGTCTAGTTTGTGATCCTTGTTGATTGTAAAGGGCTCTGAGTTGACTTCTCCTCTTGGTATGCGTGCTGAAAATAGCAGAGTGGTTGGATCATAAGATTTCCTGAGAGATTTAACATGGATGTAACGAGAACCATTGGCTTGAATATAAATGCAATTGTTACGTTCCTCTACATAGATGGGATACAACAAGGTACGAAGGAACCCTGAATATATTGCAGAGAGCTATTGGCCCCTGAGCTGGAAGTCGAGTCGTGTGACAGACGCATGTAGATGTCGGTGTCGTCTCGTTTTTTAGTTGGTGTGTTGTACAGCATCTTTTTCACTAAGCACAACACGCCACAACATAGGCTGTCATATATGCCAGCTGATTTTAAACGACACAGATACGACAAAAATGGACTATCAGCACACCGCTTTATTAGCTTCACTTCATATGACAGGAAATACGACTTTCAGCACAGGTCGCAATCCTCCAGAAGAAATATGTGATATAGATTTTGTCATCTCCAGGGAACTAGTAACGTTTGAACGACGCCTCCGATTGTTTTCATATATTGAATCTAAACAACAAATATGAAAAGTTCCAACACTTTAATAAACTATTTATAAATGCCCATTCACAGAAAATTTACACATTTTTTTTTAATTTAATTAATTAAATTTTTAAATTAAAATTCATTGGCGAAAACTCGAAATATTTCATTTTCACAAGACATTTTCCTTAAAACTTAATTGCAACTCAATATTTCAAATTTGTTGAATACAGTCAGAAGTCATTTTTTAGCTACTTTGGCAGTAGTGCTACCTAATATTAACTCGGCAGCTTTAACAACACATCCAGGCGTTGGCAGGCTACTCGCTTCTAATATTCTTGCATATGGCATTGGAATATCGGTACCTATGCATATGGATTTATATTATTTTATATTTTTATTTAATAAGTATTGTATATTTCAGTAGTAGATTACCAGCCACTCTCCATACTGGAGCGTCTAAATGAAAGAAGGTTTCATCTTCCATAACTTTAGCACAAATTTCAGCGCCAACACCTATGCATAGTTAATGAAGGATTAGTTATTGAGCATTAATTAAGGAAAAAATAATGTTGTACCAAACTGTGGCCATCCCTGTTCTACAGTTATTAAATGATGAGTCTTTTGAATTGATTTAAAAATCATATCTGAATCCATAGGTCTTAAAGTTCTTAAATTAATTACCTCAGCGTCAATACCTAAAAAATATTTAAATTAACTTCGAATAATTTCCAAATATCTCCAAAAAAACACAAAACCTTTTTTACTTAACTCGTCTGCAGCTAATAAGGCTGTTTCAACAGATTTAGAGAATGCAACAAGTGTTAGATTTTTTCCTTGCCGCATTATTTTTGCTTTACCAATTGGTACTAAGAAATCTTTGCCCATAATTGTATCATTTATAGGAAACGGTTGATTGTATAATATTTCATTTTCTAAAACAACAACCGGATCTGGATCACGTATCGCAGACTTAAGTAAGCCCCGTGCATCTTCACAATCATACGGTGAAACTACTTTCAGCCCTGGACAGTGGGCATACCATGCAGCAAAACATTGTGAATGCTGAGCAGCTACACCGGCTGCTGCACCATTTGTTCCACGAAATACAATTGGTACGTTAACTGATCCTGCTGACATATAGAAGGTTTTTGCAGCTGAATTTATTATCTATAGTAAGAAGTTGCAACAATATACGATGATGTGGTTAATATAATGATTTTGTTTAAAGTACTTGATCAATAGCCTGCATTGAAAAATTCCATGTCATAAATTCGCAAATTGGGCGTAATCCAGCAAAAGCTGCACCTACAGCAATACCACAGAAGCCCATCTCAGTAATTGGGGTATCCATCACTCGTTTATCGCCATATTTTTTCCAAAGGCCTTTGGTTACCTTAAATAATTATAAATGTTTTAATCAGGTTCTCTATAGAAAGTCTTCAAATTCAAATTATAAAGCTTTGTTTGTAAAATTTGTCCGGCTTGGAAAATAGTACACTAAAATACTAATATATTGCACCAGCATGATAAGGGGAGCAACGTGTAGTTTTTTATGTAGTAATATCAAGCTTAGGAATCACCCTTTGTACTACTAGTCTGACTTGTTGTTCGAATCATGGTGTATTGAATTCTTCTTCTTCTTTGATCCGTTAGCTGACGGCCCGAGCGGGACGCCCCCGCAAAGCATACGCCTCTGTTGGTGCCGCTTTAAAAAATGCGGTTTCTTACCTAGTTTCTCCTGGTCAATTTGGCAGGTCGACCACCCTGGAATTGGGACCAAGCGACGACGGAATTGGTGTATTGACTAGTAGTAAACTTGATTGAAAGGATTGGTTAGGGGTCTGGAGGGTGCGTGAGTAGATGTCGATGGACCTGGCTACGCGTGACCGATCCAAATCAAATTGGATTCGCGCGGCACGCACGAATACGCTTATAGCCACCCGCTCAAAGCCGCCTGCAGTGGTTGATGTTTATAGGAAATTTATGTTGGATCTGTCGCTTATAGCCGCGTGTAGCCGCTCGAATTTGCTTCCAGTGGACGACCAGCCTTAAGAATGCTCCAGACTCACGCCGTGAACAACCGCGAACAAGCGTGAATGCCAGTGTGGATGGTTTTCGTACCTAATTCGCGTCTTGATTTTAGGTCCGACTGGATACGGCGTGAATTCGTGCCGTAAATTGACGGCTTGAGACTGAATAGGAAGTTCTGGGGTAAGTTGTTTCAGTTGACCTCTTTGTACAAGAATTCAAGTGTTCCAAAAATGTTTGTATGAAAAGGTCGATTGAAACAACTTACTTGCTACCACCCCAGATCTTCAGGCACAAACTGACGACATATACCCCTACATATAAAGATTTTTAGCAGTTTTCTTTGACTGCAGGCCCCATATTCTCTAAGCGTCTACAATACTCATGGGAGTTTTATGAAAGAATTAAACTGGAAGCATGGCAAGGAAAGCCGAAGTGGAATTGGGGGGCACCACACCATCCTGTCGCAAGCTCCTCTTCAACAGACTGACGGTTGGATGGCAGTCATAAACCCTAAAGCCAAGAAGCAGACAGCCGGCAGATGCCAGAAATATATATCATCCTGTCTCCACGACAATGATTTTCTCGCAACACAAGACTAGCCATTTCGGCTTATCCTCACTGTCTACAGCCCTCACTTTTACGCGCACATCAGTTTAGAAATTCGTTCTTTTCGAGAATAACTAGACTGTGGAACAACCTCTCATAGTTAGTATTTCCGAATTCATACAACATCCAAGAGTCCAAACGCAAGATTCATCTCTTTGTCCTCTTTCATCCACCAAACTCCCCTTAACCCGTCTTATCCTTTTCCTATCCTTCGAGCTAAGCTTGCTGACGTGTACGACATGATGGACTAGTGACACTTAAGCTTAGACTTGCACATAAAAAAATATCGCTAGAAACACTTGCAGAGAAATTCAGAACTAGCAATTAATGAAGAGACAACATCGAAGGAGTAAAAGACAACAATACGACAACAATACAAACAATACTTTACTCAAAGGACAACAATACGACAGCAGGAGTCAATAGGAGATGGCGCTGACAAATAGAAGCTACTTTGGGCTTAGCAAGGCACATTTCAAGAAGGACAAGAAGTTAAACTATATATGAAGGAGTGAACGAAAACAGTACTGTGAGGAATAGATACAATCATGAACTGGTTCAGTTGGATAAAGATCCAAACGTCATTAAAACTATAAGCATTAACAGAATTCGATGGGCAGGACATGTTAAACGTGGCAGCGATGACTGTATAACAAAAAGTATGTATTGTGATGATTATGCGCCATCTGTTTGTCGAGAGGATGAATCAACGATTCTCGGTTGTTGTCTGAATTAAGAATTTATGTACTAAACTAACGAGCTATAAGCGAAGACAACTTCAAGCTGGTCGAAACTAAAAGAAACAGAACATACCACAAGGACCCAGAAAACGAAGGTTCCAGAAAGTAGACAAAGGTGGAGCTGCCTATATAAAAGCGCCTGGCAGCCGCTATCGAGTCAGTTTTGATTATAAAGGCGATACAAGTGTTTTAAAGTGAGAACAGTGAAAAGTAGTGAAATAAAAAGCGATAATTAGAATTGAATAGTGCGAAATATTAAATTTGCTAGTGATTATAGTGAACTCTAAGAATTGTGTTTATTTTTAAATTGTGTTTGGTTTGTGATAAATAAATTATTGTGTGGATTATTAAAAAGTGTATTCCTTAATTAATCCTACGAATCCGTTAAGCCGTAAAAACGTAACAATTGGTGTCAGAAGTGGGATTAATTAAGAGATAAGTGAAATAAGTGAACTTGAACAATAATTGTGATTGGAATTTAAATTTTGTGCGTGAGAAATAAGGACTTATTAATAAAATGGGTCGAAAGCTAGTGGATTTGCGCACTGTAGAGTTAAAAAAAGAATTAAGTAAACGCTCGTTGTCAACGGTGGGGGCTAAAAGTTCCCTAATCGCCCTGCTTCGAGAAGCTATGGTGAACGAAGGGAAGTGTTTGAACCCGAGGTAGATGCAGATCCAGAAGAATCGACAGTGAGTATGGCAGAACTTTTTAAGACATTGATGGTGATGAAAGAGGCACAAGAACGTGCATCAGCGGAGATGAAGGAAGTGCAAGAGCGTGCATCAGCGGAGATGAAGGAAGTGCAAGAGCGTGCATCAGCGGAGATGAAGGCAGATATGAAGGAATTACAAGAACGTTCAACTATAGAAATCAAGGCGGAAGTGTTGGCGTTAAAGGATGAACAGAAATTGTTAGCAGTAGCTCATGAACGCTCGTTAGCAGAACTCAAAGAGTCTATGGAAGAGCAGAAGAACCAACTGGAGCAGAAAATCGAATCATTCTCCCTTTCTGTCGACAACAAGCTAGATAACATGAAAGAAAATGTAAGGAATGATCTGGAAAATCTCGAATCTTCCATCAAGGCAAATGTGAGGAATGATCTGGAAAATCTCGAATCTTCTATTAAAGCAAATGTAGAGAATGATCTGGAAAAGCTCGAAAATTCCATGAGGGAAAATGATGAAAAGTTGAAGATTGAGCTAGAATCGGTCAGGGCCGAGCTAGAAAGGGTAAAGATTCACCACCCAGCGACGGCATCTCACGAAGTCACCGGAGTTAGGAAACTGCAGCCTCCAACTTTCGACGGGCAAAGCCCATGGTCTACTTATAAGCTCCAATTCGAAGCAGCAGCAGCAGGCAATTTCTGGACTGAGGAGGAGAAAGCAACCGCCTTAACGTTGTCACTAAGGGGCACAGCAGCAGAAATATTGCAGTCAATACCAGCAGAACATCGCAACAGCTACGGGTTCTTAGTTCAAGCGCTGGAAATGCGTTACGGTGATCAACACATGCAAGAGGTTTATCGACTTCAACTTCGCAATCGACTTCAAAAGCCAGGAGAAACTTTACAACAACTATGCGCCGATATCGAGAGGTTAGTGCATCTGGCTTATCCTAGCTTCGGCCAAGACTACATCAACGAAGTAGCAAGAGAGGCTTTCCTTAACTCTTTTGCCGACCGGGATCTACAACAGGCAGCCAGATTGGCCGGAAAGAAGAATACCGCAGAAGTTTTGGCATATGCTCTGGCATACGAGGCAGCGAGGCAAGCATCAAGAAGTGCAGTCCGCCTCAGAGAGATCCACACAACAGAGGATAGTTGCAACAGAATGAATGCAACGGAAGTACGCGGTCGACTCCGATGCTGGAACTGTAGTGAACCGGGTCATTTGCAAAGGAATTGCAGAAAGCGAAGGAGAGCAGAGTCTCCCGAAAATAGGAGTGGCGGAACTTGCTGTGAAAAATGCGGACATCGGAAGAAAGGTGACCAGAGGGAGGCCGAAAACAATGACTCCGTGTCTCCCCGCGGACAGCAGCAGGGAAACGAATAAAGACTAACTCCATGGGGCGGGAGTTAGTCGGGGAAATCGAAGCCCCCGGTGTCATCATCACCACTATCAAACAACTGCAGCGCAGTGGCAACAGCCTGGTCATCGAAGGAAAGATTGGAGCTGAAAAATGCACAATAACTGTAGACACTGGTGCTTCAAAATCTGTTATCCGGGCTGACATGGTCGGCAATAAATGGCTGAGAGACGCACGCCAATACAGACTGAAAACTGCAACAGGAGAGCCAGCACGATTACACGGGGAAATTATGTTGGATGTGGTTCTGGCTGACATTGGATTTTCACATTCGTTCCTGGTAGCTGATATAACAGACGAGTGCATTCTCGGTCTGGACTTTATGAAAGCACATAAAATTCTACTGGACATTGGAGAGGAAATACTGAGATATGACAACAAGGAGATTCCAATGGCCACAGGATCCACTTGTTATTCGCAGCTTAAAGTCGTCGCTCGTGAAGATACCGTGCTTCCTCCGTGTGCTGAGAAATTGGTACGAGCGATAGTCGATGGTGATCCCGGGAGCTACCGATTTTACCTTATAGAACCAGAAAAAACGGAACAAAGCAAAAATATAGCAATTGGAAAATGTCTGGTGAGCATTGACGACAAGAAGGAGGTTTTCGTGAGAGTGCTAAATACTAACGAACGAGAAGTACGATTGAAGAAGGATACGGTTTTGGGGAAAGGAGAACCGGCAGAACAGATTACATTAGTGGAGTGCGCTAACAACGAAACGGTTCCAAAACCAAAGCCAAAGGCCACGAAATTAGTAAACGCAGTGCTCTCAACTAGTTGTCTTGAACAAAAACAGTATCTCCAGGCAAGGAAATTAGTAGAGGATTTCAGTGATATCTTCGCCATGAGAGATGATGACTTCGGGAAAACGGACATGGTTCAACACAGGATCGACACCAAAGATGCCCAGCCAATTAAACAACCGCCGAGAAGACTACCACTAGCCAAGCGGGAAGAGGCAGCCGGTATGATTGAAGATATGAGAAGACAAGGCCTTATAGAGGAGTCGAAAAGCCCTTGGATGTCTCCCGTGGTGCTAGTCAGAAAGAAAGATGGCAGTACAAGATTTTGCGTGGATTATCGGCGGTTAAACGATATCACTAAAAAGGACAGCTACCCATTACCTCGTATCGATGATACACTGGATACTCTCTCTGGAGCTAAATGGTTTTCTACCTTGGATCTTAAGAGCGGCTACTGGCAAGTCGAAATTCACCCAGAGGACCGAGAAAAGACAGCCTTCTCTGTAGGAAACGGCCTGTGGCAGTTTACTGTCATGCCGTTTGGACTGTGTAATGCTCCAGCTACATTCGAACGACTGATGGAATGCGTCTTGGGAGGACTGACATGGAAGACTTGTCTGGTTTATTTGGACGATATCATCGTCGTTGGAAAAAGTTTCGAGGAACATCTGGGCAATCTACGAGAGGTTTTCCAAAAGTTGAGGACAGCCCAACTGAAACTCAGCCCTAAAAAGTGCGTACTGTTCAGAGACCAAGTCAACTATCTCGGACATGTGGTGTCATCCAATGGAGTTCAAACAGATCCTGAGAAAATAACAGCGGTTAAGAATTGGCCCACACCGAAGGATAAACATGAACTTCGAAGCTTTTTGGGACTTGCCACCTATTATAGGCGTTTCGTCAGGAATTTTGCCGACAAGGCTAAGGAATTACATAAACTGACAGAAAAAGGAAAACCATTTATCTGGACAGAAAAGTGCGAGGAAAGTTTCAACACACTAAAACGAGGACTTTGCCAGGCACCAATACTCACATACCCGAAGCCAGGCGAAAGATTCATATTGGACACAGACGCGAGTAATGTCGGGATTGGTGCAGTGCTATCACAAAACTTCGACGGACAGGAAAAGGTCATAGCTTATTACAGTAGAGCGCTGTCAAAATCGGAGCGGAATTACTGTGTCACAAGACGGGAACTATTGGCAATCGTGGACTCAACTAAACACTTCCACAAGTATCTCTATGGGCAAAACTTCATCCTTCGAACGGATCATGCAGCATTAAAATGGCTGATGCAATTCAAAAACCCTGAAGGACAAGTGGCAAGATGGATAGAGAGACTTCAGTCCTACGACTTCAATATAGACCACAGAAAGGGAAGAAACCATGGAAATGCAGATGCACTCTCCCGGCGACCATGCGTAAAAGATTGCAAACATTGTGGGCGTATTGAGGAAAAGTGTCAAAGGACGACCGTTGAGCCAACGACAGGATGGGACGACCAGGGACTCCGAGACGCCCAACGCGACGACCCAGATATTTCTTCGATTTTGGCATGGAAGGAATACGAGGAGAAGCCTGAATGGAAGGATATTGCAGAGAGAAGCGAAACCCTGAAGAGCTATTGGGCCCAATGGGATTCATTGCACATCGAGCGAGGAGTGTTAAAGCGCAAATGGGAAACCGCTGACGGTACCTCTCACCGAATGCAGGTGTTAGTCCCTCGCAGTAGAATAAGAGATATTCTCGAAGAGTGTCATAATGGCGCATCAGGAGGACATCTGGGAGTCAATAAAACTTTGGCAAAAATAAGAGATAGATTCTATTGGCTTCACATGCGGGACGATGTTACAGACTGGTGCCGTAAATGCACAATTTGTGCCAGCAGCAAAGGCCCTCGAGTAAAAACAAAAGGAGAAATGCAGCAATACAACGTGGGAGCCCCATTTGAAAGAATTGCAATCGATGTGGCGGGACCTTTTCCAGCATCAGACCGAGGGAATCGTTACATTTTGGTGGTTATGGACTACTTCAGTAAGTGGCCCGAAGCATATGCCATTCCAAATCAGGAAGCAATCACTGTTGCAGAGGAATTAGTGAACAATTGGATCTGCAGATTTGGTGTTCCTCATGAGCTTCATTCTGACCAAGGGAGAAATTTCGAATCTCAAGTTTTTCAAGAAGTATGTAAGATACTCGGAATGAAGAAGACCAGGACGACGCCCCTTCATCCCCAATCTGATGGAATGGTAGAACGATTCAACAGGACAATGCTAGAGCACTTAAGGAAAGTCGTTAGCGAGCACCAGCGCGATTGGGACAGTTATATCCCTATTTTTCTTATGGCATATCGGACAGCAGTTCATAATTCCACAGGACAAACCCCTTCTAGTGTGATTTTTGGAAGACAAATCCGGCTGCCAAGCGACTTGAAATTTGGGACACCTGTGGAAAGCAACGCATCTACTGGCGGTTATACAGGTGAACTTCGTGATAGACTTGCAGATATCCACCAGCTCGCAAGGAGGAATCTCAAGATAGCCAGTGACAGGATGAAAACAAGGTACGACCTCCGAGCAAACTGTAGCGGATTCCAGGAAGGTGACCTCGTTTGGCTGTTCAACCCTCGAAGACGGAAAGGCAAGTCTCCGAAACTTCAGCGTCAGTGGGAGGGGCCCTATAAAATCCTAACACGGATCAACGATGTGGTCTACAGGATTCAACAAGGACCCAAAGCAAAGAAGAAGATTGTGCACATAGACAGGCTGTGCCCATATCATCAGCCGGATCCAGGATGGACAACTGTTCGGGACGAACAGTCCTAAGAAGGGGGCAATGTGATGATTATGCGCCATCTGTTTGTCGAGAGGATGAATCAACGATTCTCGGTTGTTGTCTGAATTAAGAATTTATGTACTAAACTAACGAGCTATAAGCGAAGACAACTTCAAGCTGGTCGAAACTAAAAAAAACAGAACATACCACAAGGACCCAGAAAACGAAGGTTCCAGAAAGTAGACAAAGGTGGAGCTGCCTATATAAAAGCGCCTGGCAGCCGCTATCGAGTCAGTTTTGATTATAAAGGCGATACAAGTGTTTTAAAGTGAGAACAGTGAAAAGTAGTGAAATAAAAAGCGATAATTAGAATTGAATAGTGCGAAATATTAAATTTGCTAGTGATTATAGTGAACTCTAAGAATTGTGTTTATTTTTAAATTGTGTTTGGTTTGTGATAAATAAATTATTGTGTGGATTATTAAAAAGTGTATTCCTTAATTAATCCTACGAATCCGTTAAGCCGTAAAAACGTAACAGTATTATGAACAAAAGACCAGACCGACACAGAGATACGGGATGCCCAAAAGATATACAGATAAGCGTAGAAGATCTACAAACACTAGGTATAAGAAACTGGAAATTTGAAGCCAGGTGGGGCCGACAGTTCTGGAGGTAGATGTTGCAGGAAGCCAAGGCCAATTAGAAGCTGTGGAGCTATTGATGATGTTGAGGATATGTTTCCAATCTCTTCGCAAACACATCTCTTTACAAACGAAAACTCATATTCAGTTAAGAGTTAAACCAGTTTTTCTCTAAAATACTCACTTTATAGGCACCATCATACTGAGCGACCTCTTCACCAAGAATAAAAACCCTTTCATCACGCTCCAATTCTTCATCCATAGCACTATTTAATGCATCTCGTACTGTCATGGCTTTTCCTGCAGCAGCTGGAGCCGCTGGAGCAGCAGCAGCAGCAGCAGCCGGAGGAGCACCCTTCTTTGCATAACTTTTCTTTGGAATTATCAGTGATTGACGTACCCGGCCGGTAATAAGACGCATTGCCAATAACATTTCAATATTATTAACAATAGCAACTATGTATATGTAAAAACTTCATATAATTTAAAATTTTTTTAAACGAGTTTAATTTAGCTACGAGTACCTTAGTTTAATTTTTTTAACCAAATGCAATATATAAATAATTATTGTGTCGGACTGTCAGTTTATAATAAACGTGCTGTTTTTTTACTTGACTAAAGTCAAAGCAGCCTGAATCAAAATACTTGCAACTAACATGTATTATATGTAAGTAAATAGAGTAAGGAAAATTGTTAATATAGACTAAAAAGGCCTCATCCAAGTTTGGGTAGCCTGATTTGCAGCATTTGCGCTAGGTAACTATGACCCACTTACGCGGCTTGTTACATTCCAATTTTCGACACGTTTTTAGAATAGATTCCAGTTGTATCGTTATTATCTGAAATTTGGTTACCATAACTTACCACCAGTAATATAATAAACAAGACCATGGTATATTTATTCTCGTTCTATAGAGAAAAAGCCAATTATACCCATTATAATAATACAACGATCAAGTTTTCACTAGTTTTCAAAACAGTGTTGTTCAAGTCGATTTCCGGAATGCCCTTTCAAACCTTCTTCGTTTGCAAAACGATATCCTCGGAACGGATTTTTGAGTTTCGGGAATAGCCAGAAGTCAGAGCGAGATAAATCAGGCGAAAAGAGTGGTAATAATACAATTAATGATGTTGATGACCTGCCTAAGAGTGAAAATATGGTCTGTGGTAGATCTTCCAGTACGGAAATCGCTTTGATAGTTTCCCAGAGCTGCTTCTGCGTAAGGCTGCAGTTTAACGTATAAAATATTTGATAATACTTTATATGCTATGTTCAATAAAGTGATCCCTCTATAATTACGGCAGTCTAGGTGATATCCTTTTTTATGCATAGGGCACACAATGCTTTAGCTCCATTCCTAATGGTATTTGTTTCTGGGTCCATATTAATGTTACGATTTCTTGAAGGTTAATATTACGCTTTCACCTCCTTGTTTTAAAAGCACTCTTACAATGTTATCTTTGCCCGGAGATTTGCTGTTATTTTTAGTTTTTTTCACTGCGTCTTCTAATGTAGGCATTTGTCCCGCTAGTTCCACGTTTTCTGTTAACGTTAACTCCTTATCTCGAGCTAGCAGTTCTTTGAAATGTTGACACCATCTATATTAGTTAGAACTAATCTTTGGTGTTTAAGATTTCCCAACCCTTATTTTTGCGCATTCTTACTCTGGGCTTGAAACTGACTCGGTGCTTATTCACTTTTTTATATAGTTTCCTGATATCGCTTCGATTTTTCGCTTCTAAGGTTTCATAGAATGCATCTTTGACTTCTTCTAGTGTATCTTCAATCGAGGCATGTATATTTATTATGGAGTAATTAAAGAATCTTCCTCTTATACATATTCTTCTTCTTTGATCCGTTAGCTGGCGGTCCGAGCGGGACGTCCCCGCAACGGATTCGCTGCTGTCGGTGCCGCTGGGTCTCCAACTCTATTCACGATGCGTTTCCATTCTTGCCGGTTTTTGGTGACGTCTCGAGCCTCGGTAACTGATAACCGTTGATTCTTTAGGTCACCCTCGATTTTCTTCGGTGCCGATCGCTGGATTCTCCAGCCTGCGGGACGATCTTGCCAGAGAAGTTTACGTGGCAAGCGGTCATCATCCATTCGTCAAACATGTCCAAACCACCGTACTCGACGTTTTTGCATTTTGCTGATCACATCTTTGTCGAACTGTCTCGTCTCGAAGGCGATCGCGTGAGACACCGAGGATCTGCCTTAAGCATCGCATTTGGAAGCCCTCGAGCTTCTTAACGTCCAGTTGGAGTAGTGTCCACGTTTCAGATCCATAAAGAAGAATTGGAAGGATCAACGTTCGATAAAGGCCCGTTTGTTTTGATAGCTGTTGCCTGGCCGATGCGGATGTGAACGTCGGACGTCGATGCTGGTTTCGTTTCCTCAACCAATGATCCCAAATATTTGAACCTCGAAACCTGTTCGATTTGGGGTCCGTCGAGGTGAACACAAGCCCTCGATCCGTCCGCTGTGAGCACTTTGGTCTTGTCTGCATTGATTTTTAACCCGTATGACTGGGTGATGCAGGAAATGTCGTATAAGGCGTCCGTTGCTTCGGCATCCGTGTCGGCGAAGACAGCGCTATCGTCGGCAAACATTAAGTCGGTTACGAAGTTGTCGTATCGAACTCCTATTGGTCCATCGAATGCTTCACGCATAATTGCGTCGATCACAACATTGAAGAGAAGTGGCGAAGCAACGTCTCCCTGTCGGACACCCGTTATACGTATTCTACTTATTCTTTCGTCTATAGCGTCAAACCCATCACTAGATGTTCAATTTGTTTTCTTACAAAAGATGTTCAATTTGTTTTCTTACAATACAAAAGTATGATTTTTTCTGGTTATATTGTGCGTTTTTTTCCTCTAAGATTCCCTTTCCAATCCAGCCCATCGCCGG
Source organism: Thereva unica (assembly GCA_949987705.1). Taxonomy (NCBI): domain Eukaryota; kingdom Metazoa; phylum Arthropoda; class Insecta; order Diptera; family Therevidae; genus Thereva; species Thereva unica. Next base: position 156,783,543 of record OX465283.1, on the reverse strand, counting down.
TATGGGGGAATATAGCGTCCCACGTCCCTTCGTGGATCTCTTACCAAATCATTTAATTTTTTACCAAGATTCACTCCTACAACTAAGATGTCCGTGTAAATAAAAAAAATAACACATAATTATGGCCAATTGTAAGAAATATAATCAATGCTTTATTTCTCAACAACAAAAAAAAATTTTAATATACTTTACACTTAAGCCAATTTGGATTCAATATCATTCAATTACATTTAAATATTTCGTTTCTTTCTTTTTTCTTTTCTTTTTTAAAATACAATTTCAAAAATAAAAATGCTTAAAATAAAATTGGATATGGGCAGAGAGATCCCTTAAGAAAATATTTTGGGATTCTTTACATTATTATTATTATTTGCCCAAAAATTATTCACTTTAAACATAAAAACTAACAGCCGATAATCAGATTCGAATTATTAGTTGGTAATAGTAGGAAGGGAGGTATTTTTTTTGTTTCAGGAAATAGATTACAAGGGAATTAACAGCAAGAATTTCAAGGTTGAATATCAATCTTTTGTTTTTCTCCAATTTTCATACAGCTACTGACATCAGTCTTTTTCACTTTTTCCCAGCTAATACCTTTTCAACAGATTGAACTACATCGTGAACTTGTGGTAGGGCATTTATTTCTAGGGTTTTTGTATATGGCATTGGCACATCGACACCTGAATTAAAAGTTTTTAGTATTTTAAGGATTCTTGAATATGTGTTTTTCAAAACTTACCAGCTACTCTCCATACAGGAGCGTCTAGGTGGAAGAAGGTTTCATCCTCCATTATTCTGGCACAAATTTCGGCACCAACACCTTAAATATATAACAAATATTAATAAAAGTTTTATGCTTAGATATTTTAATGTTGTTTACCGCTTTGTGGCCATCCATTTTCTACTGTGACTAAGTGATTAGTTTTTTGTACTGATTTGAAGACAGTGTCGGTATCTAATGGTCTTATAGATCTTAGATTGATTACTTCAGCTTCGATTCCTGAATTATATAATTAAAAATAATCGCCTTTTACTCTATAAAAATAATACGCATACCCTTCTTAGCCAGTTCAACAGCCGCTAGCAGACATGTCTCTACAGCTTTTGAGTGTGCAACAAGTGTTACATGCTTTCCAGGTCTCATTATTTTCGCTTTACCAATTGGTATCAAAAATTCTTTATCCATAACTTGCTCAGATACAGGATACGAAACACCATAAACAATTTCATTCTCTAGAAATACAACTGGATCTGGATCACGAATGGCAGCTTTAAGTAAGCCACGACAATCTTCTGAATCGTAGGGTGAAACAACTTTTAATCCCGGACAATGGGCATACCATGCAGCATAACATTGTGAATGTTGGGCAGCAACACCGGCGGCTGCACCATTTGGTCCACGAAATACAATAGGTACATTTACTGATCCTGCTGACATGTAGAATGTTTTACCTGCTGAATTGATAACCTATAAAATCAAGATTTGAATTAGTTAATAATTTTTACAAAGAGTAATTTTATATATTCACATGATCAATGGCTTGCATTGAGAAATTAAATGTCATAAATTCGCAAATTGGACGTAATCCAGCCATAGCTGCACCCACAGCTATACCGCAGAAGCCCATTTCTGTAATTGGTGTGTCAATTACACGTTTATCGCCGTATTTTTTCCATAGTCCTCGTGATATCTGAAAAATAAACAAGAAAGATATGTGAAGTTGTTTATAGTGTGTAAAAAGTAATCGAATTTCATCATTTGAAAGAAACGAGTAAAAGATTTCGAAAGAGGTTAGTTTCTTTCAAAAAAAGGCTTTGGTAAACATATGTGGTTTCCCGAGCTTTTTCGGAGCCACTGGGTCTCGAACTCCGGTTGATTTTTTAAGTCGTCGTCGAATGTCGTTGTCGTCGTATCGTACTCCGCGTCGTCCATCGAATGCTTCACGCATAATCGCGTCGATCACAACGTGGAAGAGAAGTGGCGACGCGAAGTCTCCTTTTCGGACACTTGTTAGGGAATTCCTCGGATAAGTCTTTGTTCAATAGTCGGTATTTCTCGAATTCGACGTGTTTCAATCATTTCCGCTGATTGACGAAGTCCAGACAGCTGAGAGATCCATCCGTTTACGGATAGGTGGACACAACTCCATTGCACACCACACTCATTGCTATTCTTCTACATAGATTCGTCGGGTATTGCGAGCGCCGCAAATTTATTGGATAATGCCATATGAAACTCTTGCCCGATAGGCACGTCCAATTGTCCTTGGCTGATGGTGGCAACGTTTTCTTCGCTCTTTGTAATCGCATCTGTAATTTCGCTCGAACAAGATAATGGTCCGATCCGCAATCGAGCCCACGCAACGCACGTACGTCTTTGAGCATCGATCGGATTCTTGTGTTGATCAAAGCGTAGTCTAACATCGCCGAGTCCTTGCCGGATAGATTTCGGCAGGTAAGTTGATGTTTGAGCAGAAGATGCCATTGCCAACGATCAAATTCTTTACTGCTGCGAATGAAAGGAGAGTTGTCGTTAATTTCCCCGTGTCCGAATCTGCTCAACGTGCTAGTTGCTCACCGAAAGGTAGAGAATTTCTTACTTGTACAGGTGATATTGTAGGCAATCTAGTTCTTTAATGGTTTCTCGTTCTACTTCACTTCTTGGGATTGGTTCTATTAAGTTCATTAAGAAAACTGAATTGCTATTCGATTTACAGATTCCATCCGCTACTTCCATCAGGAAACGTGATAAGAAGTGAGCGATGGCATGTAATTTTGTATTTCTGCAGTTATTATTGTAATTGAAGCCGGATATAACTAAAAGTTCGAAGGGACGCTTGTTGAAAATGCCCGCTGAATCGATACGTTGCAATTCAACCGGGAGAGAGTTCCATAGTAGAGCAACGTAGTGGAAGAAAGAACGCTGTCCAATTAAAGTGCGAAAACACGGAATAATCAAATTCTTATTTCTATGTGACTGTGAAAACTGCACGAATTGGTTAAGGTATCAATCTAGCCAAACAGGCCCTTGACTGGAATCCCGGATTATGCGGGAAAGCTTGAAGTAGCCTTTAATGATTACGTAGTATTAGTATGTTCCGCCGTTTGGTTAGATATAAAGCGTTGGTTAAAAGTTTCAAGACTGAGATTGTGAATAGGCCTTCATTCTTAGTGTGTACACCCATACAGTTTTCACTGAAAGAGAGGGGTCAAGCTTTTGGTTATAAAAATTTCGTTTAGCTTCCTTAATTAGAAGATTCCTAAGGCGTTTTAAAGATCTTTTTGCAACATCACTTTTAAAAACCATTTATATAAAATCTTCCTTTCAACGATAAGAGATAGTTTATCAATCCAAGAAAAGTGCGCGGTTTCGATAGGTTAGTCGGCGGTTTACTCTTTGCAATAGCAGCTACTCGTTCGGTTTAATACTGTGCTCGTGTATTATGTACCCTTGGCTTGGCAGTCTAGATCATTGATCGGTGATCTATTATTAGTTAATAGTTTAATAGATTTAAAGTACACAAGATATACATCTTTTAGAGTACAAAATTTAAAAAGGAACAAAATTAAAATTAAAATTAAAATTGAAATTGAGATTAAAATTAAAATATAATTAAAATTAAACTTAATACTTGAGAGGAATAATAATAATAAAAAATAATAAAAAAGTAAAAAATAATAAAAATTCAAAAATAAAAAAAAAAGTAAAAATTCCAGAGCAAAGAGATAGAAAGAAAGTAGAATTAAAATTAAGATTGAAGTGGGAGTGATAGAGATAGGAGGGACATAGATAGTTAGTGAGAAGAAGAAGATAGAAAAAGAAACGCATGTCTTCTGAATGTTGTGGCTGAGCTCATTCTCTGAATGTAGTTTGGAAGATTATTCCAAATTCTGAGAGTGTGCACAAAGAAGGAACGACTACCGATTAGGGAAGAATGAGCAGGAATCAGGAATTTAACGGATCTCAAGGATTGCAAAGGAAAGAGGAAGTCAGAAAGGTAGCAGGGGCTTTTGGTATAAAAAACCTTATGCAAAAGAAGTAGAGCCATGAGATCGATGAATTGAAAGAGGTCACAGCCCAGTAAGGAATTTTGTACTCTCGACACATGATCAGATCTTCTCATATGAAAAATGAACCTAATGCAATCATTAAACGCCACTCTAAGACGCTGACGGCAAGTTGAGTCGAAAGAAATATATACCAGCGAGCCGTAAAGGAAATGAGGAACAACAAGAGATTTAATAAGTTTGGCTCGAATGGGCAAAGATAACAGACTGCCATGTAACCATAGTTTACGAAGTGTGCCATAGATCTTAGAGAGCAGCAATGAGACATGATTGCAGCAGGAGAGTTTGGAATTTACAACAATACCCAGGTTTTTGGCATAGTCAACGATTGGAAGGGGAACATTATTAAGTAGAAGAGGAGAGAAACCATGGGGGGACAGTAAGCGACGACTAAGGAAAATTACTTGTGATTTAACTGGATTTAATTTAAGGAAATTATTCGAACTCCATTCGTTTATTCGAGATAAGGTGCAATTAAGTTCAGACACACAATTTTCAATTTGATTAATAGGACAAGAGGTATATAGCTGGAGATCATCAGCATATAAATGATAAGAGCAGCAACGGATTACAGAGGGAAGATCATTAATATAAAGGGAGAACAGCAAAGGACCAAGAACCGAACCCTGAGGGACACCTGTAGGCACACTTAGGAAAGAAGAAGTAACATTATTATGCCGAACACACTGAGATCTATTAGAGAGAAGTGAAGAGAGAAGGCGAACAGAAGAAGAGGAAAAGTGATACCGTTGACTAAGTTTATAGAGCAGATGCGAGTGAACTACAGAGTCAAAGGCTTCTAGGCGTTATTTGATCGATATCAATCGATGGATTTCGATTGCAGTGGATAGTGTGAACTTAGTATCAAGTTAGCTCCTAAGATAGTTAGTTGTCTAGGTTAATCTAGTTTAAATTTTTATTTTAGCTGATAAATATCAGCCGAAAGGCATAAGTTATAGCTTCAAGTCTATAGGCTAATCTAGAGTGCCTGATAAGGGCCAGTAAGTTAGATTAGAATAATTAGCTTTAAGCATCTAGTTTAATTTGGAAGTATCTTAAGTATGTAAATAAATGCTTAAGGCAAAAAATCAGATGAAGGCACGTTTTATATTATACTTCGTCGCATTTTTTATATAATTTGTGGTTTATGTTTTGATTAATAAATACACATCTCTCTCTTCATTTTCATCTAACATTCGGTTTACGTCGTCTTTTTATGGAACATTAAGTTTATGGTGAGAGTGAATCTTTATTCTAACATTTCTTTGAAAGCTGCTCAAGTGGTAATGATTTTATGAATAATCACGGAATCGCTATAATGCAATGATTTCAAATTGCAAACCTAAGCACGACGTGTGCATCGTGGTGCTCTTGAAAGTCAACGACGTATTTCCCTACTAAAACCATTAAATATTTTCGGCTACAACATTTTAAATATAGAACCCGTCAACGTCCATTAATAGAAAACATATGGCAATCAAATGCACGTGCACCTGCCAACCAGTTTACGTAGGGTTTCGCGTCTAATCAATTTTTTTTCTTCCTCGTCTTTATTTATAATCTTATCACAAATGTGTAAACATCCATAGTACGCATGTTAAGCTAGTGCTTGGATTGCAACCGTCCACTACCATGAGCAAGTGGTATATTCTCTGTGTGTCACACCATATACTAAATTAGATAACTTCCCCGCGGCATGTAGTTACGGGGGATGTCGTAAAATTTTTGTTTACGTAATCAGAAATGTCAAAAGTTTTTTTGAATGATAGATTTTGCAGTGCCTACCTTATATGCACCATCATACTGTGCCACCTCCTCACCAAGGATGAATACCCTTTCATCCCTGGACATTTCCTCGTCCATGGCACTGTTTAAGGCGTCCCGAACAGTCAAATTCATTGCAGCTAAATTTTGTGGAGTCGTTGAAAATGCCCGCCGGGCAATTACACGTACTGTCGACAACATTTTCGGATTATTTTCAATTTATATACACTCGCGATTAATTTATTGAAAGGTAGTGCAGACCTTTATTTGTTCTTTATTGAATTTTGTCCAAGAGGAAACCAACTTAACAATACTTCGCGGCTAAAAACCACCCTTTTGCACTTCGAAACCGACACTCGCCGCTGACAGATCGGAAGGATGATTGGAGGTCGATGATTGGTAAAATGTTGGGAGTTTATTCTTTTTTATGGTGGCAGTTCTGTTGATTTCGAAGCTTGTTTCTGAGATATTCCGGAAGGTGGCATGTGAGTCGCAAGAAATTAAAGTAAACATTTCGTTAGCAAAAACGTTCCTGAAAAGTGCGCCAATTTTATAAAATAATAAAATGTTAGAGGTTGATTAAATAATTAGTTTATGATATTGGGTAGATACAGACAGCATCCCAGTGCAAGGATTAATGACGGGGGAAACGAATGGCATCGAAATAGGTACTTTTTTATAATCTCTCTCAGGAAAACTTTTCGTGTATTATGTTTTTTAAGTGTGCTTAAACGTAGTTTGAATCTAGCGTGTCATATTCCGGTAACTTTAGGCTTTATAGTATCTCCCAAGGCCAGGAAGAAAAGGTTGCTAAATTCACGATGTCTGAGCGACGGTTGTCTTGTCTAGTTTTTTCCTCACCACACCTCAGCAGAGACAGGGGATGTTAAATGGAATTCTCAATATGACGAGATGTCCCCCAAACAGTCACAGTCTTTTGATAGTCAAATAGATTTTAACAAAGTCCTTTTCGCGACTCTTGCGGTGTTAACTAACAACTCATAGCGACACACATTCCAGTTAACGATGATTAGCGTTAATTAAGAGTTTAAAAGCGCTGTCTGTCCTGGGTATTAGGCACTCCATAATAAATTGTTGTCGACTACTTTTCAAAACTGTCAAATATGAACTGACAAATGACAACAAAAACAAAATGGCGGCAAACAAAATGGCGACTTAAACTATAAAACGCATATAATCTAGGTAGGGAAAATAAAAAGATAACTAACTCTGCCGTTACGGAGAATCGCACTTCAACCTTTGGCATGGTAAACGGAAGCCTTAACCACTGGGAGACAGCACTTACATATAAAATATAAAGAAAAGAGCATTCAAGCATTTGTTTTTATACAGTTTTATTCACAACTCACAAATAATATTATTTTTTGAAACTAAGAAGAAATTTGAAATATCTTTTACGAACGCTTTTGAAATGGTCTTAGAAAATATCGCATTATCCCCAATCTCTTGTGCTAAAAACAAAGAGAATAAACATACACTAAAATAATTATTTACCACAAAAACTATCACCTTCTTCACAGGAGTAAGTTTTAAAATATTTGTTGTGGCAGGAGCCACTCTCTTCTTAGCAATGAATTTCCCTAGGGCAATATAAGCAACGTACATAATCTCTATGAAACTTAGCAGAGAAGCTCCAAAGAATAGTCCACCTATTCCACCAACAGAAACTGGAAAAGGTGTTTGTGATTAAAAAAATTATTATTAAATATTATTCTAAATAAATTATTAAATTTTAATATAAAACACGTTACTTATAAGATCGAGATTTGTCTTAACAACATTCCGGACATATCGCTGACTCGGTAGTTCAATCATTGAAATTGTTACAGTGTTGTTTCTTTCATCCTCGTCAGACCTTTTTAATATATTTTATTTTATAGTTATGAATATAAAATTACGATTTTTGTATTGTTTTACTCTCCAGAAACATATATAACATTATATTCAGGCTCCTCGCATGATGATAGACAAGGACAATTGTTTCGTCTATGGTGGATCAATCGATCATTATTTTCTGACAGACATTTCAATCCTTCAATATCGCAGATACGAAAATCAGTTTCTGTCGAAATGAAATTTTATTAATATTTGTTAATTTTATATTTTGTGAATATTGTGGTCTACCATTTTCAGTCCTAGGCATAAAGTGGCTTGTACAGTCACACAACAATAAATGCGCTTCCTTTAAGCATTCCATTATGCAAGTTGAGAAGCTGTAGTATCTATAGAGACGATCTTATCGGAAATAAAAATGTTAAATTAATTTATTTATTTATTAACTATTTATAATATTATAAACATTTACCAGATTTTTCAACTTCATAATAAAATCTACACCTACGATGTTCTGGCTCAAAAGTCGAAACGCTTGGATCATTAACAATTTCAACAATATTAAATATTATCTCCTTACTAGATCCCCAAAGTACGGTTTCACGTATAACACCTTCAGACAGCATATAGGGTATATCATTCGGTGGATGAACGTGGATTTGTACATCTTCGGAAACAGCAAAATTTAAATTTCCTGGACCAGTTTGTCGATTGTTTATAAATTTTAATTCGGTGAATTTTCTAATTGATTTAAAAAAACAAAAATTTATTGAATGATTTGTAATTGAACGAAATTATTGTGTAGAAATTTACTCTGTTTGCATTGAATTGAATGAATAACAATTTCCGTAGTCTGTTTGTAGGACAAGAAATTCTTTGCAACATTCAAATGGTTTACCAAGCCATGAGCAGTTAACTATTAGCATATCGCATGATGTTCGAAACTGAAATGCAAAAAAGTACATTTTACTTAAGAAATTTGATAAGAGTAATGCTTTCTTAATTCTTAAGTGTAAATATATTTATTTTTAAAAATTAACTCCGGTCCAGAAGAATTCTCTCCACCGCCTGCCCATGGGGAGAAGTCACGAAAGTAACATCCGATTTTTTAATGTTGTAGTTTGTTGATGTTGTAGTTTTGCCGACAAAGTGCCCGATTGTCTGGTACAGCGTCCGGTAGTCGTGCCGTCTCGACGCCGCTTCTTCCATGTCGGCCGCAACGTTATTCGAGTACGCTTCCCGTTCCGATTTCATTCTCTGTTGAACTTCTTTTTTAGGGTACGCACGGTAACAGTACGTCACGTTATATTTTGCCGGTTTTACTCGGCAACCACCTAGCATACGAAAAAAGGCTAACGATTTGATATTATGTACCTGAAACGTAAGATCGCTGTATAGCCGAGAAGTAAGGCATCTCGCTGGCTTCACCTTTGTTGCCTTTGGTCCTCCTTCCCTAGCGGATGGTTCACCTCTTTGTTTTTTTGGTCGTCTGGGGCCAAGTTTCAATATTGTATTCTAGCAGGGGTGCTAGACCAGTCTCCTACCGAGGCATTGTCCTTTTGGAATTTTCATCCCCCTTGGGCATTCTGGTATATCTCTAAAGGCGGAATATCTGCTTGCGATCCATTGGGTTGAGTCGAAGGCAATGTGGTACTGCTGAAGATCAGATAAATCGGAAGGTGATGCTATTCCTGTGGTTGGGTTGAGGCTTATAGAAACTCGGAAGGGGACAATAAAGTGTTGTGTTCGGCCAGTTGCTTGTTTCTCAACACTACCCTCCGGGAGATCCACGACTGCTAAGGTAACCCGGCGAACCACATAAATCCATTTTGAAAACACATTTGTTTCAATTTTTGTTTTCCTCCATTCCCTGTATTTTTTCGACTGAGCCCTGGTAGTTCACTATAGATAGGATGGAACTCCGGGTCGTGGGTCGAGCCACACCTTCAATTATATATTAAAATGGGATACGACCTCTCGTGAGTCGGGGTTGTGAAGCCGTGGTTGTTACGTCGGGCATATTTATTTTCTTGAAATCCATCTTGAAGCCACTTAATTGGAGACGTTTTGTGAGATACCACCGGGGAATCTTTATTAAGGTTTAAGCCATAATTCGAATTACCCCGTTTATACGTCAAAAAATGTTGTATGATTCAAGAAACGAATTATTTAACTAGATAATTTTATTGTTTTATTGCTCTCGTAAATAAGCACATCGAACAAAAATGGACAAATTTCATTGGCAGACACAATGAACGATCGAACTTAGAGTATATTATTATCCTATACCCCGTTTATGACTAGGTTTAACCCAGGTTCAACCCGGGTTCATTCCAGTCATAAACGGATGTCGAGTTTTAAACTGGGTCCACTCAACCCAACTCAGCTCTCCTACCTGGATCAAGTTGATATTTCACTTCATATACGGCGGTTGAGTTGAAATTGGGTTGAAGTGACATTTTTTTGTTTGTTTACTATTCGCGTAATTCGCTTTCGCCGTTAGTTTTGGGTTCGATGTTTTTTCTGGCACAGGAAAAATAAATTATTTCGTTCGGAATTTTTACGTATCTATAAATGAGAATTTCACACAAAAATTTGCGGTTATATTTTGATATCAATTTAACTCTATTTCAACCCAAAGTGAACTCAACGCAATTTCAACTCAATCTCGACTCAACTTTTCGACCTAGTCATAAACGGGGTACTAGTATCAAATCAGTTCCTATCATCTAGTACTAAGAAAATTTTAATCGAAAGCTTCATTAATCTGGCACACACCTGGCTTTATGCTGCGGTTACCTGACCAGATATAAAACCGGAATACCACAAACATCCGGCAGGTTCAGGCTGGGTTCAGTTCAGTTGGGTTCATTCTTCAACGTATTCCATCGAAAATGGGCTAGAGTGCATTATTAGCAATTTTTTGTTACTGCATACGCCAATGCAACAACCGAAACAAGGTTAAAAAAGTTTGGACAACTGGACGACACTCTTTGTTATAAATAAAAACCCAAAATTTAAGAACACCTCAAGAACTATTATCACAATGAATTAAACATCGATCAACGTTCTCCAACAAGAAAAATTATATAAAAAACTAGAATTGTATAACCCGTTAAATAATGAGTGAGGCTTTCTATGTTCAGTAGTGATTTTTTTATTTGGGATCTCCAGCAATTTATGATATATTGTTTTTTCCCACTCGTTGAGGTGTTCGTTCTCTAAGTGAAAAATTTGCACAAAAACAAATTTTACAGATAATTAATTTGGATAATGACAGTATTAATGATGATGATGACATGCACCAATTATTATAAGAACATTCAATTTCCTTAATATTTTTCACATGACTCTGGGAATGTTTTTGCGATTCCCACTTTTTTGTGTTGTGGATAGGTTTTTCGCATCTGTTCAATTAGAAAAGTTTTTACTAGATTTTTAATGTTTTATGGTACAGAGTTTGCTATATGTATTAGAAATCAAAATTAGCGTAAAGAATTAGTTATAGCTTAGTTGTGTTTAAAGAGTATAGGGTAAGTAAAGAGTATAGGGTTAATTGACCGGGTCCACCGATCCTATACAATAGAAACAAAAGGCTGGCAAAGAGGGGTTTCACTGCCGATAAGATCGAATAGCCATTGCCACTTTCAAGCCCTTCAAGCCTGCTAAGAAAACCAAATCTACCCCTCTCTCGTTCCGAAGGGCCTGGAAGAATTCCTAAGATTCTGGGAGTGACTTTGCGCCAGTCTATATTCCACATGGAGAGAGACTAGGTAGCCTTTATTTCTAAAGCGTTGAGAAGATCTTACAATGATGCAAAATTCTATCAACCCATCAGACTGTCTGCCTTCCTTTTGAAAACGATGAAGAAGGTTTTAAACAATCGCATTAGGGAGGATCTTTCAGCAAACCCACTACACTGCTTGAAATTCGCCTACAGGCGAGATAGATATACAGAGACGGCCATCTATCGGCAGTGCTAGTAAGAGATATCAAGGGGTCCCTCTGGGGTAAGGATATCTCTCTGCGTTTTTGCAGATATCGAAAGCTGCTTTTGAAAAAGTTACCTTTGACGCGATCAACAAAGCCCCAGCAAAAAAATGACATTGAACCCCCATGGAGATTGATCGCATCGCTTTTCAGAGAACAGATTAATAAATGGTGAGATGAATTGAATGGTGAATCGATTACGATAATGGCTGCAAGAGGCTGCCCTCAAGGAAGTGTCCTATCACCTCACCTAGCAATCAATCGTAATCGCCGGGGTTTCAAAGCACAGACGATATCGTCATAACGATCAGCATTTTTCTTGATGGAACCATATTGGACCTCATGTTCTTTCTATCATATTTGCATACTTGGTGCCAGTTCACGCAATTCGACACTCGACGTCGACATCGACGCTTTATGAAAACGACATTAGTTTCGTCGATTTTGAAAGGTTCATGGTTCATGTAAGTCCACGTGTCGAATGTCGTTTTCACAAAATAACTGATTTTCTTTATTATACCACATCTCACCACTCCCCCACCCACACCAAACGTAGCGGTAAGGGAATGTTACCGCTTTAGACGGCTTAGCTTCGTTGAGGCTGCCACAACCGAAGGCTGTCTTAAGCCTGTCGATAGATATCGACTTGGTTGTGCCGTTCAAATTGACTACGAAATGTTTACTTAATCGTTTAAGGGCCAACATATGGGGGTTTTAAAGGTTTCCGAACACAATCGTCTCGTATTCGTTTCAACGGTTGTGATAAAAATCGAATTGGGAAGTCTCAGATTTTGACCGAGCTCGGCTGGTGAGCATTGTAAATCGGTCATAATTGCCGTGCTTATGCCTTACATGGCAAAGGGCAAGTCTTCACTCTAATAAGTAGAGTTGTTCCTTGCCATAAAGGCTGCTTTTAGCTATTCGCAGCTATCCCGGTAGCCTGCGAATGGTAGGTGGTTGTCCGGATAATTTGGCAACCAGTGAGCGCGACAAGTAGTCTGCGACAACGTTCTGTTTACCCGACACATGTCTGATGTCTGTGGTAAACTGAGAGATTAGACCTAAATGTCTGGTCTGTCTAGGCGATCGTTCGGTCTTTGTGTGTAGGGCCCGTACTAGTGGTTTGTGATCAGTACCTATAGACCACGAAATTGCGTCCCTCATTGAAGTTCGATCGAGTTGCTTCTGCCATCGAGGTTTTCACTTTGAGGAATGCTGCCTGACAGTGAAATACTTTATTAGCACGTGAGTGGTTGAGAAAGGTATCTCAACTGCTCGTTTATCGGCACCAACTGTTCAGCCAATTTCACTATTCCCAAAAACTTCTGGATCGATTTGACAGAAGTTGTGTAGGCGCGACAGGCAATAGCCTGAACCCGATCGGGGATGGAAGTAGTATCCCATCCTCTGTGATGCGGTGGCTTAGAAACTTGATCTCTTGTGCACCAAAATTGCATTTATCTAGCTTAATGGTTAAACCAAAACTATCGAATTTTTTTAAACTATATTTATTCAAAATCGAAAATCAACTCAACCTCAATTCAACTATTCAACTCATCATGTATGTATAAGTAGTATGTGTTTCGTAAATACCCTGTATATTAGTAGATAGTGGAGATAGCTCCCTCTCTGGAACAATTTTTTTCAATTGCATCGAGGAGTCACCTCTGAAAATATTAAGCCGTGTAGTCGAACAAAGGATTTTATTTAATGCCTGATGACGTATACAAGTAGCGAAAAAGGGGATATGAATATTTTAAATCTTTAAAACGGCGAAAATTTATAAACAATTTAGGAACTATTTTATGGTAAGACTTAGCGTTTAAAACTGAATTTTTTTTTATCTTTTGAATGAACTTTTTTCCTCCCCCCCCCATTCTTGGAGCAATGCGACATTTCATTTATAATGATGTTTTCAAGGGCTGTTCCAATTTTCAGTTATTCCCGATTTTTGCAGTAGTTGAATGGCTATTATGACTGGACTATGCCTGTCTGTCAAGGGTTTAAAGAAGCCTGTGTACACCTGCACATCAATGCAACAAATGGACTGAACGGGTTAAAATTAGGGAATCCAACCCCGCGAATGCGATTAGATTTAGGCCCTGCGAGCATGAGTTGACTGTTTTGCAATTCTAGTTGCGCACGCAACTGTTTCATGATTTTGCCCACATACGGGTCGACCAAAACAAAACCCATTTGAAACTAGTTTGGACTGCTCGGTTGCGACTGCTCTTGCCGGTTGGAAGCGATTTCAGTTGCGTGGTTGTACTTCATCTGAACTAATTGACATTTTGCCAAAACCTCATTACTAAAAACTAACACCGATTGATCCAAAGTCAGTTGTGCTCGCGTGGACAAACATTTCATTTTGATTGCAAATTGGTTGTGCTTGTGATTATTGTGAAATCAGTTTGAAATTGGGCTTGCAAATCAGTCGACTCGTGTGTGAAGGGCCTTACACTCCACAAAATACATACATATTTAAATTCGTTAGTTGGAGATATTTGCCTACTAAGCAAAACAACAATAACATAAAATCGTCGAAGTATATTTATGTGCATGTATCCGAACGTTTCTGTGCAGAGTTTACCCTGGGTTAATTCAGATTAAGCGACCATAGAAATAATGGGTTGAGTAAAGCTTCGTAAAATCCAAGAAAATTCCACGAAACCCACGTCAAACCCAATTTCCACGTCAAATCGGACAAAATTTTTCGACCCCCCTCCGTTTTGGCTGAAATTTTTCAGGGACTTTAGGCAACTATTTAAGGCTACAAAGAAATTTTTTTAGAATTTTTTCATCAATCTATTGACAATAAAAATTAAATGCGTTTTTTAGAGATTTTTATGAATTTTGAATTTCTCTCTTGATTTTGGCTCTATATCTTTCGTTGGGGTCGACGTTTTTGATAGGTTTTACATGTTTTCTGGTCAGAGGGGTTGTTTACAAACCACCAGTAGCAAATTTGCTGAAAAACATAAAGATATTTTCGAATTCAAGGTCAAAAAATAGTAAAAAAAACTTTAAAACTCAATTTCTCAAATACCCCATCACTAAAATGGACGTTTTTGGTGTCAAAATGTTCGGGAGAAGTCACTCTAACACCTCGATCAAAAATCAATGGGATCTTAAGGATTTCGAAAGTTATGAGTATTTGTTTATAATGATTAATTTTTTACGATATTTATTGAATCCTTTGACCTGGATATAGTTGAAACGTCATCAATTTTCACCAAAACGGTGGTTTTTTTGGCGGCTGATTACGAATCTGCGGTCAGATTTTCAAAAAAATGAACCTGTCCGCCATCTTAGCTGCCATTTTGAATTTAAAAATGTTATTTATAAATCCTACATTCGGCCTCTTCTTGAATACAACTCCCTCGTTTGAGGCGGCGCACCAATAACCACCTTGGCATGTTTAGATAAGGTCCAAAAAAGGGCCCTTAAATTAATTGATGATGATACCGCTTGCTCCACCATCGACCCCCTCAGCCACTGTGGGAATGTAGTAGCACTGACAAAATTTTATCGCTACTATCATAGTGACTGTTCCTCCGAGTTAAACGCTCTTCTGCCTCCACGGTAATATTATACCCGCAACACCAGATTAGCCCACTTGTCTCATTCCCTCCAACTGCAAGTCCCCCTTTCACGCACTCAACAAGATATGAATTCGTTTGTTAATAGAACAACTCGACTGTGGAATAATCTCTCGCGGTCAGTATTTCCGAACTCCTACAACATCCAAGAGTTCAAACGCAGGGTTTAAGACCACTTTCTTCAATACCCCCCGTACCTTTATAAACCCCCCCCCCTCCCCGTACTAAGCTTACTGCCAGACATTGCACCATGACGTGACAAATGACATGACGGACTGATAGTACAAAGGGTGACTCCTGAGCTTAGCACTGCCACATAAAAAAAATCCATACAACATAAGGACTTAATAATATTCAGTTTCGATGGTATGTTCGTTTTCGAATTAAAATATCATTACATATTTATTTTAGCAACTATTATAAGAAGAACACTATACGGCAATAAACATTTCGAAGTGCTTACATTTTACCCAAATTTATTAGTGTTTAACCACCGAATTTTTGCGGTTTAATATTTCCATAATATAGCAATTCTTCACCTCCTTTTTTCATTAGTTACAACCGAAAGATATTCTCTGTTGCTATAAGCTAAGGAGAAAGCATCGACCGATCCCATTGTCCGAATATTCGAAATGGGTTTCACATTTACCTGCACATATTGGATCTTCCCCAATTTCGTCATAAATATTATCTCGCTATGATAAACGAGTTTAAATCAAAAATAAAGTTCAGTTCACGAAAAGAAGAATAACATTCAATAACCATAATGTGCTACTAATGATGGGAGAATTTTGTATACTATTTCACTAATTACCACAATTAAATGAAAAAATTAATTTACAAATCTCTTACCGTTCTTAATAAAACATCAAATTCCTTCGGGCAATCCAGATCGTCACAATAGAAGCACGCCTCGCACCGTCCACTAAAAAATGTTATATCACTAACAAAATCATCAATTCGATGATCTCTGTCTAGGCCAAAGTACATTTCACTAACATCCCAATTCTTTTCGCCATTATAAATTTCACAAACTGTTATTGCCGGGAATGTTGTGTTCCAATTAAGGCTAAAATTACAAATTAGTGCAAAATTAGTGAATGTTAACATTTTTTTTAAGATTTAACTTACTATAAAGTATCCAATGTGAACGACATCGACGAATCTCGAAATGTCCTGTACAGTTTCGAAACGATTTTTCCAAATATTGGGAAAATTATGAAAATGGCAATTAGCCAATAAATGCTGGAAATTAAACAAGAATTGAAGGATTTTAAATTGTCTATAAAATAAATCTTACACTCTTAAAACTTGTCGAACTGTTGCCATTGTTGTGATGTACTGAAGCAAGTTTTTAGGGCCTTTCCATTTTTACCTAGAGAAGAAAATTGCCGAAAGCACTTTCAGATGGTTATCGATGTGTGCACCCTAAAAGCTTCTATTGTTTGAATAATGGTTACTTTGGAAATATTTGGTATTTCTTAATCAGATAGTTTTAGTTAGTCAATCATCAATCTTACGCAAACGTAAATATGTATAAATACTGTGATAGTGAAACTAGAAGAAGTTCATTCGGGATTAAACGAAACTTTAACTTTATGTAACCTTTTTTTACCAAATATATTATTTATTATAAATTTACCATTTTTATTTATAATTTTGTGTAATCATTACAAAATGCTTTGCACTTGTCCAGCCAGGGCTGTTTTCGGGGCTTTCGGCACAGATAAATGGGTTGAATTCAAGGCGGAACTGTAGTTCTTTGTAGATGACGGCCCAGGTTTACCACTAGAACCGGTTTTGTATGTTTCAGGTATAAACTACATGCATTTCCCTAAAGCTTTGGGCAGGGCCGGCACTTGGGGTTTTTGCGCCCGGTGCACTATGCCATATTGCGCCCCATAAGATGTTCATTTTTGAACGCAATGAAGGACAATGAAAGAGACACAAATACTCGCTGAATAGGAGAAATAATTTTTATAGTTTGCACAAAATTTAAGATTGCACATAGATAGCAAGGAAGTTTTACGGTCAACATTCAACCAACAAAAATCTGCTGAGAACCTCGTTTGCGTAGAAGAGAGTAGGCGAAAGCGATGGATCAGTTTTTTTTATAGCTGTGTAGTTTTTGTTTTTTGTCTCCCTTTGCTAAGAAAATAAAAGGAATGCTAAATGGGAGAATTAATATTAAAAGCAACAACAACAAGCTAAAGCTACTCTAACGTATAGTTTGTTGGAAAAGTTGGCTGTTGTGAAAACCCATGCGATTCTTCTTCAAAAGGGAATTGACGATTACAGCTAATTTTTCTTGATTGGCCGACCGAACTGCGCAAATTCGAGCAAATTGGTTAAGTTCAATTTTGCCTGAATTTCCATACATTTTCACATATTGAACTCAGGAAACAAAACATGAAATTGAGATTGAACGTAAAAGTTCGCTTAAAAGAGAATAATCAACTGGAATAACGGAATATCATTTTAGTGAGCTTTTGCATTTCTAACTTCTGGCGAAAAAACAACAACAATTTCGGGCATAAACTGAACATGCCAGCCGGTGAAATCGCTTATACGGATTGAATGGTACTTTATTCAACTGACGCCGGGTGAAGCCGGGCTATAATGGAACAAACGAAAAAGAGGTATTAAAGAGGAGTTCTCGCTACGTTTTCCTTATTTATAAATGAGATTTTTTTCTGACTTGGGAGATTTTTTCGATTTTTTTTGCACGGGGAGTACAGGGACAGAAATTGGGTAAATTTGTGTAATTTATTGCACCCGTGATCACCCACTTTTCAATTTTTTTAGAGCTTAAATGTTTTTTAAATCTTAATTTCTGAAATTGCACCTGCGAAATATTGCACCCGGCGCAAGTGCACTATTCGCACCTATGAAAGTGCCGCCCCTGGGTGTGGGAGATGTGGTCAGGCCCAGTGGATCTATTAACGACAAGATTTTGAGGAAGCTATATACAACTTGTGAGTCCTGAAGAATTTCTTGTTTACTGACTGTTTGGTACACTAAAAGGCAAGGTTGGCATAGTACGGACTGACACACCGAGGAACTCGAACGAACAAAAATGATAACTAAGCAGCTTGGGACTGGTTATACGTTATCACCAGGGACCTCAAGTTTGTCAGCAGTTTGAAAGGAGCGAATAACCCCGACCCCAACCGTAATGCTTCAGCGATCGAACAGGAGATGGATTCGTTTCTTATGATTATAATAGTAGAAGCTCGGTTGGCCTAAAAAAATCTAATTTAAATAAGAAGCATTGTTATCTGTGCAGGAGAAGTGAAGAAATAAATGAAGGACGTTCCGATTGTTTTAGTTGAAACTGAGGCCACTCAACCCAACTCAGCTACTCTACCTGGTTCGAGTGCGGGTTGATTTGTGGTTATGTTTTGATTTCGGTTCAACTCTATTTCAACCCAAAGTGAACTCAACTGTACATCGTATACGGTGGTCGAAGTTTCAACTCAATCTTAACTCAATATTTTTACCTAGACATAAACGGGGTATATAAGTAAGTTCATGGTGCCAACTAAAAGTTGTCCTGAAAGGGACTGGCCAATATGATCGGGCCTACCAATCCAATATGGGTTTATAAAGTCTTAAATAATTTAATTTGAAATGTAAACAGAAATTTAACTAACCAAATGATAGTAAACGTCGAACCAACATAAAGCAGCGAATCAATGTCAGGCCCGACCCTTAAGGCCCCTTTAACGAAATATATTAAGAATAAGTTTATGTATTACAAAATTTAGAAGGAACGGACGCCCCTTGATTTCCGAATAGGCCTCATAGCCCAGGCGTCATAGCAAAATTTTAATGCAAACCTCTGGTTAGGGTCAGGGGCGGCGCTTTCATATGTGCGAATGGTGCACTAGCACCGGTCGCAATTTGACGGGGGCGCAATTTCAGAAATTAAGATTTAAAAAAAAGTTTAAAACCCACGCTGGAACACGCTGTCATAGTCGAATAGGCGAAGAGAGTTTTCATATATTCAATGCCTCGGGAAAGATACCATAACCTGTTCCCAATTTTTGAGCCATCTGTGTAGATACATAATGACCCAGTCGGGATAACACCATCTGTCCAGTAATAACTGGCCGCTTTGGTGCTTTTACTGTCTAACAAATTAATATGGCAGTTCTGCGCGGGCCAACCAACAAATATTGGCGATTGTCCATTCTCGATTCGACGAAGAATCGTATGGGGTTTCACAAGAGCCAACTTTCCCAACGAACATTATGTTAGAATGCTTCAGCTTGTTGTTGTTGTTTTTTACCCTAATTCTCCCTTCTCCCATCTCTTTTCTTTTCTTTTCGTAACAAAAGGGAGACAAAAAACAGCAACAACCGTTCACGTGTGAAAGAGTTGATGCAAAAATTCAGAGAGCTCAGTAGTTCAAAAATTCAAACGAAGCTTTTAGTAGATATTTGTTGGTTGGATGTTGACCCATATGAGACTCCCTAAGTAATATTATTATTACAGTGCAATCTTACTGTTCTCACGTGGTGCCAGAATGGAAAAAGAGAATATATAATCGAAGTACTTTATTTTATTTAACAATAGATTCACTATTTAATTCAATATAAAAATTCGATGAACTTATCGTCATGGCGTTACTGCAGAGAGTGAGGCAGTTGCTGCCTCCTTGACCTCTGTCGTTCGGTGGATGTCTTTCCGGTGCTCTGGGTACTGCAGTTTTAGTGGGATTGTTGACTGCTGGTTTTAGTGGGATTGTTGTACGACCGGATATGCGTTGCAACCGCCACATCACTCCCCCTCTATGGAGAATTTCTGCATTCCAATATCGTACATTTGGTTATTTCGTTATAAAATCTACAATCTTAAGTTCTAAGCTATTTCTTATATACTAGTAATTAATCCTGTTTACAAAATTCTAAATTTCTAAATATATTTTTATTACTTAGTAAATATTGTTTAAATTAAGCATTTTTTATTTTTAAACAAAGAATCCTAAAATATTTAAAAATATTGTATATATTTTGTAAATTTTGTTTTTATTGAAAATTTTATTTTATTTTATTTTTTTTTTTTTATTTTTTTTTTTTTATATATATATATGTGTCTGTAATTAAATAAACTGTTAAATTTTATTTGTGTATTCATTGTTTGAGAAAAGAAAAAAAAATTTTTATTTAAATTTTATTTTATAAGTTCATTAAATGTTGAATCTTATTTTCTTTTTGTTTGACTCTGATCGCGTGATGCGATTACAATAATTCAAATCTTCGTTCAAAACGAATGCTGGTTTGATTCTATTAATGGAAATTAAACACTCTTTTTCGTTCATGATTATTTTGAAAAATTTTTCGTGTCGTTGCAAAACTTTGTACGGTCCAGTGTATGGAGCATTTAAACTTCCTTTTCGTGTTTCTTCCCGTACAAAAACGTGTGAGCATTTCTGTATATCTTGAGGGATGAAAATATTATTTTGCTTGCGAACTCTATTTGATTGTGGTTTTATTTTACATAGACTTTGTTGGATTTGGTTTGCCAGTGTTGTGGTAATTCCCGTTTCGGATTTTGTCTCTGTCGCTACGAATTCGCCGGGTAATCGTAATCCTTGCCCATATAGTAACTGAGCAGGTGATGTCCCGAAATCTTCCATAACTGTTGACCTGATACCTAGAAGTATCCATGGTAAATTATGATACCAGTTTTTAGCGTCATTAGTGGCACGAATCGCGGTTTTAAAATGACGGTGGAAACGCTCGATAAATCCGTTTGCTTGTGGGTGGTAAGTAGTAGTTCTTATACGATGACTACTTAATATTTTTGATAATTCGCGAAACAAGGATGATTCAAATTGTGTTCCCTGGTCAGTCGTGAGTGTTCTTGGGACACCATACCGGGAAATCCATTGATGTAGAAAAACATCGACTATTGTGCTCGCTGTCATGTTTTTAATGGGGATTGCCTCAGGCCAATGTGAAAATCGATCTTTAATTGTTAGAATATAATTGTAACCGTTGGAAGGTGGAAGAGGTCCGACAATGTCTAAGTGTATGTGTTCAAATCTTCCTGTAGGAATATTAAACTTTCCGTGTGGGGATACTGTGTGTTTATGGATTTTAGCTTTCTGACATGGGATGCAGGACTTGGCCCAGCGATTAATATCGCCATTCATTTGTGGCCAGAAGTATTTGGAAGCAATCATTTTTCTCGTAGGTCTGATGCCTGGATGTGACAAACCATGTAAAGCATCGAAGATGATTCTACGCAGATTGTCGGGAACATATGGCCTATTTGTACCAGTATTGGTTTCACACCAAATGTTTTGTTCTTCCAACGGGACGAAAATATTTTTGAGTGTAAAGGAATTCTTTGTTGATTTTTGGTAATTGGATAAGATTTCCTTCAACTGTTCGTCCTTTTCTTGTTCTTGAGCTAGCGTTTTTATGTCCAGTTTTAATTCACTAATTGTGTCCACGTGTGCCCTGGAAAGTGTGTCTGCTACGATGTTGCGACAAACTTTTATATATCGTATATCGTTTGTTAATTGAGCAATGTAGTCTAACTGGTTAGTCTGTCTCGAAGTCTTTTCGGACTTTGAACAAATTGCTTTTGTTAAAGGCTTATGATCGGTGTAAATTGTTAAGTTTGAAATTTTTTAGTGGCTAGAAAAGCTGCAAGAAGTTCTCGGTCGAAAGTTGAATACTTTCGTTCACGTTCTTGTAATCTTTTCGAGAAAAAACTTAAAGGTTGCCATTTGCCATTGGTATATTGTTGTAATACACCACCTACCGCGTCTTGTGATGCGTCAACCCATAAGCTTACTTTTGCATTCGGGTCCGGGTGGACTAAAAGGACACAAGTTTTTAAGTGTTTTTTTATGTTATCGAAGGCTTGTTGTTGTGTGTCCGACCATGTTATCTTTGACTTTGATTTTTTGTTGGTTGTGCATTCCTTTAGGCAATCGTATAGTGGTATGCACAATTCCGCAATATTTGGTAAAAATCTATGGTAGAAGTTTACCATACCGAGAAAACGCTGTAGTTTTTTGGAAGTAGTCGGAGTTGGAAACTCTGAAATTGCTTTTATTCGTTCTGGAGATGGTATTATGCCATTTTCGGATATTTCATGTCCTAAAAAAGTTAATTGTTTCTCTCCAAAGATACATTTGGTTGGGTTGACCTTTATGTCGTATTTTTGTAGCCTTGCTAATAATGTCCTCAAATGCTCTTTATGTTCCTGGGGAGTTTTGCTACCGACGAGAATGTCGTCTATGTAAGCAAAGGTGAAATTAAGGCCTGCAACGACTTCATTGATGAATCTTTGAAAAGTCTGGGCCCCGTTTTTTACCCCAAAAGGCATTCTTAAGAATTCGTACAACCCAAATGGTGTGGTGACAGCTGTTTTGTGCACGTCTTCCGGGGCTACCGGTATCTGGTGGTATGCCCTTATAAGATCGATTTTTGAGAATATTGTACAGCCGTTCAAATGCATTGTGAAGTCTTGAATATTTGGTAACGGGTATTTATCGAAAACTGTGGCGGCATTTAGCTGTCTATAATCGCCACACGGTCGAAGGTCTTGTGTACCTTTCTTTGGTACTAAATGTAGAGGAGAGGCTACATATGAAGAAGAAGGGCGACATATACCTAATCTGACCATTTGTTCAAATTCTTTTTTTGCGGCTTGATATCTTTCGGTATTAAGTCTTCTTGGACGGGCGGACGGTAAAGCGCCTTGGGTGTTGATGCGATGCACTATGTCGTGCTGAGCGTTTGTGGTGAAATTTGGTGGAGTTTTTAAAGTTGGGAATTCGTTAAGGATTGCTCCATATTCTCCTTGAATGTGGCATAACTTTGGGCTGATAGTGTTAACGAAGCGAGTGATACCTTTAACTGAAAGCAGGGTTGATTTATCTATGAGTTTCCTTTCGCGTATGTCAACTATCAGGTTAAATTTATATAATAGGTCGGCACCTATTATTGCGTGGTCAAGAGGGGCGATTACGAATGTGTGGTCAAAGGTTCTATGTAGGTTTAAATCCACTGTTAATTGTTTAAATCCATATGTTGATATTTTTTCCCCGTTTGCGGCTTCTAATTTGAAATCAGAATGTTTGTAAACTTTTGGATAGTATTTTTTAGGAATAATTGATATTTCGGCACCTGTATCAATTAGATAGTTAATCTTGCTTGTGTTGTCGTATATGAACAAGCGGCATGATTTGTTGCGCACATTCGTTGCCGTGGACGATGTGGCTATTCGTCGTTTTTTGTCAGTGCTTGTTCATTGTTGCTTTTGTTGCATGGATGCAAGCATTTTCGTGCCTTATATCCATATTTTTGATGATACCAGCAAACATTTTTCTGTTTGTTAAAATTATTTTTCGAATTTGATCGCGAAAGAGGTTTGTTGTTTTTAAAAGTTTTATTCCTGGAAGAGCTGCGAGCTCTTGACCGTGACAACCTTCCTTCTAGACTTTGAATTCGTCGACTTAAATCTTCTACTACGTTTGTAAGTCTTTCTGTATTACTGTCATTTAAGGTACGTGCAGTATGTCCTACGGTTGAAACTTTTGGGGATGTGGTGGAATCGTGAATGCTGTCTGCCACCGCAAATAACTCCTCCTGAGGAGTCCTTTGTTTGATGGCTATGATACACGCCTGCATGGATGGTGGAAGTTTGTTCATCCATAATTTATGCAGTAAGGGTTTGTTGACAAGGCTATTGCCTCCAGCTAGTGATTCCATCTGCCTAAACAACTCCGAAGGTCTGTAATTCCCGAGTTCCACTTTGTGGAGTAGAGTATCGAGCCTTCTCTCTTCGGAATCTCGACAACGAGTTAATATTAGTTTTTTTAAGTGTTCGTACTTCTCTTGTGGAGGTGGATTTAATAAGGTGTCAGCGACCATTTCCATTGTTTCCTCTGGTAGGGCCGCGACGAGATAGTCATACTTGGTTTGGGATGTGGTGATACCTTTGAATTTGAATTGTGTTTCCACTTGTATAAACCATAGATCTGGACGATTGTTCCAGAATGTAGGGAGTTTTATTGAAATGATTTGAGGGTTATTTAGGGTCTTATGGCTGGGAACACTAGCACTAGGCTCACCAATGTCCACTAGGGCTTGGTGCATTTGTGGTTTTTCGGTTGCCTGCGTGTCGTTTTCGTCAAGCATTGTGACTTTAGTTTGTTAAGGTATTACCAAACTTTAGATACACGATAGTGGGTAGAAGAAATGGTCTACTTTCGCTGATAGTTCTATCCAAATGAAGATGTAGGTAAACAAGATATCTAAGAATGTATTTACAAGAGTCGAGCTTTACTATATTTTTACCGCAATTGCGGATGGTTATTAAATTTTTGTTTTTTTAAAGATTGCTATGTACTGTACTATCTACTGAGCCTGATGCTAGAAACTCACATCGAGATAAAAAAAATTTTGCAACTATCTTCGAATTTATATTGTATTTTTAATTTAATTAATGTTTCAAAATAATCATGAAATTTTTTATTTTATTTGATTTTATTTTCGTTACTAATTCCATTTATTTATTTTTTTTAAACTGTACTCACTCTGAAAAGTTTTGTAATGTCCAGCATTCGCTTCGATTTTTTTGTGTATGAAGATTTCTCTATTGTTCAATTCTTCTTTTGTTTTGAATATTTGGTTTTTTTTTTCTTTCCTCGTTTTCCTCGTTTTTTTATACAGATTTGTTTTATTGCTAGGTTCCTAAAATATTTATGAAAATTCAATTAGAGACTTATTTTTATTAAATTATACATATGTATATTATGAATTTCACTTAACTTATGGTCAATTTTTTATACTATATTTATGATGTTCAGCCATTTTTTTGGAAGTGGTTGAGTGTTTCAGCGCATGGCGTGGTTGATGAAATCTATTATTTTCCGGCTAATAAATGGTCATCTGCTGTCGGAATTGTTCTTGTCTTGTTAGTTTTTTGTTGTGTTTGCTGATTCTTCGATGATTCTTTTGATGCACTCTGTTGATTCATGGATTTTTTTGCCATGTGGCTCCATTGTTAGGTGACTAAATGTTGTCTCGATTTCTGCAGCTTCGATGTTTAATTTATTTAATTTTAAAAAAATATTTTAAGGGCGATTGTTTGTATCTTTGTTTGTTTATTTTTTTTTTTTAAATTTTTTAAGTTCTAATTAGAAAGCAACCACTCTGCACACATGATCACATTTTATTATTTTTCACTTTAAGATCACCTTGGATTTACTTTCAATTTAACTCTCGGGGTCACCATTTATGTTCTCACGTGGTGCCAGAATGGAAAAAGAGAATATATAATCGAAGTACTTTATTTTATTTAACAATAGATTCACTATTTAATTCAATATAAAAATTCGATGAACTTATCGTCATGGCGTTACTGCAGAGAGTGAGGCAGTTGCTGCCTCCTTGACCTCTGTCGTTCGGTGGATGTCTTTCCGGTGCTCTGGGTACTGCAGTTTTAGTGGGATTGTTGACTGCTGGTTTTAGTGGGATTGTTGTACGACCGGATATGCGTTGCAACCGCCACACTTACATTTTCGCCAACTATGACAATTGTTTCTCCCATCCAGCGAGTGCCCACTGCGTTCAAAAATGAGCATCTTATGGGGCGCAATATCGTATAGTGAACCGGGCGCAAAAACACGAGCGAGCACCGGTCCTGGCTGCGGTCAGTGCCGCGGTCAGATAATTGGAGGCATTGTGCAAATATTCAGCGAGAGGCCCCAGAGTAAAAAAAATTGCTGAAATTTTTACTAAACTATCTGAATTTGGTTTCGATGTCATCGGTTGGGGGTCTCGGTAGCCTAGGGAGTAAGGCGTCTGGCTACCATCCCAGTGGTCCCGGTTTCGAATCCCGACCATCCTCACGGTCCTTCGCCTTTTCCACTTTTCCACCTACATATGTACTTCGCGTGTTCCATGTTCCGAAAATCATTTCCAGGTGCTGTTGACGTAGTCGTCGCCGTTTTTCCCGTCCGTTCCGAGGCTTTGCTTCGGGTTTCTTAACTGATGTGTTTTTACAGGGTTCGGTAGTTAGCCCAACTCCCAACCTCACTACCAGGAGGACCGGATCCGTGAATTATACATACCCCATCGGATAGGGTGGGCCAGTTATACCTCCGGGCACTGGATATGTCCGTCATCGGTTGGTTATCCAGAGGGCACCAGCGGGGAGGTGACGGTTCGATTTTGCCTCCCAAAATGTTTCGCCTCGGGGTAGCAGAAATCCACGCTACGCTTGTAGTTCATTCTGCTTTTTAATATTGCAGCATTTTTTAATTTAGAATGTTGTAATACTATGTAAATTTTTTATTAACCTATTAATATGCTGACGTCACAAAACTACATTCCATATTTGTGAAATAGAAGATTTATGAATGATTGACTGGATATGCATTAATTCTCAATCATTTCTGCGTTTATAGAAAATACTTGCTTATCTCATGGGTATCTTCTTTCAATATACTACTCGTAGTGAATTGATTCAGTTAAACCTAAAATAATTTTTAACTCACAATTTCTCTATTCGAGCATATTTAATTATAGCATTCTATATCATACTAAAAAAGGGTATTTTTATACCGGTAATAATATGATATCTGATTCTGGTCCACTTTCGTTTTTTACAGATACAATGTTACAAAAAAAAAATCAAAAGATTCTTAAGCATTTCAGAAACCACTTCACTTGTACATATCAAGACAATCCTGTGAATGAATCAACCAAGCATTTTTTCCCCATTGCACTCTTTTCTTGAAACTTTTATACTGCATGGTATTCAACTGCAACTGGTTCTAGTCCAATTAATTGTCTGAACGAGTTTCAGCAGAGAAAACTTGTTTATATTTCAAGAGAACAGCAAAGCAGCAAAGGAAAAGTAAACAACTAGTGACGATCTCGTGATCGCGAAGACGTATTAAGAAAAATTGATCTTATCTCTAGGAATTGGCGGCGCCTAGGTACATGTATTTTTGGATAAGAATAAAAATAGCATCGTAGCTTCGAGTATTGCTGGTTTATGGTCATTGAATAGAAATTCTTTTTGTTTTTATTTATTTTAAAATATGCTAAAAAGTTGCACAATTTTATTCAAAAGAACAGAAGATCATTCTGTTATGTTTTCTTGGCGATCGATCATAGATAAGACTTCATTGCAAAGTAAATATAGGCCTCCAGCGGACTCTGTTTTGTGTGCAGCTCTCAGTTCCGTCCAGGACACGGTATACAGAAACAATATAATGTAAAACCGACTTACAGCTTCGAATATCGTAGAAAAGAGTCACCTAGTGACGTCAGCACTAATGCGGAATACGGACGTCACGTGACGTCAGAACGAAAATAAAGTCTTACAGTATACTTACAGTCTTGTACATTACCTTTTTTCTGTATATCATCTTACTTCCTTTACTTTATAACCCTTTAATCCCTCATGAGTCATAGGGCGGAAACAGTTGCCCTCCAGCGGACTCTGTGCGACAGCTCTCAGTTTCGACCAGGATCTCCCAGTTGTTGCGGCTTCTGCTAGTAGGGTTCTCCTCCACGTTGTTCTAGGTCTTCCGACTCGACGGGATCCCTTGTGGATTCCAGTCAAGGGCCTGTTTGGCTAGACTCGGGCCCCTGTGCTGAGAGTCGAGTCGTGATTCGTGACAAGTCGTTTGAGATGAAGAAAGTGACGTTTCAGTCGAATTATGACTTTCAGCATAGAGGCCTAAATTAAACTTACCACTTTCACTCTAGGCCCCTGTGCTGAAAGTCGTAATTCGGCGGAAACATTACGTTCTTCAACTCGTACGATTTGTCACGAATCACGAATCGACTTTCAGCACAGACATTTTGCACACAACTTCAGCTCCGATGACAATGCAATAAGGTATACTCATTATACCGTTAAATCCATGGCGGCCGTCTCAAGAGGACGGATTACTGTTTTCTTCACGGAACAAATTTTGCAATCAATTTTACAAATACTTCCGGATATCCTATAATGCTGAAATTTTGCATACAGCTTTAGCTCCGATGACAATGCAATATGGTATACTCAATATACCTTTAGATCCATGGCGGCAGTCTCAGGAGGGCGGATTGAAATATTCTTCACAACCCCTTCGACATGGGTATCAAATGAAAGGGTATGATAAGTAGAACACCATAAGCAATATAGTAAACTCAATATATCGTTTGGCCCATGGCGGCCATCTCAAGAAGGCGGATTACCATTTTCTTCACAACACCCGAGACATGGGTATCAAATGATAGCCAATATAGTATACGAAATATTCGTTTGGTCCATGGCGCCCATCTCAAAAGGGCGGATTACCATTTTCATCACAACCAGCGTGACGTAAACCAAATTTCAAGGAAGAAGAGCCTCTCGCACTTTCTGATTACCAAGAACGCGTTAAACGGCCGGCGCAACGCCAGTGAGCCTGCGAATGTATTTGCGCTTCGGCGCTGGGGACACGGAACCCTAAAATTTGTTCGTGGAGCCATAAGGTTCTGCGGAAACAGTTTACAGTGCTGACATCTAGGCGTCACATTTGCATGACAATTTATTAAGTCAATTTAAAATAGTAAAAGTAACATTTAAAATATATTTTTACAATTGTAGTTTCTTCTCTATGCATTTACTAATAAAGTTACAAAATAACGGATACAAAATAGTTTAGTTTTATAACAATTATTACAAAAGTATTACTGCAAAGCGAAATAAAGTTACAGAAGACTTACAACCAAGTCTTATTTCTTTTTGCCCTTTGGCACTGGTGGCACTGCGGGCGGCGGCGGAGGCGGAGGTAATCTTTCAGTTGGATACAGTTTCAGGTAAGTTTCGGCCATTTTCTTAGCAAGTAGCTTGCTGCGTTTCTTGCCGCCAATTAAAACCTTTTCGGTAAATCCCTTAACAAGGCCATTTTTCAAATCATCATCCAACTTCGCACCAAAATCGTTCAAGTACATTTGAAAATCTTCCGCTTTCATAAACTCCTCTTGTCCCAGGATATCCAGAATTTGTATAAAGAAATGCCCCATGTCCCGTTTCAATTTGGGCTTTTTCGGCTTTTGTGCCAAAAATCTAGCACGATTCAACAGTATAAGACCAAAATCAACCGGTCGTGGCGGCTCTGGAAACAATTTCCCCTTAAATATAATTTTCGCGTTTGGTTTATTTTGTCGAATTTGCATGGCTAAATTATAAACAGGCTCTGTCACATATGAAAATTCCCCGACCGAAAGGATTTGCAAATTCGCCTTCTTCTCATAATATAAGAGCAGCTCTAGTACATTGTCCGAGTTCCATTGATTCTGTGCTATATACAGTTCTTCTAGAGTTTGTGTTGATTGAACACCTTTGTTTATGATTGCGAAATCATCACTTGAAATGTAATTGTTCTCCAAATTCAATACACGCAGACATGGGGAATTCTTGATGAATTTCGACATACTTCTGGAGAAGCTCTCGCCGCATAGGCCAGCAAATGACCAATCAAGTTCCTGGATGAATTCGTTCTTTTGTAATCCACTGCAAATACGAACAGATGCATCCTTTTCGGGATAGTGTTCATTCCAGCCCAGCTTTAAGACTTCGAGGGATGTATTTGATACGAGCATGTTTTTCAGTTCGTTCGATGATCTGTTGTGGAGATAGTTGTGACTGATGTCCAAAAATTTTAAGTGGGTATTTACAGCAACGGCATTGGCTATAACAATACCCCCATTATCATGCAGATTGCAGTTGGATAGATTGAGATAAGTGAGGCTCTCTGAACGTTCAACACCGTCGGCTAGAACTTCTATGCCCCGGGCTCCAATTCTAAAATAATTTAATGTGTATAAGTAAATACTGAGGTAAACATTCATATATGTATATTAAAATTTGCTTACTAAGACTAGATTGATCACAACAGCTTGATAAATTCACCAATCAATAGTGAAATAGCAAATCTTTTTGGTCCTTCTAAGCGCGGGTGTCGTTTTACCAATCGGTCCCCCAACTACGTACTAAACATATCCAATGCTGCTTCACATTTGTAATCGAGTGAGAGCAGATCTATTGAATAATATGGCACCCGAATTTTTCTCGCAAGCTGAGAGCTGAACGTAATAATGTTGCGTACTGAGCAATGCAGCAGTCTCAGAGAACACGGGCACACGAAGAGAAATTCAAGGAGCTCAGAAGAAAAGAAAAGATAGTTTACAGATGGAAAAAGGAAGCCTGGGAGAATAAATTTGTTTGTGAACAAGAACAGTACAGAGTGCGACGGCGGCACCAGGCACTAAAGAGTCCGTGGTAGAACGCTATTCTTACTACGCTGAACATCTTCTTCTTCTTTTGGTGAAGTATTAGGCCCAAAAGTACCGAGCCCACTAGCTTGGCCTATTGTACTTCATTCATATAGCCAGGGCCGTAACGTGGATTTTGTGGGCCCTGGGCAAGACCTTCAAATTGGGCCCCCTCAATAAAAAAAATTGAGAAAAAACTTACCATGGCTATAGTTCCTGTTCTTTCACATTTTTAAAGTTTAGTAGGTATATCACTTAATAAATAAACACAAAATAAGGAATCTTTAAATTGGTCCTGTCCATATTTTTTGTAAATTTTTTTTTATTTTATATTTATGAAGAAAAACGAATTAAAAATTTATTTAAATTTCATTCTTCTTGCTTTTTTCTCCGCAAACTCATCAATTATATTATTAAAATCTATTTCTTGCACTATGTTAGATTCAATTGATATAATAGACAGGTTCGACAAACGCTGTTGTGAGAGCGACGATCTTAAATAGTTTTTAATTAACTTCAGTTTACTAAAACTTCTCTCGCAAGAAGCGGTGGTGACTGGTAGGGTTAGAAATATTCTTAAAGCAGCCACCATGTTTTGGTACGATTCGACTAATTCGAAATCATGTATAGTCTTGTAATATATTTAGAGGAGTGGTTTCTTTCAAATTTTCCACCAGCCCACATACTTGAAATTTAAAACTTTCATTCTCACAGCTTAATTCGTGACTATTCAAATCTTTATCATATTTTCTGGATAAATCTGCCGCCGCCTTTTGTAATTCAACAACGCTCATTGATTCTAATGACGAGCCAAAAAGAAAAGAAAAATCTTCACAATTTCTCTGTGAACCTTCACGGATGCACGATTTTTGAATGAAGAAGATTTATGAATGAAGTCACAAGAGACTTAGACTTCATTTGTGTCTACCAAGATAGAGGGTTAATGATAGAGGGTGAAAATGCTTGTTACTAGCCTTTTTCCCGGTATTTGCAAAATATAGTGATAGAACATGTTAAAAATCACTTCATTTGGTGAAAATTCAGAGTTTGAACTAAAATAGCCTGAAAATAAACTTGGTTGGCCAAAAGTACAAAAGATCATGATATATTCGTAAAGTTCAATTAAAACCCTTGCGATTTCATGTAAAACAAATTTTTTTGAGGTATACACATTTTGAGATATTTTAAGTTGAAAAAAATAAATGGTTAAAAAAAATTTTTAAAAAAAATTCTTTACATTAACTAAAAAATGTACTGAAAAGTAAAAAATAAAAAATATTTTAAAGAAAGCGTGAAATTTCAATTTTAATGAAAAGTTAATAAAAAGAATGGCGCATTTTTCATCAAAAATTGAAAATATAACTGTAAATCGCGTGAGATTTACAATAACCCTCAATTTTTTGCTTTGTTAATTTCAAATTCTAACAAAATTTTTTGATGAAAAATGCGCCATTCTTTTAATTAACTTTTCATTAAAATTGAAATTTCACGCTTTCTTTAAAATATTTTTTATTTTTTACTTTTCAGTACATTTTTTAGTTAATGTAAAGAATTTTTTTTAAAAATTTTTTTTAACCATTTATTTTATTTTCTACTTTTTAGTTTATTATATGTATTCCGCCATTTTATGATGGCAATTCTATTAGATTTAAAATTACGTCACACAGTTTACTGTATTCATTTGATACCCATGTCGTGGGCTCGGTGGAACATAATTGCAAAAACGGCCGCCATCTCGGAACCGTCTTCTTGATTTTTTTACAAAAAGGTCAGATTGCATTTAGTACTTATACATGATGAGTTGAACTCAAGTTGAACCCAAGTCTAACTACATGTAAACGGGAGTCGAGTTGGGTTAAGGTTGACTGAACTCGACTCAGCTCTGCTACCTGGGTTTAGTTGAAATTATGCATACGGACATGAGTTCAGTATTTGAGTAGTTGAATTTAGTTGACAGCAGCATCTCTGTGTTTGTTTGTGATTTTTTGTAACGTGTATTGCTTCTTTATTATCAACTCACCCTTAACTCAACTATTCATCTCATCATTCATACACATTAACCACCCGAACTGCGAGTGTGTGCAAAATTGGAAGTTGATCGGTTATATTTTCTACTTTTTAGTCTATTATAAGCTTTCCTCAATTTAGTGTTGGCCGCCATTTTGAATTTGGAATGACGCCACATAGCTTATTGTGTTCTACCTGTCATATCCTTTCATTTGATACCCATGTCAGAGGGACGCGGAGCACAATTTTAAAAATCGGGCGCCATTTTTGATCCGCCATCTTGATATTTTTACTAAATGGCCAGATTGCATTGTCATCCAAACTAAACGTGTATGCAAAATTTCAGCTCTATCCGAAATCGGGAAGTGGGTCAAATTTAACTTCCAAGATTTGACGACAAACAGTGTAAGTGTTGGCCGCCATTTTGAATTTGGAATGACGCCACATAGCTTATTGTGTTCTACCTGTCATATCCTTTCATTTAATACCCATGTCAGAGGGCCGCGGAGCACAATTTCAAAAATCGGGCGCCATTTTGGAACCGCCATCTTGATATTTTTACAAAATGGCCAGATTGCATTGTCATCCAAACTAAACGTGTATGCAAAATTTCAGCTCTATCCGAAACCGGGAAGTGGGTCAAATTTAACTTCCAAGATTTGACGACAAACAGTGTAAGTGTTGGCCGCCATTTTGAATTTGGAATGACGCCACATAGCTTATTGTGTTCTACCTGTCATATCCTTTCATTTGATACCCATGTCAGAGGGCCGCGGAGCACAATTTCAAAAATCGGGCGCCATTTTGGAACCGCCATCTTGATATTTTTACAAAATGGCCAGATTGCATTGTCACCCAAACTAAACGTGTATGCAAAATTTCAGCTCTATCCGAAACCGGGAAGTGGGTCAAATTTAACTTCCAAGATTTGACGACAAACAGTGCAAGTGTTGGCCGCCATTTTGAATTTAGAATGACGCCACATAGCTTATTGTGTTCTACCTGTCATATCCTTTCATTTGATACCCATGTCAGAGGGCCGCGGAGCAAAATTTCAAAAATCGGGCGCCATTTTGGAACCGCCATCATGATATTTTTACAAAATGGCCAGATTGCATTGTCATCCAAACTAAACGTGTATGCAAAATTTCAGCTCTATCCGAAACCGGGAAGTGGGTCAAATTTAACTTCCAAGATTTGACGACAAACAGTGTAAGTGTTGTCCGCCATTTTGAATTTGGAATGACGCCACATAGCTTATTGTGTTCTACCTGTCATATCCTTTCATTTGATACCCATTTCAAAGGGCCGCGGAGCACAATTTAAAAAATCGGGCGCCATTTTGGAACCGCCATCTTGATATTTTTACAAAATGGCCAGATTGCATTGTTAACCAAACTAAACGTGTATGCAAAATTTCAGCTCTATCCGAAACCGGGAAGTGGGTCAAATTTAACTTCCAAGATTTGACGACAAACATTGTGAGTAAAATAAAAGCGGGCGCCATTTTGGAACCGCTATCTTGATATTTTTACAAAATGGCCAGATTGCATTGTCATCCAAACTAAACGTGTATGCAAAATTTCAGCTCTATCCTAAACCGGGAAGTGGGTCAAATTTAACTTCCAAGATTTGACGACAAACAGTGCAAGCTAAATAAAAGAATTTAAAAAAGCTGTTTTTTTTTTTAAACGCCATTTGAACCATTAGATCTAAAAATTTCGCTTCGACAATGTCATAAATCGATTACATAAAATTTCCTATCAGAATAGTGTATTTTTACATTTTTTACTGTTCACTATTTGCAAATTTAGAAGAAAATTCAACTATTGTGAATTCTGACTTCGATAAAAACAAAATAAAAAATCGATTATAAAAATCAATAGAATCAACGAAAAAATCTTATATTTTGCAAAATTTGTTGTTTTTAAGTGCAGAAAACGCCAGTGAAGTTGAATTTAAAATCCGTGATGGGCGGGTGGACACTCATGCTGAGTTGGCATGGAATTACCCATATGTGATTTGGAATATTCATTAAAATACGAATGAAAATAATTGAGATAATTTTTTATCGGGGTTTCCTGGGCCCCTCTGGGCCCAGGGCCCTGGGCAAGTGCCCCTATTGCCCCTGCCTAGTTACGGCCCTGCATATAGCTAATATTTGTAGGCCGCAGACTGCTGACCTAGTGGCTTGTCGTTTAGACTTAACTGTTCGAGCAGGGCTTCGATGAACTGCCATAATGATCCAGGCCAACTGGGGCTTCCCGGGCTCCTGACCGCAGTATCTACTGCCTTCCATCTACAGGAAAGGAGTTCACGAAAAAGGGAGTCGGGTGTTCCCCGTGGGGCCCCCTTTGCCTTG
This sequence comes from Thereva unica, assembly GCA_949987705.1. NCBI lineage: Eukaryota > Metazoa > Arthropoda > Insecta > Diptera > Therevidae > Thereva > Thereva unica. Next base: position 156,748,609 of record OX465283.1, on the reverse strand, counting down.
GCCAGTGCCCGCGGATCGTGTTGAGCCCGTGTGGGTGGTCAGGTAAACATGACCCCCTCTTCGAAACTGTCATTAGATAATAACCTTCCACTTAGGTCCCTTCATTCTAAAGTCGAATATGGGCCGACGGTGTACAGTGGTGGGTTGAGGTTGCGCCTCGATGAGGTCGAATTATGCGCGAACGAAACTGAGATATTAGAGCGTTTCCTGAAAGCGCTAGTCTACTATAACTACGCTGATCAGCAACTTGGGAAAACATGTGTTCGTAAGGCTCAAGGTATGGGAACAGATCATTCACTCACATCTTGCCTTGAGATACCTGGGAGTGATCATCGACCAGAGGCTTAGGCCCTAGACCGACCGTCGCCTCCTGACGGCGAGGTTGGTTAGTTCAGTCTAACTTTACGGAATGTCAGTGTGGACAGCAGCGTTGAAAAAGACGGCCGACAGCGGAAAAATTAAGAGCGGCACTCAGATTAAGCTGAAAACAGAGATGTGCATGCGTACAGTGCGGGCGGTGCGTGCGGCGAATTTTCCCTGGCAGATGGCTGCGTGCTTGGGTTTAGTCTAGTCTTTCACCAATAACCAAAAAAATCTAAGCGGCGAGTGCATGTGTCTGTTGTGCGTGCTAGTGTTTGGGCATTTGAAGCTATGGCGAATGCGGCAATGCGGAAAATTTGGAAATAGACCAATTTTTGCGTTGCATGGGTTCCATCAAACATCCATCAGACTTCTCCTAAACGTGGCGAGATGCGTTATGAGGTAGTATGGGGAGTTACGACGCAGTTCTTGAGTGGAAATGGAGGATAAGGAAATACTTCCATCGTTTCGAGCACGATGGCTTAGCGCTGCGACTGGAATGACCAGGTGTCTAGGATAGCTTAGAGCAAGGCTTCTTTTATTGTGTGAATTTCGGCGAATATGGGCCGAGGCACTGAAAAATATACTAAAGAGGAGGATGGGGAGCGAAGATAGGTGAAGACAATTGGAAGGCACTTAAAGCCATACACAGTTAATTGAGGGAAGGAAAGGAAAGAAAGAAAGGCAAAGTAGCTCGAGGAGTATTAGCAGCTACAAAAAAGCTGAGCTAAGTCAGTCCAGGAGATGTTTTTAGTGTTGAGTCCCACATATGCAGGAGCCTGTCGCTTTTTACATTCCACGAAAGTAAATACAGGTGATTTAACGCAATAACTATACAAAATAAAAACTTCATGTCACACACTCGGTTACTCGCAAATTTACCCACCATACCCACATTATCCACCGGCTATGGCCTTGGCCCTCTACAGCTTCTTCTTTTTCTTGTTTACGCTCCTTTAATCCCTCATGGGACATAGGGCGGAAACAGTTGCCCTCCAGCGGACTCTGTTTTGCGCAACAGCTCTCAGCTCCGACCAGGATCTCCCAGTTGTTGCGGCTTCTGCTAGTAGAGTTCTCCTCCACGTTGTTCTAGGTCTTCCGACTCGATGGGATTCCAGTCAAGGGCCTGTTTGGCTAGATTTAGAATAGATAGAAAAGTCACTGCAGACGAACGCCTAGCAGACTTGTTAGCAAGTCCTAATCCCACCTCCCCGCGGTGCCCCCTGGGGTACTTCTTCGGAAGGAGTAACGGGAGACGGGCGAATGGCGAGCTCTCTGCGCCACAAAACAGAGTTTTAAGTCGGTTGGGCTGAAGGTTAGCAACCCGCTCCCATAAAAAAACACAATTGCTACGAATCGGCGAACAATGCCTCCTCTACAGCTTAATTGATCCATAAAAGTCCCATGATTAGGGGAGGAAGGTGAAGGTCCATCCTGATAGAGACTCCATATCAAGCTAAGACAATGTACAACTGGGTTTGCAAGGTGCCCAGCGGATATCGTTAAAAAACAGTGCTACAATCAAAATGGATTTGATTTTTCGGTCTGGCGAAAAAACGCGTCGGCCGGCGTTGTTATCAACACTGCAATTGTCTATCATCGTTCGTCCAACGTTGTTCGAAACTACCAAGAACGACGTTCTTTCACGAACTATGAACTAATCGATCAATCCTTACAATGTTTGGCCTAAAAATAACACGATATCTCATGTTTAACATAATCTCTGTGGTTACTAAAAGGCTAACAGCATAACAACAATACTATACAGTTAGTCATAATGATTCATTCAACCAATGAACACAACTTATAAATCCCCCATACGGGAATATACCACAATCTCTCAGGAAATTATTAAGAGTATCCAGAAATGTTCTTTTAAGAAATGTGATTTTCCATTGTAAAATTGTCATAAATCGATTATCGTTAATCGATATTACTTACAGGCAGTTTGATAAGTCCAATTTTTCTAAGACTCTGCCCCTTATTACCTCATTAAGAGTGATGCATGCGACTTCATCGAACTTATTATTTTTCAGAATTAGCTCCTTGATACGGGCAAGTGGTGGCCCAACAATCGCTTGACAAATGAAATATAAATTGACATTATTGAGACTATAGTCCTGCAATAAGATAAAATAAATGAGATAGGACTAAACTACTATCTTAACCAAATTACACTTAAATTCAATGGTGCTCCAGTTTTTAAGCTCTTTATTACAGATTGGACTGGTGCTGTTCTGTACATCTGACAATTCAATTGGTATTGTACGGCAGGTGTGATTTCTAGCTCCTCTATAAAATAGTATTATTTTTTATTTTAAGTTCACAATTAGATAAAAATTAAATACTATATACCAGGAATATAAATTTCCCCTCTAGCTATCTTCTCCAAGAACACTCTATCGTCTGGAACATCTACTACTGCTTTAACAACCTGCACCACCGATTTAACCGAGCTCCAAGCTGTCAGCCGTGAGTCCTTCGAGTCATAATATTCGCTTGAAGTTTCTGATATGTCAAGTGTAGACGATTCCTCCTCCTCGAAGTCCTCAATGAATATATCTGTTATTTCGGATTCCTCAGATCCAGTAAATTCAGTATTGTCTAAATTTTCGTCACTCATTTTTGCTTTTTGTTAGAATTAATTAATTTTGAATTTATGAGTGATTGTTGAATGAATTTGAGAAAACAGCAGCACGGCTACTATTGTACGATTTCTTATCAGACGTCAGAATTACAAGAAGGTATATGTTTGTGTTCCAATTGTTTTCTAGTTTTTGGTACAGCTTATGATTTCAATTAAAATCATTTAACTGTGAATTTCTGACAATCAAGTTCCTCAATACATAGCCCTTCATAGCAATATGGTTGTCAGCGCCATTTTAAATTTTTTTAATTTTGACAACAGGTTCATTTAAAGTAGAATTAAAACTGGAAACTGTTTCCACTTGTTTTTACGGGCTAGCGTTGAATGCTACCTGATTTTACTTGCCATTATCATATTCCCTGTGTTAACACAATTGCGTCCAATTTGGCCGACGACGATGGTACTCGTACTTACTTTCTTGAGTAAAAATTAAAGATGGTCTTACAACGGGCTCTGATTGAATCATAGTCCTCGGACATGTGCCGGGTAAAACAGATCAACTTCCAATGACTGGTACAATACAGTTAGCGGTGTATTGTCATTCGAAATTCAAAATGGCGGCCAACACAAAATGGCGAAAGACATGTAATTGACTAAAAAGTTGAAAACATAACCGATCAACTTCAAATTCCGGACATATGTATAGCTCACCAGGCAATATAATGCGACCGTAAAAAAATCAAGATGGCGGTTCCAAAATAGGGGCTGATTACCTTTTTCTTCACAACTTCCTCAGTAGGGGTCCGATTTAACTTCAAATTTTGCGTAGTTTGCTTGACAGTGCAAACTGACCATTTGGTAAAAAAAGTTCATCATGGCGGTTCAAAGTTGGCGGCTCATTTTTGCATTTGCGCTTCTCAACCCCCGACACGGGTTTCAAATGAAAGAGTGTGATAAATAAAATACAATTGGCGGTGTAACGTCATTCGAAATACAATATGGCGGCCAAAGCGAAATGGTGGAATATACAGGGTGTATCAGTGAAATTTTGAAATGGCTGGCTGTGGATAGGGCTTGGATAGACGAAAAAAATATCGTATGGGTGGGGGGGGGGGGGAGATTCGTTTAGCCGCTAAGGCGTTTTGAAATTACATATTACCCTGTATTTTTGTAACCCTATTAGCCCTAGCGGCTAAACCGTTACGATTCCCCTCAACCCCCCATACGACTTTTTGTTCGGCTATCTACCTAACAAACTCCTAGATTTCGTACCTTCTCAACACTGGCTAAAGGGACCCCATTTAAAGTGATAGCGGAGAGGTCAGGACGAAGAGTGGCAGAATGAGAGAAAAAGATGCAATTAGGTCGACCAGGAAGAAAAGGCGTAGGTCAGCAGCCAGCTCCTCCACACATCTTTGAATTTGATCATTGGGCGCTGAGGTATAACTAACTTTGCACCTCATCAGCGTACATATGAATCTTAGAATGTGTTACTACCGAAGGAAGATCGTTAATAAAGATGCTGAATTAGAGAGAGGATCCAGAATGGAATCTTGGCGTACGTCAGCACGAAGTGGAGCTATCGAGAAACTACAACCACCAAGTTTAACTCTCTGAGAGCGGTTGGTTAAAAAGCTTTGCAACAGTTTGATAGCAGAAGTAGAAAAATGGAAACGAGAGGAGGGATTCTGCCAAAGCAGAGTGATTAACGCTATCAAAGGTTTTAGAGAAGTCAAGCAGCAATTGGCAGCAAACCTGGTGAACGTCGAGAGAATTTCGGATATCAGTTGTAAGTTTGAGGAGTGCGGTTTCGCAGCTGTGATGCTTGCGAAATCCCGACTGCCAGACATTTATGAGTCGAAGACGATAGCAATACTCAATGATCTGAGTTGCTATCAGCTTTTCAAGAATCTTAGTCAGAAATGGAAGAATTCTAATCGGCCATCACCAATGAGTGGGCACGATTTTGAATCTTGTCGAGGCAGGCCAAGGTGGTTTTTGGGGCGCTTGCCCAGATATACGAGTTGTATTCAAGGCGGGGCCGAATGTAGGATTTGTAGATTGTAGCCAAAAGCGACTGGCTGAAGGAGGAACTTGGTTCTCTTGAGAAACCCAAGGCATTGGGAGGCTTGTTTGGCTATTTGGAATATGTGATCATTCCATTGTAGATCCTCCGTTAAAGTTACCCTTAGGATGTTGAGAGTTGAGTCAGCCGTTAGATTCTCTTTATCCACTGAGATAGGAGGAAGGTCGGTACAGTTTTTTATTGGAGATCAAACAGTAATTCGTTTTCGCGGCGTGAAATTCAACGCGAATTATTCTGCCCAATGAAGAATCGATTCGATATCCCGGTTGATCGAAGTGGACATCAGTTCTGCCGTGCAAAGGACAAATGACCTATACGCATTATAGTTCAAACTGGCTTTGTATGCATTTTTGGATGTAAAATATTTATATCCTAAAAAAAAATTTAAGACTGATTGTTCTTTTAGATTAAAAGTTGCCACCTTGAACATTGGGTTTATTTGGTTGGGTTTCATGTACTTTGAAAACTTTGATCGCGTTTTTCTCGAATCGGACTTTTTGCATATATGTATGTAGGTCATTTGCCCTTTGCACGGCAGATGTTGACGGTGGTAACGACAAGGTTTGGCACGTGCTTGTCTTATATTGTCGACGGAGTAAGAGAAATGCAAAGTACCGTCATCGGCGAAGCAGTGAAGTGGATTGGAGGAGATTGAGAGCAGATCATTAATGAAGATTAGAAAAAGTGCGGGTGAGAGAATTGATCCCTGGGGAACTCCGGCCGAAATGACATGTGGGTTGGATTCGACGCCGTCCAATACTACCTTGATTGAACGGCCTGAAAGAAAGCTCTTAATCCAGTTCCTTAGAACTAAGTGTATACCAATAGCTTGGAGTTTATTCAACAGAGGGTGACTTCGTAAATGCCAATAAACTTGTCAAAAAACAGTATTAATGCAGTCAAGTCAAAGTTCAGTAAAAGCCTAGACAAAGAGTGCGTTCCGTAATATACTGGGAGCACTGCGCCAGTACTACCAGTGGTAGTTTTGTCGTTCCGTTTTCACCAAACAGTGCCCTGTCGCAGTGCTCTGGGAACATTCATGACGTCATGAATATTCCCCTTTTTACTACTGGGACTACTGCTTTGAAAGAGGTAATGTGCTCCCAGTAGTTTCAACAGGTTTTGACAGATGTGTATTGTGGCTGTAAAAAATTTATTCGTGAGCAGAAAAATATGGAGGCGGAGCCAGTATACTGTGCGCTCGTTCCGTATAAAAAAATGTACTGCTTAGTTCAGTATAACTTTTTTAAACGGAACGTGCTTCGCAGTGCACTGGCATGACGTCTAAAATCACAGTGCTCCCAGTATATTACGGAACACACTCAAAGTTGTGCAGTTTTAAATTTGACATTTATGAAGTGTACTTTTTTTTACTTTTTTACAAAATGGATAAAAAAGTTATTCTAATCAGCTCTACAGCTGCAGAAAACATTAAGTGGCCTACAAATACAAGACAGGTCATGGAGGAAATTTTCAATTTACGTAAAACGCCTTTTCCTTTTGTCATTTTGCGTTTATTCCGCGCACTTTGCCGATCATAGCTATTCATGATGCCGGAATTCCCATTTCAATGCAAAGTTTTGGCGTTTACGATGCAATTATGAATACACTGCTTTAAAACTGTGACATTTATGAAGTCTTAACTTAAACCGACTGCTTAAATTTTACATTTACGAAGTCACCCAGAGCTGGGTGCCATACTCTGTCAAAAGCCTTTGAGATATCTAGAGTAACCAGACCAGACTCACCAAAGCTGTGAATCCTTTGGTTGATACGCTCGATTAAACACACAAGAAGATCGCCAGTAGACGCTTTTTGGTCTGAAGCCATATTGCCTGTCGTGTATAATTTGGTTGAATTCTAGATATTTCATCAGATTTTTATTGATTATATTATGCGTCGTATTGATATATTAAGCATTGCCATAAACTGTACTCAGGGGCGGCGCTTTCATAGGTGAAAATGGTGCACTTGCACCGGGCGCAATTGGATGGAGCATTTTAAAAAATTGAGACAATGTTCCCGTGCCTTCATTTTTATTAATTAAAGGAACTGCACATAGTGTTTGTGTGTTTTTCCTTTGTCCTTTGCAAGGTGTGACCAATCAATTCCATTTCGTTCGCCTGTTGTCGTCGCTTATCTTTGGCCGGCACGATGTCATATTTGCAGTTCACACTAGTCGTGCTAGATAAAAAATTCGGCGAGAGACACCTGGATCGCATCTGTTCTGCAGTTGTTGAGAGTGCCGAAGTTGTTGAAAGCGCTTTCTTTGTCCAAACAGTGAGTTCAGTGACCACCGATTATACCTTGAAATATGAAAGCAACGACATAGGTACCTTTATTATGGTCTATAGATTAGCCGAACCCAGGATTCTGCTTAAAATTGCCTGGGGAGAAAAACCAAAAAACATCCTGGAGTACATAGATGATAAAGTTGGTAGATGTGTGAAGAATGGTGGCAGTAATCAGTACGAAGCCTCAAAAAGCAGCATTAGCGGGAGAGTTTTGTAAAGTTAAAGCTCAAGCAAACCTACCACAAAATTAAGATCATGAAGCAAATACTGACTGGACACAGGCTTTCATAGGTGCAAATGGCCCAGTTGCACCGGGTGCAATATAGGAAATTAAGATTTTAAGAAAATTAAAACTTCGAAAAAAAATTTAAAAAGTGTGCCCATGCCTTCACAAAGTGTTTTTGCCTTTTTCCACTGCTCTTCATTGCTATAAAAAAATGAACAGCTGATGGGGGCACAATATGGCATACTGCACCGGGCGCAACCAAATCAAGCGCCGTCCCTGACTGTACTTCGGTAAAGTCCTGGCGTACCTTAAAAACTAATTGATGTAAATTTTGAAATACAAAAGCACATTGCCTTTCCATTTTTACTCCTACATTATTTAAATTGATTACAAAAACAATTCCACTTACAAGAAAATCTAATATACAATATTAATATTGAAACATCATTTGACAAAACAAGTTTATAATTTTCTAGAAATATTATGACAAAACAAGTTAGTTATTAATTAATTTACAAGAAACAATTCACAATTCTTCTAATTAAATTTCACAATATTCATACTAAAATATTCGAAACATATTTACGTCCTTATTAATTAATTCTCTGATGATAAAAAGATACGGCAAGATATTAAAAAAATATGACTAACACAATATTATTTTCAATATAATTAATGGAGTTCAACCTGGTGTTTCCCCGTTTCATTCAGATCTCATTTAAAGTCATAATTGGTTTTTTCGGACAAGAATCACAAACAACAAAATGATTTTGCGGTGAGTGGATTGATGGTGGTGCATCCATTTGCAAAAATGCATTTCTGCAAGTTGTGCAATCAAAATGGGGGAATTATCTATGGAATTTTTACACACACAAGTTTCATGTTACTGCCCAGTAGGTATGCTGCAGCTTTCTCTCAAAGAGCTTTTTTTTTTTGATAATAAAAGATTGTTCCTTTTTTGTTGCTGTTTTGCTTGTAGGAATACAAATTATTTCTTAGGTGTATGACGACAGGTGAAACACCTGAGAAATATTTTTCTTGTAGTTTTGGTAATTTATTTACATTATTTTTTTGTGGTGTTATAAATGACTAACTTCAAAATTTTTGGCTTTTTTAACTGAAAACTTAGGAAATTTTTAGTGTTAAATATCTGTGATTTTCTAAGAAAGTTTATGTATTTTTTTTTTTAGATATACCTATAAGATCAGTCGCCGCTGGCCGCAGGAATCCCTCGATCTTGTGTATTATAAAAATCGAGAAAAAGTTTACCACTACGTCCAAACAGCTTTTATGGATATTGTGCTGGACACCTTCTGTATATTCTAGTACAACTCCACTCTTGGCGCTGGAGGAGAGTTTCTCAAGATAAAAGACCGGCGTAAATAAACTTCTGACCAGTCTTTAGTTGATCGTCTTATATACTAGTTCACAAAGTATCTCGTGCTGTGTGTGCCACGCATGCGTCGAAGATTAAAATTTTCAAATTTTGTATAAAATTTTTTCGGTGTTTTTTGTTTTTTTTTTTTTTAAATAATAATAATGTTTCGTATTGTGCCATTATTTTTCTTCATTGTTATTATTATTAATTCTGTGAATTCTCGTAAGTGTTTTTGTTAATAAATAGTTTTTTGTAAAATTTGAAAGTGAGAAACAAAAACGTTATTTTTTTTCTTGGTGTTTAGAAAATAGTTGTACAACTCCTACTAGAGAATCAGGAACATGCGTCCAATTAGAAACCTGTGTGGGTATTTACAATGGATTATTACTTAATGGCGGTAGACTGCCACCAAAGGCTGCTGATTTAATTAAAAGAAGCCACTGCAATTACATAAATGGAAAAGTAAGTAATAAGTAATTATTTAAAAAAAAATGCTATATGAATTTCTGTGGGTATTTCTAACACTGCATCTACACATTCTATATTTTTTTACCATCACCATATGGCTTAAACTGTCAAATGTTATGGTGGTGGGCAAGTCATGGCGAAGTTTTCATATGAAAAAAAGTGGCACATCTTCAGAAATATTTTCAAATCAAATACTTATTTTTTTAGAATTATAAAAATGCGAACTATTAAAACTACCCAATACAACTAAATTTTAAGCAATCCGCCATAATTATTTGAACAAACGTCAAATTATGGCCAAATTCATGGCAGATTTGATGGTCGGCCATAAACGCTTTCCATCAAGTTTGCCATAAATTCTTCAGATCTTTTCTGATCCCATTTGCCTTGCTCTGTGTTTTTTGAGCCTGCTCTGGGTTAGACAGCTGCTCCCAGAGTGTGAAATCATTGTTGCGGGTGATTTCAACGTTCATAATGTCAATTGGCTAAATTACTCTAATGGCACCAGTGTTTCTGGCAAAGACGCCAAGATCTTTACAGACCTAAATAATTTGCACCTAATCGTGAGCTGTGCAACGTGAGTTCCGGACGTTGAAGGTCACGGAACCCATCTGCTTGACCTATTTCTTACTTCCCATCCAACTCGATACTCCGTCGAAGTTAGCTCGCCCCTTAGTAACTCGGATCACAAACTAGTCAGCGCTAATTTCCCATATCCATCTTCTACTCCAACCAACGCAGTTCCTAAAAAAACTGTCTGGCACTATGGGAAAGCCAACTGGTTGGGACTTATAAGCTTTTTTCAAGCCACACACTGGAATTTGTGTTTCCGCAGTGCCAGTGCGAACTATGCCGCTTCCTGTATTACTAAAATAATACGGGCAGGAATGTGTTTGTTCATTCCTCATTCTACCATATCTATAAAGCCTAGGCCAAATGGCTGGTTCAATGGGGAATGTAGGAACGCAATTCAAGCTAAGGAAGCCGCTTATAGAGCGTACAAACATTCCCCCAACGAGTCACTTCGGCGTGAGTATATCAAGTCGAGAAACTCCTGTATCATCCATCCTCCTCCATAATCAGGAAGGTCAAAGCATCATTTGAGAAGTAAGATCCTCAACACCCACGTAGGCAGCAAAAACTTGTCCTTGGTCTTGGAAGTTACCAAGCCATTAAGAAGAATTTTACCTCTTCCTCAACTCCTCCATTCATTAATGGAAAGGAGGTGATAACAGAAAGCAAATCCAAAGCCGATTTACTGGCATCTCTGTTCGCCTCAAATTCTTCGTTACCTGAAGCTGATACGTCACCACCGGTCCTCGATCGCAACACCCATTCAATGGACGGAATTTTCTTCAGGACACGAGAGGTGTATAAATGTCTCAAAGAGCTTGACGTCAATAAATCCACTGGCCCCGATAATATTCCCCCTATGGTACTCAAAAAGTGTGCCTCACCCTTGGCTAAATCTCTGCGCAAACTTTTTGCCTTGTCATATTTCTCCGGAGTTTATCCCAACTCTTGGAAACTAGCTCATGTTCAGCCCATTCCCAAAAAAGGTGAAGCCAGCCACCCTTTAAACTACCGCCCAATAGCAATAACTTCTGTTCGCTCCAAAGCTATGGAGACAATAATCAATAGAAGGTTGATGAAATATCTGGAATCTAACCAAATTATTCACGACAGGCAGTACGGCTTTAGACCAAAAAGGTCTACTGGCGACCTTCTTGTGTGCCTGACTGAACACATCAACCAAAGCATCCATGGCTTCGGTGAGTCTGGTCTGGTTGCTCTAGATATCTCCAAGGCCTTCGGCATAGTATGGCATCCCGCTCTGCTGTCGAAACTCCAAGCTATTGGTATTGACTGAGTTCTAAGGAACTGGATTGAGAGCTTTCTTTCTGGCCGTTCAATCAAGGTAGTATTGGATGGCGTTGAATGCAACCCTCATTCCATTTCGGCCGGCATTCTCCAAGGGGCGATTCTCTCACCTACTCTCTTTCTTATATTCATTAATGATCTGCTCTAAATCCCCTCCAATCCACTTCATAGTTTTGCTGATGACGGTACTTTGCGTTACTCATACCCCTCCGACCACACAGGACAAGCAAGTGCCAGACCTTGTCTCCTTGTACGCGAACTCATGTCCAACTCTCTTAACGCGGACATTCAACTCATTCTTGATTGGGGCCGCAAGAATCGTCCCAGGTAGAAATTTGAACCGTCAGCCGATAGTAACAAACGGCACACCACTGGTACAGTACTGTCGTCGACCGTCTTTTTACGACCGTAGGGACAACCGTCGGGCCACGGTTGTTCAACAGTCGGCGTCAACTGTCGACCACTTACGATCTTCGTCGACCTTCGACAACCGTTGTGCGACCGTTGTCTTACCGTCGTTTACTGTCGTTGATAAAACGATTGGGAAACAGTTATTTTTCACTGTTTGACAACCGCTGGAACGTTATCGCCTGAACAGTTGTTTAACTACATAACTTATGTCGCTTAGACAATTGAGTCTAATGAATAAAAACAATTGAATCATCTTATAAATAAATTTATTGGCTAATGTATTAAAGTACTTTAGGATATAACAAAGAATTTTGTAACTTTTTTTTGTTTTGAAATTAATAATTATGATTATTCTACAACACTTGTTTTGTTCATTACAGTTTTGATAACTTAAAGAAATAGCTTTTAGTGCAATAATGTTACAACAATTTTACGATCGCAAATCGTCAGTAGCATACATTTATTTAATATCTCGGAAACATGATAGATTCTTGACCATCATAGAGTTACAATAAAAAACGATTGGTCAAGCAGTAATGCCAACGGTTAATAAACGGTATAAATCAATGATTAAACAACGGTTGAAATCAACGGTCAAACGACGGTTGAAACCAATGTTGGCCCTACCGTTGTAAACTACGGTTGGGCCACGTGTAATCAGCCTCACATCCCGACGTTCCACAAACCGTTGATGTCAACGGTTCGCCAATGGTTGCCAACGGTGGCCCAACGGTGTGCCGGTTGTAAATTTCTACCTGGGGTGTCGAGTTCAATGAAACCAAAACTAAGTACTGTCTATTCTCCACTAAAACCTGCACCAACCTTCCCTCCATTTCAGTGGGCGAGGATAATATAACAGCTGATCTATATCTTAACATCCTCGGCGTGACTCTATCCAACGATTTCCGATGGAATAATCACATACTCCAAGTCACCAAACAAGCGTATCAATGCCTCGGCTTCCTTAAGAGATGCAAGTTTCTCATTCATCCAGCTGCCTTGGCTACAATCTACAAGTCCTACATTCGGCCACGCCTTGAATACAACTCGTATATCTGGGCGGGCGCCCCTAAAACCACCTTGGCTTGGCTAGACAAGGTGCAAAACCGCGCCATCAAACTCATTGGCGATAGCACCCTTTGCATTGATCTTTTAAGCCACCGTAGGAATGTAGCAGCGCTCAGCAAGTTTTACCGCTATTTTCATAGCAACTGCTCCACTGAAATCAAAAACCTCCTGCCTACACGGCAATTTTTTTCCCGCAACACAAGACTAGCGAACTCGGCTCACCCCTTCACCCTTCAGCCCTCCCCTTCACGCACATTACGGTTTAGCAGTTCGTTTATAAATAGAACAACTCGATTGTGGAACTGTCTTCCGCAGTCGGTATTTCGGAACTCATATAACATTTCAGAGTTCAAACGCAAGGTTCATCGACATCTACTCATTCACCCCCCAGACCCCTAACCTATCCTATCTCATCTTTCCTTCAGATCAAGCTTACTACTATACATTGCACCATGACTTGTACGACATGACGGACTAGTAGTACAAAGGGTGACTCCTGAGCTTCATCTTGCCACAAAAAAAAATTGAGCTTCTCAGCTCTGCTCTGAACTTTTTTAAGCAGTCAACACGAACACACCTAATATAAAATCCATTTATCCAACGACAATATAAATTTGCATTTCCAGTTTTTATTTGGATTAAAAATGCAAAACTTCTTAAGTTGAAGATTTTATTATATTAATTTTAAGAAATTTGAAAAAAAAAAAAACACACACACACATTTTTACATAAATAACAATTATAATAAATAATGCAGGGTGTAAACATGCATGATTTACTCTTAAGGTTAATAATATCACCTGACCTTTTCTATACATATTTGTTTACATCTCTCACTTACCTCTTCACCAACTAAATACATACATTGAACTTGACTGGTATTTTTTAAAAAGGGTGAGGAAGGAAGATATATGTATATATGTATGTAGTTAATTGGATAAAAAAAAATTATCATTAAAAAAAAACTGGTTTTGTGTCGCTTCAGAATATAACTTACAATTTTGTTTACATCGAAAATAACTTTGTGTAGAGAAACATGCATATATACATATATGTACATGCACACATATATACAAAATGGTCATTTATTAAAGGTGAAAATTGTTTTTGGGTTTTGTGTAAACCAGATTTATTTATATTTTTTTTTAAAAAAATTTTTGTTGTTTCTAAGTAAACCATAAATAGTAATTATTTATTTAGAAATATTTTTGTTTTGATATCATTTTTAGTTTACCTACACACATACAAAGTAAAATAATGAATAATTAAATAACTTTGTAGAATGTTAGAAGCATTTTCCCGCCATTAAAAAAAGAAAGGCCAATAGCATTTGCTAGTTTAATAGAATGTTGTAAAATAGTATTTGATTAGAAATATCAAGGCCAAGTAAGATTATTTACGATTCACGCCTTCAAGTACATATATGGAATTTATAATCATGCATTACCGTCATTCGGTAATTTTTCATCCGGCGTATTCTATAATACGCCAAACGTCAAATCTAAAAAAAATTCCCTACGCGGGTAATCCGGCGAGTTGTAGAATCAGCATGAATAGTTTAAAAACTACTAAAACATACGCTTTTATTTTAAAATGAACCAAAAAGTAAAAAAATAATTTTGAATGTAAAGTTTTTATTCATTTCTTGTTAAGGGGCGCCTTGTCGGGGGCACAGCAACCTATTTGTTTGGTCTATTGTGCCATCCCTGTCTTTAAAAACCATCAAGGTTAAGACTTCTAAGGTTGTCCAAAACTGAATAAGGGTTTCTGTCCCAAATCTCCCTGGGAGTAGGGAAGTCACGATGGAGGAGGCTCAGTCTCTTCCTCGCTGCAGCCTCACAGTGCAAGTGCTCCGTGGTTTCGGGAGCTGTCCCGCAGAACCGACAGCCAGAGTCGCCCACCAGATCTATTTTGTTAAGATGGTAGTTAAGCGAACTGTGACCCGTTAGGAGCTCTGTTATTATTTTAAGCTCCCACCTCTTGAGATTTAAAAGTTTGCCCGCTTTACCTTTATCGATTTGGATGAATCTTTTAGAAGAAGAAAGAAACATCTGGTCGACCCAATTTTTTATGGCCGTTTTTACGTGACAGCTTGCTAAGCTACAGAAAGGTTCCGGACCGATAGGCGATGAGTTTGCGTCTACACTGCCAGGCTGTCGGCAATTTCATTACCAATGTGACCTTCGTGGCCCGGAATCCACATCAATGTGACACTGTTTTTCCTGCTGAGGAATTTCAAAAATTGGAGACAATCCAGGACAGTCTTTGATGACACCCTGTGTGATTTAATGGCCAGTAGTGCAGCTTGAATGTTCGAGAAAATAACAATGTTAGAGCTATTTGGAGCTCTATTAATACAAGTCTGAGCACACACCTGTATGGCGAGTACCTCAGCCTGAAAAACAGTGGGGCCCAGAGCCAAGGATATTCTGCTCCTTGGGCCATAAACACCCAACCCTACTCCTTGATCGGTTAACCGTCCGTGTACCAAAAGGCCGTGCTTCCTCTAAAGAGAGGCCTGCCATGTTGCCACTCTGACCTACTTCGAATAATCGTCGTAAACGGTTTGTCAAAGTCAAATGTGGCGGCAATGGTATCAGACAAAGATATCATTGGCTCCAGGTTCAGCTCCTTGAGGAGCGATAAATGATCCAGAAGGTCTTTTGGCTTAAAGGAGAATAGCTCCAGTAGACGCAGTGCCCCCGCCAGAGCCTCTTTTTTCACCATTAGGTGTAGCGGAGGGAGGTTCAGTAGGGCCTCTATAGCCGCAGTCGGACAGGAGGCTATTTGGTTGTTTGTATTGCATTGCTAGTAAGGTTGGGATGGTGGAGAGAGTCACCTTCTTGTTAAAAGATGCTTCTCCTGCCATCAGCCCAAAACTGCAGTGTTCACCATCCTGATAACGTCATCTCTGTGAATTTTATGCGGTGCACTTTGTGGAGTATTCTCCACTCCAAGACTCCGGGTCTTGTTTTGGACCCTATCCTTTCAACATAATGCCAGTGGGGTCCTCTGTTGCTATCGGAAAGTTCCCGATTATAAAAAGGCTGCGCGTCAGCTTGTTCCCGTCTACAGCAAAAACGCTTGCTCCTTCCAAGGCTTAAGGCGGCCCATCATAGAGGGCGCACCGACCCCTACTGCTGTTCTAAGCCCTGAGCCAATTCGGCTACCGCCTCCAGAAGACTTCCTTGCACGGTAACTAGATGTTTCGTGGTCAGAAGGGTCTCCGGATTGTTAGTCGCAAGCACTCCAATTCTGGCACTTTCCGTTATTTGACAGAGGGTCGGCTTTGGAGAGTCGTTCTAGACTTCATTATGGGTGAGTCCGATTTTTCTGGAGGCTTTTCAAACCGTATGGCCAAAGCCTTCCCATTTTCGCCAGGTTATTATGCCCTAGAGAACATCCAGATGATCTAACCCTCTTCTTATTAAGAAAAATGGTATCCCTTTCTTTCTCGGGGGCCGCGCAGTCCCTGCCAGCCTCTACACGGGAGTAGCCAGCTTCCAGATTTCGCATAAAACGTTTACGGACTGCGCCACCCCGTCTTCAAAAAGCGGCCTCTCCGATTAGGTGCCCTTACTTCCGTAGGAGATCTAAGGAGATCTCCCAATGAAGGAGTGATCTCAACGCACTTCAACCCTGGGTTCACGGGCTCAGACTGCCCTCCCTGAAGAAGAATCCCGAAAACTTTCCTTCACCTGTACTACATTCGGCACCTTGAAAGACTACATTCGGCACCTATCATCTTATCACAAAAAAATGACGCCTAAAGCGACCGCTCCACTCGCTCTACCCTTGGGCCGGCGCTGCACATACGTACGCTCACACACACACATACTTCTTGTCAAATTTTTGCTTAAAATGCTCCTGGGGACCTTGAAAAAATAGTATCCACTGGATAACAACGAATTTAATTTTTTTTTCTAGCATTACATCTGTTGCGCTGCAAGGCATCTTGGCGAAATGACACCATCACCCCAAGATTTTTTCGTAATGTCAGATAGCAACGAAATCGATGCTGGCAGCACTGGCTCAATTATAAATCATACAAACCTGAAACTTCTACCAACTCAATGCGGAAGAATCAATCAAGACAAGGTTTCAGGTGGCAACGAGACCAGCTTATACGAGTTCCCATGGATGGTTTTACTAGAATACGAACTAAGTACAGGAGGAAGGCAGTTTCAATGTGGCGGCTCTCTAATATCTTCAAGATACATTCTAACAGCAGCTCACTGCGTAGTTGGCATAAAAGATAAATTGTAAGATGATGTTGATGATGATGATGTTTTATATGTTCTGTACTTGACGCTGACAGATTTATTTTTTTTGGTTATATTTTAGAATTTCCGTAAGAATTGGAGAGCACGATACTAGAAATGATCCAGACTGTGATCTAGATGATCCAACAGATTGTGCAGCACCAGTTCAAGATATTGGCATTGGCGAAGTCATCACTCATGCCGAATATAACAGTCCTCGATTTGCTCATGATATAGCTCTTATTCGGCTAGAGCGAGAGGCAGTCATCGATGGTGGTAAGTACTAGTTTAAGCTCATATTTTTTTAAGCTTTCTAGTATGCTACATAGTGTTCACTTGATTAATGGTCTCTCTCTATCTATCTATCTATCATCTGACTTCCTGAATGGGATTTTTTTACATGAATTTCACCCATTCATCTTGTGAGACGTTAACTACAAGATTAAACACTATTTTTGTTGTTGTTTTTATACCATTCTTAAAATGTGAATGGTATAAAAGGGGGAATTTTCGGTTGGTTCATTTTGGATACGATTGAAAATAAAAATTTCCAATATTGAATAGAAAAAACCCCACGAAAAATGATGTCAGAATTTGAAAAGATCAAAAAAAATAAATAAATAAATAAATATTCATTGAGTGAAATGAGAAGAATCTTTACACCTTATATATTTTTTTTGGGGATTTATTCTGTCGCCGCCACTACACACCTATATTTTTATGAGAGTTTTTGATATTGAGGGGATTTTTCATGATTATTTACCTTTTATATTTCGCAACATGTTAAATATTATGTGACCAAAGTAGTTATTAACTACTGTAGTAGATGCAAGATGTATGGCGTGGCGCTAATTTTGCTTTTTCAAGGTTATAATTTAATATTCGATGTCATAATAGGTACCTATCACGCCTCAACTGTTGCTCGTTATGTTATGTTTGGAAGTAGTAAGCAAGTGTTACAACTAGTTCGTCTTTTGAGAAGTCGTGGACGACCAAAACCCAAAGAGTCTCAACATCGTTCTTCTTATCATTTCGCCGATAGGTCTGCTGATCCTGAGAGAGGGAACCTGTAACACTGGTAGCCCGGAAGACACGGCTATCAAAACACGGCAACATCGTCTCATTTTTCCACGGAGTCACACTACTAAAATAACTTATGAAAGTTCCTTACAAATTGAAAGTTCCTTATAAAAAGCGTTTTTACTATAACGAAATTCATTGATAAATTTCAACGGGCTTAACAATATCTTATCAATGCAGTTCAAGTAAGACGCGATTGCCGGCCTACGCCTTTTCTTCCCCATTACAAATCAAAAATTTTTGTAATATTTCCCAGTCTTATCTAATACTGAATGCTGCAGCTTGATACTACTATTGAGAACTTTTCAGTTAAGTGAGTTCGTTCTTATCATCTTTTATATTCCTAGCGTATTCTAAAAAAATTTCAAGTTTTCGTCACTTTATATTCTTGATTCCAAGTCTCAAGTTAACATTATTTGCGTGCAACAAACTTTTTGTTTATTCTTTTTTGTTGTTGTTGTTGTTTTTCCTTTTACTAGCATAGGCTAGTGCACCCAAAGGGGTTCCTTAATGAACTTGGCAATTTACCCAATTTATGTATTGATTGATGATTAAAACAACTTTTTTGAACACGTTGAATGCCATGGGGGTCACCGGTGACCGGCA
The DNA here is from genome assembly GCA_949987705.1 of Thereva unica. Lineage (NCBI taxonomy): Eukaryota > Metazoa > Arthropoda > Insecta > Diptera > Therevidae > Thereva > Thereva unica. The sequence goes on along the minus strand of OX465283.1, from coordinate 156,729,902 downwards.
CTGAGTTTGTTCGTAGCGCCGTGGGGGTCACCGATGACCGGCGAAGCTAAGATTACTAGAAACACAAAATTGCAGTAAATGTTCAATAATTTTAATTTTTTCAATTTTTTCATGGTTTCTGAAATGGTGTAAGGGATTTAATGCAGTGTAGAGCAAACGGAAAAAGTTTTATTTATTCAGAGGTGCGGCAAAAGTCCAGCAACGGTCCGATATTACCTGAATGGTAGGTTTACGTGAAAAAAGTTTCGGACAAAAGCTGCTCAACTTGAAGGGTGGAATCGTTTACACACAAAACTAGCTCCTACCTCCACACCCACTCGCAGGGGGTGGGGTGAATCTAAAATTTCAAATGGCAACCCCGGAACAATTTTTATCCGAGCACCCTCAAAAAACATCAAAAATCAAAATTATTCCCCAAAAATCATCTCATTTGGGTGTGCAAGTAGGTTTGGAATAAAAAAAATTTCGGACCAAAGTTTGAATTTTTCTTTGGAGAATCATAATCCTTAAGAAAAAATAATAACTGCGATTTGAAGTTTTAGATTGACTAGAGCACTGACAAGGGTGTCATTTGTTATTATAAGATAAAGTAATGGCAAAAGTAGGCATCCTTGTGCTACTCCTTGTCCTTACATTATGCAGAACTCTGCGTTTGGAACTTTTGTATAGATCTTTTATCGTATGATTTTATCCTTTATACTTTTCTGACTCATTTTTTAATTTCTATTTAAATTTTATTGTGTTAACATCTCATGGTTATCTCGGTTTTCGGTATTTCAACATTGAATAACTCTTAACATTTTTAGCCGATGTCAATAAATGTATACACGGTTCTGAAACGCCATTCAGTTTCATTTTAAATATGACTCTGTTTTAGCTAAGAGGCTAAAATTGTAGCGCTTTACATTGCAAACAATCGTTCAATTGTGAAAATTGTGAGGCCTAATGTAAAAAACATGGGAGAAAACGGCGCCTTTAGACAACACAATTTGTAGTTTGGTGAAGAATTTGTTTGAGTACGGGACTGTTTAGCCTGCCAGCGTCCCAATCGAACGCGTCAGCGACGATCCAATAAAGTTGTTTAAGCGATAAGAGAGAGTGTTGCCGATAATCCAAATGTGTCGTATCGCCGCCGACCGCAGGCATTAAACATCTGTGGAACGACTCTAAGGAGGATTATGACGAAATATTTTCATCTCTTCCCATACAAAATACAGCCATTGATTGACGAAGGTCATTTTACACTCTCTGGCGAAGTCAATAAACAAAACTGTTGTATTTGGGAAACAGAGAGCCCAGTTTTCTCCAAAGTTTGAGAAATCCTCGACGACGCACCCTGTCGTTGGATGCTGGTGCACTTTGTGCGTCCGCAATCGCGTGAAAAAGGTCCGACGAACCTATTTGCTACAAGACGGCACACCTTGCCACATCGAAGACCATTGACGAACTCAAATGCGCCGAAGTAGCTGCTATAACGAAACTGTTTTGAAATTAAGGGTAGAGAATTTTCTAAATAATTTTCTTACTCATTTGTCAAAATCGACTTAAAGCAAATGGTCGCCACAAATTGGTGCGAACTGCAGAAGTCAACGAAAAGCTCACCATTTTTGCTAGTAACTCGGCTTATTTCTTGATTTCCAATTTGGTCTACAAGGTCGGGTTTGCTAAGGTCGTGCGTTTAACTCACCCATCAAAAAATAAGGCCCTTTTTGGAACAGAGCGAATAATCTCATTCAGCTAATGGTTGCTGATTTCCTTGATGAGTATTATGCCAACGCCACTCCTCCAGTTTTCAGATTTGTTCCTACCAGAATATGAAAAGGATATGCCATTACTTACATGACTCTTTTTTATTAACATTACTCTTTTTTATAACATTTTCAAACTAATTCCTATTTTTTTTCATTTATTTCCAACAGATGGTGTAGCTCCACTTTGTCTTCCAATATCAACCGCTGCACAAACTAAGATACTTGATAAAGTTACAGTAGCTGGATGGGGTGTCACAGAAACACGTAAGAATAATCACTTATTTACTTCTATTTCAAAAATATGTACCTTTAATCATAAACCTATAATATTGCAGAAAAACAATCACAGATTTTACTAAAAATAACTGTACCAGTAATAAGTAATCAAGTCTGCCAAAGTACATTTAGCCATCATGTATTAGTATCATCGAATCAACTTTGCGCTGGCGGTGAAACTGGTATTGATACCTGCGAAGGAGATTCTGGCAGTCCATTATTCTTCCCTGGACCAGCACATCCGAATGGCTTTAAAAATATACAATTTGGGATTGTTTCAGCTGGTGCTTCATATTGTGGAACGGAAAGAAATTATCCAGGTCTTTATACAAGAGTAGCGTCATATATGAAATGGATACTCGATCAGTTAAAGCCATAATAATTTAATAATTTTAATTTATAATTTTTAATTAAGTTATTTAATGTGATATTTATAAAGTTATATATTAATAAATTATTATAAAATTTATAAGTTCAATTAAGTTAGTTCAGCTGGAATGGAAAGAGGTTCTGGATCGATGTCAGAGCTGGAGAGAGATTTCTCGATATCGAACCGACAATTATCGCTGGAAAATGGAAAAGCGCCGGGAATAGATGACCAAGTAACGGCTGAGACGATCAAAGCCGGAGGTGATGTCTTATCTCCAACGACTTCATGTCCTTAATCCTTATAACACACATATATGGCATTCGGATCGTGTCCCTTCGACATAGAAGAAAGCGATCGTTCGTCCAAATTTTGAAGAAAGGCGACAGTCGAGAATGCAAGAATTATCGCAGTATTAGCCTTCTTTCGATCGTCGGCAAAGTATTTACGAAAATCATGCAATCGAGGCTACAGAAACATCGAGAGCAAACGAGCCGGAAGGAACAAGCGGGATTTAGATCACATTGAAGATGCATTGATCAAATATTCGCACTAAGTCAGCTAATGGAAGAAAGAATTCGTTGCGGCAAATGAACTGTCGTCGTTTTCATCGATTTCAAATCCACTTTTGATTGCATCGATTGGAACAGCTTGTGGAGAGTCTTGGAAACCGAACGACATGCCATTAAGAAGCATCAAACTTCTCCAAGCGTCGTACGATGGCTCAACCAGCAGCGTTCGTATTCGAAGCGACTTATCCGAGGAATTCCCGATTCAAACAGGTGTCCAACAGGGAGACGTCACTTCGCCACTTCTCTTCAATGTAGTGATCGACGCGATTATGCGTGAAGCATTCGATGGACGACTCGCCATTCGCCTCGCTCAAGTGGTGCATATGGAAACGAACAAATATTTCCATCAAAACAAAAGTACGCCTTTACCGAACGTTGATCCTACCGATTCTTCTTTATGGATCTGAAATGTGGACATTGCTCAAACTGGACGTTAAGAAGCTCGAGGTCTTCCAAAATGGGATGCTTGAGGCAGATCCTCGGTGTCTCACTAGCCGATGGTCTTCGAAACGAGATAGTCAGACAAAGATGCGATCAGCAAACACTGATCGAAGAAGAAATGCAAAAACGTCGACTACACTTGCCACGTAAACTTCTCTGGCGAGACCGTCCCGCAGTCTGGAGAATCCAGCGTTCGGCACCGAAGAAAACCTGGCTAAAGAATACCGAGAGTGACCTAAAGAATCAACGGTTATCAGTTACCGCGGCTCGAGACGTCGCCAAAAACCCGGCAAGAATGGAAACGAATCGTGAATAGAGTTCGAGACCCAGCGGCATCGACAGCAGCGTATCCGTTGCGGGACGTGCTGCTCGGACCGCCAGCTAACGGATCAAAGAAGAAGAGAGATTTCCTTAGAGGTACCTCGCCCAGCACAGTAGCTTCGGTTTTGTAATTAACTAGTGTCCCAGTCTACTCGCGACTGGAGGACTAGCACCGGGCGCAATGTGTCGGAGCGCAATTTCGGAAATTCAGATTTAAAAAAAATTATTTAAAATTTTGAAAAAAATCGTAAATAATTCTCACGGGTGAGAGAAATTACACTTTACCCAATTTCTGTCTCTGTACTTTCTCATGCAAGATAAAACGGGGAAATTTCACCTGTTCTCGTGCAGAGAGATTCGAGAAATTTTGCGAAAAAATGTGTTTTAAACTCTGACATGCCTTTTGTCCTTATCAGATCACTCGCCATTCGACCATCTCCCATTACCTGCTTCAGAATAAGAAATTCAGGGGATATCGTGCGGAGGAGGTGGGATTAAGACTTGCTAACAGTTGTGACTGGCCGAATAAAAATATAAAAAATGGCCTTACAGCGGGCGAACACCGGTCGCTTGGCTTTTTAAGAGGCATATGATCTCCATCAGCCAATTGTGAACTTTGACCTTGACCTTTGGTTTTTAAACTGAAAACTTTTCCAATATCTGCGATTTTCTAAGAAAGTTTTTGGTTATTTGTTTTTATAAGATCAGTCATCGACTGCAGGAATTCCTCGATCAGTGTAAAAATGGAGAAAAAGTTTACCACTACGTCCAAACAGCTTTTATGATATTGTGCTGCACCTTCTGTATTCTAGTACAACTCCACTCTTAGTTGGAGGGGAGTTTCTAAGATAAAAGACCGGCGTAAATAAACTTCTGATCAGTCTTTAGTTGATCGTCTTATACACCAGTTGACAGAGTATCTCGTGCTGTGTGTGCCACGCATGCGTCGAAGATTAAAATTTCAAATTCAAAAGTGTAATAATGCTTCTTATTGTGCCATTATTTTTCTTCATAGTTATTATTATTAATTCTGTGAATTCTCGTAAGTGTTTTTGTTAATAAATAGTTTTTTGTGAAATTTGAAAGTGAGAAAGAAACGTTATTTTTTTTCTTGGTGTTTAGAAAATAGTTGTACAACTCCTACTAGAGAATCAGGACAATGCGTCCAATTAGAAACCTGTGTGGGTATTTACAATGGATTATTACTTAATGACGGTAGACTGCCACCAAAGGCTGCTGATTTAATTAAAAGAAGCCACTGCAATTACATAAATGGAAAAGTAAGTATAATAAATAAGTAAAGTTTAACCACGAAGCTATTAGGCAGGCGATTAGATCGTTCAAACCATACAAGTCCCCTGGAGCAGATGGAATCTATCCCATTCTGCTACAGGAGGGTTGCGACCTAGTCACTCCCTTTATTATGCAAAATATTCAGGGCTTCCTTCGTACATGGTTACATCCCATCTGTCTGGAGGAACGTCAACATAACATTTATACCTAAGCCAAGGCGTTCGGATTACACCTTGACTAAATCTTTCAGGCCGATAAGTCTCTCGTCTTTTGCCTTGACAAAAATGGAGAAAATTGTCGACCGGGCGATAAGGGAAACTTATCTTCAGCGCTAACCACTAAGCTCCTATCAGTATGCGTACCAGGCGGGCAAGTCCACTGAGACAGCACTGCACAATCTGGTGCTCAAGCTGGAATTCGCAGCTCTAAACAAAGGAGTTGCTCTGACGGCCTTCCTTGATATCGAGGGAGCCTTCGACAAAACATTCTTCGATACTATAGCTAGGGCTCTTAAGTAGACGCTGTCTAAGTAGCATTTTCTGCAAATGCATTGACTCTATGCTAAGAACTCGCAAACTAATGGTCTCTCATGTTGAGGGGTCTCTGGAGGGCACTACAGCAAAAGGGTGTCCACAGGGAGGAGTTTTATCTCCACTTCTCTGGTGCCTTGTATATGAACTCCTAGAGCTGCTCAACGGGCGAAACTTTTTCGCCCAAGGTTACGCTGACGATGTCGTCATAATAGTTGCAGGTGAACCTGAAGGAGCCATGTAAAGGCGCCTTCAGCAGGCACTAGATCTGGTCTCTAGCTGGTGCGAGAGCTTAGGACTAAAAGCCAATCCTGACAAAACGATTTTGGTTCCTTTCACCAGGAAACGATCACTACCGGGAATTTGCGAACCTACACTCTCAGGCAGAACAATGGGGCAATTTAGTACCCCTTCACCTTGAGGTAGAGAAGTTCGCCATAAACGCGGCGCTGCGGCTGAAAGCGAATGGTCACTTGGGTGCTGGTCTTGGGCGAGGACATTCTATAATAATCAACATCATACGAGGTGTGACAATTAAGTAATGAGACTGATTATATTGCTGCGATTGTGGTAACCCTGCGACCTTGAAATTCCCTTTCCCTTCTCTCGGCATCCTTCTCCTCTCCATTGATATATTTGCCATCGCTCTAGCTTGTTTCGTTCGCCTGCTCTGTCGTGTTGAGTAAACGTGTGTGTCGTCAAATTCGTGATCCATTATTACAATATCAACCAATGTAAAATGACACCTGTCGCTCTTTGGTCACTTCCTATTAAATCCGTAAGGGGCGCGCGAGTAATCTTTGCGCCGCCAATACAAATAACAGTTCATTTAACTTCTAACAGATGGCGCATAAATCATCACAATACGTTCACTACATAAAAACTACATTATAGTATCAAGTTATATTATCAATGGATAACAAGAAATTTAATTTTTTTCTAGCATTACATCTGTTGTGCTGAAAGGCATCTTGGCCAAATGACACCAGTACCTATAGGGTTTACCGTAATGAAAGATAGCAACGTCAACGATCATGGCAACACGGGCTCAATTACCACTCATCCAAACCTGAGACTTCTACCAGTCGATTGCGGTAGAATCATTGAAGACAAGCTTTTATCATCAATGGGCAACAAGACTTTATTACTTGAGTTCCCATGGGTGGTTTTACTAGAATACAAAATAGGTACAGAAAAGAGGTTCCAATGTGGAGGCTCTCTAATATCTTCAAGATATGTTCTAACAGCAGCTCACTGCGTATTTGGCATAAGAGATGAATTGTAAGATGATATTGTATGATTGTGGTAATGTTCTGTATTCACGATGTGGTTTTTGTTTTTTATCACTGCAGAATTTCCGTAAGAATTGGAGAGCATGATACTACAAAAGATCCAGACTGTGAGCTAGATAATCCCACAGATTGTGCAGCACCAGTTCAGGATATTGGGATTGAGGAAGTTATCGTCCATGCCGAATATAACAGTCCTCGATTTGCTCATGATATAGCTCTTATACGGCTAAAGCGAGAGGCAACCATCGATGATCGTAAGTACATGTTTATGTTCGTGCATTTCTAGTTTTCTAGCGTTAACAGGTGTGTCGCAAGGTAGTCATCTCGGCTCGGCTCACCCCCATACCCTACATCCCCCCATTTATGAATAGAACAACAAAAGCGCAAGTTCGAGTTAATTGACGAACTGAACTATAAAAAAACTCAGTTCGCATACAATTTCCACATATTCTTCTGAGGACAAAAAAACCTCAGTTTGCCTAACTGGTCTCGTACTGAAGTTTTTTTTTTATGTGACACACTAGAGACTTAAGGAAGGCCCCTTTGTACTGTCGACCATGTATTTATTTTGAAATGTCGAACAGCAGCTCTAGTCGGAAGATAGAGAGAGAAGTGAAGGAAAGAACTGTCACACCTAGCTGCGGTATTTTTTTATTTTTTTTTTATTTTCACCTACTCCCAACCATTTGCGACTCTGACATCGGGGTATCGAGAACAACTCGCTGGGGTGTTATGCCTCCTGAAACGAGTAGAATCTCATCAACCAACCACATGCGCTTGGTGGATCGGGGAACCACTAGTGAAGGCTATGAGAGGAGGAATCAGGAATGCAAAGAGGGAAGAAGAAAGAAGGAAAGTTATGTAGGTGGGAAATTGGGAGAAGCTAGGACCGTGGCACCGCCGGGAATCGAACCCGGGACCTCTGGGATAGTAGTCAGGCGCCTTACCCCTAGACTACCGAGGCCCAACGTAAGAGAGTAATCAACTGGAATAATGGAACGACATTCCGGTGCATTTCTGACTGCTACTGACGAAAAAGCAAAAACAATTTTCTAGCACGAACTTAACATGAACTTGACTTTAGCTGGTGAAGTCACTTATGTGGATTGAACTGAACATTATTAAACTGAGGTTTGTGAAGCCTGAGGGGCATTGAGCTTTAATTTGTTACTTTTGTTATTGTATTGCTTCACATATCAGGCATTTATGTTGGTGAAGAATATTATTTAGCATACTAAATCACACTTTTCATTTATCTCCACAGTTGGTGCACTTCCAATTTGTCTTCCAATATCATCCGCGGCACAAAATATGCCACTTAAACGTGTCATAGTTGCTGGATGGGGTCTCACAGAACACCGTAAGAATAACAAAGTTTTAACTTCTATTACAAAAATACCTTTAATCATAAACTATAATATTGCAGAAAAACAATCGGATATTTTACTAAAAATAGTTGTACCAGTAGTAAGAAATCAAGTCTGCCAAGATATGTTTAAAAATAAAATAATACTATCATCATCAAATCAACTTTGTGCTGGCGGTGAAACTGGTATTGCTAACTGTGAAGGAGATTCTGGCGGTCCATTATTTTACTATGGACCAGCATATCCGAATGCCTTGAAGACTATACAATTTGGGATTGTTTCAGCTGGTGCTGCATATTGTGGAACTGATCGAAATTATCCAGGTGTTTATACAAGAGTAGCGTCATATATGAAATGGATACTCGATCAGTTAAAGCCATAATAATTTAATAATTTTAATTGTGATTTTATGTGATATTTATAAAGATACTAGCTAACCCGACGGGCAGTTATCCTGCCCAAATTTCAATAAATTTGGTGGTGATCGACTGACGACTGATCGTTGTATCTATAAACCATTGTGGCCATGGATATTCAATTTGAGGAGTAATACATCCAGAAGTAAGCCAATGAGAAGCCTTACTGGCGAGATTAAAGGTTCAAACAGAACCAATCCGTTCCGTCCGCTCCGTACGTTATTCCTTTAGACATTAGTTCACGATCACCAAGACAGGGTCTGGCATGTGTCTTGTATCGAAGCCGTAAGAGTAACGTAGGGTACCGTCGTCAGCGAAGCTGAGAAGTGGCTTGGAGGGGATTGAAAATAGGTCATTTATAAAAAATAAGAAATAGGGCAGGTGATAAAATCAACCCTTGGAGCCCCCGCAGAAATCGGGTCGGATGCGGATGTGACGCCATCCAATACTACCTTGATTGAACGGCCAAAAAGGAAACTCTCAATCCATTTCTGTAGAAGTGAGTCGACTTCAATAGCTTTGAGTTAAGCTAACAGGGCTGAGTGTCAAATTCTATCGAAAGCCTTGGAGATATCCAGAGCAACCACCTAGACTCACCAGATCCATGTAAACTTCGGCTGAGGTGTTCTGTAAGAGAGTGGAAGAGAGGGGTGGAAGAGAAAAAGTCAATTTCGAGCCGATCTTCGTGAGCGTAGTCGCAATTATTACGAAACTTGAAGTTTCTTCACGAAAAAATTCTGAACACTTAACCACCCCTACGGCGGCGCGACTATTTCTGGCTCTACAGGCGCTCCATCATCAACAGTGAAGTTCCAAGATCAACGCAGCGTCAAAAGAATCTTTGCTCGATTCGAGGTAGTTGCGAAGGGTCAAATCACCGAGAAGCAACAAACTTCAATAAGGTGGGCGACGCGAGTCGTCAGCGAGCATACTTCGCAAACTGGCAACGCTACACCAAAGCGTCAGAGGTCCCTTGAGGAACTTAGTCATCCTGAGGCTAAACGTAGCAGGAAAAGTATCAATCTACTTCCTCCTACCATGGCCAGGCGCTAAACTCAAAGTCGTTATAAGGGAGGAGATCTCGAGTCGACTAAGGGCGCGTTCCTGGATCGCAGTGGAACCAGCCGAGCCTCAGGCTATTCTGGATAACAACAGCTGCAGGCGTCATCCTGGAAGATTGCGAAACTGGAGGATCCGAAAGGTGACGGCCGAGCGGTTACATTTGTTTTTAGCAAGAGGTCGTTAAGACCTTTGGCAAAATCTAGTGGCGTCATAAGTTACGGTTTCTCATCCATAACTCTGAGGCTTTTCAAAAAAGATATTTTGCCCCTCAAGCAGAGTGGAATGGCTTCAGCTGCTCCATCTGCGGATCCAGATGGTGAGCCCTCGGGCACTGCGCGTAACTCAGACACGGAAGTTTTTGAACCCAACGCACCTAGCACTACGGATCCAATATGCCTGGTATTACGAGTGAGACAAGAACGGAAGTAGCTAATCCCAAGCTGCCTAAGAATACGCACCCACCACCCCTGGCTCTAAATGACCCTCCTCCCGTATCCGTTGAGGATACTAATATTTCAGGCGTTCCTTCGCCGACAGCGACGGAGGGCAAACTGGGAGACTTTGCCCAACTTCCTACGGTGGGAGATGGTGATGAAGACGAGGCTGACATAACAGTGATCGAGATTGATCCCGCTGCTCGCAACGTCGATCTTTAAAGGAGCACAGATTAATCTCCATCACAACAAAACTGCATCCGCCAGTCTCTGCTTACGCCTGTCTAAGGCAAGGCTGATGTAGATGTCGTCCTGGTACAAGAACCTTGGATTGTCCGAGGCCTTATATGCGAAATCAAGGCTCCATAATACAAGTTTCTGTATCCTAGAAATGGGGAAGGTAAGCCAAGAATCTGTTTAATTGCAATCGGATTGGATCTGCCTACGGCGGCGTGGCCCTACGAGTATTTACTCAAATGGGCCAAAGGCCAATCCGACCCTGGGAGCAAGGGTACTTACTATACTTCTGCCAGTGCCGGATTAAGCCAATTGGGGGCCCTAGGCCATTCAAATTCTGGGGCGCCCTTTTTTTAATAATTGTAAAATTAAACTCTCCTTAAGTCCTATGCTCCTCCCACCCCCCACCCCAATAGTTGAATACGACATTTTTCAATTATTATTTCTGTAAAATTACGAGGCATTAAATTCAATATGCTTGCTTTTATATTAAGTTTGACCAGTAGAATACAATAAGCAATTTAGTATACTCAATATATCGTTAGAACCATGGCGGCCATCTGAAGCCCCGGTACGCCTCGCTGCACATAACAGCCAATTAGTAGCCACTAAAAACCATCCATTGACTTGGTATTCTTCGAGATATGAATTTTACACAGATGAAGTGCTTCAAAGAACGGGTACATATGTCTTGAGAAGGCCACCATGGACCTATCGGTATATTGAGTATACTATATTGCTTATTGTATTCTCCTTGTCATACCCTCTCATTTGATACCCATGTCGAGGGTGTTGTGAAAAAGTGGTAATCCGCCCTCTTGAGACGGCCACCATGGATCTAAAGGTATATTGCTTATTGTATTTCAGTTTAGTTTCAATAGCGTCATGGACTACCAAAAAAAAAAAATTAACTTGAAATTAAAAATTGTATTTTCGTGGGGGCCCCTACTCGTCGGGGGCCCCAGGCCATGGCCTAGTCCGGCCTAATGGGTAATCCAGCACTGACTTCTGCTGTTCGTCGATCGCGTCTTTTGTCTATTGTTTATGTGTTGTTTTTTATTTTAAAAATTTGCTGTGGAACTTTTTCACACAGCATGATTTACGGATCGGATCAGCAAACGACCTGTCCCACACCTCCAACTCCAACATTTATTTATCATTTTCTAAAAAAAATTATCCTACCTATTATCAACCTTCTGTAAGGATATTTTCCAAGAACATAAAATTTATATTTCACTTTTTGAACAAATTAAATTTTGAAAATCGCTTCAATTTTTCATAACGACTGAAATTATTCCTCAAGAATTACATGTACTTTTATAATTTTCCTACAAGATGTCGCAATAATCACATACATTCTGCGCACAAAACAAAGAATTCTAGCAGCAGCTGATTTGAAGCAATCGAAACGATTGGAACTGGAACCGGGAATCAAAGGAAAACGAAGAGTACAAAAATAAAAGTGGCAACTTTATTTGTCACAGCTCAGCTGCACAGTAAACAAAGAATTATTTTTGGTAAGTAGGAAAACTGCGATTTTAATAATCTCTCGAGCAACTTGAAAAATAAATAAATACAAAAGTAACGTAACTACATTAAAATGATTCTAGCGAAGAGTTCTCTGCATTTGTACTTAATCCTTACCGTTTAATCGTTCAAGATGTTTGAGTTAGTAAAGAAGTGGCTGGCGTATCTCTATCTGCATTATGAACTGGCGACCTGCGTCTACATGTTCGAGCCATGGGAGCGAAAATTAATTAGTGAGTAATCAATTAGCACAATTATCACTTAGAGATCATTAATTATCATGTTTCCACAGATGGATTTGTCATTGTCATCTTGTGCTTGATAACTTTCTCAAGCTATGTTTATCTGCCGAAATATACTGAGACACTTCTGCAGTTCTTATCGCCAGCACCTATGGTCGGTGAAGTACCTGTCCAATCTGCACAACGGATACCAATAAGTTGAAAATATTTTTCGAAATAAACTCGTCTGTGGAAAGTGTTGATTGCGCGGGGGGAACAGCGGAGCTCAGCAAGGGTGAAGAATTGTTTTGTTTTTTTAGTATTTATGGCTAGTGAAATTCTTTTGACTCTCCAATTGTATATTATAAATTTTTGCTAACAGCTACAAAACGATGTAATTCTTAAATAATGTTATAAATGGTGCGTAAAACGTTGTGTAGGTCATTCAACTCGTAGATTATATTTTAATATTTATAAGCTGCGTAGTTAGTGTGGATATCATAATATTTTTTATTGAGCCCTTTTTATTTTTATTTAAAAAAAAATTAATTATAATAAAAGAAAACGAACAAATATGTTGTTAAAATTAAACTATACTTTACGATACTTTATTTTACATGATCTATAAGGCATCTCTTGAGCCGGGCTTATCACAAACAGCCTTCGAATCTTGAACTTTAAGCAGCCGCCGGGTTAGAAGTTGATAAATAATCGGTCGTCTGCTTTTCTGTCTTATTTCAGCTGCGTTAGACGAATTTTCTGAAAAGAGAATTCACAGACAAAAAAAGGAAGCCTGGGAAAAAAATCTCGTCTGTGAGCTAGAACAGTACAGAGAATGACGGCCGCACCAGGCGCGCGAGTTCTACCAAAGAGTCCACGGTATGACGCAATTCACACCACGTTGCACATACTGCAAGGACAAAGAAGGGAATCTGATCACCGATCCTAAAGGCATCTTGGAGTGATGGGAAGAGCACTTTCATGAATTGCTAAATGGCGAGCTAACTGAGGATTCGGAGGCTCCACCAATATTTGATGATAATGCTATGCTGCCGCCACCAAGCATAGAAGAAGTTAGCAGAGCCAGCAGCCGGTTCAAAAACAACAAGGCCTTGGGTGCAGACGGCATCGCAGTGGAGCTGGTTAAATATGGAGGGCCTGCATTTCACCAAGCGATTCATGAATTAATTGTACAGGTATGGGAGCAGGAAGTGATGCCAGAAGACTGGAGAAAAGGCATTCTCCGTCCGGTACACAAAAAATGAGATATCACAGCGTGCACTAATTATCGCGGTATAACGTTGTTGAGTACCGTGTAAAAGATATTCTCTGCTATCCTACAAAACAGGATGGCCCCATACGCCAGAAACATCATAGGCCATTACCAGTGTGGCTTCAGCCCAGGCAAATCAACGACTGATCAAATTTTCACCTTGAGGCAGGCTATGGAAAAAAGTCTAGAGTTTCAAAACTCAATTCAACACCTCTTCATAGACTTTAAAGCCGCCTATGATAGCATAGCCATAGTAGAACTCTACAAAGCCATGAGTGAATTCGGCATCCCCAACAAACTGACAAGACTATGTAGGTTGACCATGACCAATGTGTCAAGCCAAGTAAAGGTACCTGGAACACTGTCTCGACAAGGGGACGATCTGGCCTGCCTCTTTTTCAACCTGGCGTTGGAGAAATTGATCCGAAATTCGGGCGTGACATCAAGGGGTACAATCCTCCACAAGTCCAGCCAATTACTGGCTTACGCAGACGACATTGACATGATTGGAAGAACAACAACAGCTGTAACAAAATGATTCCCTCCAGTCTGGGGGCTCAAGAATGCGAACGTTATGTCTTTAAAGGCAGTAAGTCTGGTAAAGGGGAAAAGAGAGCTTTGGACTCTAATCCGAAGTTCCCCAATCCCTCCAAGCCAGCTGCTTCGACAGAAGCTGGCCCCTCAACTGCATCCGTGCAGTTTCCCAGTGGCCGCTCCATCACCAAAAAAGAAGTTCCAAGAGGAACGCAGCGCCAAAAGACACCTTGATCGGTTCGAGGTAGCGAAGGGTGTAATCACCGAGAAGCAACAAGCTTCAATAAGGTGGGCGACGCGAGTCGAGGGAGGAGATGCCGAGCCTTAGGCTATTCTGGATATCATTCGGTTGAGTAACCCACAGCTACCTAGCACTACGGATTCAAGCACTACGGATCCAATGTGCCTGGTATTGCGGGTGACACAATAACGGAAGTAGCTGATCCCAAGCTGCCTAAGGATACGCACCTACCCCCCCCCACCCCCTGGGTCTACATGACCCTCCTCTCGTATCCGTTGAGGATTCTAATATCTCAGGCGTTCCTTTGCCGACAACGACGGAGGGCGAACTAGGAGACTTTGCCCAACTTCCTTCGGTGGGAGATGGTGAGGTTACTCTCACACCGGAAAAAGACGAGGCTGACATAACGGTGATCAGGATTGATCCCGCTGCTCGCAACCTCGATCTTTAGAAGAGCGCAGATCAATCTCCATTACTATACTAGACTATACTAGTCTCCCTGCTCCAAAGTCTCGTTTTGCTTCTTATGTTCTAATATATTTTAAGAGATGTCATGGGCTACAAAAGTAAACAAGTGAACAAGTAAACATCCCCTTATCTTATCACGTACTAAACCAAATTTAGAGCGTTCAAAATAAATACTGCAAAAACAAAATTATATGTACATATGTGAAATCAACGACAAGGAATTCAATCCTTTTGTAAGCCTTAATGAATGCAGGGCCGCGCCGACCCCCCACAGCGCCTGTGTGCGAAACCTATGAAGCGCCTCTTTTTTTCACGAATCTTATCTTAGGACACTTGTACAATAAGCGCAATATTATGTTTCATTGTTTACGAGGCATTTGTTGCGCCTATTACTATTATACCTAATTGCTACTTCCCAGTAGGACCGGTAAGCTTACAGAAGTACTGAAATCAGCACTTACTAGTAAGGGGAAGGCCTTACCACACCCCTTACATAAGTGCTTATTTTTACACACGATGTCATAGGAGGTAAGGCCGTACTTTAGTACTTACCTTAGAGTACTTATAGAACTGCTCATCTGTAAGGGGTATAGTAAGGCAGCAAATGGAACATTGCAAAAAGAAATATTCATGGGCGCCTGTGGATATGTGATCCGGTCCAAAATGCTTTTATTTTGTTCATCTTTTACAAATGCCTTTTTTTCCAAGCCCGAGAGTGGCTTTACCTAAGCAGTCCCCCAACTAAATTCTCCACTTCTCCAAAGCTGCTTGTCCTCCGTATCGAATGAGAGCCGGGCTATTGAGTATGCTAATGTCGCATTTTATGTCGACGAATATAATTGCCCGTTTTCTTTTTTTCTGTAAAATTTTATGAAAACTCCAGGAAAGCTCCCTTGAGTCATCGGGCAGATTCTCACTTGTTTGGGTATAATTCTGGACTACATCTTACCATCTGCCTTCTCTTGTAATGGGGTTTGTAAGGACACATCTAGCACCAAGAAAATAAGGGGTACCCCTTACCAGATGAGTACTTATTTCAGTGCTCCATCGGTAAGGCCTTCCTAGAATTCCTACTGGGTTAATCGATACTCCACTACAAAGAAATATGTTGTTGTGTGTAACAAAAATAATTTCGATAGCGCCCAGCAAACATTATGATTTGAGATCGAATCGAAAGCTAATCGTTAAAATGAACTACAATTGCGATCTCGAAGCCGTTTTCGAATTGAAATCGAAGTAAAAAAGAACGAAAAGGACCGTTAGGTCGAATCGCAAAAGCGATTCGAGTTTCTTTCGTTTTTTTCGCCAAAACGAAAAATTCTCGAAACCTTTTAAAGGCGAATTTTACTTTTAGTATTGTACGCGGTTCTCTTCTTTTAAAATTTCGACTTTTTTTCGTAAAAACGAAATATTACCGTAATTTTATTTCAAAGTATTTCTTTCTCGCTCTCTTCCTGTTCGAGAATTTTTCGAAGCACTCTAAACTTCGAGATGATGTTTGCTGGGCGGCGCTTCTATTGTCTTGGCGCCTGTGTGCGCCGCACACTTCGCACACAGGGGCGGCGCGGCCCTGAATGAATGTTAAAAGTAATCTGGACGTGCTTGTAGATAGATAGATAAATGCAAATTCTTCTGTTCTATATCCAGATAAAAACACAAAAAATTTAAACAAACTTTTCTACCATTGAAAAGAAATGTATGCCCATGAATGGCACACTTATGGTCGTAATGATAAACATTTCATTAAACCAGATCAGCAGATAACAATTATTTACTTATTTGTCTTCTTAAAATTGACTTTGTTCGTATATTGAGTTCGAATTTTATTATTTACAATTAACATGTGTTTTTTTTGCTGATAACAATAATTTTTAATAATTAACGGTTATGCATTAACTGAAGTAAGTGCTACAGATTTTGAAAGAGATATTTTCAATTACACTTATTCAATTTTTTTCATTTATGAACTAATTTATTCTTAACAAATTTTTCAGTGAACTAATTGATGTGCACGTGGGTTGGAGAGGGGCAAATCGTGCCGTCATCTCCTGGCTGGTGCCTCCTGGATGGCCAACCGACGACGGGCATACCTATTGCCCGGGGGTTTAGCTGGGCAACCCTATACGATGGGGTATAATTCACGGATCTGCTCTTCCTTGTAGTGGAGTTGGGCGTTGGGCTAACTACCGGACCCTGTGAATACATATCAGTTAAGAAACCCGAAGCACAGCCTCGGAACGGACGGGAAATATGGCCACGACTACGGCAATAACGCCTGGAAGTGCATTTCGGAACATAGAACACGCGAATTTTGTACAGAACTGCAGGAGTAAGTCACTATTAGACGGAGTAGGCAGATCAGATGCATAGAAAGAAGACGGGAAAATGGACCTTGGCAACTACAGTATATTCTACAGGTACGGAAGTGGGTATAACAATAGTACGAAGTTAATTATAGATAATAGGGCGAACGGCTAAGAAAGACCTCGGAAGGTGGTGGGTGACACCTGATTTGTCACTTCTATCAAAACCTGAGAAGATTCACTTCAGGCAAACAACTAGCAGATCTGTTAGCAAGTCCTAATCCCACCTCCCCGCGGTGAGCCCTAGGGTACTTCTTCAGAAGGTGCTACCGGATGGCGGACGAATGGCGAGCTCTCTGGGCCACAAAACCGAATTTTAAGTCGGTTGGGCTGAGGGTTAGCAACCCGTTCCCAAAAAAACCACCATTGCTACGAATCGGCAAAAAATGCCCTCGAACCAGATGGACAGCACGACGACGACCTTTGCTTTTCGAACCACGACACGAATCGGATCATGGAATGTGAGAACACTGCTTGCCGATGGACGGCTGGATGAAGTCCTCAACGAGATGAATCGATATAAAATCAAGATCATGGGACTGATCGAGCCCAGATGACCCGATACGGGGGGAAATATCTGCCCAAAGGGTGAGTCCTTGTTATATTCTGGGAGAAATGAAACTGAAAACCGTAGGAGTGGCGTTGGAGTAATACTCACCAAAGAAGCCAGGTCCAGCCGCAATAGCTGGTCATCAGTTTGGGCGCGTTCAATAATGCAGGATGCGTGCGCAATTGACTTATTCAGTCATTGAAAGCTTCACACTTTCAATTGCTGAATAAGAAATACTACCAGGGGAGGTATGCCTTATCAGTTTTTCATAATGGCCTTAGTAGGCATATCTAATTTCAAATGAAATGATGCAATATCTGCCCTACATATTTTAAAAGCTTTTTGAAAAGCTTTAAAAAAATACCTTAATACCTCGGCTTCATCGGCCGTGCTTCGCAAGTTCGAGCAAATTGGCAAACTGAACTTTAAAATAACCTCAGTTCGCATACAATTTCCACATATTCAACTGAGGATAAGAAAAACCTCAGTTAGCTTGAACCTGGCTTGAACCGAAGTTAAAGATACAATCTAGCTCAAAAGAGAACCTGTTCGGCCTATGCTTCATACACATGGAAGAAGCGGCGGCGGAGCACGAGTATAGGACGCTGTACCAGACAATCCGGCGGTTAGGCGGCAAAACAACATCATCAAACGACAACATCAAAAAATCGGTTGGAACTTTCGTGACTTTTCTCCATTGGCGTCTGTAGTGGTGGAGAGAGCTCTTCCACCAGCTGTACAACCACTATCCGCCAGAAGGTTCAGCACCCGAACCGCCGATTATCGAACAGCCGACGAATCAGTTGCTCAGTTTTCAAAATACAAATGTTCCATTCGGATTGTATCCCGTCGGCGTGGCAGAAAGCGATCAGTGTCCCAATTTTGAAAAGCAGGCGACAGCCGGGAATGCAAGAATTATTGCGGTGTTAGCCTCTTTTCGATCGTCGGCAAAGTATTTAAGAAAATCATACAATCGGGGCTACAGAAACATCGAGAGCAAACGAGCCGGAAAGAACAGGTTGGTTTTAGACCACATCGAGGATGTATTGATCAAATATTCGCACTCCGTCAGCTAATGGAAGAAATAATTCATTGCGGCAAACGAACTGTCGTCGTTTTCATCGATTTCAAATCCGCTTTCGATTGAACCGATTGGAACAGCTTGTGGAGAGTCTAGGAAACCGAAAACGTTCCATTGAAAATCATCCAAATTCTCCAAGCGTCTTACGATGCTTCAACCAGCAGCGTTCGTATTCGAAGCGACTTATCTGAGGAGCTCACGATTCAAACGGGTGTCCGACAGGCAGACGTCGCTTCGTCACTTCTCTTCAATGTTGTGATCGACGCGATTATGCGTGAAGCGCTCGATGGACGACGCGAAGTTCGATACGACGACAACAACTTCGTAACCGACTTGATGTTTGCCGACGATAGCGTCGTCTTTACCGACACGGATGCGAAGCAACGGACATCTTATACGAAATTTTTAGCATTGCTTAGCCATACGGATTAAAAATCAATGCGGAAAAGACCAAAGTGCTCAAAACGGACGGATCGAGGGCCAGTGTTCACCTCGATGGAATCCAAATCGAACAGGTTCTGAGGTTCAAATATTTGGGATCATTGTTTGAGGAAACCAAAGTAACATCTACGTCCGTTCACAGCCGTGTAGGCCAGGCAATCTTTGTCGGGCGGTGCATATGGAAACGAACAAATATTGCTATCAAAACGAAAGTAGGTCTTTACCGATCGTTGATGATTCTGATTCTTCTTTATGGATCAGAAACGTAACACTACTCAGACGTCATAACGTCACGACGTCACGAAGCTCGATGTCTTCTAAATGCGATACTTGAGGCAGATCCTCGGTGCCTCACTACGCGATCGCCTTCGAAACGAGACAGTCAGACAAAGATGCGATCAGCAGATACAGATCGAAGAAGAAATACAGAAACGTCGACTACGTTGGTTTGGAAATGTTTGTCGAATGGATGATAACAGCTTGCTATGTAAACTTCTTCGGCGAGAAGACCGTCTCACAGACTGGAGAATTCAGCGATCATCATCATTCATTTCATCATCATTGCGCTCCTTTAATCCCTCATGGGACATAGGGCGGAAACAGTTGCCCTCCAGCGGACTCTGTTTTGCGCGACAGCTTTCAGCTCCGACCAGGATCTCCCAGTTGTTGCGGCTTCTGCTAGTAGGGTTCTCCTCCACGTTGTTCTAGGTCGTCCTACTCGACGGGATCCTTGCGGATTCCAGTCAAGGGCCTGTTTGGCTAGATTTTCGTTTTCGCGTCGCAAGGTGTGGCCTATCCAATTCCATTTCCTTCGCCTGATTTGGTCGTCTATCCTTTCTTGGCCGGCACGGCGCCATAGTTCTTCGTTTGAGATTCTATCTTGCCAGCGAATTTTTAGGATACGACGAAGGCATCTGTTGATGAAGACTTGTAGGCGCCCTGTGATGAATTGGGTGACTTTCCATGTTTCGCAACCGTACAAAAGTACTGCCTTCACGTTGGAGTTGAACAGCCGCAATTTGGTGTTAGTTGAGATCTCCGTTGATCTCCATATGCGGAACAGGCATGCATATGCGCCTCGTGCTTTATTTATTCTGGAACTGACATCTTCTTCTGCACCGCCAATTTCGGTAATAATACTACCGAGGTAGCAGCATTTATCGACCAGTTCCACGTCACGGTTATTCAGCGCAGTCCGTTCAATGGTGTTTGCATTCAGCGATCAGCACCGAAGAAAACCTGGCTAAAGAATATCGAGGGCGACCTAAAGAATCAACGATTATCCATTACCGAGGCTCGAGACGTCGCAGCGCGTCGCCAAAAACTGGCAAGAATGGAAGTGAATCGTTAATAGAGTTCAAGACCCAGCGGTACCAACAGCAGCGTATCAGTTGCGGGGATGTTTCGCACGGACCACCAGCTAACGGATCAAAGAAGAAGACCATTTGGTGGTGAGGAATGAACAAACGCATACCCGCTCGTATGATTTTGGTGCAACAGAGAGCGGCAGAATTGGCATTGGCAGTAGTTTTTTTTTGTCTGACGAAATTCCTTACTTTTTCAGCCTCCTTCAAACTTAAGTTGCAATTTACATTTCAATAATTTCATGGTCAACAATACAACAAATTCGTGGAATCAGGTAATAAACAAGTTTATTAATTGCACAAATGCAAAATATGAAGTTTATTTTATTTAAGCTTAGTTGAAGGTGATTCCGATGCACTTGGATTCAATTCGACTTCAATTACTTGTTTTTTCTTTTCAATTGACCAGTTTTTCATTGCGAGGAATGCCTAAGTGCAGCAATCTTTTACACATGACAGATGCAACTCCAGTCAAGCGCGAGGACTGCTTAAACATATGCACATACATATGTAGATTATAAATAATCCAAAAAATTAAATTCTCATTTAACACGAAATCCATTTCAAAAGTAATAAATTCTTACTCATAATCGCCATGCTCCAAGGGTCTAGCTAGGCTAAGAATCCATCGCTGACAGATGGATGACTAAATGATCTCTTGTTCGTCTCTTGTAATTTCATCTTGATGTAACTAGAATAAAAGAGCTTGAAATGCGCGATTCTAGTTTTGCAAACACAGCATCTTTCTTGTCTTTTTTTTAATTATAATAGTACTTACATAATAATTTGTTTTAAGCTAGTAAAGAGTCTGAATGGGCTGTCCATGTCGGCCGAGAGTACGCGCAGCTATAATTTGAAAAGCGAAACATATGGCGGCACTTAAAGGCAGCAGCACATCACATCGTTGCGTTTCAATGAAATCGGAAGTTGGTGTCGCCTAAGTTTTCTTTAGTGTTTTTATTATTATCACTTTATTTACACTTTGTTGTTGTTGTTGTTTTTTTAATACTATATATTTTCTACATGAGAGAATATTTCACATCTGCTCGCAACGCATTCATGGTTCTGCTTTTTTAGAAGGACGAACGTCGCACTTAGTTGCATCGAAACGGATTAACTATTTGGACGTGTTTAATTAGAGTTTTTAAGGGTTTTTTGTTTTTTATTTATATAGTTTTAATAATAATTAAAAAAAAAAAAAACAAAAAAAAATGTGTTGGACTTTAAGAGTGTTTTGGACAGTTTTTCAAAATTTGTTAATCAGAACAAGAGATGATATATCGGACGCTTGTTATTATGGATGCTGTGCTAAAACTGATCATGAATGTAGTGAAGTGAATAATAGCTCTGAGGATTATATTGTTGTTAGTAAGTTAAGGGAGTTTTATTAGAAAATAATGGTTTAACTGAGTGTAGACTAGCTGACTATAGTCGATTATTTCAATTAGTTTTCTTTTTGGTATTGTGTTATTCAAAATCGATTACTGTTTGCCTTCTTGCTGTGAACAAATAAACAATCGATAAGAGTCTATTGTTAAATCGACAGATTGCGATTACAATCGACATTCGAATCATCGATGCTAAACTTACTCAACATCAACAGTCGATAATCGATAAATGCCGTTTATCGATTAGCTATCGACAAGGGCAATAGGAGACTTATCCATAAAGTGAATTTAAATCATAATTATTGTAAAATTCAAATTTTTCGGCAAAGCTTATTAATAATTATCTCAAGAATTTAATAATTTGTGCGGATAGATTATATTCCCAAATCTTTAGTGAGCTGAGATAAATAAATAAATAAATAATATATCGAAATACTCTTTTAACTCGTGTAACGTTTTCTATGGTTGGATTCTCAAGTGACCTGGACGAAAATCCCACGCTGTAAGCAAGATCAGGTCAAACATTAAATAGATTAATTCACCTCCACTGCTTGTGTGTGAGGATACTTAAGTTTTTGATCATTACGTTTCCCTTTTTTGGAAATTTCAGGGCTTTTTAACATTGAATTTTCTTTGCATAAGCCTTTTGATTTACCTTTATGATAGTTGCTTCCTGTTTTATTTTTAGTCCTAGAAACAATTTTAAACTCCATCGTCAACGTGCAGCACTACCACAATTTTCTTACCATCATTTTCTTGGATGTATAAATAAGGATAATCTTCACTGACTCTGAAACCCAATTCAAAAAGAAAATCTCCGAGCGTTGGTTTCAGCACATCGGCGCTTGTTTTAGTCCATATAAAGACCTTTTTAATTCCTAGACTCTTCTTGTACCATCTTCGCATCGTTCTGACTATATTATGAAAATGTGTTCATCAAGCTCTCCATATAAAATCACTGTTGATACATCGAAATCGATTTTATATGACTCGAACCCCCTCCCCCAAAACACCTTTTGTACGAAGAAAATTCAAATAGAATTGGATGATTCTCAATGGCACGTGTTGGGTTTCCAAGACTCTCCACAAGCTGATCCAATCGAAGGAATCGAAAGCGGTATTGAAATCGATGAAAACGACGACAGTTCGTTTGCCGCAACGTATTCTTTCTTCCATTAGCTGACGGAGTGCGAATATTTGATCAATTAATCCTCGATGTGGTTTAAATCCCGTTTGTTCTTTCCGGCTCGTTTGGTCGCAATGTTTCCGTAGCCTCGATCGTATGATTTTCATAAATACTTTGCCGAAGATCGAAAGGAGACTAATAACGCGATAGTTCTTGCATTGCCGACTGTCGCATTTCTTCAAAATTGGGGCAATGATCGCTTTCTTCCATGCCGAAGGGACACGATCCGAATGCCATATGTGTGTTATGACGACATGAAGTCGTCGTGATAAAACACCACCTCCGGCTTTGATCATCTCACCGATTACTTGATCTATTCCCGGCGCTTTTCCATTTTTCAGCGATTTTATTGCCGTCTTCACCTCGATAATTGTCGGTTCGGTATCGAGGAACTGATTCGTCAGCTGTTCGATAATAGGCGGTACGCGTGCTGGACCTTCTGGCGGATCGTGGTTGTACAGCTGGTGGAGGAATTCTCTCCACCGCTGGATGACGGAAAATGTTGTTGCCAATGATCAAGTTGTTTGACGATGCGAATGAAAGCAGGCGTTAGCCGTTGTCGTTAATTGCTCCGTTTCCAAATTTGCCCGTAGTTCCTTCTCAGCCGGTTCGATCTGCTCCTGAATGTGCATTGAAGTCCCCCGCGAGTATCATTAATTTGGTTCGAGGTATCATATCCATATCCGTCTGTTGAAGCTGATTGTAAAATTTGTACTTTTTCGCGTCCGTGCTAGTCTCGGTTGGCGCATAAACGGACACAATATGGGTCTTGATCGTTCCACTGATGGTTATCACCGCCAAACACTCGGATATCGGTTGGAATGCGATAACGCTGCTGGCAGCCCGTCGATCGACCATAAAGCCCACGCCGGCCTCTCGCCTCTCACCACCGGAATAGCAAAGCGTTATCGTTTCGTCGATTGTTGGCGGGACGATCCTCAACCAGATTAGTTCTCCAAACTGACGTTGTGGAGTTTTCAGTCTCTTCAATATTCCACTTTTGTGTGTTAGTAGTGCGTTGATTGTAGCGCGTTCAAATTAAAAGGCATCATACGTAGAATACAGTAGGCTATGTCGTTAGATCCATGGCGGCCACCTCAAGAGAGTGGGTTACCATTTCCTTCAGAACCCCTTCGACATGGGTATCAAATGAAGGGGTATGATAAGTAGAACACCATAAGCAATATAGTATACTCAATATATCGTTAGGTCCATGGCGTCCATCTCAAGTGCTCGGATTCCGTTTTCTTCACAGCCCCCTCAACATGGTTATCAAATGAGTGGGAATCATAATTAGAATGCAATAGGCTATATCGTAAGATCCGTGGCGGCCATCTCAAGGGGGCCGATTACCATTTTCTTCACAACCCGTTCGAAATGTATCAAGAAAAAATAAATAAAATATACAGGTTTTAGTTGGAAGTATATTCGCAGTTGTAGAACAATCGTAAGGAACTTCATTCCTGACGGGGTTCCCATGACCGCACCTGTATTTTTTTAACAAAGCTATATAACATTTAACTTCAAAAGCACATTCACCTCAAAGAATTCTTATACCACGAATTGAAAACTTCTTTTTCCATATTATATTTCCAGGAGAGCCAATTTACCATATAGCACGCTGTTTCAATAAACCAATAGAAACTGAACATTATTTCCGTGCAGTAGATCGATTAACAGCCGAAGACATACTTAGGAATCGTGTTGATGGATCCTGCATTGTGAGGCCATACAAAGAGATAGTAACTAACTAATTTGAAATAATAATTAAAAACAAATTCAATTTACTAATTATTAATTTTATTTTATTTCTGTTTTATTTAAGGACAAAACTATTAAGTACATCGTTAGCATATACGCTAAAAATAACTATTTTCATTTATATATCCGAAATATAGATGAATTAGGCAAATATGGTATTGGTCTAGAAAAGCCATTCGAGAAGCTATTTAATAGTCCAAAAGATATTATCAATTATTATAGATTAAATAAACTTCTTTGTACAAATAGATCCATTAGTGTAAGTCTTGTTTTAATACCGATAACTTAATTTATAAATATTTTTAAATATATGTTTATGTAAAATAAAAAAAAATAATAATAAATTCTGTACAAAATTATTATAAATTATTTAATGTTTATGTTTATTTATTGTGTTAGTTCGTAGCGCATTTAAGTTGAAACGACAGCTTTGAAGACACATTGATTATTTTGCATTAAGGCTGGCCATAAAAATGATTTAATTATATCGGATCTCTTATCGGATAATGGATGGCGATCATGTTTCTCTGGACGAAGGAAACCTGTGAAATAAATTGAGGATTTTATAAAAAAAAAGAAATAATGGTTTAATTTGAATGTTATACTAATAAGGAATTAAGGTAATTGGTAATGAAAATTTCACAAAAGATTAGTGATTACCAAAAGTCAAACTAATTACATTTAAGGTCGATTCGCACTATACGGAACGTCAACGTCACGTCACGGAACGGCAACGGTACGTGAATTTTGCTGTCGATTCGTACTTAAACATCACGTCAACGTTACGTCAATTTTGCCGTTCAGTCTCACTCCTCAGCACCCGCTACAAATCCTTCACAATCCTTGTGAGACAAAAACTAGAACCTATAGCAGAAGGCCTTATAGGAGAATATCAAGCTGGTTTTAGGACAAACAGGTCAACCAACATCGGTCCAATTGCTGAGCTTAAAGCAAATTCTGGAGAAAACCTGGGAAAGGAATGTAGATATACACCAGATATTTGTCGATTTTCAACAAGCATATGACCCAATAAACTGAAAGAGACTATACGAGATCTTATAGGAATTAGGAGTCCCCTCAAGGCTGGTACTACTGATCAAATGCGCAACAATTAGTTCACGCGAAGGATAGGATCCAAAATGTTATAACAGAAAAGTTTGAAGTGCAACAAGGACTTAGACAAGGAGATGGGCTGGGCCAAATGCTCATAACCTCGCCCTAGAATGGGTGATAAGGAAAACGTCTGTCAAGATAAGTGCATCAATATCTAAACAGTCGGTACAATTTCTTAGTTATGCGGATCTGATCTTCGTGGCAAGGTCCTTTTTGGCAGCAAAAGAAGCTTATTTCGAATTAAAAGAGGCGGCAAAGGACATAGGCCTGAAGATAAATGAAGAAAAACGAATGTGATGCAACAATCCAGAGCAGGAAGATTTAGAATGTGAAAAAATATAACCACCGACGAACATAACCTAGAAATACTCGATAAAACAGTCTACCTTGGGTCTACAATCACAAAAAGAAACGAACAAAACGAAGAAATAACCAGACGAATACTATTGGCTAATAGAGCCTTTTATGCCCAAAAACAAATACTGCACTCAAGATTTGTACACATGACCCAGGACATAGAAGTAAGAGTCAACAGGTTTGAGAAAAAAGTTCTCAGCCCAACCAGAGAGGATGGAATATGGCGAAGCATATAGAACAACGAGTTGTATGAAATTTTTGACAACCCAGAACTCTCAACTTTAATAAAAATGAATAGACTGAGACTAGTTGGCCACGTAATCAGGATGGAGGATAATCGTATCCCAAAATGGCTTGTGGTATCAGAAATTTGGATGGATAGACTCTGTTACGGCTGTCAGGCAAATCATACAGCTCCTCATTTGTGGCAAATCATACAGCTCCTCATATCGCCGAACCTTTTCAACTAAATTTTCTTCTTCCATGATAAATTAGTTCAATACAAAAAAGATAAATGCTTGAAAAATTCGAAATGCTTCCGTTACTACGTTCACATTGAACAGGATAGACGTTTTACCCGACGTGCCCTCAAAGTGTGCTTTAAAATTCAACCTCCGGTCGATCATCAATCTCTTCTTCTTTCTTTAAACTCCTTTAATCCCTCATGGGACATAGGGCGGAAACAGTTGCCCTCCAGCGGACTCTGTTTTGCGCGACAGCTCTCAGCTCCGACCAGGATCTCCCAGTTGTTGCGGCTTCTTCTAGTAGGGTTCTCCTCCACGTTCTTCTAGGTCTTCCTACTCGACGGGAACCTTGCGGATTCCAGTCAAGGGCCTGTTTGGCTAGGTTTTCGTTTTCGCGTCGCAAGGTGTGGCCAACCCAATTCCATTTCCTTCGCCTGATTTGGTCGTCTATCCTTTCTTGGCCGGCACGGCGCCAAAGTTCTTCGTTTGAAATTCTATCTTGCCAGCGGATTTTTAGGATACGACGAAGGCATCTGTTGATGAAGACTTGTAGGCGCCCTGTGATGAATTGGGTGACTTTCCATGTTTCGCAACCGTACAAAAGAACTGCCTTAACGTTGGAGTTGAACAGCCGCAATTTGGTGTTAGTTGAGATATCCGTTGATCTCCATATGCGGAACAGGCATGCATATGCGCCTCGTGCTTTGTTTATTCTGGAACTTACGTCTTCTTCTGCCCCACCATTTTCGGTAATAACACTACCGAGGTAGCAGAATTTATTTACCAGTTCCACGTCACGGTTATTCAGCGCTGTCCGTTCAATGGTGTTTGCATTTATCCGCATTTCTTTAGTTTTAGTCGGATTTAGCCTTAAGCCTGCTGGACTACTTTCTGTTGCCAAATTGTTCAACATGTTTTTGAGGTCCTGGTGTCTGTGGGCCAGCAAACAGATATCATCGGCGTAGTCGAGGTCCTTAAGGCGGTCTACCAAACCCCATTGTATGCCGCCTGTTCGATTATCTAGAGCGCCGACAAGGATGTCATTTATTACTATAAGAAATAGTAAAGGCGAAAGTAGGCATCCTTGTCGTACTCCTGAGCTCACCTCAAAGCTGTCGGATAATTTTCCATTATGGAGAACTCTGCATTTGGAATTGTTATATAGGGCTTTTATCAATTCTATTATTTTATCAGGCAGTCCCCGTCGCCGTAGTGCCTGCCATATAAAGCTCCTATTGACCGAGTCGAACGCTTTCTCATAATCTACGAAAGCAAGGTAAAGGGGGGATCGGAATTCAGTAGACTGCTCCACTATTATTCGTAAGGTGTTGATATGATCAATACATGAGCGGCCTTTCCTGAATCCGGCCTGCTGCCTTCGGTCTACTGCCTCACTTATCCTAGATAGTAATATATGGGACAAAATTTTGCCCACTGTAGATAGTAAACAGATGCCTCTCCAGTTGTCGCATATTGTTAGGTCCCCCTTTTTTGGTATTTTGACTATGATACCTTCCGTCCAATCCTCCGGAAAGGTACAGGTGTTCCATGCTATTTCCAGGATTGGCTGAAGCGCATCTGCTATGAGGCTTGAGTCGGCTTTCAACAATTCTGGCGGGCTGCCATCTTTCCCAGCTGCTTTACCATTGGCCATCGCATGAATTGCGGTTACTATTTCCGTCTTGGATGGGGCCCGGGTGGTGATTCTTATTGGCTGTGCATTGTTGCTGTTTTCCTGAGGTTCCTGTGTAAGTGTACCATTCAGGGCGGCGAAGAAGTAATCTCTCCATCTTTGGAGTTGCTCTTCGTCGCTGCACAGCAGCCTTCCATCCGCACTCTTAACGGCATGCTTTTTAGTAGAGTGCTTTCCCGAGAGCTGTTTAGTGATTTGGTACAGCACCTTACTGTTGCCTGTGTTTGCCGCGTTTTCCGCTTTTTCTGCGAGCTCGTTTATCTGCTGCCTTTTATCACGCCGGACACTTCTCATCAATCTCAGGTACCGTATTTATTCGCATACCTTAATCCTTACGAACGATTTTTTTCTCCATTTGCACAGCTTCACTTTTATGTTCAGCGAGCGTCAGGCAATCGCTTTGAGGCCCGTTTTAATCTCCCGGATCACTTTATTCGAATACAATTGGATTTCACCGAATGCAGCTACTACTTGCTTGGGACGGATGCCGGTCCTAAGGCATATTGTTCTGTCGAACCATCTTTAGACTCACAATGTAGTGTAGGCAAAATACCAAATAACAGTTAGGAGGCGGTTGTTTGACTACCCACACGGGGCCAACACCATTCGCCGTCACTGGCTCAGACATTGTATTGATCGATATGGAACCGGCTATCACCTACTGGGATTAAGAGGGGTTTTGCCGATCGGGCGTGGATGAAACACACCGAAAGCCGAGAGTACGCGCCTGGATTGGCCAACTCTAAGTGGTTCGTCCTGGTTGGTCTCTTAACGTGGTCTGGAATTAATCGAACGCAGTAGGAAAAATAGAAGGACACTTGTTGGCTTGATTACCTGCGCACTGAATTATCACTTAGGAAGAATAGGAAGAATAGAAGGAGGATCTCACTTGTAGGCTTTGACTTGGGTAAGACGAGTTTGCCCGTCATTCTGCCCGGAGTGCCCCATAAGTTTAAGGAAATACTGCTCAAATAGACAAGTCAAAGCAACAATTCACTAGTCAGACTACTGACTGAGTCTGTTCAAGCGGTCTTGTCTACAAATATGTGGTATATGCGTGTAGTACAATAGACCAAGCGAACACAACAAGCGAGGTTTTGTACACAAAACCTCACCAAAAGAAAGAAGAAACAAGTAGAATTTCTGTAATTGTATATTCTAAAAAATTCCAACTTACCTAAAGCAAAATCATTATCCAAATAATACGGACAATTCTGATTAACCATCTTCCATGCCAAACGAACACAAGCACTTATAAAATGCACCAAAGTGGTACAAGATTCCAGGCACGGATACTCATGTAGTGTTGAAAGAACCTAAAACAGAACACAATCATCAAATCTTATTAAAATTCCCAAGCACAAAGATTAAAAAATCCATACCTGATTAGCAACTTGCCGTTCAACATCACCCAAAGGATATATATCAGCTGTATCAAACAGATGCTGTCTGACGGATCTATCTAGACTTAGTGACGCCTCGTCAACATTTTCTAAGGAACAGTTCAGAACACGTCGGACTTCAATTACCTTTCGTTCACGTAGAGCATGGCCGGCCCTGAATGCAAGCTGGAAAATTGTTATTAAGAAAAAGAAAAATGTAAGAACCAGTTTACAATATTGAAAAACGTGATCAGTTCTCATCCAAAAAAAAAACAAACACTGGAGAAAATTGTATCGTCTTTAAAATGATAGCGCGTCTTGCATCTTAAGAAAGTTAGCATCTGCTATCCGCCATCGCTTCAAGGAGAAGGTGAAGATCGACATTCGAAGTAAAAGTAATCCTCAACCTGAATGCAGATTTTTATTTAAATCGCAACCAGACCCCAGACTCCATTGACACTTATATACCTGGTTGGCCCGAGGGTGAAATTTTGCATGCTTCTTCTTGAAGCGACAGTTTCGTTTTTTTTTGGATTTGAACGAACGAAAAAAATTGGACGAAAGTGAGCACGAATTCCGGGACAGTTTGCACCGTAAAAGTGGTGTTGAGGTTGATTTTTTTTTTCTTCTCATCTTTTGCCAATTTGAAATTACTTACCACGATAATGGAGAACAGGATTTTCGCTTTGATGCTATGGACCTGCTTCAGTTGTGGTAAACTGTTGAGAGCGTCCAATGTATCGGCTCGATTCTTTGTGTATAGGCACCTGTAGAGATGGACCATTTCATTGCTGCAAAGAAAGTTAGTTGACGGTATGCAAATTATTGAGATTTTATCATTTGAAAATGTGATAGCATTAAATTTATTATAAACTGTTTATTACGGTTTAGATTTGAACGATAGCTTTCACACAGTGATTGAAGAAAGGATAAGAGGTTAATCATAGTGGAAGTTCAATCAATTTTGTTCACCTTTCTTCGTAGGATAGCAGTCAGGGGATTTTTGCTACTTGACATCTGTATCGAATTGCAATTTTGTGTGATTGTAGACTGGTTTATGATTACTTTTACTCTAGGTTGTTATAAAAATATTTTGTACAGAGTCTAAAGTCCTAAAGAAACTTATTATGGCTATTTTGACCACTATATTTTCTAACTACCTTAACCAACTATAATGAAAACATAACTGAGAGTTATCAACTTATGGCACAACAAAAACTATGTTGTGTGGAAGTATTCGAAAATACGGAGGCAAGAAGGAATGCAGTGAGAATCGCTATAAAAGAAACAGCTACAGAATTGAACTAAAGTTAAACAAAAGCATTATAGCGACGAATAGGCTGACGAATGATGCTACTATAACGGACTAATAACAAGAGCTAAAAGCACCTGTCCGACTATGGCTAAGGACACCTTATCAAACCTCCCTTCACTCAGCTTAGCACTAAGTAGGAAGGTGAGTGTAACAGGTGGGTCCATCATAACAGAACAGAACAGAGTTCAACAGGAACAACAATGTTACGGTGATGCGGATTCTGGGACACATAGTTCACATTGGTAAAGAAATTGCCGATGGTCTGGCTAGAGTAGGAACAAACTCATCACTTGTTGGACCAAAACCTTTCCGCATCTTAGCCAGCTGGATAAAGAGCAAACAAAATGGGCAACTTCAAAAACTCATCACAACCGCATCACTGCCGAATTTAGCAATTGAAAGTCTGTAGTTGTATTCTGCAGTTATACGTTAATGATGAGTTTTTGAAGTTACTCAATTATACAGGGTGTATTGCTGAAACTGACGAAATGCCTAGCTGTGGATAGGTTTTGGATGTACGAACTAAAAATCGGGTGGGTGGGGGGTGGGGGAGTGGAGTGGAAATAGTAACAGTTTAGCCGCTAGGGCGTTTTGAAATTTTTTTAGTAGAGGTTTACATATCACCCTGTATTTTTGTAATCCTGAACAGCCACAATTTGGTGATAATTGAGATCTCCCTAAGTAACCTAAACCTAAGTACTCTCTAAACACCAATTCGTATTCACTGTTTTTCAATTTACCAGAGTCAACCAATGGGAAACAGCGAAATTTCGCTCGTTGAACAAAAGTTAACGAGTGTCGTTTTCCCAAGCAATCCCCTAACAAAGTACTAACCATGTCCAATTCTGCTTGACCTCGGTGATCAAATAAGAGACGGTCTGTTGAGTATTTTAAATAAAACCGTTTATGGTGTAGCAGCATAATGGCGCGACCATTTATTGGGCGCCACTTATGCGAGGTGTCACCCCCTTAGCCATAAGCCCTGAAGAGAATGGCCAAGGAGCCAACACCATACATAAGAAATACAAAGAAAATCCGGACTCCTACGCCGGCCACACGGAGTTAGCTAGCTCGCCGGAGGGGTCGTGGGGTGTGTGGCCGGGACTTACCGAGGCTGGTTCACCACTTACCTGTATCGGTGCCACTTTGACTTTCATCCATAATTCTCCGATCGTCGCCTGAGCCGCGTCAATCCCTGAAAAGAAATGATCCCCCCCTCAACCATTCCACCAAAAAAAATTTACCACTGGACCATTCTCATGATTATAATCATTTAATCTGGAAAACTAAACATAAACAGTACATGGAAGTTTACTACCAACAACACGGATTAGTTGCCCATGTCAAATAATCGTGAACGAATACAATAAAATAAAAAAGATACGAGTTACGTACTTTATGGATGTTACCACTAAAGTGCGCAGTATTGGCCAATACTCCTCACTTTGTACAAATGATAGTACAATCAACAGACGAGGAAAACAAAAATTTCCTGAACCAACAAAAAACAAAATGTAATTATTACCGACAAGGAGCAACACAAATCACAACTAAGTATAAAGAATATTATCAAGTTAATACTAAATACTATTAATATTACAATTGTTATTTTAGTAATAAATTTTTTCCTTTTTTTTTGTTTAAATTAAAGCAACAAGAAAGTTTTTTTTTTTTTTTTTTTTTTTTGTTTTATATTCTTCTGGACTGCAAGAATTTGTTGAACTTCTCCACCCCAGACAGTTAATTGACTATAGCTCTCGTCCTCAGTTTATATATATAAGTATAATATATTTTGTAAAAACGCCGCCTACGGGGTTTTCAGAGCACACGAAATTTCCCCCCCCTCTTTTTCTTCTCTATTTTATTCCTCTAACCAAAAAAACCCAACCACACAAAATTCAATTAAAATTTTTTTTTTTTATTTTAGACGTCCTCAGCCGCTTTTAAAGTTTTTCCTTTTTTTTCTTTTTTTTTGTAATTTGCGATCTGCGACCGAATTATAGACAAAAATCCTCAGTTTTTATTGAAATAATTCTTCTCCGCTGAATATTATCGATAACAAAGAAAAATAACTAAATATAAATTTTCTTTTATATACCGATTTTTGTGCTTCAATAGCAAAACAAAATGTACATGAAACTTTCCTCAGGTGCGTTTTTTAATCCTTTAATCCTTTTTTTTTTTTATTAATTTTTTTCTTTTTTTGTGTTTTAATTAACCCACGAAAGCTACATATATTTTTTTGATGTATTTAATTTTTACTTACTGCTGCACGGAATTTAAAAGGATTTTTATTGAATTCCGATGTAACATAAACTCTGGCTTTACGTCATCTTTTGTGGCTTCTTTTTTCCTCCCCCCCGTTGGTTGTGGTGTGTTGGTGGTGTAGAGCAGCCGTACGTCGTCGTCGTCTTCTTTCCTTTCTGATCTTCTCTCGTCGTGTTTTTTTGTTGTTTTTGATGATGATGATTTATTATTTAGTCGTTCCCTTTTTTATTTTTTTTTCTTTTTATTTAATTCTTACGAATATAGAACCGCGTCAGTATACTTTTAATCAACGTGTTAATATCATTATTTTATAACACGATAATATGATATTGTAGTTATGTGTAATTTTTAAGGACTGCTTAATGAAATTCTGTCCCACGAACTAGATAGAACTCTTTTTCTTTTTTTCCAAAAAAAAACTCCTTTCAATATTCATTTTTTCCCTCGCCTATCCTTTTTAAATTTTCCTTTTCCTCCCAAGTAATTTTACAGTAAATTTCCCCTTGCCTACAGGGTGATTTCCAAACTAAATTCCCCAGTCAAAATAAATTTTCCAACCGACCGTTACATACCCTCGGGTCCACAAGGCCGACTCGCGAGGCAGTGAGGAGCCGAAAATAACGGACGGTTTTTTTATGCCGTAGGTCTAATATGTTGGCGCCAATGTGGGACTCGACTCACGACCTGAGAATAGGAGTCTCATGCTCTAGTGAGCTAGCCGGGTCTCCCAGGTAAAAGGATTAACTCGAAACGAGGTTAGAGGAGTGATTACGCCAATTTTTTAAAAAATGTGGGGCCGTCAGTCGATTCGCTCGGACGAATATCTGGAAGCACCAGGATCCGGCTGAAGGCAATTCCATATTGTCCCCCTCCGGCTCCTGTAAACTTACAGACATTCTCGCCAGAACCGGTTTCCCCTCGTACCATGGAGTTAATCTCACGCAATCCCACATTGCATGGGACTCCCCCCAGTAGGACGACAGGCAACTAATTCGCCGAGGTGCACCCACAGGCTGGCCCAAAAACAAATAGATGATAAGGAAACCTTGAGGAAAATCAACGACGTAGGTCCTTCGCGTGATATACCCCTATGCTCTTACCTGCCAAATCCTCCAGCTCGTACAAGCTGGTTCCAATTTTTCTACGTATCCGAGCTTTCAGAAACCGGGGTGCCAATTTGGCACTGAACCGACCCGTTCGGTTACTCACCCAGAAAGTTCTCCGGTAAACCTCATCTCCGGGACGAAAACTGCCCACACGACACCGCAAGTTGTATTGGGTTTTATGTCTGATGTGTGCGGCGGCTAAATTAGCAGCAATCCGCTCACGAAGCAGCTGCATTTTGTCCGTCAATGGCAAAAAAGCTATGTCACCCTCCTGTAACACGTTCAGTGTTTTCAGGACTGGATATGCTGATCCGTGCAGAATCATGTGGCTACCAAACAGCGCCTTATATGGGGACATGCCGATCGCCTCGTGGTGGGTACTACGAAGAGCACATTCAATGGACGACAGATGTCTATCCCACTCACGATGATCCTCCTTTAAGTACGCCCTAATGGCGGTTAGGATGGATCTATTCACCCGCTCGGAAGCGTTAGGGTGAGGCGAATATACAGCCGTGCGCACATGGTGCACGCCATAGTCCTGTAGTAATTTAGCAAACTCCTTGGAGGTGAATTGCCGACCATTGTCGGAGAAGACCGTTTCAGGAACTCCAAAGGTATGGAAGATAGTTTGCTCGAGAAACTTGACGCACACCGCCGTGGTCTCAGCGGACACGGGGTGCAAGAATACAAACTTAGTGAAAGCATCCAATACAACAAATACTGCCGTGTGTCCTTTCTTCGACCTGGGATAAGGACCTAAGAAATCGACGTATAAAAATTGGAACGGCCTCGACGCATCCATGGGGTTTCCCATAGGTGGTCGAAGTACCAAGCTGGGGGCTTTGGTGGTTTTGCAGACCTCACACTTGGCGATGAACTCCCGAACTTGTTTTGCCATACCTGGCCAAAAGTACTTGCATCGCAATCGGGCTAGGGTTTTCCCTACTCCACCATGCGAGGCTTGGGGAGGCGAATGAGAAGACTCCACGAGAGAAGCGGTCAATTCCATCGGAATCCACAACTTCCATGTCAGGTCGTCAACAATCGGGTTTCCAGTACGTGGTGAGGTACGCTTGAAAACGTACCCATCTTCAACTCGCAGGTCTGGTAGCTGCGGTGAGGCTTGCCTGAGGCTATCACCCAGACGAAGATATTCAGGGGACTTGAAAGACGGGGCATTTAAGTCCACGTCGAAGCACAGGGACAATTCGTCAACGCAATCCATGCGTGACAAGGCATCGGGAACCACATTGTGGGTGCCTTTACGGTGTTCGATTGTAAAGTCGAACCCCTGAAGCTTAAGACTCCACCGGGCTAAACGACCGTTAAGCTCCTTCTGGCTCATGAGCCATTTCAGACTTGCATGGTCAGTAATGACCGTGAAAGTCTGTCCCTCAACATACGCTCTAAACTTTTTTATACTCAGCACGGCTGCGTAGCATTCGAGCTCAGTAATGGTGTAGTTCCGTTGTGCTCCGTTCAATTTCTTGGACATATAAGCAATTGGATGTTCTCCTCCATCCATGTCCTTTTGAAAAAGCACACTACCTACACCAGTCCTGCTGGCATCGCACTGAATATAGAAAGGCTTAGAAAAATCTGGAGTGACTAAAAGAGGAGCTTCCGTCATCAGCTTTTTCAAAGTCTCGAACGCCTGCTGGGCCTCATCAGTCCAACTAAAAGGTTTAGACTTCAAACAATCCGTGATTGGAGCAGCCACGCTAGCATAATTGGGTATGAAACGCTGATACCATCCGGTCATTCCCAAAAACCTCCGGGTCTGCTTATGAGACTTCGGAGTCGGGTAGTCCATGATGGCCGTCACCTTATTAGGATCGGTTTTCAGAGTCCCATCACCAATTATGAAGCCGAGATACTTGACTTCAGTCACGCAAAATTTGCTTTTAGATAAATTGATGGTTAACCCAGCACGACGGAGACAGCTGGCGACTTCGTCCAGAAGCTTTAGGTGGGAGTCAAAGTCAGGTGAAACAATGAGCAGGTCGTCCAGATAAACAAAAACGTTTTCACGTAAATGGCCCGGGATGGTCTTATCCATCAAGCGACACATGCGCTGTGGGGCGTTACATAAGCCGAAAGGCATGACTGTGAACTGGTACAGTGGACGACCAGGGACAGTGAAAGCTGTCCGCTCTCGCGACTTCTTCTCTAAAGGGATTTGCCAGAAGGCGTCTTTGAGGTCTAAGCTCGTGATGAACTTGGTGTCTTGAAGACGACCAAGTAGACCATCAATGTGTGGAAGAGGATAGGCGTCTTTGATAGTGACACTGTTCACCTTGCGAGAGTCAAGGCACAGGCGGACCTTACCTGGTTTACGAACCAACACCACTGGAGAATTCCAGGGACTATTTGATGGCTCAATCACACCCAGCGACAGCATCCTGTCTAACTCACCATACATCAGCTGTTGTACAGCGGGTGAGACCGGATAATGCCTCTGTTTAATAGGAACTGAGTCACCAGTGTCGATGATGTGTTCCTCCAGGTTAGTCTTTCCTAGTCCGAAGACATCGAAGGAGGGAAATCTGGCCTTGATGCGTTCCAACCGTTCGCATTGCGTGGACGTTAAGTCGTGCATTTTTGCAGACACGGATGGAGCGTTTATCTCGCCGACTATTTGGGGAGCTAGGCCGAAAAGATTCGAAAAATCCATCCCTAGGTACAGTCTCTGGCTGAGACTGGGCACCACATAGATGGTTATATCACGGGTCCTTCCTCCAAAGGATATCGGAACTCGAATATAACCGCAAAGTCTCTGCGGAGCCCCGTCAGCAGTATGCACTACAGAGCGCAAAGTGTAGACTGTCACTTCGGGATGATTAGCTAGAAACGCTTCGGCATCTCTTCCCAAACAGCTAACAGTGGCACCACTGTCCAACAACCCAACCACTTCCTCGTTATCTAACAGGACCTTCGTAAACAGCCGAGGATCTGACGAATCAGAGATGAAGGCAGAAACAATTTTCTGCAAACATTGTCGCTTCTCCTTAGCTCGTACTCTAATTTGGGGAGGGGTGCGCTTGGAAGTTATGGAGTCCACGAAAGGTGGCTCCGAAAAGATGCGGGCACGAGTGGAGATATATCTCTTCCAACGGGAAAGGAATGAAAGTTTAACCTCCTCAGAGGGAAAATCAGGAAGAGCATCAGTTGACGTAAAGTCGCTGATGGCAGTCATATCAGGGGTAGATAAAGTATAAACAGGGACAACGGGCGAGCTTAGCTCGGGCGCGGACTCCCGTACTGTCTCACACCCCGGCTCCGGTTTCCCTGGCAGGTGGGGCACACTGGTGTGACGACTCCTGGCTTGCCACACTTGTAGCAAAACAGGCCACGAGTTTCAGACGGGCAGTCCATAAATGGATGACCCGGTTGTTGACAATTCCAACATCGGAGCGATCGTGGATTCGTCTGGGTCTGACTCGAAGAGGTTAATGCGTCTACTCCTGGTGAAGACAGGTCTGGGGGTATTTGATCAGCAGAATGTACCGGCGGCGGGTGTTCAATCTCGTGTATTTGTCTATCGCCCCGACGTTCTAGTTTCTTTTGTTGCTGCCAGCGTTCAACGCGAACACAGGTTTCACGCAATTGATTCATACTGGTGAAACTATGTCCGATTACTGCCGACCCCAACGCGAAATTTAGATTTCGGACTATTATTCCTATTAAACCGCTTTCAGACATAGGATGACTCATTCGGTTGTGTACCGACAACAATTGGGCGGTGAACTCATCAAAGGAAAGATGATGTTGTTTAGTGTCCATCATCTGAAGTATAAGTTCTTCATCCGACTCTCGACTTCGGAAATAGCGAATGAACTGGGCCTTAACTGTTTCCCAGTCAGGATCTACGAATTGGCGCCGAAACTGCGACCAATACCAGTCGGTGGCTCGCCCCGACAACAAAGAAGAAAAATGTCGGCAGACTTCTGATTGGTGGACTCCATCATCGCGAGCCTTCAGCTCCACCCGGAACAGAAACTCCTCCGCCGACAACAACTTGTCCTCGCCGGAGAACTTTAAGTTCCAGAAGGTAACTGGAGACTTGCGAGGTTGAATCGCCACGGACGAAACTATTCCGCCGTCTGCCTGTGGATTCCCTACTGGCATAAAAAACTGGTCTCTGGCGGCGCGAGGGGTCTCTGGCCTTTCACCTGGTCGCTGCTGAGCTAGAAGCGTGGTTACTAGTTGACTCAACTGTAAAACTCGCTCCTCTAGCGAAGGAGTGAGGTCGGGGACCGTGGGTGTATCCCCTTGGCCGGCTTCGGTTCCATTACTAATACCAGCGACATTACGAAGATTACTTCCCCCAGCAGTTGCACCCGCAGATTTCCCACTTCTAAGTTCCATGCCTCAATTCACTTCAATAATACTAAAGATCCTTTAACCTTGAGGAGATAACAAGCAGTGCACCGACAAATATACAATTCAAAGAAAAATCAAAATATAACTTGAAGCAAAATTATCCCCCCGATATACTCAAAACAAAAACAAACGATAACCCGTAAGCAAAGAGTGGAAATAACCAAATCACATAGATGTTAATAATATTGTAGGTAACCCCCGGAAAAAATCACCAGTGATTAGTGTGTAGTGATAAGTTTGTATTAGTGTATATATATTTTAGCGTAGATGAGTGATTTGCTTTAATTCAATATACGCGAAGAATGGTTGAGACGGATAACACTTCCCCTCAGGGATCCCGCATGTCGATGGCCTCGATGCCAGCTGGTGAAAACTATGAAGCATAGTCATCACCAAGTGTCATCCAGGTCGCCGACCCAGCTTCAGGTAAACCCGGAACGAAGGACGGAAACGAAAATTCAAAATCGCATCGACACGAAAAGAAAGGAAACTTCTTCAAAAATAAAAAAATTTGGGGGATCCGCTGTTCAACCACAACTGAGCTACCTTTCGGAAAATCAATCAGTTGGGAAGAACAGACGAGAAAAAACGATTCAGGACAAAACAAAAAATAGAATTTAAAAATCTGAATGGACCTTCAGAAGGAACAAGGGGCGCAGTGGCAGGCGGTAACACGCCTGTTACCAGAGACGGTTAAGCCCTTGTCCCAACTTCAACTTCCACCAGGAAAAATAATTCGAAGATCCTGTTCCAAGACCGACGCAGTGGCAGGCGGTATCACGCCTGATACCAGAGTCGCCGACCCCGGAAACAGGACAGGGATGAACCCCTACTACCCCTGCACGCATAGCCAAGCGAACACCGCTTGTTAGCAAGCCGTGCAGGATAGCACGGTTCGAAGCTACTCCAAAACGAAGAAGTTACCGCGTAAGTGAACGGACAGACCTAAA
Source organism: Thereva unica (assembly GCA_949987705.1). Classification (NCBI taxonomy): domain Eukaryota; kingdom Metazoa; phylum Arthropoda; class Insecta; order Diptera; family Therevidae; genus Thereva; species Thereva unica. Next base: position 156,690,111 of record OX465283.1, on the reverse strand, counting down.
AGCGAAGACAAATAAAAATTCACATAGAATTTAGACAAGGATGCTGAAAAAAAATTCGAAAAAATAGACAAGGGCTAAGGCCTCGCGGTACTACCTTAGCCCACAGCGAGCGCTTGGTAATTGTGGTGAACCATAGACGAAAAAAAATCAAACATTGTCCGTGAAGGCACAAGTGGTATTAAACCAAAAAAAATTTAATCTCAGGGTCCGTGTAGGACAGTCAACGGGCTTTAAAAGCTGCGTTGGGCGCCATTTATGTAGCAGCAGCATAATGGCGCGACCATTTATTGGGCGCCACTTATGCGAGGTGTCACCCCCTTAGCCATAAGCCCTGAAGAGAATGGCCAAGGAGCCAACACCATACATAAGAAATACAAAGAAAATCCGGACTCCTACGCCGGCCACACGGAGTTAGCTAGCTCGCCGGAGGGGTCGTGGGGTGTGTGGCCGGGACTTACCGAGGCTGGTTCACCACTTACCTGTATCGGTGCCACTTTGACTTTCATCCATAATTCTCCGATCGTCGCCTGAGCCGCGTCAATCCCTGAAAAGAAATGATCCCCCCCTCAACCATTCCACCAAAAAAAATTTACCACTGGACCATTCTCATGATTATAATCATTTAATCTGGAAAACTAAACATAAACAGTACATGGAAGTTTACTACCAACAACACGGATTAGTTGCCCATGTCAAATAATCGTGAACGAATACAATAAAATAAAAAAGATACGAGTTACGTACTTTATGGATGTTACCACTAAAGTGCGCAGTATTGGCCAATACTCCTCACTTTGTACAAATGATAGTACAATCAACAGACGAGGAAAACAAAAATTTCCTGAACCAACAAAAAACAAAATGTAATTATTACCGACAAGGAGCAACACAAATCACAACTAAGTATAAAGAATATTATCAAGTTAATACTAAATACTATTAATATTACAATTGTTATTTTAGTAATAAATTTTTTCCTTTTTTTTTGTTTAAATTAAAGCAACAAGAAAGTTTTTTTTTTTTTTTTTTTTTTTTTTTTTTGTTTTATATTCTTCTGGACTGCAAGAATTTGTTGAACTTCTCCACCCCAGACAGTTAATTGACTATAGCTCTCGTCCTCAGTTTATATATATAAGTATAATATATTTTGTAAAAACGCCGCCTACGGGGTTTTCAGAGCACACGAAATTTCCCCCCCCTCTTTTTCTTCTCTATTTTATTCCTCTAACCAAAAAAACCCAACCACACAAAATTCAATTAAAATTTTTTTTTTTTATTTTAGACGTCCTCAGCCGCTTTTAAAGTTTTTCCTTTTTTTTCTTTTTTTTTGTAATTTGCGATCTGCGACCGAATTATAGACAAAAATCCTCAGTTTTTATTGAAATAATTCTTCTCCGCTGAATATTATCGATAACAAAGAAAAATAACTAAATATAAATTTTCTTTTATATACCGATTTTTGTGCTTCAATAGCAAAACAAAATGTACATGAAACTTTCCTCAGGTGCGTTTTTTAATCCTTTAATCCTTTTTTTTTTTTATTAATTTTTTTCTTTTTTTGTGTTTTAATTAACCCACGAAAGCTACATATATTTTTTTGATGTATTTAATTTTTACTTACTGCTGCACGGAATTTAAAAGGATTTTTATTGAATTCCGATGTAACATAAACTCTGGCTTTACGTCATCTTTTGTGGCTTCTTTTTTCCTCCCCCCCGTTGGTTGTGGTGTGTTGGTGGTGTAGAGCAGCCGTACGTCGTCGTCGTCTTCTTTCCTTTCTGATCTTCTCTCGTCGTGTTTTTTTGTTGTTTTTGATGATGATGATTTATTATTTAGTCGTTCCCTTTTTTATTTTTTTTTCTTTTTATTTAATTCTTACGAATATAGAACCGCGTCAGTATACTTTTAATCAACGTGTTAATATCATTATTTTATAACACGATAATATGATATTGTAGTTATGTGTAATTTTTAAGGACTGCTTAATGAAATTCTGTCCCACGAACTAGATAGAACTCTTTTTCTTTTTTTCCAAAAAAAAACTCCTTTCAATATTCATTTTTTCCCTCGCCTATCCTTTTTAAATTTTCCTTTTCCTCCCAAGTAATTTTACAGTAAATTTCCCCTTGCCTACAGGGTGATTTCCAAACTAAATTCCCCAGTCAAAATAAATTTTCCAACCGACCGTTACAATGGTCTACCGATTTTGGGAACCGAGACTGTAATCAAATACGCCAACAGAGATACACTACAAGGGGGCGTCATCTCCCATTTACTGTGGCTAGTAATGGTGAATAGCAAAAACTAGACAAAATCGGAACTGCAGTAGTAGCATGCGCAGATGACCTAGTGATAATGGTGTCCGGAGCGTTTCCAACAATTATGCAATGATGCCTAAATAAGGTGAGTAACTGGGTAGCAGACTTCGGTCTGGCAGTCAATCCGGTAAAAACTGAGTTGATGCTTTTTACAGAGAGAACGAAAATTCCCACCATCAATTTCCCCAGGTTGGAAGTCACACTCTCACCTTATCCTCCAGAGAGAAATTTCTGTGTTTAATACTGGATCCTAAACTCAACTGGAAGTCGAACAACGGCGAAAGAGTAAAGTAAGCATACATAGCCTTCTGCGCCTGTAAAAAGACTTTTGACAAAAGATGGGGTCTTAAGCCAAAGATGGTCATTCGGATATACCCAGCGTACCACGAATTCGTTCCAGATAACGGCAAAAACAGGTGCAACAAGGGCTATGAGAACATGCTGCACGAAAGCCTTCGAAGTTCTCTTCCACCTTCTATCCTCCGCCACTCCGACCTTCGCACCTAGCCTCGTGTAGTTCCCTCAGACTGAGAATTCCGGGTCTGCACCTCAAACACCTACTGACTTAACAAAATCTTGAATCGGCTATAGGAGGGTTTGGTCAGGACCGGCGTTTGGCTTTTTTGCGCCCGGTGCAAATATTGCGTTCCAATCAGCTGTTCATATTGTGATCGCAATGTAGTACAATGGAAAAAGACACAAACATTCTGTGGAGTTCTTTTAATATCGCAGATGAAAAATGAAGAAATCCTTACTAATATTATAATGCGAAAGTAACTCTGTCTGTATGTCTGTTACACTTTCACGCCTAAACCACTGGAGCGATTTTGATGAAATTTGCTACAGACATAGTTTAGACCTTGGAGACGGACATAGGCTACTTTTTTTTGGAGAAAAAAGGGTTGTAGGGGGTGAAATGGGGTTCAATAAGTTGTAAGGGGATTTTTTTCTTTACTTTTTTTCTATTGTATAAAACTGACTGACAGACAACGCACAACCTAAACCGCTAGAGCTAAAGGGCTGAAATTTTGACAGTGCATCCCTAGCGACTTTTCAAAATCATCCCCTAAGGGGGTGAAATGGGGTCAACTCAAAACCGCTGGAGCTATAAGGCTGAAATTTTGACAGTGCATCCCTTTAATGACGTGGACATCCACTAAGAAGCGATTTTTCGAAATTCATCCCCTAAGGGGGTGAAATGGGGTTAACCCACACCGCTGAAGCTGAAGGGCTTTAATTTTGACCGTGCATCCCTATAATGACGTGGACATTCACTAAGAAGCGATTTTTCGAAATTCATCCCCTAACGGGGTGAAATGGGGTTACTAAACTACGGGAGCTATAGGGCTGAAATTTCGACAGTGCATCCCTATAATGACGTGGACATCCATTCACTAAGAGGCGATCACTCGAAATTCATCCCCTAAGGGGGTGAAATGGGGTTAACCCAAACCTCTGAAGCTGAAGGGCTGAAATTTTGACAGTGCATCCCTATAATCACGTAGAAATGAATGACTTGATACATTTGTGATTACTTCATAATTTCTTGCACCCACGTAAATAGGCGAACAAACTTAACGAACGTTCGTCAAACCCTAAAATGTCACTTCTCTTGATGACATACACATGCCAATCTCTGCTTCAAAACTTGCAGATTTGTTGAGCAGAGGTGATATACGCAGCAATTTGTTTACCATATTTATTACAAAAATGCACTATAATAAACCCTTTTTAGGGATAATAACAGCTTACTTTTTTTTGTTTTTTTTTTTTTTTGAAGGAAACATTGCACATAATAAACAGTTTTTCTTGAAAGGCGTTGCAAGGCACGCGGGTTTTTTGCTAGTGATATACGAGTATATGAAATGGCTATGGCGCGCTTGGGTACGGTGATGATAGTCATGAATAGAAAATGCCAAACTCTAGAATACCTAAACCCTCCCTTGCTAACACAACAGCAGATTATAGAATGATCGAAAAACTCAGGAGCAAATTAGCTAACCTGTAAGAAAATCGTTTAAGAAGTAGAGGTTCACCAAAGACTGTAAGCTGCAATTTTCTAACCACTAAAAACGCTCTTATTCTAAAAATTAACTACAGAAATAATCTTACCTCGCCTCATCAACAGCCGCATCAGAATCCGAATGATAGCCATCACTGCAACAGCTTCCACTGCTCGGACTAGATGGTGTACTCTGTGGTCCCATAAGATTCAAAACTGCATCGCATCCTCTAGAGAAGTTCATTAGAAGCCCAGCTGCTGGCCTTTTATCTATACTCGCTTGTGGATCCAATCGCTTAATTTGTCCCACACAAAATAGCACCTCCTTGTCATTCTGCACTCTCTGGCTAAGATTCTCAATGAGCTGCTGCAGCTGCTTCAATGCCGGCTTATCCAAAATAGTCAAAAGCGTCTTATTATCGATTAACCTCTGCTGTATATCATCATATGTAATCGCTAACAATCTCTGATGCGATGAATGTGCAGGATCTTGATTTACTGTAATACTACTCAGTTCGTCCAATTTATTAATAGCAGTCTTGTATGTATCAATGTGTTTTTGTAGCTCATTCTTCAGCGCTACATGCAGTGATATTAGAGTACCAGTATGATCAGCCGTAAGGCCGTGTATTCCCAAACCTTGAACGGCTTGATCTAGAGATTTCCTTCTTTCACGCAGCGATTGTCGAAGATTTGGCTCCCATTGTCCAACGGCCTGAATTAGCTTCGAGCATCTTTGCCTCAATCCTGATTCATGTGGATTCCCAAACAATCGCACTAGCTGCCACATTACCGACTCAGCTGGCACATCGGGCTTTGGTGATGGGGTCACGGTATTTAATCTGTTAATGAAGTAGTTTAAATTTGAATAAGTGAAAACTGATTCGGCACAAACACTCTTTTAAGTGCTGTCGTCCATCAAACACACAAACGTCTCATTAAAAATTCGTTTAAGTAACAAGAAAGCGACTTTAGAGTGTTTATAGATCGCAAACACATAAATCTAAAGGTACGTATCCACCAAGGCAAGCCAACATATGCTCGCGAGCAAAAAGACGTCACAATGGCGTAAAAAACTTTTTGCTCGCCTGCAATTTTAAATTAGTATCCACCGAAAACAAATGATCGTGTGCAAAGCTTTGCACGAAAGAAACATTTCTTGTGTGGAGTGCTTATTTCCAGTTCTAGTGAGCAAATTTTTGCGTCCCATTGGATTTGGATAACATTTGCACGCAAGCACCTTTGACGTGCATAGCTGCGATGAGCTCTTTTTGGTGACGTCATTTTGCCCGCGAGCAAATGTTCGTTTGCCTTGGTGGATACATACCTTAAGGTGTTATGTACTTTTGTGTATTTTCCAATGAAAGTACATTAGCATATAATTGTTGAATTTGAAATTGGTGTGTACAAAAAGAAAAGAAAACAAAAATATATAAATAAACAAAACAAAAGTCTCACCGTGTAAAAAATGATTCCAATAGGTATGCGCTGTGTGGCAGGGCTTCCAGCAATATATCCATGGGGAGCTCCGCTACTACTGAACGTAGAACTGATGGGCCAAGACGGCCAACAACGCCGGCTGCTTCACGATACTGTCGACCTTCTGATAGTAGCATCAGACGTCGCAGCACTTGCCGCGGACTTGTTAAGCCTTCGCGGCCATCACGTGATGGACCGCGTATACGCTCACGGCTATCAACCATTGTTGAATGTCACATTATTCTAGGTTAAGTGATGGTGTGTGGTGAATTTTCTGTAAATTTGAGAAAAATAAATTAGTTTTGTAATTCTTGAAGTTATACGCAGGTTTATAAAAGTGGATAAGTTGGGCTAAGTATGTAAGTAATGTTTCCAAACAAATCCCTTTGCGCAGGCTAACTACATATCTCAAAAGTGCGTGGTTGGTTCCTATTGGAAGGGCCGGCCTGAGGATAGAGCGAGTGGAGCGGTAGCTCTAGGCGTCAGGTGTTAGGGGCGCCAAAATGATAGCGAAAAATAAAATTGATGGCGCCTTTTGAGGGACGCCATCGAATATAGCTTTAGGAGACATCCTGCTCCAGGTGCATGTGCAGACTGATTACGGAGGATCTAGAGAGAACAAACTCAATAAAATCTGCAATCTCAAGGTGTAAGCTATCGTGCTGAACTGATGAATGGTACTGCATGCATTTATTACTTATGATAGACTTCAGATACCAGGCGACATTCGGATTAAATTAGCCTTCCCTTAGTAATGCGGAGCTCTGCCATGAGGGACCGTCCTTCGTCCGTCCAATATAAATATCTTCAAAAAAAAAACTTTTGAGGATGGACCTAAACACTTCTGCGCCCTCCTTAGCCCCCAAAAGGGCGACCTACAAGGCCAGTTCGATATTTCTGAACGAATGCAGTAAGGTACTGTCCAGTGAAGGGGAGTTTTCCATGTTCAAGGAGGGCAGTCTGACCCCGAACATCACGATAGAGTATACTGAGATCATTCCTTCATTGGAAGATCTCCGTTGAAGCCCACCGGCGAAAATGCGGGCATCTAGGCGAACCAAGATAGCGACTGCTTTGAGAAGAAGTGTGGCGCAGCCCGAAAATATTTTAGGAAACTGGCTATTCTCGTGTAGAGGCTGCTGGGGTCTGAGTGGCCCCCGAGGAAGAAAGGGATATCGATTTTCTTAATAAGCAGAGGGTTAGATCCTCTAGATCTTCTCTAGGCGACAACAACCTGGTTTGAAAAGCAGAATAGAAGTCGATCTTACTCATATTGAAGCGCAGAAAGTCTCCAAAGCCGACCTGGGCGTTTCTGTGACTAACTAACCGGGGACTCTTCTGACCACGTGTATGGGAGTCTTCTGGATGCGATAGCCGAATTGGCTCAGGCCTCAGAACAACCCGGGTTCCTAGGGGTCGGTGCGCTTATATGATGGGCCGCCTTACCCCACTGAGATTATGTTAAAAAGAATATAGAAGTCCAAAACGTGGCTCAAATTGTGGACTAATGGAGATTACTCCACAAAGTGTATCGCTCAGAATTCCCTTTCAAGCGTAAAATGCGGAAGTTGGACTTGCATGGACTTACGGAAAAATCATTTGCGCATGCATGCAAGTATGCATTAGTGAACTTGCTTCGACATAGTGAAAATTAAATTAATAATATTGTTGTTGTTTTAAATTTAACTAGCGTGGAGCTAGTTAAGTTTGACTCCAGTAGACTCCCTTATTGATCCAATATTGACCAAGAATCTTTGATGTGTAAACAGCTTGTAGAGGCCTTTGAAGAATATTTTCTGTGATGATCCCTCCAAGCTGAGAGACTAGAGCTAGTTAGGATTTCTTCTGTTGACAGTTGGTAAAAAGTAGAACCGGCAGTTTGGGAAGGCAAGACGTGTCTAACTGTGATGTGTGGACTTATGTAAGTCACTACCTCTCAACGTTAAAAATATGTCCCATGCTCAAGGCCTAAAAGCACAGGGGACTTCGTCAATAATAGAGTGGATTCCAAAATGCATCCTTGCGGTATCACTACTGAATTCAGCAATTGAAAGCCTGTAGCTGAATTCAGTGTCTCGTCTCGAAGGCGATCGCGGAGTGAGACACCGATAATCTGCCTCAAGCATGGCATTTGGAAGACCTCGAGTTTGTTGACGCCCGGCTTGCGTAGTGTCCAGGCTTAGGATCCATAAAGAAGAATCGGAAGGATCAACTTTGGGTAAAGACGTACATACTTACGTTTTGATGGAAATATTTGTTCGTTTTCATATGCACCCACTTGAGTGAAGCGAATGTTGCTGTTGGCTGGTCGATGCGGCTATGAGCCCGCCGTCGATGCCAGTTTCTTTTCTCAACCAATGGTCCTAAATATTTAAATATTTAAACATGGGAACCTGTTCGATTTGTGTTCCATGGAGGTGACACTGGCTTCCGATCCACCCGTTGTGAGCACTTTGGTCTTTTCCGCATTGATTTTTAACCCGTAGGACTGGGCGATGCGGGAAATGCGCTATAATATGTCCGTTGCTTCGGCATCCGTGTCGGCGAGGACAGCGTTATCGTTAACGAACATCAAATCGGTTACGAAGTTGTTGTCGTCGTATCGAATTGTCGGTTCGGTATCGAGAAGCTGATTCTTCGGTTGTTCGATAATCGGTGGTTCGGGGCTGAGCCTTGTGGCGGATAGTGGTGGTACAGCTGGTGGTAGAATTCTCTCCACCGCTGCAGGCGCCCAAGTTCAGAGGTTACGAAAGTTCCATCCAAGTTCCATTCAGAGGTCACGAAAGTGCAGCCTAACCGCCGGATTGTCTGGTATAACGTCCGGTACTCGTACCTCGACGACGCTTCTTCCATTTCAGCCGCAACGTTGTTCCAACACGCTTCCCGTTCCGGTTTCACGTTGACTTGTTTTATTCGTTTCCACTGATCGACGAGGTTCAGACAGCTATCCGAGATCCATGGCTGCGTCCGTTTATGGATAGGTGGACACAACTCCATTGCACACCCCACAATGGATTCCGATAATTGCCTTTCTTCTATATCGATATCGTCGGGTATTATTAGAGCTGCGAACTTGTTGGATAAAACTATTTAAAACTCCGGTGGGCACGCCTAATTCTTCTCGGCCGGTGGAGGTGCCGTTTTCTTCGTTATTTGTAATCGCATCTGCAATTTCGCTCGTTAAGAGTCCGATCGGCAATCGGGCCCACGCATTGCACGTACGTCTTTGAGCGTCGATCGGAATCTTGCGTTGATCAAAACGTAGCCTAACATCGTCGAGTCGCTACCGAATGGATTTCGCCAGTTGAGTTGGTGTTTGAGTGGATAGCGGAAGATGCTGTTGCCAACGATCAAGTTGTTTGACGTTGCGAATGAAAGGAGACGTAAGCCGTTGTCGTTAATTGCTCCGTGTCCAAATTTGCCCATCGTTCCTTCCCAGCCGGTTCGATCTGCTCCTAAATGTGCATTGAAGTCCCCCGCGAGTATGATTAATTCGGTTCGGGGTATCGTATCCAGTGTCTGTTGAAGCTGCTCGTAAAATTCGTCCTTGTTTGCTTCCGTGCTGGTCTCGGTTGGCGCATTAACCGATACGATATGGGTCTTAATCGTTCCACCAGTGTTTATAACCGTCAAACGCTCGTAGATCGGTTGGAATGCAATAACGTTGCCGGCAGCCTGTCGATCGACCATAAACCCGACGCCGGCGTCTTGTTTCTCACCACCGCAATAGTACAGCGTCATCGTTTCGTCGATTTTTGGCGTCCATTTCCCGATTCTGGTCAATTTGGCAGATTGACCACCCTCCTTCTTTCACAACCTGGAACAATCATTGCATTTCCAAGGCTAATAAAACTCCAATTAGGAAATCTGCATAGATTACTCATTACTGTCTACAATCTCTCCCTCTCTAGATTAACTAGTCACCATACAAAATGACCTGCTGATGGTTAATCACATTCAACAGATAAAAGGCAACAATGAACTCTAGCTTAATACTCTCCTGTCTCGTGGGAAAGAATCTTGTGCCTAGAATATAAACGAGTTTTTATGACCAATTCACCGGATCAACTAGGCTTAGGGAACAGTTATGCATCATGACCATACAAACAAGATTCACTATATAGCAACAACACTCCTAAAAACACTTGTTTTTTCGTTACCTGTTAATGAATCCCATTATGTCATGGCATTACCTGTAAAGCCAAAAAAAAAAAACGATCTTAAAACAAGTTTGAAGCCCTAAAGAGAATATCCTCATGGCGCGACTACGACAGGGTAATTATTTGCCCATCGTTCTCGTTGTTGGTCGTCTACCGCGAGAGATTACTTTCAGTGGAGCCAATGTCATTATAGCGTGCAAGTCTACCCTCTTCTGTTCATGCATCTTCGTAATTGCCGCGTGTAATTTCTATTTCCTTGTTTTTACTTTTATACATACTTACATACCTTTCGGTCTTTGGGGGATCCGATGATAGATTCTAGAAGACCTGGTGGATCTTCTCGCAGATTCTATTGAGGTGTACGTTTAGTTGAACCTTCTGAATCTACTTTTAACTCTTTTATAATGATGCCATATAGAAGGAGGTGAATGGAACTTCCTGCAGCCCACGTTCAAGTGTTCAAGTTCAAGCTTGAAAATCTTTTTGACTCGTTTTTGTTGTATGGTGGTCGCGTGTACGCGCGGGTCTTAAGATGCCAGCGATTTAACGCCTGCATGAAAATTAGATTTTATGTTTCGTGTTGGAAATTCTTTAGAGATATGATGAGAATTTCGTTTTTGTTTTTCTTCAAAAGAAATTAAAATTAATAGAATTTTACTGCTATCGCGATGTTGTTACGGTAGATTAACGGTTAATTATTTATTAAGAATAAATTGTATTATATAAATATTCTTTAGATAATCTTGACGTTGTTAATTGGTGGCATCAACACGCGTAGGCTGTAAGCGAGTTTCGTATATAATTTATGTGGCGAGCGAGATATTAGTTATCTTGGTTCTTAGGTAACTTGTGAAAGATATGAGAAAGCTGGTTCTATGATACAATAGATGTTTTGTTAGGAAGATCAGACTTTATTATATAAAGAGTTTTTACACGCCACTTGAACTACTATAAAATATTTATAAAATGTGATTAGTCAATCTACACAAAACAAATGTACAAACGGTATGAGAGACTGATCAGGTTTGCGATGATGAAAAATATGGTGATCGCAGATACGAGATAATGGCCCCTGTGCTGAAAGTCGAGTCATATGACAATCACATGTAGATGTCGATGTTGTCTCGGTTTTTAGTTGGTATGCTAAGAGTCGGATGGCGTGACAAGTAGGGGTTTGAGTTGAAGAAATTCTCGTTTAAGTAAAATTACGACTGTCAGCACAAGGGTCAGAGAGTGTATGTGCTGTTTATGTTTCGTGAGGAATAAACATTTTTCGGTTTGTCTTTCGAGAAAATTTTAATAAGTTATAAACAATTTGAGATTAAAGATGTTAAATTGTTGTTGTTCAGGAGGCGTCTTTGAATTGAAGTCTCCTTCCGACTATTCGATCACTACAGTGTACACGAAGCGGAGGAATTAGCCATACATGAAGCCGTTCTTGAGATCAACCAGTAAGGCGATAGGAATCGGACTGTCTAAACACGTAAAAATCAGGCGGCTCTGAAGGCCCTGCGCTCTTGCAGTAAACAGCTCAAGAACTTTCTCTGAATGCCGCAGATCTCTTAACAAGATGGCGAGCATTGGAGGGATCGTGATAAATGGACTTTGGCCAAATTATCTTGGCCTTCTTATGATCTTAGGCGGACCACTTCCTACCTGAGTCTTGGGAGATAAGACCTCTCAGCTATTGTGGGAGTGCTGACCGGATACTGTCGCATGCGACCCGCTTAAGACCTACGATTTTTGCAGAAGCTGTAAGTACGCGAACCAGAAGGAAACTGTACTACATATCCTGTGTCACTGCCCAGCCCTAAGTAGAAGGAGACTGAGCAAAATTGGTCAACCCTTTCTAAGCACCCCTTGCGGAAATCTCGGAGATTGGGATCCCACAACTTAGAAGATTCATTACGTCCTCGATTTGGTTTAGCGAAGAAACGATACTTTAACATCAAGTTTAAAGTGGGATCACTATGGCATCACAATGGGCCCATCCTTTTAGTGTAACCTATTTTTCATGTTTCCTTTGCCTCTTATTGGCACGTAATGCTCTTGAAGCCTTGAAAGAAAGGAAAAGCTGCGGAGCATTTCCGTAAAAAGGGGATTGCAATTAATGAAGAACACGACTTCAAGTTAACTGTGCAATTATTTGCACTTTACTTTTCAATTTTCCATGACGATTTTGAATGCATCTTGATGAGTGAGGTTCAAATTTGGAGACGACGGTGACGCAATGCCGGAAAAGACAATATAGTTTACTCAAAACGCGCGTTAGAGAGTCGGAACATAACACCTATATAAAATTTACTAAGCAGTCCTCCCAACTAAGAACTAACGACGTCTAAAGCTGCTTGACCTACGTATTCGAACGAGAACCGGTCTACTGAGTATGCTATTGCTACCCTTTATGGTCGCCAAGATAAGTGCCCGTTTTCTTCGTCCTATACAATTTTTTGGGGCATCAAATATCAAATCAAAGAGGAGGTGGGTGCTAATTTAAAATAAAAACACCTCAGGTATTTAATTGACAAAATTAATTGACACAAAAAAAAATCTGAAATAATTCACCTCTAATGGTGAATTTGTATTCGTATAATGAAATAAAGCAAAGACTGGGCGACAACGTAAGAAATATATGCCAGAAAATATATGCGGAGTAAGGCACAGTTTATGTGAACTATTGCACACACAGCCTCGAGTTTCTTCGCCTCTTGTGCCCCGCCCTTCTTGACAAATTTTCAAGTCGTGAGAGCGTGACGCCAATGAAATCAATTCACTCACAAGAAAAAATTTTAGGCTAAAGCGCGCCTAACGAAGGTTTACTTTAAAAAAGTTATTGGGAAGAACAAATGAGAAATATAGAAGCAAAATAAACCAGCAACTTTAAGAATTGAAATCTAGAACAGTGGTGGGCAATGAGCCACGGCAGTGGTAAATATTTCTCAGCCCTGCTGGGAAGTGTGCCTTCTGTGTTAGAAGGGAAACTCTATATATGTATATATATATGTATATATATATGTATGTATGTGTATGCATATATAGATCTTCATGCTTAGCTGAAAAGTGCGCCTTCTGTGCTAGAAGGGTTAACTCTTGCTATAGTGGGCAGTTGCAGAGCCCTTCTGAACCTGAAATCAAGTGAGAGAAGTATAGAGATACACTTTGGTTTCAAGTAAGAGATCTATAAACAGAAGCGTTGGCACTCTGGGAGAGTAGATTGTATTGCCCATCACTGATCTTGAAGGACGATGTACAAGAATAAAAATAAGGACATACTAAGTAATAAGGATGAACGCTCTCCGTGCCGTTTTCAGTCGACGTCGAATTGCGTGAGCTGGACTCTGTGTTTTAGGCTGACAATTATTTATACGAAAATGCATCTATTGTCGAGTTAAGCTTACTACTGGACATTGCACAATGGCCATGACGGCATCACGAACTGATAGTATAAAGGGTGACACAACAAATGGACTGAAAGGGTTAAAATGAATGTGGTCCTATATCACTTGCGATTCATGGGTTGGGTTGGATCTCAAGAACAGCAGGACATTTTTTTAAGTTTAATACATACTTCAAATAATCGCAGCAGAATGTAGCGTCTTGTAAGAGACAAATGTACTCCCTCGCATAAATCCATCTAAATATTCTGTGTCTCCAGTTACTGAATGTGGAAATGATGTTAAAAAGTCCACTAAAAATTGAATTAAAAAAAATTCGGCAAGACTAGCTGTACTGCCTGAATTGAACCTTACAATAACATCAGTTCGCATACAATTTACACATATTCAACTGAGGATAAAGAAAACCAACTGCACTCGAACTGAAGTTGAACGAAAAAAGCTCGCTCAAAAGAGGAATATTGGAATGCCATTGTGATTTTGCATTTCTGATTTCTGGCGAAAAAGCAACAACAGTTTCAAGAATGAACTGTGAAATCAAACCTGTGAAGCCAGTTATGTAGATTGAACTGAACATTACTGAATTGAGGTCGATGAACTCGGGCTTTATAAACTTTTCCCTCTTGGCATTTTCAAAAATTTTATTTTAATAATGCTTGACTAAATTTACACGGAGTACAACCTGTGTTAGCTCTATAAAACCTTCCCATACTCTGATGGATTTATAATTATGCAGTACAAAATTTTAAATTCTCAGAAAACTTTAAATTTTTTTTACCGGTATTGAATCCTCATCCTGACATAAGTTCTTTATTGGTAACTGAGAAATTTTCAGAGAAAAAAGGTTCTCCGAATTCCATTGAGAAATAGAAAAAATCTCCATTATAAATTTGCAGCACTTCAAATATTGATGACAGTCGATTATTGGAGGTCTCATGGACCCAATCGTAAATCTATCATTTGCAAGATTTATAATTCTTTCATTAATTTACTCTAATTACAAATATTTTACAAGACACTCAAAAACCACCATATTGCAACGTAGCACCAACTATTACATACTTTACTGAAGAACCAAAAAACCACGATGATTTATCATAATCAATAAAAAACATATTCCTACAGAAACAAATAAATCTATACTAAGTAGGTTAATATAGAGAAGGCGTGCTCTATGATCTTAGGCAATTTCTATCTTCTTTTTTTTCTATACCATAGATATATAATAGAAGAACTTGATAACATTCATTGGAATGAAGCAACTAATCGATAAAATCATTTGGACATATTGATTGTTGGAATGAAGAAATTTCTTTCGAAGCACACGAAGAACTTCGAAGATACTTCTTATGCATGATGAAAAATTCTTTTGAGGTAAAAAAAAATATATTTACAGTTAAATACATAATGATCAAACATAAATTGTGATGTTGAATAGTGTGTAGAAGAGGACTGTTGAGAGATTAGTTAGGAATGTGATTGATAGATTGGTTTTTTGTTGGATAAGAGACTTGGAGGAATTTTTTTTTAATCATAAAAAACTAAAATTTTTAAATGTTTTATAATAGTTTTAAAAGTACTTACTCATAACTTAAAACTATAATTGTATATCCACAAAGTTTGAGTTCCAGGAAAATAGTTCACAAAATCACTAAACAACCCAAAAACCAGCACACGAAATCCCAAATTCAATTGTTTCAATTGTCGAACTTCAAAAAAGAATGCACTATATTTTTTTTTCTATTTCTCACAAAGAACAATCTTCAATTTTCCAAAAATCCCAAATTACCGTGAAAGCGATTTCCGCGTCTTTACAAAAGAACGATCCGAAGACGCATGTAAACAGTTGAAGACTGACTGAACGCCGATTTGAAGAATTCTTCGCTGGTCCAACATGCGCACCTGAAGATATCCCATGTACCAACCAAAAGACGAAGCGATCTTCGACACAACCTTCCTTTTGATCGTTTGCTGGCTCATCTCTCTTTCTCCTCGCTCCATCTGAACACGAACATGATTCCATTTCACGGTAAACAACTACTAAAGGTGGAGGATCGTTTTTTTTGTAGCATCAGGTACTCTCTCAGGTAAGTCTTCGCTTAACCACTTGCAGCTCACTTTCTCGTTACTTCTTCATTTTCTTCATTTTATTGGAAAATTATGAATATTATTACTACGGTGATGGATTGTCATCCGCTGGTGATGATCTACAGGGGGGCGGAAGTAGATATTGTGTGATTTCTTTTTTGCATAATAATAGTACGACTTGAAAATGGTCTGCCAATTGTGGATTATGTAAGATTCTTATTTTTTAGCGGCAGTTACGAACGTTGTTAGATAGTTTTCTTCTTCTTAATGTGATCAAACACGATCAAAAAATTATTTTTTTCTCATATTCGAAAACTCCTGCAATCGTTATTAAAAATTAAAAAATCACCAAGCAATCGATTTTTTATGAGATATTTACAAAAAAAAATTTTAATCGTTTAAGTTTTGTAACCTAACAAGAGAAGTTAAATTTCAAAACTTTCTCGCATCATTAAAGCAATTTAAAGTGTAGCATTGGTTTGTCGAATTGGTGTAGGATGAAAGGATTGAAAAGTAGTTTTGATATTTATAAATCAATTCGTGGGTACGTAATAGCTAAAAGTGATTAAAAAAATAGTGGCTCCATTAGAGGAGTGAAATTGTGTCCGAGTAGGAAATTATAACAAATATTTGAACTTTCAGCTAGTTGAAATCTAGTTGAATGGCGAACAGCGCGGCCAAGTTAGACCTATTGTGTTCGTGGCTTAGTTAGGGCGAAGGCAGGAAAGTGTTTTTTATTGAAGTAGCGGTGTCCTGAGCGGCATTCAGAAGCTCTCTGATAAACGTTTTTCTTCTAAGACAGATCAGAATAAGACTAAAACAGCAGCATCTCGTCGCCTTCCATGAGAATCGGCATTCCTTTACCTGAGATAGTAGTAGGTTGTAGAGGTGGTACCACAGTCCAACATGGCCAGTCAGATATTCCACTTACAGCCTAAGATTCGCCTTGTTTAGAGTGATAACGCCCCAAAAAGACGAGAGTATTACAAGTTCGTTAGCCTGTCTGATACCTGGGACCCATTCCCAATAGGCTACGAACAGTCCCTTAATCTAGTCCTCAATTAGGGACTTGTACTTGGACCATGAAATGCCCCAGAAGTGTTGTGGGCCCCGGACCGTTCTCTCGCCAGCTGACCTCCAAGTATGCGTGAGCAGCCCATGACGTGATGATTTGTGCTATAAAATTTGCTATAATAAAAAGTAGTGGCTTTTGTAAAAACTTGCTGTGATTTTTCTGGCAAAGGTTGACTTCGAAGTTTCGAAAATACAACATAAAGTCGTAAAGTAACGGTTTTGATATCCAATAAGTTATGTAAAGGATTAGCACCTTAGAGCGCCGTTTGATGCAAAAACTTGTATATGCCTCAGATAAAGCGGTTGTTTTACCGACTCTGATGGATATTTACAGCCTTCCTGTAGAGTTTAGCAAGCTTATCAGTGCTTCTACTTCTAGTATGGGGCCTCGTGAGCCTCATTTTTTTTTTTTTGTGGCAAGATGAAGCTTAGGAGTCACCCTTTGTACTACTAGTCCGTCATGTCTTACAAGTCATGGTGCAGCGTATAGTAGTAAGCTTGATCTGAAGGAAAAATGAGATAGGATAGGTTAGGGGTCTGGAGGGATGTGGCACTTTGACCCGTTAAGCCTGGCTCTTCCACAAAATACCATGTGAGGATGCCTCACGTACTGGCTGAAGTTGGGTTTCAGCGGAATTACCCTGGCACTCGGCCTTGGATTTGACTGCATTGTTAGGTCCATCTATCAATCTTATGGCGCTACAGCCCAAATCGAGCCTTGGCCTCCTCTAGGGCATTTCTCCAAGTTTGACGGTCCCTTACAGCATGTCTCCAGTTCCGGATGTTCCATGTTCCAAGTTCGTATTCCATATTTTGTTGCCTGAGTCGTTGCCGTTGAGTCCGTCCTGTCCGAGGCCTGCCTTGAGGATTCGTGACGGGTAGGTTTTTACGGTGGAAGGTTGTCAGCCTGCCGCCCAACCCCCAACCTGGAGGACCAGTCCGGTATTTGCTTCGTTTTGAGGCGCGAAAGACTCGCCTTTCACAATCCTCAGTATGTTACTCTTGTATAGACAAGAGCATCCAGGGGACACCCGATGTAAAATCTACATCTTCGTGGAGGTTGAGGTAGGATTCGGTAGCATATCGGAAATTCTTAGATTATGAAGACCTTAGATCACAGGTGGCGTTACCCAGGATTTATCTCTTTGATGTACCGGCACCATCAAAGGTCCCTGAGGCCGTTGCTACCATTTGACCCCGCATTGCTAGGTAGGCGAGAAAAATTTCTGCTTGGAAAACGCCGGCGAAATTAGGCTGATGGAAGCTTATTTGCAAGTTAATTGATGGGGTTTACAGTAAGATTTTATTTCAGTCAAGGATGGAAAGAAGAAGAAGAAATCACAACACTACCTAAGGGAAACATAACTTCGAACGGGTAAACGAATTTAATTACCTAGGGCCCACAGTCAGCGAAGACAATGATGAAACCATAGCCGTACAAAGAAGAATAAACGCCACAAAAAGAACATATTTCTCACTACTACCAGTAATGAAATCCAGAGGCATCCGCAGAAACACCAAAATAAGAATATACAAAACCATCATACCTACAGTAGCTTCGTATGGAGGTGTGAAGCATGGAGTATCTCTTAGAAATTCGCCAGCAAGATGGATATATTTGAGAGAAAGTTCTCCGAGGGATATACGGCCCAATCAATGAAGATAATGCATGGAGAATACGCTGCAATCACGAATTGTACCATCTATACAAAGAGTGTAAACTCTCGACACATGCTGTGCTACTGCGTTTACGTTGGGCCGAATGGATGACTTAAGGATACAAAAAACGCCCTGTATCTACTACCAGATGGCAAAAGACCAGTTGGCAAACCACGGTCAAGGTGAGAAGAAAACGTTAAGGCCGATGCAGCAAAACTGCTCAATACAAGAAACTGGAGTTAAGCTACAGGGCAGAGAGACGTCTAGAGAAAGAAGCTGATGAAGGCCAAGGATCGAATTGAGAAGTAGAGCCATCGAAGAAGAAGAAGAATATTCATGCTACTCATTTTAGTAAACAATTTTAACAATGTTCGTGCCGGGGTCATATTCGGTTAAAATCTGAGACTCCTCAATTCGATTTCCATTATACCTGTGGAAAATCCAATAGAAGACTCTCAATGTCTCTTTCGTCTTCGTTCTCATATACAGAATCTAAAAACAACATATCCTTGATCACTAGTTTGAGGGTTTAAGACGGGTGTGAGCTCTCGCGGACCAGTCAACTTTCTTAATCGCCAGACAACTCTTAACCTTTTATTTCGTTCAACTGAAGCAACGTTGCTTTAACGAGCTTTTATAAGCTTCTTCGGTGGACTGCTGCACGCTAATTCGCAAGCTTACCGAATCTCTATGGGTGATGTGCCAGCAACGATCGATACGGAACTGATCAGAATCTCTAGTTATTAGTTCTTACAACTTGACCGTGACTGATAACGACCGATCTTTCATAGATTCTGAGTAATCCATACTCGATTGTAGCCGCCTCAAGTTCAAAAGCCCTGAAGAACGCCGACTACGTATTAACTTGGCTCGATCGTGTTCGAAAGTATTTTTGAACCTCCATATCATATCAAAGAATCAAGCGATTATAAAAAGACTTTATCGGTGCAACCAAGTTGATATCTATTGGCTAAATTGATCCTTCGCTTGATACCGGGACGACAAAGTCGAAGCATCCTACGGGGTAAAGCTACGTTGGAGGGAGTATGTACAGTAAACAAACTCCCACACGATCAAAGCAATGAGAATATCTCCAGTAAACTACTATTGAGTGATCTAGATTTCTGGTTTTCTTATCATCGTTCTTGTCCGATGTAACGACATACAAGGCCAATTTAGTCCAGGCAGCAAATTAAACATGGCGCGAAATTCATAGACGTATTAGCAACTCTTCAAATGCGCTCCTTCCTGTTGCTAGCACAAGGAATTTTTGTCGCTGGTTAGGCACACACGGGAATTCTTTTAACTGTTGTGGAATCGGTTTTTCTATCATTGTACACTCCACCCTTAGCAGAAATGATTTTTGCGTCTGAATGCATACGTCCTCGTCTATTGGAGCTGTACGTTCAAGTTGTACCTTATTGTGAATACATTTTGTAATGCGTAGTTGCAATACCTTAAGGGTCACAGAGAAATAACAAGAATATAAAAGTCGACTCATTGATCCTTATGAAATAGGTACGTATTATCGTTATGAGACTTTTAAAGAAGTGATGGATGTTTGATGTAATTATTACCGCTGCTCAACAGATTTATGATTTTTATCGTATCCGAATGAAATTTTGAAAGTTACTCAAAAATAGGATTAAAGTTATGAGGTGGGCGGCCAATCCTATGTATGGTAATAGTAAATCCATTCATTTTTCTGCAGTGGACCTAGGAGCCCATCCTGATTTTGATACTTTTTTTCTTATTGTTAATCAAATTCTATCATTTATCAGCTGACTTAATATATTTAAAAATAATGATTTTAATATATTATGTAAAAAAATTCACGTAGAAAAGAATGCCGTTTCATAACTACCAAATGCATGCTTGACCATCTCAAAAAAACTAAGTAGCTTAAAGGCTTTAAATTAGAATATGCAAATCGGAATGGGATAACTCCCATGAAAACGTTTTTGGACACGATGTATAAAATCTCATAAATATTCAATTCCGGTGGAAGTAGAAAAAATAATTTATACTAGAAGTTTCTTCATCTGGGAGTTTCGAAGGGTTTTCGAAAGAATTCGTAAACCAGTTCAAGAAACTCTTTAAGTTGTGACACTTTTGACAAAAAAAAATCTCAATTAAATTCTTTTCCACACTCAAAATATTTCCCAAAAATACCGCATAAAAATTTGGTCAATCTTTCGATCTACCAAAAAGGCGTATTTTTTTCACTTTCCCAAAAGAGCGTAAAGAATTCCAATTCCAATCTACATTCAGAACAGGTTCAACCTTTTCAGCAATTTCACTTGAGTTCCTTGAACTTTTCCTCCACTTAAGGTGATTCTTGAGATCTTGCAGCTGCATCTGGATCTCAAGAGACGAGTTTCATCGCTGGATCTTTATAATTTCTCTTGATAAAACCGTGTGCGTTCGTGTTGTTTTTTTTGTTCATTATTCGCCATCTTATCTTACTGGACCATATGGTGGCAAAAGTAGTTAGGGAGAGTCTTGAAAACTATGTCCACTGGAAATTTTCTTAACGAGAAGTTTCTGCTGCTGGTAAGGTAAGGTAGATCCACTGTAAGATCGGTTGGTAAGCGATCATTTAAACCGGCTTCTTGAGGCTCTCATATTATATTGAACGTCGTCGTCGAGTACTGGTCTTCGCTTTCATATTCCTTAAAGATTTGTTGATGCTGATGCTGGCTGGCTTGCTGCTGGCGGGGCCTTGATTTTGAGCCGGCAATTGTGCGTAAGCAAGGTATGTATTCTTTGATTTTTCTTCCAGGTGTGTTTTTTTCGAGTAATCGCTTATTGGCGAGTGTGCTTGTACATACTGACACACTAACCTTTATCTTATTGTGACCGCGGATATTATGGTGAAGTTATGTTGGGGCTTTTCTTGTTGTTAAGAACTTTTTTTTCTTACTTTCAGATTTGAATTTTTTTTTATTGTTAAAATGTTGAGTGTAAGAAGTTTACGGTTTCCTGGGCGTGTAACCACATTCAATTATGTACGATGCTAACTATGCTTAAAATCTTTTATGTTCACGATATAATGATTTGCAAATGAATACAATATTCGAAAGCACTGCAATGAGCAATGGTACAGGCATCATCTTAATAAGGTTTACTCTATATTTATAGACAGACGCAGAAACTTTTCAAAATATTATGTCATTGTACGAATCTCAAGTCATATGAAGAAACGCCCAACTTTTCGGAAGACCCTCAGGGCATTGTAGTCTAGGGGTTTGATCAATGTATTTTCGTCATATTTATGCCGTGTTCCTATAACTTAGAACTCACACCGTCGTCTCAAGTGGGAGTACAACAGGGAGACCTCAATTCGGGGTAGCTTTTGTAGTCGATAAGCTTCAAAAGTCCCAAATTCTGGGCTTCCAGTCAATAAGTGAGAGACGGAATGGTGGTAAGCTCGACACTCTTCTCACATAAAAATATCCATAAAATGACCTGGACCCAATTATCAGTTCAAAGGTTACAAAGAACTCTCAGGGAAAGAAAACTTAACATTGATAAGTTAAAAATTCCTGAAACCGAACAACGGTAGAACAACGGAACAAAGAGTTAGCACCTCGGCCTCGGTGGTAGCTTAGGGAGTAAGGCGTCCGGCTACCATCCCAGAGGTTCCGGGGTCGAATCCCGGCAGCCCCACATAACAGTCCTTCGCTTTTTCCACTTTCCACCAACATAACGCATGTTGGTTGGTTGATGAGTTTCAACTAGTTTCAGGAGGCATAACACTCCATCGAGTTGTTTCTCGATGCCTCGATGTCAGAGGCGCGATATTTGGTGGGATTAAAAAAATATCACCACTTAGTTGTGGCAGTTTCTTCCTTTACTTCTCCCTCTCTTCACTATCTTCCGATTCGAGCTTTTGTTCGACATTGCACTCCAATTTTCGTTGACCACAGCGAAAGTCCCGACCAAATTCGTTGTGGGCACACACTAAAAGCGGCTGCGGCACAAATTAAAAAGCATACGTACATCGGAATAACCATCTGCGACAGCCGAATATGCTACAAAATATAAATTAGTTCGATTCGAACGCTTGCATATAAAGTCGTGTATTCTATTTGTTTTTGGTAGTCACGATTCGTCGGTCGCCCTTTAGTATGTTTAAAATATAAAGGTCCTTTGTTGTTCATGCCTGCGCGTGTATGTGGGTGTTTACCGGGCAGTAAATCCAGGAATCCAGAATTTCTCAAAAGTTGCAAATTCCTTCTCCAGCCATAAGCCCGTGCTGTTATAAATCCTACATTCGGCCTCTTCTCGAAAACAACTCTCTCATTTTGGGCGGCGTTCCGAAAACCAACTTTAATCGATGATGACGCCGTTTTCTCCACGATCGATCCCTTGATCCGCCGCAGGAGTGTAGCTGTAACTGTCAAAATTTTATCGCTATTATCATAGTGACTGTCCCACCGAAATAAACTCTCTCCTGCCTCCACGGCAATCTTATATCCCGAACACCGATTGGTCCACTCGTCTCACTCTGTCCACCTGTAGCCTCTATTTTCGCGCACTCTACAAAACAGCAATTGGTTTCTAAATAGAACAATTAGACTGTAGAATAATCTCTCACAGTCAGTATTTCCGAGCTCCTACAACATCCAAGAGTTTAAAGGTAGGGTTCATCGCCACTTTCTTGAACACCCCACTGAACCCTCGTAACCTTCAAAAGCGTGCATCCTAGTGTGATCAGGGCTAATAATTGTAATGCATAATTTTTAAACCTTGCGCATTTTTTTTTGATTGCAGTATTTTACAATATCTTTTCTTAACTTTCATACTCTCCAATAAAAGAAAAATTGCATTATTTTGCGAGAATTCTGAAACTTCGTGCATGAACTATGTCACAAACAAAGTAAGCCTTTTTCACATACTTTTTCACAACATGCACGCTGCATGCATTGAGGCACTATTGTGTAGCTTGATGACACGGTCATATTGTAATTTATTTTTATAGCCTTAAGAATTACAAAGTTGCATTTAAAAGAAACGCAAAAAATATTTCCAAAGAGCGTCCAATTAACTGGAGTAAGTTTAAAGTATTTATCAAGTTTTTACAAGATCAACAGAAATTGTACACAAAAGTGGAGTTATCGTACGCAAAAGAAGTTTAGTTACGAACAAGGAAGATCTGTGTCTAAAGATACGAAATATGCTCTTATTATTAAAGATTGATTTTGAAAGGGGTTTCGTTTTGAGTGCTTGTAGTGGGTACCAATTGGTATCCAAAGATGGCATCAGCATAACTTCATTCTATCAATCAGAGTGAAATTTCCGGGCCTAATGTTGGACCGAAAACTAAACTGGAAGTTACCCAAGTCTAAATAATGTAGTTGGTTACTTTTATTCAATTGAATCGATCTTGTACTAATATTTGAATACCCTCGATTTTTAGTTTGGAACGGGCGATGCGGATGTCTGTTCTCTTCTCTTTTGATACAAAAAGTGATGTTGTCAGAAGTCTCGAAGGTCTGGATCACTGATCGGTGATCTATCCGTTTTTGGTCGATTGATCTAGCCGATATTTGACCGGTTTCGATTGCAGTGTCTTGTGTGATCTTATAGTGGTTCTATTCTTCACTGCAATGTTTCACCAAGCAGTCCTCTAACTGAGCACTAACCAGGTCCAATGCTGCTTGACCTACGCAATCGAACGAGAACCGGTCTACTGAGTATGCTATTGGCACCCTTGTCTATCGGTTCTGTGGATCTTTAACCTGACCTAAAACACCTCTTTCTTATCATTCTCTCCGCGTGATCGAGTTACATTGGCTTGACCAGATATGTTTCTTTGATGCTCTTATTGTTTAAGGTTTTTGGTGGATGGCGTTCAGCGTCACTTTTCTATACACATCCCTCGATCTCATCATCTGGCCCAGGAAAATCCTCAGTCTTGTACTCCGCAAACCTCAGGAATTTAAAAGGGACATGCTCCGCAAACACCTGGCCTGGTTTAGTGCGGTTTCACTGAGGAAATCCAGAGAATGGACCTTAAATTCTTACGGTCATAGTAATATTTTGAATTTGCTACACGAGTTTATCGTTCCCACAACCATAGATTGATCTTGACAAAAAATTTAGTATCGAAATGCCCTTAAGAGGTGAAGAAACGGAGACGTCCTGAAAAAGTTTGATCTACATATATTCACCGACAACGGCTGCCAATACATCAGAGGACGTCGGAAAAGGCGTTTCTATATAGGTCAACAGACAGGGACAGAGCTGAGCTAGATAGGTCGGTAGACAGCGTAACGCGACTCTCGTCTGGGTTTCCGGACATGAAAGATATTTCCCTAGCCAAGCCAGGAGCCTCTCTTCGACTATTGAAGATTGAGATTGTAAGGAGCCCAAGAGGTAGAGTCTGTATGACTACCACAGACTGCTAGCCAGCCAAAGATAGAATACACTGGACACCTGCATTATCTCTAGAATGAATTGGCTTACTTAAAATAAATGAAGACAATCGTGGGCCTCCAGAACCCGAAGATATTTTACCACGATTTCGACAATCCATCCAGAGACGTTGACCCATAAGAGACCACGCTGTCAAGCTGCGTATTCCATACAACTACCCCCGCCTTCGGCTAGATTCAACCCAGGTTCAACCCAGCCATAAACAGGGGTCGAGCTGAAGCTGGGCCACTCACGGGGTTCATACAACTCAACTTAGCTCTCCTACCTGAGACGGGTAGATATTTCGCCTCATATAGGCTGGATTGATTTTGATGATTGGGTTGAATGGACATTTGTTTTGTTTGCTTGCCATCCATTCGGCGTTAGTTTTCTGTTCGGTGTTTTTGCTTACACAGCGTACGTATATATAGAAATGAGAATTTCACACAACAATTTAAGGCTATTTTTTTATTTCAGTTCAACTCTATTTGAACCCAAAGTGAACTGAACTCTATATCATATACGGTGGTCGAAAATTCAACTTCACCTCGACTCAATTTTTCAAACTATACTACATAATGCATGATGCATTGAATAGTTGACTTGAGATTGAGTTGAATTTTTGGCTCGCGTCATCAATCACAAACAAAACATTGCTGCTGAAAACTAAATTCAACTAGCCAGCTACTAAACCCCCGTTTATATGCATAATTTCAGCTTAACCTAGGTAGCACGACTGATTCTAGCCGACCCTAACTCAACTCGACTTGCGTCTACATGTAGTTGGTCTCGGGTTTAATCTGAGTTCAACTAATCTTGTATACGTACTTCTAGTCATAAACTGGGTAAACATCTGTTGCCGTAGCCCCGTGGAGACGAATGAGGAAGATAAACGGTTAGTTTCTGTGAAAATGATCGGGTCTAGCAAAAGCCAGTACAGTTAAGCTCTTTAAAACTGAAAAGATGTCTACAGACTAGGCGTTCTGGAAGACTAAAGACATCCAGATTAAGTGTAAGAGCACTGATAAGCTTCCTTAACTCCATAGGATGGTTTTAAGTATCCATCTCCGTCGGTAAAAAAACCGGTTCATCTGAGGAACACGAGTTTTTAGCATCAAGCGGCGCGTCAAAGTGCTTGTTGGACCTCCGGTCGCACAGGAGGTAGTCCTTTACCTAACTTAATGGTTATCAAACACTTTACGATTTTGTTTTGTATTATGAAAATCCAAGTCAAGTTTTTCCAGAGCAATCCAAGCAAGTTCATACAAAAGACACTCTACTTTTATTATAGCAAATGTGTGAATTTTATAGCACAAACCACTTCAATTAATTAAAGAAAAATCGTAACCAAAAACGAAAAAAAGCAACGACATCTGTGAAAACGTTTCTATAACAAATTTGCTCTATAAAATCAAAATGCTTACTTTTTATTACTACCGCAACATCTTTTCATTTAGACCAGCATTTAACCCGGAAAGGTAATGAAACAGCAGGAGGATATATCATCAGCAACAATCTAAACGGGTTTCACATGATTGCGCCGGCGCAGATTGCTTTGTAAGCTTCCGAAAAACATACAATTTAATATCTAGTGAAAAAGTCTCTCTTTCGTCTCTATAATAACCCAGTCTCTCTCAGAAGGAGGCCGCGCGACTGCGAAATTCCACCGTTTAAGACCCTGCACCTGGGGGTATATTATCCATCTCCTCCGGACGGCACCAGCCTTATAACACCTGAGACCGATTCAATTAAATCGCGTGAAAGCAGAACTGACAAGTGATTCCGCGAGCAAATCATAATCAGCTCGTCTAAGTTCATTGGCGGCTGCGCGGATGCTAGATCTATATATGCAGTGCATACACACACCTGGAAGATGATGCTGAGGTCAGCGTGTTTATTGAACAAGCCCCGTAATGACAATTGCGCCGCCGCAAAAAAAGTCTGCCCAGGTAACTACTGCTGACTGGCTAATGAAACAATGCACCAGGTACACCACTTCATTAATTTTCATGCTGCCATGGATAGAGCGAAACGCGTAACAACCACGAGATAGATAATGAAATGGCGCTTGTTTATGGGCTAAAGAAGACGGAAAATGGCGTGCAATTTATGAATAAATACTGAAACATTTGTCAATCAATAACGGTTTCGCTATAAGGTGTTATTATGAATGAAGTGCTCCTTTCGGGCAGATGTGCTGACCGTTAAGACTATAGAATATTAACAATAGCTTAGCACCTTTCTTTTTCGGTTTCTTTGTGGTAATTTTGCTTGGAAGACAAAACATATTTCTTATACCTTCATCTGTTTTGTTTAACAAAGTATGACTTTGTGAATTGTTCAATGGCGGATGCTTATTGAGTAAATAATTGATTGACATTTTTTCGCCAAGCTTTCACATATGTTTTTTTTTTTGTACTATTGATAAAGTTGTTCGCAGAAGAAATTTCGGCAAGCAAAAAGAGTATCGAAAGCCCCACAAGTACTGCTTAAAGCTATATAAGAAATCTATTGGAGCCCCAAAGATACAATCGTGGCAGAAACATTGCAATGATATAGTCTATTTACAAACAGTACTCGAGCACTAAGCCTTTCCCGTTCAGCTATAACTCCATCCACAATATATAACAAGCATGTGCCAGACCTTGTCTTTTCGATTGTGAACGGGATCCGCTCCTGACCGATCGCAACAGTTCTTTGCATCATTTGCCAATCGGAAGAATATTACTATTTTCAACCCTAAACTATGGACGTCCTAGTATTCACACTCTTTCATCGTACGATTATTGTTGGCCAACAAAAGACTTCAATCTTCCCTTGTACGAGCTATATGTTATTCCCATTAGACCTTACCGATATTGATGCTTTTCATGACATCTGTGTCGTGATAACTTCGTAGATTTGTTTTTGCAGAATTTTTGGTATAGCCCTACTGCTCATATAGAGACAACTATTTTTTTGACGAATTTTCTTCTTAAACACGCCAACCCTGCATGGGGACGCACCAAAGCGACTTCAAGTTCAAGGGAGAAATAAGCGTATTAGTGTTAGAACTACTAGTTTTACTTGACAGTCTTTGCTGGTATGCTCTATGAGGTTTCCTAACTCATTGTCACCTTTTCGGGCCTAAGCTATTGTAGGTAAGTCAAAGGTGACAGAGTCGACGTTGCATGCGATCGTGACAAATAGTCAGCGACCATGTTTTTGTACCATACACATGACGAATGTCTGTGGTAAACTGTGAAATGAAATGTAGATGTTTGGTCTGACGATGGGATCGTTCGGTCTTTGTGTAAAGGGCGCATACGAGATCGTTGTGGTCCGTATAAATCATGAAATTGCGTACTTCGACAAAATGTCCTCTTCTCCATAAAGCGCTTCTCCAACCGGCTCTTGTCGTGTAGTGTGTACGCTCCTGTGGAATCACCCCATCGGAGTCTTTAGTTTAAGGATTCTGCGGACCAAGGGAGTTCTTTATCCTTCGCGGCACCAGCACGATTGAGTAGGTATCTCAAATGCTCATTGATTGGTATCAGCATGCTAGCCAAATTAGGGGTGAATCGGTGATAAAAGTTCACCATACCTAAGAATTTCTGTATCTGCATAATAGAAGTTTAAGGTGCAATATCAGTGATCATCTTAACCTGATCTGGGGATAGAAGGGTTCTATTTTTTGGGATGTGATAGCTAAGTAAGTTGAATTTGGCGCCTTAAAAACGCACTTCTCCATCTATCGATTGTGGGCCGGTCGGCCGATCAAAATACGTTGGGCTTATGGGTTTGATGAAAATCTGGTTGTACATCCAATTTGACCGTGTATGGGGGCCTTCAGACTCGTCCGCAGGTAGCATGCAACTGGCACGCACGACCAGTGTCAAAGGGTGTTTTTCTAAACTCAAATTTAAAACGAAAGAAACAAAATATTTTAGTAGAATAAAGGAATAAAGCATCTTATACTTCTGAAAACTGACACAGGCATGCACTCTCCCGCCACAGGCATGGACGAAATCGCCTGTATGGTTTTAAATATTTACATATGTTTTTAGAAAATGGGCAGTTATCGTGACCATAAAGGGTGCAATAACATACTCAGTAGAATATTTCTTGATCGATTGCGTAGGTCAAGCAGCATTGGACGTGGTTAGTTTTTGGTTTTCCGTGGCTGTGGCAGAAGCATGCATGTCTGTGGAGGGGGAGAGTGGGTATTTTTGTGGTATACCTATTTGTTCGCTAAGCGTGCTAGCTGCGGGCGCGTGCGTGCTAGTAATAAAATCCTGTATTATTTTAGTTTTAAATTCGCCATATCTAATCAATACTTTTTTTTATTTAGTCTAATGTGGAAATGGGGTGCTTGTGAACACACTAGTGCGGGACTTTGTTTAACTGAAACACCTACCTTGGATATACATATGCATAAACTGCTGCAACTTCACTTGATGATACAATGGAAACAAATCTATAATTATGTATTAAAAAAAATGCTTTTAAGTGTAAAATCAAAAAAAACACAAATAATGTTACATTTGTGTATTTCGAACAACGTTGTTATTTTATTTTCTCAAAGGTTTTTTTTTTTCAATCTTTTACAATTCTTCAACTTTCAGTAAATTCATGATTTTTATGATTAAAATTATTTACAAATTTAAATAATAATCAAATAAATTTGACAAGTATTTAACAAACAAAAAGCATATTGCCATTCATTAAGATATCTGAAGCGCCGAAGTATTGGTACAATGATGATCCTGTGTTTAGCATCTGATTCAACTTAGCAACTCAATAGCTTGGTTTTGTAACTTAAAAGAATATATTGATTATTATTTTGCAAAGTCGATCCAACATTATATTTAAGTAAACAATTAATAAATAGTCTATAGATTCACTTATGTATGTACATTTACTCTTGAATTGAAACACGTCTACTCCTGTACAGTAAATGTTAGTTGCTTATTTCTGCTGCTCTCGAATCGGTTCGGTGTCTTGATCTCCATCAGTGCCAAAATGCCAACAAACGTACCAAATATTAAGATTGAACTAACAAAGATACCAGACCAAATTGGTGCCGTGGTGAAACCGACACAATTATAAGCATCGCTAAATTGCGACTGTTCGCCCAATAGTGGCTGAACCTGGTTAATTAGATACAATGAGACGCAAGTCAATAAGATTATAAGCCACAATTGTCTGACGCCATTATTCTGGGCACACTATCTCATGACTATTCATAACATTTCTTTGTAATTAACTTTCATTTTTTTCCATTTTCTTTTATTATTACACAACGCATCTTTCTCGTGTCTTTAGGACTACACGATTATTGTGGTATCTTCTCACACAATGCAAAAATTGCGGCTCATTCTTGGAGGTAAATTCTGCATTGAAGAAAATATCGCTTCCTACACTATGGTCAAAAATGATTCAATTATTGCGGTCCGAAGATGAATTTACACACAACGCGGGGCTAAAAGATTGAACAACAACAACAAGACAAACTAAAAAAGTGATAGTCTTGAGATATTTCCCAGAAGATAACGTCAGCAGTAAAGCAATTAGAGAAGATGTACTGGGAATACCTGGACGTGATTGCAGAGGGCGGCGTCCATTACTCACCTGAATGTCGCTTAAGACCAGCGAATTAGAACCATTTCTAAAGACCAGAGATTGTGAACAGCTGTATGAGAATCCGACAGGAGCAGTTGGCAGGGCACCAACTAATGGCAGTACAGCGGTTATTTCTCTGTATTCCACAACGACCGAGTTCAAGGACCAGTAGCCATTCGAAATGGGAAAACGGAAGCGAAGTGTAACCTGAAATGAAATAGTGAAAAGTCATTTTGTCGGTTTGATAGAGAATCGAGCAATTCAGATCTTTATCAGAATAGAAATGAGCACTCACCTTAGAATCGCCCAGCTTGAAGCCGACAATCAATGTTGCTTGGGTCCCATGATAGTCGGAGGTAACAATTCCGTGCTCTTTAAGCTCCCGAGAAGTGTCCCCCTTTTCGTCTGATTCTAGAGATAGGATTGGAGCTGATGTTGTGTACAGGAGGCAATTGGCGTTTTTTGCTAGAATTGAAGGAATTGAATTTAAAACTGTTTTAAAAGGCACCTTCTTTATTGGTCGTGGTAAGTTTATTTGTCTTTGCTGATGTGCTGTCTATTCAAAAATATAAAAATGTTAACTAAAAGTACATGGGTGACCCCTTCCAAAATAATACATTCACGCCAACGACCCGAGTAAAATTTAAAAATCGGCTTACAGCGGGCGAACACCGGCCGCTTGGATTTTTAAAGGGATATGTTAGCCGCAGAATTTTTGTTCAGTTTTAATGAGAGCACATACGGCCTCTCGATTACGATTGTCCCTTTTGTATACGTCTGATTTGTGTGTGGTGTACGGCTGGGCTGTCCAACAATGTGCCTTCTGATGCCCTTCACATTGCTGAGGACTATGTTTCAATCATGGTTAGCATTCGCCCGTTGTTAGGCCATATTTTATTTTTTTTCGGCTAATAAACCAATCATATAAACATTTTTTAAAAAATTAAATTTTTTGGAATGGACTTTCTTTACTCGAATTCGCTTTTATGTCATCTTTCGACAGAAAACGTCTGCCTTGAAGCGGTAATTTGTGGTCTGGAAAAACGAAAAAAGTCGGCCGGATCCTTATCAGGGAAATACGGTGACTGTTAGATCAGATTTGTGAAGGTTCTGGTGGTGTTTCATTCCGTTTCAAATGACGCATAACGCTTAGACAATATTTTTTACTTACTGTCTCACCTTCCGGCAAGAATTCCTAGTGCACAACACCGCAATAATCGAAAAAACTATCAACTTCACCTTCACTTTTGATCGACTTTGACGTGACGACCTTTTTTCGTTTCGTTCGTTTTTCGAGCCAAAACACTGTAGAAAGCCAGTTCGAAGCGTATTGACTGATTTGCATTTAAACTCATAAGCCAATGTCTTATCACCAATTACAATGCGTTTTATGAATGTGGGGTCTTAATTGCAGCGTTCTTATTTGTCTTCAGCGACCTTTACACGATTGAGTTTTTTTTGTGTAGCAGCAACGCTTTTCATGCTCAAACAATCGTTTAAAATAACAAGAAATTCAGCGGATATCTTTCTTAGACTTAAGCCTGTACCAAATATGATGTGCCGTACCAAAACCACACGTACCCTAACGAACCCACATATGCAAGTTCATTAAGTCAATTTAGGCCGGTGCCATATGGACACTCATGTTCGTACGTTCAGGTTTTAAACGACCATTTTCAGTCGTCATTTCCTTTACTTTAGCGATGTTAAGTTCAGTATTTATGGTCAACTAGAGCCAGGCAAATCTTCCACTACATCTTCGACCGCTTTTAGATGCATTATACCAATCATAGGCACGTGTTTTTGATAAAGTCGATCACCGGAAGCCTGACGTAAGCTTCGGCACACTGTATAGAAATTAAATGACAAGTAAAGCTCAAATTCCAAGGAAACCCCATTTTGCCACAAAAAAGTAAACTGAGTACTGCTTTTAACTAACATCCGGATTCCAAAACCAGTCATAGCGCAATATCAACCTAGCGGGAAATTATTCAAGTGCTGATAAAAGAAGCAAGAATGTAGCGCTTCTAATTCATAGGCTATGGAAGCTCTCTGGAAGCACACACTCTTTACTCCCATTTTTTGCGCTGTTGTACTCAAGTTTTCTCTTATATCTCTTATTTTAGAAATTATTATGAAGGCCAAATATGGTGTCAAAAAAGGGAAAAAGCTCTAAATGGGTCAGTGCAAAACTGTCCTGGAAATCACAAAATAATAAGTGATAGTTGTAACGCTTTTATGCAAGTCTGCTGCTAATCTCAAAAAAAGTGTTTATAAGTTGTACAAGCTCTTCTTCAGTTATGAGTCGTCAACGTCAAAATATTGGTTTTTTAAACAAAAATGTCAACTTCATCTACCTTTTTCCCCAAAAACTACGTAGTCAATCGATATATTTTTTCCAAAATTGGAAAGCTTGGACAATTTCTTATAAATAATGTCGGAACAATTTTTGTGTTACGACCTTGATTTTTGACGGATACTAGCAGTTTTTGATGTTAGAAGAAAAACCTACGCGTTGAATTGACTTTATTTGGTACATTTTTCACATAAGCTTATGACAAAAAGTACTAAAAAAAGCCAACGCGACTCATAACTCTTGAAGTTGCAAGGGTAGAATCTTCGCTTTTATAGTATCAGATAGGTAAGAGTATTCTGCGTGCAGTGCTGCCTTATTAATGAAAAAAGTATATAGGGCTCCAACTACAGGGTGATATGCAAAATACTAAAAACAAACTTCAAAACGCCCTAGCAGCAATACATAAGGAAAGTAACGATCTGGAAATATTTCTCCAATAAGAAAAACGGGCTGACTATCTTTAACTACTCCTCGCGACCCACGGATTCTTAACAAAATAGTTAAAGAAAACCCGGCATGGCACCTCTGCGTAAATACCTCCGAATGGAAAAGTGAAATTAGAAAAGAACTGTCGATTGTTCAAACAAAGTAAAGAAAGTGAATTATTCAAAAATATATTAGTTTAACGTTTTTCGTTTATTTACTGAAAACAAAATAAAAGCTCCTTTTCAATCCACAACTGAAAAAGAAACGTATACAATTTGCACAGAAATATAAGCTAAGGACTCAAAGTCAATGGATGTCTAAAGTTTTGAAATAAAAATAAGATGAGCGAACTATTTTGCGTTTGAGTAGTACAGCAGTGTAAAAGGGATCGAAAATAATGATTAGAGTAAATGTGTGATCCAAATTGATTTATCAGATCATTTCCTTTTTTACATAATAGGCGAGTGATGTGACTACGAGGGACGCGGTAGTATGAAACTGGCGATACCTACACACGTTTGAGGAAAATGTCACTTCACACGCCACCTTGCTACAATTAAATACGAATTGAGTCGATTTGCTAGCCAGAAATCTATTAGAATACCAATTTTAGGTCGAAGTGACGCATCTGTCACGTCACTCGACAACGAGAATAAGGTTGAATATACTTTCAAACCACATATAAAATGACTGCATAAGTTTTTTTTTTTTCGTTTTAGAATTCAAACATGTTAAACTAGATCCACCAGAAATGCTTTAAAGCATTTTCAACACGCAAATATTTTTTATCTTCAGTGGGGTTTATTGAGGATATTTTTCTCCCCAATTTTTCAGTTATTGGCAAAAGACCAAAAACTAACAATAGACAACACTCACGTTCAATCAATTAATCTAAATACTCACTTTTCGATGAAAAATAAATAAAATTCGCCTGCATTGGCTCTTCCTCTGTTGGATAAGGGCTAGCAGTAGTTGTTTGCGAGGGTGAAGTAGACACCGGAGACTCATCCCCTTCCTTGCCAGCTTCTTCAGCATCTCTTTTATAAATGTAATGAACATCATCAGCTTGATTCGCTAAAATACCCAAAACTTCACCCTCGCCATAGATAGTCATAGTATCCTTATAAAGAGCCGAAATCTCAACATCTTGTTGCGATAGTGGTCCATTTAGTATTATTGTCTGCCATTCATATTAATCATTATCAACCTAGTATTAATAGGAAAAAATTTACCTCAACATTTGAATTATAATCCACAGGATCCGCTGGCAAATTCATTTGTGTTAGATACGCCCATTTATTTTTCGTTATTAATTCCCTAAATCTTGGAAAATTATCCTTGTCCAACTTGCTGGTGGTGTTCCTAAGGAATATAACAACTGCTTTTGCTTCTGTATAGAGACTCGTAAGTGCTTTTTCATCCACAGTTTCTAGTGCTGGTAGATGGACATTTTGAAGCTTCTCTAGGCCCCACAGTAAAAAAGGACCTCCATAGGCTGCACTAGCACTATTAATAATGGTTACAAACGAAAATATTTTCAATAAATTCCACATTTTTCCTTCGCTGGCAGAGAAACTTTTCACGTCTACTCCTTGGCTGGTCGAACTTTGTGGATCGATAGTTAGTTGTCATCCGCTCGTGGAATTGGTCATGCGTCTTAAATGTTAAGGGGAAAAGTGCCAGGAAGGATAGGAGAAGTTTTTGTTGTTATTCGAAATCCACGTGCATTTATGACAGAAGTATTACAATGATTATAGAAATTTGGTCTGAAGTTGGGTTTTAGTAGGATGGATCAACTAGCAACAAGTGGTTGAAACTTAACTTCAATTCACCTTTTACGTTATTTTAAAACCATGTTTATGATTGTAAGTAAGTATTAACGGTTCTTTAAGTTTTTGTACAAATTTATTTTTCCATAAAAGTTAGTCTGATGGGACAATTCGTCCCATTCGTCATCGTCATCATCTGTTACGGAGTAGTTTATTAAGCGTTTCGATGCATGACCTGGAAAATTGATAAAAATGGCTTTCACTTTGTGATTTAGTTCAAGCCATGAGATTTCTGAAAGGAATTTACCTGATGCACGCCCATCCTATAAAATTGTTCGAATTGGAGTAAATGTAGAAAAAAAAATTGGTTGATCCAATATTGAAGACTAACCCTGTCCTGAAGCTAAGCTAAATGGAACCTTCACTTTTACAGCTTTAGATAGGTTGGAGTATTCTTCGTATACCTATAGGACGTCATACGGTTATAAAAATGGAGGGTGATATGTAAACTTCTACCAAAATTTTTTAAAACCGCCTAAGCTAAACCGTCACGTCATAATAAGGTTTTCGCAGGACGCCATTCTATACTCATCCTATCTTTCGGATTTTGTGGTGTCATATGAGAAACTTAGTAGTCATTTAACGTTTTTGGTCCTTTTGATCGTCGTCGTTTAATTTTGTATATTTTCGACAGTAAACTTATTAATCACATGCCAACCTTACTTCTACTGTTCTCTCTTTTGCATTTCGGCTACCAATACCGTTTACAGATCTGCGGATGGCCAAGATTGCACCTTAGCAAGTTGGGCAAAGTTACTACCAGTTAGTCCCCCTATCCCACTGATCGTCGATGACCATCATAAAACATATAAAAATAATTATTAGGTCTGACACAGCGTTCGTGGCGAGTATCCAATAGATGGCGTCAATTGAAAAATTGAACGGTGACAGTTCAAGTGTGGATTGGACTGAAGCGTTGACATTTTTGCAACGGTTTAGAATGTTAACTCAGCTCTATAGCCGACAGATACTGTGGGTGTAGTGGGTAGCACTCGGACATGGAGAGTATGCTGCGTATGACATGATCTTTACACCTCCTGATCTTTCACTCTCATCTAACGCCACACTGTATTGGACTTGTCTCTTACATACTCTGGATCATAAAGACGCATTCCTTTTTTCGCCAGTATTTATATGGCAATCATCACACAACGGAAATGGTCTGGTATCCGCAGCACGGGTGGGGGGCGGTTAGTCTATAAGCAGCTCGCCATTTCCTGCTGTTAGTCGTTCTAATCACCTGCGCAATCTGATGGCGATGGGCCGGTCTAGGGCCCCCATTCCTGAGAGTGCTGCACAAGTAGCGGACGCTTTATCCCTTATGCCCTCCAAGTGTACTTGTAGTCTCCTGTCGATTATCACTACCTAGTACCTAAGGACGGGCTGCGAGTGAATGATCTGTTCCCATACCTTGAACCTTGTCGACATTGGCTTTCTCCATTTGCTTATCAACCAGACCAACGCTTTCAGGCTATCCTCCCATATTGCTTCGTTCATGTAAAATTCGATGTCATCGAAGCGACGCGTCGTCCTAATACCTACTACTATAGTGGTAGGATCATCCGCGAATCCGATCGCAACTGATCCTTTCTGGCGCAGCCTCAACACATCTTGTTAATTGTGAGCCACAGGAGATGGACCAGGATAGATTCCTGCGGAGCTCCGCATGTTGTTCTGAACACCTTCAGCCCATCTTCCAAATCACAATGAAGTGGCCTACCTTCTTGCCTTTCAGTGACATACTTTCTCTGACTATCCAACAGGGCCTAACAAAATCCGCCAACACTGCCCATTTCTGAAAAGTTTCATAGCTGGTGATAATAAAAAATAGGTTAGGAACAACAATCAGAAATGCCAAAGAGAGCTACGGGTCGGGTTGGATGGCGACGGGTCCCAGACGTTCACGAAGCCAGGAATGACGTCGTAAAGGGGGGTGCTGTATGTGTTGTGCGACTAGGGGGAGTCGCCTACTATTGGGTCATTCCAAATTGGTCAGACGATAGATTCTCACCGGCAAACACCGGCCGTGATTAAAACATAGTTCTCGGCCATCACAAGGTTGTTTGCTTATTGAGAAAAACATCATGAAATCCGGAGCTAATATCTTCAAAATAACGAAAATTTTATCCACTTGGCCTTTATATGCCCATCGAATGCCCTTGTGTACAGCTCAGTATTTTGCCGTTTAAATCTTCTGGCCAAGTTTGGCCGTCCTAGCCCCTATGTGCTTCCTTTAAAAAAAGTTAAAAACTCTACGGCCAACCTATTCCCGTTGAAAAGCCAGTGTCCAGTGTTCGCCCGTTGTAAGGCAATTTTTTTGCGAAGAACTAGAGCGATTACTATAGGTGATTGAACGAAAGCAACACAAATTGCCAAATAAGAAAGGCATTGCCTTCCATCACGGTGCAGCCCAACTACACACTACTTTGATGACCCGTTAAAAATTAGGAGAGTTTAGTTGGGATATTTTGATTCATCCACTTAAAAATAAGATTGCATGACTATCACTTGTGCCGACCTCTGCAGAACCCTATATAGAATAGAATATAATTTTGCAATCCATAATAATTCCAGAAAAAATAAAACTTCTTTTAGAGACTATAAAAACTATGGAAGATTTAACTCAAGCATGTTAAAGTCTGAAAAATACTAAACGAAAGCAGTGATGTCAAAAACCTTCACATTTACATCAAACTATCTTCTAAATTACTAGGTATTCCGTAGAAGCCATTAGCTACTATCTAAAGTAATTACTAATTTTGAGAAGGGTCTATATTTCATTGGATCGTTACCTTAAGCTAAAAACAGAAGAAGTAAGCAGGCGGTAACGTCACCATCGCAACAAAACAACAACAAAAAACTCCAACCAGATATAATGTACCCTATTTTTTTTGTCCCGCCATCATTACACCTGTGGCAAAATAACACGGGAAGCCTATACTTAGCGCGTTTTCAAATCACTCCATCCTCTATAATTTAACCTTTTCCCTCGAAATAGTTTTGAGGCACAGTAGACGACGACGGCGACTAGTGAATCACGCATCGTTCCCAGGTGAAGATCGCACGCAAAAAAGTATCGGCCCAAGTCTTTTTATCGGATCAACTTTGAGCAATTATTAATTTTTTTATATTATCCCGAAAACTCTAAAAGGAAATCACGTGAAATTGGGTTAACGGCGATTATTTTTTATTCTTATTGAAGCAAAACATGAGTGAAATGTCGGCAGACTTCCTCTTATCATCTTTCATGCTCATGTTTGCTCTAATGAGATCATTTCGAAATGGAATTTGATTTCGGATGCGGCGCTTTTATGTGCGATACAACAAAAAACCAGAACAGAATTTCTTCTTTCATTCATTCCTAGAAAAAGTCTTTTCAATAACTGGAAATTGAAACGAAACATATCAATGAAATTCACTGCGAAAAAATTGGATTTGAGGACAACAAAAACGCAGACGTATAGAAAGGACTACAAGAGAAACCTCCTGTTCTCATCATCATCATTCATTCACTTTGGACGAAATAAATAAAAAAAAGGTGACAACTTTCACAAACTGAAACTGACCGTGCGGCGACGCGAGACCAATAATCTCAATTCAGAGTCGGTTTTTGCAGAAAGTGCAACAAGACGAGATTTCTGAGCGAAAAACCACCGCAGTCATATGACGTCAAAAAATTAAACCTGCACCCCTGGACAATGTCAAGATTGAAACTAGTCTGGATCCAGTCAACATGAATCGCGCGAGTCTTGATCAAGTCAAGTTGGTCAAGTTCAATAGGTTTTGTGCCTCCTCTTGTGCGCCTCTGATTGATTTCTTGATGATGATGAGGATGACGATGATGATGATGATGATCATAAAAAATAACAACAACAGCACAAACAAAAACAAGATAGATGAAAAATTGAATTGAGCGATCATTTTTCTGTTGGTCGGACGGTAAAGTAGGAAGAAAACTCTGTTTCGCGGGTTTCTTTATTGCCGATGGTTAAAAGTGGGTGGCCTGGACCCTCGGGCTACGTTTATGCTGGAAACGGCCGAATCACATCGGCATTTTCCCCTGCTTTTGATTAGTGCTAATTAATTGTGAAGTTAACAATCCAACATGATCGCGCCGGGAAAAGGCTGATCTTGCCAGTGCCAGATGATGCAGAGTGCGGTACATGGATAGTACATGACGGCGTAGAATAGGATTAGAAGATTGAATTTCAATTGTAAATGGATTTTGATAGGCGTTTGCAAAACTGTGTCAATTATTACTATATTTTCCGTTAGATGATAAATGAAAGATTTTAATTGAATTCTAGATGTTGGATTTCAGCTGCAGCTTGGAACCGGTATTGGAGGTGATATGGGGTTTTGCCTTCACTATTTGGCGATAGGCTTCTCGCTTTCGCAATAAATTTGCAATGGAATTATCGAATTGAAAAATATCGGTTGTTACGCTAACGGAACTACGACTAGTTTATGGTCGATCGACGGGCTGCCTGCAACTTTATCGTAGTATCTGAGCTTTTGGTGGTTATAACCATCGGTGCAACAATCAACACCCATATCGTATCGGTCTATGCGCCAACCGAGACCAGCCCAGACAGGAACAAGTACGAATTTTACGAGCAGCTTCAACAGACGCTAGATACAATACTTCGAATCGAATTAATCATACTCGCGAGGGACTTTAATGCCCATTCAGGTGCAGTAAGAACCCTCTGGGAATGAACGATGGGCAAATTCGAACACGGAGTAACTAACGACAACGGCTCGCGCCTCCTTTCATTAGTAGAAGAAAGGCAATTGTCGGAGTTAATCGTGGGGTGTGCAATGGAGCTGTGTCCATCTATCCGTAAAACAAACTTAGCCATCGGACAGCTGTCAAGACCTCGCCGACCTGCGGAAACGAATAAAACACATCGATTCGGAGTAATACCGACGATTGCACAAAGAAATTCGACAGCAAATGAAATCGGAACGGGAAGTGTACTGGAATAACGTTGTGGCCGACATGGAAGAGGCACGAGTATCGGACCTTTTACCAGACACTCCGGTTCGGTGGCAAAACAACACCAACAAACTGCAACATCAAAAAATCGGATGGAACTTATGTGAGCTCTACCCATGGGTGCCTGCAGCGGTGGGGAGAATTATTCCATCAACTGTACAACCACGATCCGCCACAAGGTCCAGCACCCGAACCGCCAATTATCGAACAACCGACAAATCAGTTCTTCGATATCGAACCGACAATTACTGAGGTGAAGACCGCTGATCGATGAAAAATGGAAAAGCGCCGGGAATAGATCAATTAACCACGGAGATGATCAAAGCCGAAGAGGATGTCTTATCACAAAACCTTCACGTTCCCATAACACGCATATGGCATTCGGAACGTGTCCCGTCGTCGGCCCGGAAGAAAGCGGTCGTTGTGACAATTTTCAAGAAAGGCGACAGTCGTTATCGCGGTATTAGCCTTCTTTCGATCGTCGGCAAAGTATTTACGAAAATCATTCAATCGAGGCTACAGGAACAAGCTGGATTTAGACCACATCGAGAATGCATTGATCAAATATTCGCTCTCCGTCAGCTAATGAAAGAAAGAATGAGGTGCGGTATACGAACTGTCGTCGTTTCCATCGATTTCAAATCCGCTTCCGATTGCATCGATTGGAACAACCTGTGGAGAGCCTTGAAAACCGAATACTTTCCATTGAAAATCATATAAATTCTCCAAGCATCGCATGGTGTCTCAACCAGCAGCGTTCGTATTCGGAGCGACTTATTGGGGGATGTGAGTCCGACATGGAGACGTCGCTGCGCCACTTATCTTCGGCGATCAGATCGACGCGATTATGATTGAAGCATACGATGGACGACGAGGAATCGATACGACGACAACAACTTCATAACCGACTTGATGTTCGCCGACGATAGCGCCCTCTTTGCCAACACGGATGCCGAAACAACGGACATGTTATACGATATTTCCCGCATCACCCGGTATTACGGGTTAAAAATCAATGCGGAAAAGACGAAAAGGATCACAATGGACGTTACGTGTTCACCTCGATGAAACCCCAATCGAACGGGTTGCCATGTTCCAATATTTGGGATCATTGGTTGAGGAAAAGAAATTGGCCGTTCACAGCCGAATTGGCCAGGCAACAGCAGCATTGGCCTCGTTCAAGTGGTGCACATAGAAACGAACAAATATTACCATCAAAACGAAAGTACGCCTTAACTGAACGTTGATCCTTCTGATTCTTCTTTATGGATCGGAAAAATACACCCTGCTCAAACCAGACGTCAACAAGTTCGTGGTCTTCCAAAAACGATGCTTGAGGCAGATTCTTGGGGTCTCACTCGACTTTAACAATCACGATTATCAGTTATCGAGGTTCGAGACGTCACCAAGACTCGTTGACGAGGCCAACTTATCCTTTGCTTTCCTGCACATTAGCCCCAGTTTTCGTGCCCCCACGGTAGGTTTAGGTGAAAACTTCCTGTAAAAGTCTTGATGCTGTCCCAATGACGGTGATGACATATACGTAGCCCAGTATTTGAGTAGTCCTGTATTGTTGTAAAGGATTGTGCCCCTTAAGGTCGCAACTCAAGCTCGTGTATCACCTAGTCCAATGTAAGATTCAATTGAAACTACCTCCTTGTTCGAGTATATACTATCTTGCCTGTCATGGATAATATGCCATTGTTCAACCGATAAAAGTTTATAAATAGGTATAGGAGGAGTTTTGAAAATGTAGACTTTTTACCATCCCCTGCCAGTTGAAGATCTGAAAGTAATTGATTTTATCCACCAAAACTTGAACACAAAAGAATTCATTCCAAAATTAAATCAAATTTTATTTTTTAATACTTCGAAAATGCTGACGAACTTTATTTTAGGTTAATGATCATAATACTGCAATATAATATCTAATGAGTCGAAACTTAACAAATCACTGCTTTGAGTAAAAATACAATTTATTTACAATTTTATATTAGAAAAATATATAAATAATGATTTATAAAATAAAATTTACAATTGTAATGAAATGAATATGCATAAGAAAGGTACAAAAGTAACTATCTTTGGTATGCTGCTGACACCTGCGCTTCTGCTAAAAATACTTGATTTTTTCTTTTCTGCAAAATAAATTTAAATTTTATTTAATATTTATGAAATATGTTTTAATTTCCCATTACTTTTTTCATTAGGATCACGAACACCACATGTTCTGTAGGAAAGTGTAGCTTTTCTTTTTGGGTTGTTATAGCCTGGTATGTACAAAGTTGGGGAATCTAGTCTACCTGTAGCTAACAATCGCGAAAAGTCCTGAAATTTAATATTTTGTGAATTATTACATAATTTTTTTATACAAAAATTTCTTGATCTAACCAATTCTAATCTATGAGATTGTGGTCCTTTAAAGTGAAGTATCATTTGTATACATGCACCGGAATGAAGTGTTTTTGTTTTTCTAGCATCAATATCCAACATCCATTCGGGTATTCCCATGACATTGCGAATATCTTCCAAGAATTGAGCGCTATTGTAAAAATTTCGTTATAATTCTGTTAAATTTAAATTAATTACAAAAATTACACTACAAATCTCGGTGGTTTCTGTAAATTGATATATTTTATAATATCATGATCCGGTTCAATGTTAGCGCAAGCATATCTTTCGTGAGACTTCTCTGGACCAAATATTACAATTGAACGTCCGACTGCAGATACTGGACCTTCCAGAGGGAAATTTGGATCGCTTACAACAGATCTTTCTACACCGAGATCTAAAGTTGATTAAAGTGGTAAAGTATGTTTAAAATACCATATCTAAAATAATTTACCAAAAGTTCCAATTCTAGCTGAAATATCACCAACGTAACATCTTAAAGGATTGTCTGGTCCACATTCTTGTTCGTACAAATCGGTCTATTAAACAAATTTAAGTCTTAACCCTTATTCACTTAATTTTACTCTAAAATACAAATACGTACATTTAAAGGATCAGCTAATTGAGTGTAGAAAGGATTCCAAACATAACCACCAGCAACACACCTTGTAGCTGTTTGCGGAACTGTTGCGTCCACACCAACAGGATTGACGAATATTTGCCACTTGTGATTTCTTGTCTAAATTTAAATTTTTTATTAGTTTAAACTTTCACTTTAAGTAAAGACATAAGAATACTTACAACATTCCTATCATTCTTTCCAGGATGTCTTAGCTTAATCTCAATTATAGTATCACTTTGTCCACCATCTCTATGAATCAACTGTGTCATTCTCATATACCCATAAGCAAATCCCAATGGATTATGGAAAGAAGCAATTGCACGAATTTCACGTGCTTCGCTGGGACTATAGCCGCGTTCTAGGGTACTGCAGGCCCATCTTAGATTCTTTTCTTTTTTGTGAATGACAATAGAACGTCCAATGATACTGTCGTAGCCGAATAGAGGAAGATTTGTGTCGTTGTAGAAGTCTTCATACTGTGTAAGTCCATCTAGAGTTCCGAATTTGCCACTTAAATCTCCCATTTCGTATTGATCGGAGCTGCCCTTAGTTGGTGGTGGAGATTGTTTTGGATCAACGTTTCGAGGATTCCAGTGACCGTATAGGGATGATGCTTCGCAAGGGAATTCCAAATTTGCTTCGATTGGAGTCTGAAATTGGAAATTTTGAAAAGAAAGTTTTAATAATGATAAAACTATAGAAAGAATACCAACAATGTCATACGATATCGTCCCACGATTACAGTTTTTTTGAGGTAGCAATTTGAAGAATGCGATTTTTTCAACTACATCAAATTGCGGCTGTTCA
The DNA here is from genome assembly GCA_949987705.1 of Thereva unica. Lineage (NCBI taxonomy): Eukaryota > Metazoa > Arthropoda > Insecta > Diptera > Therevidae > Thereva > Thereva unica. Next base: position 156,646,485 of record OX465283.1, on the reverse strand, counting down.
ACTCGAACGTTAAGACAGTTCTTTTGTACGATTGCGAAACATGGAAAGTTCATCACAGGGTGCCTACAAGTTTTCGTCAACATATGCCTAAGTCGCATCTTAAAAATCTGTCGGCAAGATAGAATTTCAAATGAAGAACTCTGGCACCGTGCCAGCCGAGAGAGGATAGACGACCAAATCAGGCCAAGGAAATGGAATTGGATTGGCCACACCTTTCGACGCGAAAATGAAAATCTAGTCAAACAAGCCCTTGGCTTGACCCTGGTCGGAGCTGAGAGCTTTTTTTATGTGAAAGATTAGAGGCTCAGAGAAAGTCCCTTTGTACTGTCGACATTCTATATTTTGTATAGAGTGCATTGTCGAACAGCAGCTCTAGTCGGAAGACAGAGAAGTGAATGAAGGAACTGCTATAACCAATCCGCAATTTTTGTTATTCCACCTACTTCCAACGATTACTATCGCGACTCTGACATCATGGCATCAAGAAACAACTCGCTGGAGTGCTATGTCTCCTGAAACGAGGGGAATCAGGAATGTCAAGAGGGAAGAAGAAAGAAGGAAAGTTATGTAGGTGGGAAAGTCGAAGATTCGTGGTTCTGCCAGGATTCGATCCCGGGACCTCTGGGATGGTAGTTAGACGCCTTACTTCCTAGATTACCGATGCTGACTTGAAAGGTATTTAGCGCATTGTTTGTGGCGATTTTCAGGCTGTAAAATTCAAACGAAGCGAAAGGCTGCAGCCTCTTGCAATCTCGCTCTTATTTTGGCCTAGTCAAATGAATATATGACATTGGTAGGAGAAGATATCGACTATAAGTGATTTTGATTGGCCTATGTAGCCCTAATATTTAGAATGTCTTCTTTTTGAAACCCGGAAAAATAAAGGTGTTTCAAAACGTTTCTAGAATCTCCATCTTGCTGCTAGGTCAAACCCTTTCACACCATATATTGTTCCTGCACTACATGAGTAGTTGTGACATCATTTCTGCTTAGCTTTATCATGCGAAATTTCTGAAAGTCTTGAAGAATAACGATGGCTTACAACCAGTCATTGATGTGGCAAAACGGGGAAAGTGTTTCTCATGGCTCTGTATAGGAAAGTACATAGGATTAGGTTAAACGATTTGAGATACAAGCAATGTTTATCTTAATCGTATAAAAGTGAAAAAAAACATTGCCTCACTACAGCCCGAAACTGTTGCCTATTCACGGAGAGTTTACTTCAGCTGCAGCAGAGGTTTTCCGGTTATACTAAAAAAAACAAGCAGTGGTCTCGTACCAGTGTCAACCACTTTGAACCCCATGCCGGACTCGATACTCTGGCAGGTTTGTTGTAACTGCTAAAAGGCCAACAAGTTATGAAGCTCCGGATGTTGATGTCAGCTCAGAGTTTCAATTGCTGTACAATTCTTAAAGCGGTATTCCATTTAGCCCCGCGATACGGTATCCCTATACACTAGTAAAGATAGCCGTTCGTTTTAAAAAGAAAAGTTTAGGGGACATAAAGTAGTTTGAAGAGGAATTTAGCGTACCCCTCAAAATTTTCTGCATACCTTTCGGGAGGAGATGCTGCATCTCACTTTCACTAGTAGGGTACTCTCTGACAGTATCTGCAACTGGTGTGACCTGGATGAGGATACACCATCGGAAACAAAACTCTGGGCAAAGGAGAGAAAATAGGTACACACTACACCCTTACAATAAGAAGTTGAGACATTCCAAAGAGACCGCAGGTGAGAGGCTACACACTCTACTCCAGCCAAATTCACTCCAAAACGTTCTCTCCCAAGACTCCTTCAACCGATGGGGTCGTCTAAAACAGGAGGCTGGTTCATACATCTCTAACCTCTCCATCTCTCTGAACCTTAAAGTGCCTGTTCTGCACTTTTTAAGATCGCTTATGCGATGCACTTTTCAAGATCGAGATTCTAGGTACAGCCATAGAAAAGTTTCCAGACTGTTATTCCCGAAGCCTTTCTGCGAACACCTTCCGGCGGGACAAGGTTAAATGAGCAGTTATCTATTCTCAATCCGGAGGGGATGACGCACTCCTCCAGGAGTGTAACAATAATTGCCTCCTTAAGCAAATCCGCGTAATGTGCAGCATCCGTTACAGATTCAATTGCTAGTCCGATTGCGATGGGACTTTCACTTTGAGATTCAATATTTTCATGGGCATGTTTTAGGCTATTTTTTACTTAGATCCAGCTATCGGGTCCGATTGTAGGAACCAACTATTTTATCCAACCACCGTATTACACCGAAAACAGAAACCGATACTTGGAACTTTTTTTATCATTCCAATTGCATGCCCACAAAGAGATGTATCTAAATATTTAGGTTCGCCTGAGTAAATCTTGTTTGTATACTAAATGAAGCCTTTTTTTTTGGGTACATATTACTTCACAGAAAGCATAACAAATTAGACATCAAAATAAATTCAAGTATGTATTTTTAAATTTTTGTCGGTATGTCTGTGCCTGTCTGTCTGTCTATTTCTCCGGGCTAATCTCAGAAACGGCTGATCCGATTGCGATAGGGCTTTCACGGCAAGATTTAGCATTTTCTTAGGCATGCTTTAGGCTGTTTTTCCACTCGGATCCGACTATCGGTTCAGACGAAAAACTCGATCCAATAGTCGATCCAATAGGGAGTGACAACATATCATATCATATCATTCTAATTGTAATAATCAAAGCTTGGAAGCGGCTAATCCGATTTTAGAACTTTCACGGCATGATTCAGTATATTCTTAGGCGTGTTTAGGCTACTTTTTCACTCCGCTCAGATCAGACCGAAAACATGACTCTTTAATCGAAAGAACGCGAATGAAATGTTGTCACTGCGAGATATTTTTCTTTCAATTGGCGGAAATGCTGTGGATCATTATCGTTTGCCAACACCGCAAATAGTCGGGTCTGATGATAATTCGAACACACAATATCTACGCGCACGAGAGATATTCTGGTGTCTAACTCAATAGAGTCAATTCTACCAGTCTAGTCAATTTACAATAACTGTTTTTACTTACTATATGAACATGATATCCACTATTCTCCATCAATCCCTTAAGATCCACTTCTACATTACTAATTTCATATTCAGATTGTTGAACGATTTCCAATTTTCCTTTAACAGTGAGTGGAGAACCATTTGGATACCATTCCTTAGCAACAGCTTTTCGTCGATAATGTCCAGAAATTCTAAAAAAAAAAACATAATTCCAATACTGAATTTTATTAATAAATTTTAACAGCAACTTACAACGAGCACGCCAATCTTTCACCCCTAGCCTTTGGTCCAAAATCATCATAGAGCACAAACGACTTTCCAATAATATTATGAGCTCCAGATAAAGGAATATTGCTATCCGTAAAAATCTTTCTACTAACTTCCTCTGCATATGCCTTACTTCCTGCTATCGATATCGTTCCAAGTCGATTAAACAAGTCTCCAAGTCGGCATAGTCCAGGTATTGAAGATTTGCACGTATCTTCAGGGGTTTTAGGATCAAATCCAACTTTGTATGGATTGTACACTTCTCCTGTGCTCAAGCATCTTCCACTCCAGTTGTAAAAATCCTTTCCAGGAGGTTCTAAATGAATCGCCCATCGATGGGACATGCTGCTGTTTAAGGTAGACCCATCTGCGTGGACAATGTACTCGAACAAAATAGTCGTATCCTGCCATGGTTCTTCTTTCGGTTGTCTGAAAATAACTCTTCCAACCACTGGATAACGGAAAAGAACTTGAGCAGTAAACATCGGTTGCTGGTAAACGCCGTTCTTTTGATACTGTGTTATCGTATTGCAAGCCCATTCGGTTTCTGTTATATTAGACGGATCTGTCCGGTTGTACTTATAGAGCACAACTCCTCGATGAGAAATACTATTTCTCCCCATCAATGGTAAAAATACATCCCAGTAAATTCCGCTTAATTCAGAGCTTTGCTTTGGTAGGATGTAGAAGTGTGGGTAGCCTCTATTTCTGCTCTGCAATTTCCCAGTTAAATCTCCAATTGGATACTGGTCCTGTGTACCAAATCCTGGTGGTGGGATTTGGTGCTTCTCTAACCCATGGGGATTGAACAAAGATCCTGTTGTCTTGCAGTATATGCTCTTTCCAGCTTTTACGGGGGATGGTGGTAAGTTGTTAATTTTTATTGAGGATATATCCTTGGCGTATTCCATATTCGCTTCGGTTTCATTGCTTGCCGAATATATTGTGAAGTTTAAGAATGTCGGATCGAATTTTGATCGTTGGGTGAATGATATTTCTCCTTTGATGCCGTTGGAGTTTAGGTGTGTTCTAAAATGGTGAAAGAAATGTTTAATAAATGATTTTCATAAAATTGGTAAATTTAATAGAAGAATGAGCAGAAGTAAAAACTAAGGGTTAAGCAGATGCAAACGCTGCCTAGAAGGCCAACTATAGAGCGACCAGAAGAGCGGAAATGTATAGTTTGAGGAACTTCTGCTAAGAGAATATTCGATAGTTTTAAATCAATACTATTGCAAAATGATTGATACATAATCGCTTCCTTAATTTGGACTTCCTTCATTCGTTTTTGGTTATTCCCAACTGCGTGAAAGGCGTCAATAGTGTATTCAAGGCAGGACTTTATGGTTAAAGCCAAGCTAAATCCTTCAGGGCGATAAGTTTATGCAGCCCTCGACACTCACCACCCTTCTGGTGGAACGCCGAGATCGACGAATACCGAGGGTCTGCCTGAAAGGGACAAGGAGAACTCAGAGAAATTGTAACTTTCTGGATTTCGATGAACTTCTTAAGATATAAAAAAAGCGAGGAAAAGGCTGAACAAGGCTATCGCTAGAAGTAAATCCGAGCACTTCAAAAGGTTGTGGAGAGAAGCAGACTCGGACCCCTAGTGCGGAGTCTATAAAATGGTTATTTCAGTGGTCAAGGGCAGGCGCTCTCCGCCGATCACCTGCCCTGCACTGCTCCAGAGTATAGTGGCCGTCCTGTTTCCACAGAACGTACGCACCGTGAACCCAGAACCTTGGATCCAAAAGAGGTACCTGCGGTAACCACAGAGGAGATTCTGGAGGCTCCAAAAAAAAGTAGCCATCAATACGGTCTCTGCATAGCAAATAATAATAGCGCCAGACAGATTCGCTGAAGCCTTTATAATGTGTTTGAGAGAGGGGATCTTTCCGGAGTGATGGAAACAGCAGAAACTCAGAAACGAACAAGACTCATCGTCCTACAAACCTATATGATTCCTAGGCAAACTTTTTGAGCGAGTAGATCACTCGTATCAGATCGTAACAGGATACTCTCTTGCGTCGAAGGAGTAGGTCTCTCTGTAGGCCTGTCGGACAAGCAATTCGGCTTCGACGACTGATGCACTCAACATGGTGGTGGCCGCAGCAAGAGGGTAAAATCACTGCTGCTCAACTCAACTCATCGAGTATAGTACCTAGATCAAGTAATAGCCGACTACCTTCAGGGTCCGGAAGATGGTCCGAAGGTGTTCGGGACAACACGCGGAGTTCCGCAGGGTTCCATCCTAGGCCCTCTCCTGTGGAGCGCAATATACAATGTTATGTTGGCGCTTCGTCTTCCAAATGAAGCAGTGGCGATCGAGGTCGCGGATGACATCGGGTCGATTTGGGAAATAAAGGCATGGCTAGAACGCACTGAGCTGAAGCTTTCTCAGCACAAAACTGAAGCGGTGCTGATTGGCAAACGGAGAAAGCTAGTGTCCGTAAGGATCAAGATAAGGGAACAGATCATCTACTCACAGCCCGATCTGAAGTACCTGGGAGTGATGATCAACTGTAGGCTGAATTTCAAAGCGCACTTTGAGAGCAGGGCAGACAAAGCGTCTGCGATTTGTGCAGAACTCGCTAGGATGCTGCCCAATGTTGGGGGCTCTAGATCGAATCGCAACCTTCTTTTGGAGAGAGTGGTTAGTTCGGTTCTGCCTTCTTTACCTGCTCGAGATTCGCAGATGAAAGGGCGGAACTAGAAGAAATGGCCCATTCGCCACTAACGCCGGAAAATATCCTAGACCACATGATGAGGTCCAAGGAAATGTGGAAGCAACGCTGAAGGCCATACACAGAAAGTTAAGGCTAGAAGAAGCCGTAACAAATAGAGAAAGGAGAAGAAATGTCACGAGCAGTTGTAGCAGCAAAATAAAGCTGAACGACCACCGTGATGTAATGCTTATTAGGCAGTTCCGGTGGGATAGGCCGCCAGGGCTTCGTGGACAGTGAAAAAGCGAACACCTTGGCCAGACAGGGCTTTGGCACTGCTTTCATTCGTTCGCTACCGACTATTCAATCACCCGCAAGATTGTTAATCTGAATCCTACACGATCGCACTATGATGAAATACACCCAACACTGCAGGTTTACACCTGGTGTGGTGACCTCCAAGCGTTTTATTGTGCCGTTACGAAATACATTTAGAAAATTAATGGGACGTAGTAGGACGTCACGACCAACTAGTGTCATCGGGAAATATACGATAAGTTTCCATTTGTGATCAGTCGGAAGGGCCCAGAAGGCTACCGATAGGATCGAATCAAAGGCTCGGGGCTTTGAGGAGAACGAATCTGCTCTTCACGTTGTCACGGAATGATGAACGTGGATACTCCAATTCCTCCGTTCTCGTCAAAAAGCAATAAAAGATTTAATAATGAAAAAGCACACCTAAAATAAATATTTAACACAAAAATATCACTTACTTATACAATATCGGCTTCACATGTCTAATCCTTGCACATGCCAAAAAATTATCAGGATGCTTCTCATCAAACACCACCAAATACAAAGTTCGATGAGGAATCGTCAAGTCTGATGGCAGCAAAACTAACTTCTTGTCCCGATAAAGATGGCGCTGTTCCTTTCGCAAGGGATTCGTTGCCACTTTAATTTTTCCCAATCTAACATCAATATCACCAATACCCTCATCATTGCCATAACCTTGCGGATCAAACACTAGCTGAAGAAAGTCACAATTATCTTCAGTTCGGTGATGATCATTCTCGAAGATATCAGTCACATAAATTTTCCACTGATGTTCAGTTTTAGGATTGAAGTATCCTTTGATTGGTGTATCTAGGATGTGGAATAGATTGGTGAAGATCAACGTGTCACTTTGCTTGGTGTCAATGGATGCTAGCCAACGAAAGTAAACAGATCCAGCTATTGGACTGTGGAATCTAGCTTCAGCCAAATGTTCTACATGATGATCGATGGTAGTGATCGTGGCACATATTCTTACATTATCGGCATTCCATAGGACTAGAGATTTGCCCCAAATTCCGTTTTCACCTGAAATGAATTTATTTTTTGTTGTTAAAACATTTCTTTAATATCTATTTGTGATAAACACCTGTAAGTTGTAATTCTTTGAACCACGATGAAGTTTCATTGCCGGGCAAGGTCAGGTATCCAAGATCTTCATCAAAACTAACAAAGTTTTCACCGATATTACTGTCTGCACAACGTGTGTTCGGGTCTGTTTCTGTGTAGTCTACTGGAAATTTATGAATACCCCAACTCCATATTTGGTCTGGGTATTGCAGAGTGGTTTCTAAATTGGCTCGCATCTCCACCATAGTTGCATTGCGTTGGCGGAAGTGCACCTCGCCATGAAGGCCACTTTGTGATACGTATGCCACCAAATTTACAGCAAAACATTCTTTGTGAAAAAAAGAAATAAAGAAAAATCATTCACAATAAGAAACACAAAAACAGAAAGACGACTCACCACTTAATGGATGCAAGATTAACGTCAAGATTATTCTACCGAAAATCTGCATTTTTCTAGAATTGATCTACTTTCACTTGATACATTTTTTTTTAACACAAGTCCGCACGAAACGAACTTACTTTGAACGTCGTCGATCGTAAAGTCTTTAATGGTAGCAAAAACTTCTTGGTGTACACCTTCACTTTTCCTTTTTAAAAAGTGCGAGCACGTCTTTGATTGAACACAGGGTGACTCTTTAATAGTTGCTAACTAGCTGGATGTCCCTCAAAACTTGATCTGCTATAGTTTCAGGTGTGCATTTCTTGACCAAGATTGCAAATTTACCAAAGTTAAACTTCTACATGGCTTAAGTATTAAAATCTGGAGTCCAATGTTGAACTTTACTGCACGAGCGAAAAGACACTTCAGCATCACCCGTTGGAGTGATTCAACCGGTTACTGACTGGTTGGTTTCTTGTTGAGTTTCTTGAGTTTACGAAGAAAGCAACTCTAGGTGGGGTCTGAGCTGCTCAGGTATGGATATTTGGGAGGGAGTCCTAATGATGACGATGTGTCAGGTTAACTGTAACTTGTGTATGACGTCGGAATTGAATGAATTTACTATAAACGATGCGATGTTTACCGGCTTAAAGTTTGATGATGTCGTATGCAGGTAAAGCGGAACGGTTTGTATTTTGCTGCGATTTTATTGATCGTGTGTTTTAGGGTATGGCAAAAATGAGCGGTTGTAATGTAAGAAATTTGTTTAAACATTTTTGATATTTAAAATATTTGTACTGGAGGAGTCTTTATGAGACTGAGCTAAGCTTAGAAATGACCTACCTTTTGTACTTCAGGACCACCCGATCTTAATAATCATGGTTCAATGTCTAATAGTAATAGTAAACTTTATTCGATAGACAGATAGAGGATTGCGATCTCGAATTGTACGAAGAAGAGAGTCAACTTCCAACGCTACTGCGTTTACGTTGGGCCGGTCATGTCCAAGGAGTGGATGACTCAAGGATACCAAAAAACCCTGTATTTACTACCAGATAGCAAAAGATTAGTTCGCGATCCACGGTCAAAGTGGGAAAACAATGTTAAAGCTGATACAGCAAAACTCCTCAATATCAGAACTGGAGGCAAGCTACGAAACAGAGAGACATCTGCAAAAAAAGCTAATGGAGACCAAGGTTCGAAGAGCCATCGAAGAAGAAGAAGAAGTTAGTAACTGCATTTATTCTTAAAAATCATTTTCTTTTTTCATACTTTAATCGTCATGTACTCATATCATTCATCGACAAACGATCAAAAATACTTCAACTCGGATGTAAGGTACGGACCGACACACACATATTAGTAACTCGGATGATGCGGTCACAGCTGCACTGCAGTAACTGACTAGGCGTGCTCACATGCTAACTCGCACTATAAACCACGGCTTTACATAAGTTAGCCATTATATTGCTAGGTTTTATGCGTAAGAGGTTAAACATTCAATTTGTCAGCACTCAAAAATCACTCTGAATACAGGAATTTTTTTTTGGAGAAATTTTCGTCTACAGGCCTAATTCCAAACATTTATCTTTCCTTTATATGATGTTACCTTGAAGGCGGTCATACATCCTGGCATACAGGCCACATACTCTGAAACGGCCTTGCCTTCTATAAAAATTTAAAGGTGGTTCCGATTCACCGAGAGGTGAGCTCATAAAATACCTTACTGGGACAGGAGATCAATAATATCAGTGGAACAGTCACTAAAGTAATAGTAATACAATTTGGTCAAGCCTGCTATATTCCTGCAAACGTTGCCATCACCGATGAATTTTTTTGACACAATTTTGAACTTTTCCAAACCGCACTAAGGTCGAATGTAAAATTTGTCGATGGTATCCTGCGCTGCCGGCTAAAGCTGCCCCTAGACTTTCCGTTAAACTACGCAGTTTATCACGTGTGACGTCATGTCTGAGCGATAAACTAGGTGAACAGTGCAGTTTTGAACTAGGTATTTTGACTCAGTCATCAGGCCTGAGCATCTGGACACTCGCTTGCTCCAATAAACTGCACAGGTCAGACAGTTTATCGTTCAGAGAGCAAAAAACCATACAACAAACTGACGAATCCACACACTTTCAGTTCAGTTTATCGTACAGTTTTTTTACTCTGTTCAACTGCGCAGATAAAACTGAGAGTGTGTGGGCCGCACACTTATTGTATTGCTTTACCGTTGGATCGACAAAGCCCACTGAGACTGAAGGAAGGTCGGTGCAGGTTTTGTTAGAGATAAGATAGTACTTCGTTTTGGAGGATAAAATTGGACATGATTATACCGGTTCCAATGAAAAAAAGCAACTCGACATTCCGATTAATTAAATTGGACATCAGTTCACTACCATGAAGGTTAATTTTCGCTCTTCAGGGAAGCTGTGAAGTGATTTAAAGGGGATCGAAAACAGATCATTAATAAAGATTACGAAAAATGCGGGTGACACAATGGATCCCTGGAGAACACCGACCGAAATATTGTGGGGTTTATATTCCATGCCATAAAATACTACTTTCATTGAACGGCCAGAAAGAAAACTCTCATTCCAGTTTCTTAGTAATAAGTCTATAATAGCTTAGAGTTCAGTCAGAGTCGGCCTTGGAGATATCTTAAGCAATCAGACCAGAGGGAGAAGTATGACAAACAAAAAAGTTGGCGCCGAGTTGTAGCCAAAGAACATAGGTACGCTCTGTAGGCGGCTATTGTAGCTTTAACCACGTTCATAAATTCCACATTGAACCATCTATTAGGCTTAGACTTTATGGACTTGGAAGAGTTAGAAATGAACAACACATTCCCACCCGTATGATTTTTGTGACACAGAGTGCAGCAGAGTTCTCACTACGGAAACACAAATCCCAATCAATATTGTTGGATATGGATGTATAAGAGTAACTAGTGCTGACTAGGCAGTAGTTCGAGTGGCCGAGGGGAAAGTCTACTTAGCCGAAGTTATAATATATCAAGAAGACGAGCTCGAACGACAATTTACAATGTATATTATTGAAGTTTGCAAAGAGCTCGGTGTCACTGGTGCCATTGGGGTAATTTAGCTGATTTACATTTCACAAGAAGGGAAACATAAAAATCGTAGATCCGTTCGGAAACAGCTGAAGCGAAAGTTTCTTACTTCCCGAAGAGTCAACCTAGGTCGAACCCACCTCTTCATGCTAAATTTCATGATGCAATCAATCAGTCACTGTCCAAATTTTAAAACTGACATGTCAGATGTCATTGAAGCCACTGACTCGAAAAGCATCGGCACCGTGACGTTACTGATCTGGGTAGATCGACCTTTACCCTTGGCGAATTAGCCGCCTTTTTTGGCCGCCAGGCACGACCCTGGCTACTGTACAAGCAGTCCTCTCTGGTAAGATCTATGGAATTCGACGGCGGGGAAACTTAACCTTCGATGGAAAGATGGTGAACGCCCAGAGTTTAAGCATGCCTTACTGAACGACATCGGCTTAGAATCGGGAGGGAAGAGTATGGTATGCCATAGCTACGAAGATATAATGTAATCCAAAGATTGATTGTACACCTTCCAAAAAGCAACATCATTCCTAACATACTATGGTTTGAGTTGGAGCCCATGTTATACACGATCACCTGATATCAAACTACATCAGAATCAGGTGTGGCATGGGTTTCACTTAGTTCAACAATAGCCAGCGGAATTTTGAAGCTGACTAATTGAATTTTAAAAATATATTTTTTGTATTAGGGTTTCTTTTGTATGAGGTTCAGATTGATTGGAAGTCTGAGTCGATCTTTAAGATTTAAGGCCAAATCTCATAAAAAAATCATTTGTGCTGTGTAACGCATTCTGGTGGGCACCAGATGAGCCTAATTGTTATAGTGGCACTTATTATTTCGACCGGTAAAAGCAATATTCAAGCAATAAATCCGACCAACAAGTGCTCGACAATTCGATTCTTTCAAAACCCTAGAGTGGTGTTACCTCTTAAACAGTTTATATGTGGATCTGGTGTTCTGAATATACGATAGAACTTTTTTGAGATGACTCTTTTGAACCGGCCCTGGTACTCGAATCTTTTGAAAGATGCAGATCCAGTGAGCCAGCCCTTGCAAAAGCTCAACTACGAATCATTAAAGCCACTAGATGTACTACACGATCGTTAAACGCTTGTTATCATTTATGCCGCTTTAGTCTGGTGACCCAAAACGTCACGCCGATCTTCAAGTGCGGAAAGCTTCAACGGCTTGATTGCATTTCTATTAGTGAAGCGACGGACCTGTCCCAGAGTTGCAATCACGTGTTGACTCCATTGCATATCTACAAATGGAAATCTTCCGCCATAAGGGCCGTCGAGCAGTAGAAAGAGATTATGTAACTCGAAATTTTTTGGGTTGTATCCGAAATATAAGTCATAAAATTGAATGATGCGTTTTGGGTGAAACTTCAGATTTTAGTATTTTTAGTAAATTAAAAGGAAATGAAGTGAATAGTGTTAATAAAGCATCAATGAAACCCTAGATCAGGATCACAAACAACTAAACTTTCTAATACTACAAAAAAATCCTCCACACACACACATCAAACTCCTTCCATTAATGACCAATAAATAATATGAAAAATGTATTTATCAAAAAAATTCACAAAAAATAATTCATTTTTTTTATCTTTTATTATTTTTTTTGTAAAGATTTTTTTTTTTAGATTTTTTAAATTTTTTTTTTAAATTTTTTTTTAAAGATACATTAAAGTAAAAACTAGCAACGAGTTGGTCTGCTGCCTTTGATGATGTTATATTGTATGTATGTATATATACCCCAAAATTATCCTATATATATGTATTTGGCATTTATCATGTGAACTGAATAATAAATATATTTACAAATTATGATTTTTAAAAATTTCTTCACTTAATAATGATGAACATCATGCATCACGGATGTTGAACGTTAAAAATAAAATTCCATTAAAAACCCTTTTTTCACTTTTTATTTCATTGTTTTGCAATTCGATTTATTTATTTTTTTTTTTTTGGTGTTGGAACTCTATTTTTCATAGGTGAGAGAGCATTTTATAAAATTAATATGCATTTTTTATAAAATAAAAAAAATGGAATTGATGATAACGATGAAGAACTTGATGTTGTTTGTTGTTGTTGTTTTGATGTTGTTGTTGCATATTTTTTTTAGTTTATATTTTTGATGTTTGTGTGTATGTTTCTGCTTATGCAGCAGCTTCACCTTCGCCTTCCTCTTCTTCTTCCTTGCCTGTAAGCATGGCAATAAGGGCAGCTGTATCGATCATGTTCTTATCATCGATGACCATTTGATCGTAAGCATCATCAACTTCCTCGGATGTGAATTTATCACCATAGGACATAAGGGCTGTACGGAATTTCTCACCATCGATGAGACCATTTACATCGAATGTTTTGAATGCAGCAATGACAACTTCATCATCATCAGTTGCACCAGAACCAGCCATACGGTTGGCGAATAGTGACAACAATTGTGTGAAATTGATTGGGCCTGGAGCTTCACCAAGCATGGCGTCTAATTCCTTGTCGGATGCTAGCTTGCCAAGGGAATCGAATGTTGCACGGAGATCATTCTTGCCAATGATACCATCTTTATCATGGTCCATAAGTTGGAAAGCCTTTAGAAAGTGATTAAGATATAGATTTAGTTAAATTGATCTAGTTTCAATAAGATCGTTAAAATCTCACCTCTTTGAATTCAGCAACTTGTTTCTGTGAGAATACAGAGAACACGCTTGATCCTTGACGTTTTGATTTCCTTGATCCTCGGGATCCAGATGCACGCTGTGATCCTGCGGCAGGGGTGGCAGCTGGTGCTGGTGTTGCTGCTGCGCTTGCTGCTTCAGATGCAGCCTCAGATGCGGCTTCAGAGCTAGCTCCCTCTTCCTTTGCCTTCTTCTTCTTAACCTTCTTCTTATCATCGGCCTTTAAAAATTAAATTAATTTTTTTTTATTAAATTAAAAAATTTACTTAAAAAACAAAAATTATTAAATTTAAATTTATCTTTCTCTTCTTTAGAAACATTTTTCTTCCATTAAAACGAAATTTTTTCACAATTACGTCAGGCGATCGTGTTACATTTTCACCGATATACACACAAACACCAATATATGCTGAGTGGTTCCTTTATTAGAATCATCATCTCAGGATCCGAAAATAGATCTTGCGGCGGAATATTTCCCCGTGTGCCCATAAGGCATATGTTGCGCGAATCAAGAATTGTGTTAAAAATAAAAAATAAAAAAGATCGGTATGTTATTTTAATCCTTCCTCAATAATAATGAGAAATTATAAAATAAACGATCGTATTCCTTTGTGAATTCAATTATCCTTTGTACTATAGTCCTTTTTTCGATATAAGATTTTCACATTTTTCAAAAAAACTAAACACGATCACCATTTCAAAAATATTCACTAAAAATTTTATTTAATTTTATTTATTTTATTTAACACTTTCACTTTATTATTTTTATATTATAATCCTCAATTATAAAATCCTTCTTTCTGTTTTTTTTATAATTCCATCCATAGTATAATCCTCTATCCTTACCATATTGCTGCTGTAGTAAAAGTTGAGAAGTCTAGTACGATCGAGAGGCCAGAACCAACTGACTGACCTGACTGGCTGATCTGTTGAGGATCGGCTCGGAACGAAGATTTCGTTCTGTTTTATAAAAGAAAACGCTTTTATCAGTTCACTTATACTAACACTCCTTATTTAGTAGCCAATGTATTTAGTCATTGGACCACATCTAATTTTAAACTTTTCAACGATTATATTCAACACATTAAACAATAAAGCTATTGAGAGGCAGCAGCCTACAAGGGCCCCGCGGAATGTGCATAGACAAAGGTGTCTTGAGGTGTATCCGCAAATACAAATTTAACAACAAACATAACATATTCGCGCAATACAGAATTATTACCCCGGAATATGTATTTTTATTTTTTTTAAATTTTTATTTTATTTTTATTTTTTTATTTGAGAGCAACAACATCACAAATATATAAATTCGATTTTTATATATATATAAAAAAAATACTGGGATATTTTTTGAAAAAGTTCATCCAGACCGAAGTGATTAATATTTATTGGCATGACACTAACCTTGATCGGAATTGAATTCGTATTTAAGGAATTTATCATAAAGGGAATCCTTAAGGTGGTTTATTTGAGATGACTGAACAGAGACATCAAGTTTTATTGCTTTTCATCCATAGCGAATTGTATTAACAATATTTTCCAAAAGAACCAAAGTTTTAAAGCCTTTTAAAAGAATTTGCCATATTTTTGTTATGTAGATATGGATTAACGAGCTATGGACAGCCTAATCAACTCTTATTTATTTTTACTTTGTACATATAATACCATTCAAACATCAGAAACCGAGGAAATCCGGGGCCTGGACCTTAAACCCCATCTTGAACGTGCTATCCGAGGCTATGGATGCCTTTCTTATATATTAACCTTCAGAACCTTGACCTCCCATCCCACTTTATTTCTCAGTATGGCTCTTCGCCTTTTGTTTTTCCAACATACATAAGTAACTTTCCTTCTTTCTTGCCTTTCCGATTTACAAAAACTCCCTGCCCTGAAAGTTATCACGTTTTCTATCACCAAAGTCAGCGTGCGAAGTCAGAGCTAGCAGATTAGAGCCGCATTTTTGGCGTTGTCAGCTCTTTCAAGTCTCTCTCTACTATGTTTCCGTGTAGAGTTTAAAAAAAGTGGTAAAAGCAAGGAATTCGACGTCGATATACTCCGAAGAACAGAATGGAAAAACGAAATTATTCTGAAGAAGTTTGATCTACGGATATTCTCCGACGGCTCATCATCAGAAGGCGACAGGGCAGAGTTTTATCTGGAGTGGAAGTAGTGACTATCCAGATCTGCCAGACAATGAAACTCGTACCTGCACAAGAATGTAACACTGGAACTTTAATAGATAGGTAAGCTGTTTTGCTCCAAATGGCCCGACGAATAGGATGAGAACCATGTAGCATACTTCTCGGTAGAATGTTGTTCACCTTACAAAGTACCTAACATGCGAGAGTGGTCTCTATCATGCCTAGGTTGCCAAAAGTCCAAAGCCTCACAGCTTTCAAGCAACAGATTTTACCATATCCATATGGATATAGTGGGACCCCTACCGCCATCTCGTGGATTCTTTTATATCTTAACGGTAGTTGAAAGATTTACGATAGTTGATAGATTCGCCGTACCACTTGAGATCAAAACAGACCAAGGCATGCAGTTCGAATCGAAACTGTTCAATGAAGTTACCAAATTACTCGGCACTAATCGAATTCGGACATCCGCCTCCCATCAGCAATGAGGGCAAGGGACAACACTACTCATTGGATTGAAGACTTGCCCTTTGTCATGTTAGGCATACGCACGGCAGTAAAGACAAGTAAAGACTTACGATGCTCATCAGCCGAGCTCAAGGCCGTACCCAGGGGGGGGGGGGGGTCAGAGGGGTGAACCCCCCCCCCCCCAAATTATCCAGAAATAAGTATTTTCAAACATAAGTTTTCCTGAATCAAAGAGAATGATATTTTCTTGATATTTTGCTATCTGTAAGTAAAGTATTTCATAATTTAATTAATTAATGGTGTTTATGAATTGAACTGGCAACTGGCCTGGCCAACAGGTCTCGCGAGGCCTACTCTGCATATATTAATTCTGTTGGTGATAGTATCATAAGTGATCCTAAAAAATTCTTTGATTACGTTAACATTAAACGGAAGACTTCAGGCTATCCAACAACAATGACGAATGGTAGAGCCCACACCTCGTGCCCCCGAGTAATTTGTAGCATGTTTGCTGATAGGTTTGCTGAAATTTATAGCACACGATGTAACCGACTCGCACACTGACACTTACCTTATAACCGGTATATTCCTTTCTGTTGATGAGATCATGGCGGGTCTGAACAATCTTGATATCAAAAAAGGTAATGGTCCCGACAATCTCCCTCCTATTTTCCTGCAGTGCTGCTTACAACATATCGCTTTTCCTCTTTATCTCATCTTCAACAAATCTTTATCGTTAGGAAAGTTTCCCAAGCTGTGGAAGAAATCCTACCTAACGCCAATCTATAAATCCGGTGACAAGCACTCGGTAGACAACTATAGGGGCATTGCCATTTTATCATCAATTCCTAAGCTTTTTGAAAAACATGTTCATGACAAGATTGCTCCTCTTATCGATCCATACCTAAACGAACAAAGGACGTTCAACAACTTCTAACCTTATGGACCTTATCTCCGAATCGTTATGCGGTATGGAGAGCGGCCATCAATTGGATGCTGTGTAGACTGATTTCAGCAAGGCCTTCGATCGAGTGGACCACGCCATCCTAATCGCAAAACTATTAAAGTTTGGTATATCAGGTTCTGCCCTGGAATGGTAAAAATCATATCTGAAAGGAAGAACACAGGTTATCAGATTCCAAGGATTTCTATCTAATGAGATCGAAGTAACCTCTGGCGTTCCTCAGGGTAGTCATCTCGGCCCTCTCCGATCTTTCCGATAAATAAGCAAATATTCCACATCTCTTTTACGCGGATGATCTCAAAATTTATAGTGTCATTGAGACCCAAACTGATGCTTCCTTCTTGCAGACAAAGATCAATGCCCTACACAACTGGTGCACCATGAACAAACTGCAACTTAACACCAGCAAATGTCATGCAATTACCTTCTTCCGCTTAAAAAACACACAGAACCATAACTATTATCTCAATGGCATAATGTTGAATCAGGTTGACCATATCGTAGATCAAGGCGTCGTCCTAGCCAAAAAACTCAATTTCAACCTGCACTACGATAATATAACTGCCAGAGCCAACAAACTTCTTGGTTTCATTAAGAGGAGAGCCAAAGAATTTGGTAATGTATGGGTCACAAAAACACTCTTCTGTTCTTTAGTCCGCCCTATCCTGGAATATGCGTGTCCTACATATCTGGGATCCTATATTCCAAGTGAGCAGTAGGAGGATCGAATCCATTCAAAAGAGATTTCTTCTTTTTGCCCTGAGACATTTACACAACCCCCATGACTACCAAACCCTGCCGCACTACTTGGACAGGCTCAAAGTGCTAGATTTCATGCCGTTGTCTAGCAGGAGGAAACTGCTCATATCTTGCGTTGCCTTTGACGTCCTAAGTGGAAAGCATAAAGTGCAGTTTCTGTCGGACAGAATCAAATTCAATGATGTAGTTCGACACACACGACACACTAAACTACTTAGGGAATATCCACACCGCACCGATTACGCAAGGAACGAGCCCGTCAACAGATGCTGTATGGTTTTTAATAGCCATAGCTCCTCTTTCTCCCCTTCACTCAACAAGGCATCCTATAAAAAAATACTCAGATCCCTACTAACACAACCCCCTTTACAATAGTAGGTTTTTAGTAGCTATCAGTAGTTATAGTAATATTATATTATATTATATTATAAAAGACTGTACACTATGTTTTAATCTAAGTATTATACCTAGTTTAAGTGTGCCTTGTTTGGCGAATTAATAAATAAATAAATTTTTTAGTCAAAATTCTCGAGTCAAACCATAGTTTTTTGATTCTAAACTCTGGTTAATTAAGAGTTAAACTCGGCCTAAAAATACGTTATTTTACACTTAAATTTTGTCAATTTTCCTGGACCCCTGCCTTACTAAGGGGTATTCCATACATCCCAGACCCCCCGGTGTTTTAACCCCCCCCCGAAATTTTTTCCTGGGTAGGGCCTTGGCCGAGCTCGTATACGGTCGAAATCTGAGACTTCCCAATCCCTTTTCTATCACAACCGATGAAAATCCAATTGAAGAATCGGAATTCCTCTCTGACCTCCGTTCTCTTATACAGAACATAAAGGCAACATATCCCGGACAACCCGTTCAAAAGGATGTCTACGTATCACAAGCCCTGGAGAATGCCGACTACGTTTTCATTCGAGTCGACCGTGTTGGAAAACCTTTCGAACCTCCTTATGAGAGCCCATACAAAGTAATTAAACGACTACGAAAACACTTCGTCTTCAAATAGAACGGCACAACCATGTCGATATCAATCGACAGGCTAAAGACAGCCTTCAATTGTGACGGCGACAGCGAAGCTAAGGCTAAGTACACATTGGGCGTTCGGCGTTGCGTTTAGCGGGCGTTGGTAGTGTACACACTAAGCGTTAAGC
The DNA here is from genome assembly GCA_949987705.1 of Thereva unica. Lineage (NCBI taxonomy): Eukaryota > Metazoa > Arthropoda > Insecta > Diptera > Therevidae > Thereva > Thereva unica. The sequence goes on along the minus strand of OX465283.1, from coordinate 156,627,497 downwards.
GCGGCGTTTAACGAGCGTTTGCAGGACATCGCAGTAGCGAGCATTAATAATTATTATTGCTCGCTGGTGACAGTTCGCTTTCCATTTTTTAATTTTCCTCTTCTAAATACGTGTTTTCTGTATAAAAACGCGCGTTAGAATGTACAACAAGTAGGCGACGTATGTATCTCAAAACGCCCGGCAAGCGTCCGTGAAACGCGCGTTCTAACGAAAATCTCGAAGCGCGCGGTTCACGGGCGTTTGGTCAAAAGCGCGCGTTTGCATGTGTACACCTAATAGGAGCTCTTTGATTCGTAAAACGCTCATTTCAAAAACGCGCGTTTCAAAACGCCCAATGTGTACTTGCCTTTAGCCATCTAAGGCGGTTATATTCAGTTACCGCTACGCTGGGGGTGGTGGCGTAGGGGGGTGTGGGGTGACCGTGTACAAACTTAATCACTTAGTTTTACGCAAAGTTACACAACTTCCACACGATAAACACGATCAATCGGAACACTCAATCGATTACTAAACTCACATCTTGACTTTTCGGAAAACCCGCCAAGTTCAGGGATCGAGCCTTTTCAGGTATCTCTGTAACTCACGCTTATCAACGGTTCCGGCTAGGTTCCCGAACATACGAACATAGATGGGATCGAAAAAGCCAAATACCTAGGCAAGCCGGGGGGCCCTCTACAGGTTTCGGAGATTGAGATAATTAGCAGTCCAATAGGCGGAATAACAAACGCTATTTTTGACCAGGGGTGTGCCTTCCTGTAGTTCTATATTCTAAGGGCTCAGTGTTACTTGCCTCGTACCCTGCAGCATTCGCCAAGTCGCGCGTTTGGCTGGCCCGTGGCGGCTAAACAATCGAGGGGCTACTTTCTGGAGTTCGCATAATCGAGCAAATATTTCGGTGTATGATTTAACCATATCTTAAGGACCCCATTTATACTCAGGTCGCCACCAGGCCGTGGCCTGAATTTTTTCGATTTCGCCTTGAGATCAAGTATCACCATACACTCACTGGCCGCTAACTGTATGTAGCCTGCAGTCCAAGACAACAGACAACAATCTTGACGTGTTTACACATTTATCGTCAATTCGTGCCTGAACTTCTACTCACTCTCAAGTTGTGAATTTATGGCAAAAATTCACACCGTATCCACTGGGAACGGAAAACAAGGCGTAAGCTAGGCGCGAAAACCATCCACACTCGCGTTCGCGCTTATTCGCGGGTGTTCACGACGTGAGTCTGGCGCCGCCTTGAAGTTTTCGTTGAGGCCATGAACATTTTTGCACTTAAATTAACAACCTGATATGCTAAGCTGTCGACTTCGCCTGTGCGTCTTTAGGGAATCGTGGCTTCACCGGCATGCCACGGCCTGTCAGGCAATATCTGAAGTATCATCCCTCAGTCAGACTGTGTAATCTGTGGCCTTTGCTGGCCGATCTGGACTGAAAACTACATACTATAGAAAAGTTCCAAGTTCAAGTCCTATCTAGAAACGCGATAATTTGCCTTTTAATTTTTCAAAAATAGTTCTACTAATTGTCTTCCATTTTCCCACGTCTGTCTTCTACCATGGCTTATAAGATATCGGGAAATCTGGCTTTCTGGATCAACACAGAAAAGCAGCAGTTGTTGCAGTAGTATTCAATTTGGAAGGTGGTCTACGAAAAACCAGAAATCCGAGAAATCAGTTGAGTAAGGCAGAATTACTGACATGCTTTGGGAGTAATAGCGTATTCTCAATCCAGCCACCCTTAATTAGGCCTCAGGTTATCAGAGCAACGAAATAAAATACGGAAACCCTATAGCCAAGACGAGCTTGCCATTTTATTCATGTGATGTCTGAAACCGACTTTTTGGACTCTCACCAGTTTAGTGATATGGGTCTTAAAGTATCGGACTGGGAGGACAAATATCAACGTTTGGAGGTCTAAACCTGGTTGGTTTTGTCTGTGCCGTCCTGTAAAGCGACAGTAGCGATTTGGTAGAAAGAATGATAGGACAGTGGCTGGTATGATTATTGGATACTGAAGGCAGAAGACCCAATCGAGATGAGTCTGCCCTTCGGGTTCTCTGTGTCGTTATTGCGAGAATCATAGTCTTGTTGTTTGGCGTACCTGGCTTAAACGGGTTAGTCTATGCCTCAAATATCTGGTTAGTACTAGTCATTGGCATGTCTCATCAAAAGAAGAGGAGGTATAATTATGACTAGGCAGGAGTGCTGGGCATTATTTCAATAACGAAATCCATGGATCTCAGTAACATATATGATCGAATACGAGAAGTTTTAATATTTTCAAAAAATTTATTAAAAACTTTTGCTGTTCATATTCAAACCTCCTTATTCTATGGCAAAGCAAAAGAAACCAAAAAAAAAAACAATCATCAAAATAAAACTCATTGCAAAAAATACAGCGTTCCTATTCAGAAGTAAAAGTTTCTAGCAGCTTGCCAAATATTTCTTCTATTAACTAAAAACGTAATAAGCTGCTTTGATTCTAGAACATCTAGTAATTTCCCTTTTACTTAATTTTTTTTAGTTATAAACTAAAGAAAAGTGAGATATAGAATATAAAACGCATATCAATTTCAAGATCATTATATCCTCTTTTAAAATAAATCTTATATTACAGGGTGACTAAATATACGTACTAATAATGGTGTTGCTAATGTGTGTCACTATAGACACTATACAGAAGCAACAAATAAATAAAATAAAATAAAATAAAAATTTCGCCTGAGTATTTTAAGAAACCGCTCAAGAATTGATCTATTTTTAAGTTGGCCGCACCATGGATATTGTATTGCAGGCGGACAGCAGCAGATGGTTTCTCCTTTAGAAACACCGGGATATTGAGATATTTCTTACTTTTGCATCAACTAGATACGCTAGAGGTGTGATTTCATGAAAATCTTCCTCTAAGGTTTTGCCATCCAAAAAAAAATTATTTTTCATTAAGATCATCAGCAAAATGCAAAGTACAGACTGATGATAAACGAATTCATAAATGATGGATGAGATTATATTCGGAATAGTTGGACCAATGCCAAAATTGGCGACTCTTGATTACATCAGTATTCGGAGAATTTCATAAAAGTGCAAATCCTTTAAATAAATCTATTTTTGGTTAATGGAAGAGAAAGGTTATATAAAAATTTCATTAATGGATTCATAACATCCGGAATGACGGTAATGACTGTTCATAAGGTATATAATTAAAAATCCGGACGTGGTGGATTGTAATTAGTTTTATAATTTTATAAATAACAACGAATGTCGGATTGCACTGCAATGATTTCAGTGGGTGCTAGTCTAGTTGTCGATGTTGAAGTGAAAACTAGACTAGCGCCCTTGCTCGAATTGGTGCATAAAGGCGTTCAAACCATGAAACATCATGATGCCGATATATCATCAATGGCGCCTCGGCCTACTCAAAAATGTTCGTGCTTCTTCTTAGACTTGTATTTTACTCATTCTCTTAGTAATCCCAATTGGACATAAGTATTTTCTACTCTTCTTTCGGATTTTAACCACATAGCCACCGAGCTTTTTTGAGACAGCAAGGATTTAGATCAAATTGAGGATTCCCCGCGAGAATCTCTGATGCTGCAGGCCAAGAAGCCTGTGTTTGGCCTATTCCTTACTTTTTATTTTAGCGGAGTAATCCGTCGAAGTTCGAATACTCCTTTCTGTGCCTCATTAGCGCTAACACCTACCTACAGGAAATTAGATAAGGGGTCGTCCATTAACTACGTGAGGTGACGTTCATGCAAGCGTCAATCAATTATATCAACCATAATATTCAGATAAATACATCAGTAATCACCTTAGATGGTAGGTTTTCTGGTCAGTCATAGCAGTAACTGTGGGAAAACTGACAGCAAAACCCATCGTCTAAGGACCCCTATTAGAGAATCTGCAATGGAATGATCTCATATTCCAAATCGCCAAACAAGCCTCCCAGTCTTGGATTTTTTAAGAGATGCAAGCTTCTCCTGCAGCCAGCCGCCCTGGTTACAATCTACGAATTCGACCCCGCCTTGAATGCAGTTCGTATATCTAGGCAGGCGGCCCAAAAAACCCCTTGGCTTGCCTCGACAAGGTGCAAAATCGTGCCATCAAACTCATTCGCCCCTCATCGACTCTTTAAGCCACCGTAGGAATGCAGCAGCCTTCTCTATACTGTATCGCTATAAGCCATAGCGACTGTTCTACTGAAATTCAGAACCTCTTGCCTGCACGGCAACATTTTATTCGCAACACAAGACTAGCCCGTTCGGCCCACCCTCCCTACATACCTTTCAGCCCAACCCCCTTGGACACAATTCGATCTAGAAGTTCTATATGAATAGTCAGTATTTCCGAACTATAGTACAACGTCTTAGAGCTTATATGTAAGGTTCATCGATATTTCATTGAGCGCCCCTAGACCACCTCTCCTCTTTTGGTCAAACCAAGCTTACTAGTAGACATTGGACCATAACCTTAACGATAAGACAAACTGGTAGTACAAAGGGCGACTCCTAGGCTTGGTTTTTTCACATAAAGAAAATTTTACACTGTTTCTTGCGGAAGAAAATTACGTGATATTTGCCGAGATCCCCCACCATCTCTTGTGTGGACAAGAGCATCCAGGGGTCACCCGATGTAAAGTCTACATCTTCGTGGAGGTTGAGGTAGGATTCGGTAGTATATCGGAAACTCTTAGATCGTGTAGACCTTAAATCGCAGATGGTGTTACCCAGGATTTATCTCTTTGATGTACCCCCCCAAGGGTTCTATTTCACTCGTTGTGAAAAGCCTACAGTTCTACCTGCGAGTGCAGGTTTCGAAAGTTGCGTTCTTTGAGTAGTTCCAGGAGTTCATCTACAACAAGGGATAAAACTCCTTCTTGCAGACAACCTTTTGCTACAGTGCCATTAGTTTGCGAGTTCCTAGCATAGAGTCGATCCAGTCGCAGAAAGTTCGCTTTCGTCTACTTACGCTTTATAGACCAGTGCAGATACGCTTTTGAAAAGCCAAAAACTAGAAAAATTCTTAGCAGTATATGGAAGGTAGGAAAATTTAGGATAAATGCTACTTAAACAAGGAAAAATCGAGAGCACCGCAGCAGATGACCGGAAAGGGGGCGGGGGAGTCAAAATGTGAGTTTTAGGGGGTTAAACGTGTTTTTTTGCGATTCCTGAGAAAAGTAGACCTCCTATCGAAAAACGTTAAATGGAAACGTTGTAGATAATTAAAAGATCTAGAGCTTTTGCTCAAACCATTTTTCGACATAACCTCAAAAAATGGAGAAAAACGTCAAAAACCGAGTTTTTCGTTTATCATTTTTATCTTTCACAAAAATGATCCAATTTTAATGAAATTTGAGGAAAATGTAGATTTTCATGTTTCGAAGAGGCCCAATTTTTTTCAAAGCGATTGGTTGTGTAGTTTTGTTTTTATGACCTTAATTTAAAAAAAAGGCCCCATTTTCAATCAAAAAAGCTGGCGAACGAATTTTTGATTTTGAAAATTTTGAAGATGGGTTTTTTTTCGTTGCATCCTCTACTTTAAGATGGTGTAAAAAAATGATAGTGTCACAATAGAAAAACATCGATAAAAATTCGAAAAACCAAAAACATCCTTTTTCAAATATCGATTTTTCCGTAAACTACGCTAATTCTTTATCTCTCTTTGACATAAAGCTTTAAGAGTGGCGCAAAACTGTAAATTTAATGTAATATATTATAAGGGAGCTTCAGGTAACAGTTTCAGATGTGAAAAAATTTGTTTAAACAATTATTTCACCCAAGAAAGCAAGGAAAAAATTACAGTTTTAGGCCGGCCCGCGCACTTCTTTTTATTTAATTTATTGCCTAATAAAATGATTTTTTGAGTTTATGAAGGTATAGTTAGAAGATTGATCTGATACCACATATTTGATGATGGATAAATGAAGTACCATTGCGAGTAACTAACTGAAAGCTACAGATTGGGGGTGGAAAAACCATTTAAACGGAATAATACCTAAATTTACCGAAAAGAAATTAATTCCTGAAAGTTTGCTTAAATCTATCTGCTGCAGCTGTGAAACTGGTTGTGATAGTAAAAGATGTGGCTGTCGAAAGCATGGAGTAAAATGCTCCCTTTTATGTTCCAATTGTACCGGAGCCCACAACTGTTCAAATTCTGAAAATCAACCAATGGAAGATCTCAGCGATTCGGAGGAGATTATTAATAATGAAGATTGTGATGAGCTTAAGGACCTTCACGAAGTCGATGACTTTATTGAAGATTCTCAAGAGATTGAAAAATGTGTTGAGTTTCATGATCAACAGCATCTCTCCAAAAAAATGAGGTATGAAAAATTCTTTTACAACATAACAGCAGTCGAGTACGCGCACACTTATTATTTAAACACGGCATAGTCTTTACTCATGGGCAATTGTATTTAGCAGCCAGTAGAGTGTAATACAATAAAATGTAATATGTGACATTAGGAAATAATAAAAGTTGGTTTTTTGGCATTGCTTTCTCCAACTATAAAAAATTTGTTTCATTTTTCAATTTTGTTTTATTCTTCTCGAAAAATTTTGTTATTGAAGACTTATAGACTTAGAAAATGGTACTCGAATGTCGAGTGCTGGGTTCTACTAGTAAGTTTCAATGTATAAGCCATCACAATACGTAGAAATATTTTTTTTTGGCCTAAAACTGTAGTTTTTCCCTTGATTTTGTGGGTGAAATAATTGTTTAAACAAATTTTTTCACATGTGAAACTGTTACATGAAGCTCCTTTATAATATATTACATTAAATTTACAGTTTTGCGCCACTCTTAAAGCTTTATGTCAAAGAGAGATAAAGAATTAGCGTAGTTTACGGAAAAATCGATATTTGAAAAAGGATGTTTTTGGTTTTTCGAATTTTTCTCGATGTTTTTCTATTGTGACACTATCATTTTTTTACACCCTCTTAAAGTAGAGGATGCAACGAAAAAAAACCCATCTTCAAAATTTTCAAAATCAAAAATTCGTTCGCCAGCTTTTTTGATTGAAAATGGGGCCTTTTTTTTAAATTAAGGTCATAAAAACAAAACTACACAACCAATCGCTTTGAAAAAAATTGGGCCTTTTCGAAACATGAAAATCTACATTTTCCTCAAATTTCATTAAAATTGGATCATTTTTGTGAAAGATAAAAATGATAAACGAAAAACTCGGTTTTTGACGTTTTTCTCCATTTTTTGAGGTTATGTCGAAAAATGGTTTGAGCAAAAGCTCTAGATCTTTTAATTATCTACAACGTTTCCATTTAACGTTTTTCGATAGGAGGTCTACTTTTCTCAGGAATCGCAAAAAAACACGTTTAACCCCCTAAAACTCACATTTTGGCTCCCCCGCCCCCTTTCCGGTCATCTGCTGCGGTGCTCTCGATTTTTCCTTGTTTAAGTAGCATTTATCCTAAATTTTCCCACCTTCCATATACTGCTAAGAATTTTTTTTTTCTCAAAAATTATCTGCACTGGTCTATTAATCTAATAAAGTTTTGAGTGTCATATACCTAGTTTATAGCTACTCCAAAAATAATTCGAATTTTTTACCCTATAAACGAGGTAATTCGAATTATGGCTTGAACCGAAATATTTCGGCTTAAACCATAGTTATAACAATGTATTTAATACCCGTTTATTCGCTAATTCGAAATTTGGATGTAACTTTGAGTTAAATCGATTTAATTTTTCTGCTATAAACTAGGTATTCGATACTCTTGCAGAAATTCCAGCTATTTCTTTTTGTTCATCTGATTGCCGTGTTATAGGTGGTTAGCGAGAGGAGCGATGGCTCCTCTGAGACCCGCCAGTAACTCACGTAAGTGGCAGTGTGTTGAGTGGCCAGCGTGGTGTCTATAACCTTAACCGGCATTTTTATGTCCAATAGATCCGGCTCGGCAGTAATTCTAGAGATATACATAAGTTTGACTCAAATTCAGATACTTGATTCCCTCAAAGCGCACTTGGAGGGCACGGCAGACAAAGCTTCTGCGATTTGTGCAGCACTCGCAAGAATGCTGCCCAATGTTGGGGACCCTAGACCGAGTCGCCGCCTCCTCTTGGGGAGGGTGGTTAGCTCAGTCCTGTTATACGCAGCGAGTGTATGGGCAGCAGCGTTAAACAGGACTGCAAATAGCAGAAAATGGAAGGGTGCATATAGGCTAAGTGCACTTCGCGCTTGCTGCGCGTACAGGACCACGTCCGACGATGCGGCGTGCGTGATAGCGGGGATGATTCCCGTAGACATTCTGGCGAGGGAGGGCATGCGTCTCTATGACCCAGAATATGGTAGAGGACAGCCAAGAAGGGTACGGCCGCAGATTGCGCGCTGTGAGTCCCTAAGGGAGTGGCAGGGAAAGTGGGATGAGTCTGTTAAGGGTCGTTGGACCCACAGACTTATTCCTAACGTGGAAATATGGGTTTCGAGGGAGCGTGGGGAAGTAAGCTACGACCTCACGCAGTTCCTGAGCGGACATGGGGGGTATAGGAAATATCTCCACCGCTTCGGCCACGATAATTCACCGTTGTGTCCGGTATGCCCAGCGACGGAAGAAGACGCGGAGCACGTCTTCTTTGCCTGCTCGTGATACGCCGAGGAAAGGGCGGAATTAGAAGAAACGGCCTAGGCGCCACTAACGCCGGAAAACATCGTAGAGCATATGATGAGATCCGAAGAAATGTGGAAGAAAGTGGAAGAAACCCTGAAGGCCATTCACAGAAAGTTAAGGCAAGAAGAAGCCACAAGAAAGAGAGAAAGGCGAAGAAATGCCGAGAGCAGTAGCAACCCCCATGGGTAAAGACCAGAGGGACACCTAAAGGGTCATGGTGGTGACGCCCGCCCGAAGTAATGCCTCGCGGCGGTCCCGGGCGGGGTAAGCGTCACACAAAGGAGTGGTGAGTTCAGTAGGAATCTGAAACTCGGTCTGAGTGCGGGAACCTCAGAAGTGTCGATGGAGAGTCTCACCATCCCTCGTAAAACAAAAAAAAAGATACTTGATTCTTCACCATTTAATTTTTCCTGCTTAGTTATCATCTCTTTGTACTAATCTTCTCAACTTTGATTAAGTCCTATTCGATCATCGATGTTGGCGTTTTCTTCTGTAGTATTTAGTGGTAGTCGTTAATGAAAACTGGTAGTCGTTAATGAATTCGTTCTTTTCTCTTTCTATTTTTTTAATAGTTCGTTTCGAAAGTTTAAGGTTTATGGAGTTCGACCACTTTCTCAGTTGACCACGGTTCGATTCCAGCCAGCACCATGGTTCTTCGTTTTTTCACCTCTACCACCCAGATAATATGCCTTCTTTCTTGTTTTTCTTCTTTACAATATCTCCCTAGCCTGTCTTCTACCATCTCCTTTAAGTAAAATAAGGAAGGAAGCTATCTCCTGTTTGATCACCGAAAACAGCATTGGAAGGATAGCAAAGCCATGTGTAGGGGTTGCCAGCTTTTTAATTCTTCGTTTAAGATGCTTCTACAACCCAAACGCAAAGTGCAAACGCCAATTTGATCTCTTTTATATAGCACATAAATTTATATGCTTTTCTCTCTGTGTCACGAACGTGGATTCAAGACAGAGAAGAATTCATGGACGTAGAATTCATTTGCATTTTGGGACGTAGAAGGGAGTAAAAATCAGACTCAGCCATTCTTAGCCTGAAACAGGCACGCGCAACGCTAAAACGCCTGCAATGCACCCGAAGCAGGCATGGTATGCCTGAGTAAAAATAAAACTTTCCCGTTTTTAGCCTGCAACGAAAAATACTCAGTAGACCGGTTCTCGTCTAGGTCAAGCAGCATTGGACTCGGTTAGTACTTAGTTGGGGGACCGCTTGGTAATCCGACACTCGCGTTTGGAATGGTCGATCACGAACTCATCATTCATTCATTCATCAACCCTATCGAAAGTGGGCGCATTTTTAAATTTCCATGCCTTTAGCGGGAGCATGCATATCCGGGTAGTAGGGGTATGAGTTCGCGAATTGCGGGCGCGTATATGCTTGTACACGTTATATACTCGTAAGCTACGTAAGTGTTTGCAATCTTACGAAGCCGAAAATCGAGGAATGTTTATGCTCATGCAGTTTACAAAAATTTTAAAAAGGGACTCATGGATGTTCAAGGAATCGAGTACTTTTGAACGAGTAAAAGGTACTCATCAAGTATTTTTCTTTCGATTCTACTCATGAATATTTAATTGAGCACTCTCCACCATCTGGGCACGTCATGGTGCAATGTTTAGTAACAATCTTAGTTCGAAGAATAGAAGATGTTTCAGGTTGCGAGGAGTCAAGAGAGTGTTGAAGGAGGTGGCGATGAACCCTGTTTTTAAGCTCTCTGATGTTGTAGGAGTTTCAAACTGGGTGAGAAATTCAAACTGGGTGAGATTTTCCCCAGTTAGGTTGATCCATTTAAGATTGAATTCTTTGTCTGTAGTCTGCGCCGAAAAGGAAGCTAGGAGCAATAAACAGTGGGTTAATCAAGTTTTGCTAGTGTAAGATTGTCGTTTGGCGATCGGCGTTTGGCCCCTAGTCCCGAATTCGGGTGACCTGACATACCCGGCGCAGTTGAACGATTATTTAAGCGCTTTCACTCCCGAATGCTTTCGGTAATCGCAAGCATTCATTTTCCCGCCGGCGAATTCGAGAAGAGCCTTTATTTCGTGGAGAATTTCGCCAGGGCTGTTACATTACTATTACTATGATTACATGCATACTTGAAGTCGGCTTCAAGTAGACTTGAAAATCATGTAACCTCAGATCGACTTCAAATCAAGAGCATGTAACTGTCAGTTCGAGTTCAAGTCAAGTCCTCAGTCCGGCATGTAATCGTAGTATATGGTGGCTCAAGGATCGATCGTGGAGCAAATGGTGTTGCCTTCGATAAGTTTGAGGACCAATTTTGCACTTTATTTAACCACGCTAAAGTTGTTTCCCCCACTGCCCCAAACCCCAAACAAGGAAGGGATCCGAGAAGAGGTCGACAGTAGGATTTGTATATTACGGTATATCCTGCGGTCTACTGATACGGTCTAAGTAACTTGCTACAGATACGTTCTAAGTAAGTCTGCTTACATTGTGGTAAGATAATGCGGAAGCAGAAGCAACTAGAGAGAAAAAGAAAAGTTTTGCGCCCTTTTTTATTTGGCATAACTTAGCAAGTCAATTCCTGCTGAAAAATTCACTATTTAAAGCCTTCTTATTATAATATTGTAGAAGAAAATTGTCAATTGCCAAATAGTTAAAAAGTTAGCATGCTGAAAACGCTAGGTGATATTTAGCACGCCAACTATATGTTGAATTTCGCGAAAAACGATCTTACTCAATAAGGATCGCCTCTTTTCCTACATTAGAGTACGTACGCGGTCCAGATAATGCTCGGCATGCGTTATTACTCTGGTATTCTTTTTCATCCATGTGCAAAATAAATAAATAAATAAATAACTCAATAATTTTCGCCTAGGAAGTAATTGGACTAGCCCCCACATATATTGTCTGTTATTCAATTTATAAATCTTCTGAAATCTAAAAATAAGTTTCTTTTTAAACAAAATCAAGCATAACAACAACAACAACGAAAAAGAAAAATTCTTTTTGTGCGTGTATTTCAATGAAATTATGAAAGAATTACAAGCCACGAATACAAACACTAAGGAAGACAGAGTTTTTTTTTTTAAATATAAATTCGGCCATGAGATCTCAACAACGTTTTTTGTGTGTTTCACAGAAATGCACGAAAAAGAAAACCAAGATTTCAACAACGAAAAATAAAGTATGTCTAAGATCGCCGTGTAGATTTTCAGAGATCTTCAGTTATCGCTAGTAGCTTGCCGATTCACCTACTTGTTCTCACACAGCATCTAGGCAGACGAACTAGAATTATTCTTTTGGTGGTCTGCTGCCGAAAATAGAACTTCCGACTCGAACAATCGTGCTGCCCATTTTTATCTAAAATAAACAAAAATAATATAAAAATTGGCATTTAAAGAGGTGCTCCTCATTTCGACAACGAAATCGAAAAGAATGTATTTTTTTATGGTTGAGTTTTGAAGCTGTTAAAAATATTATTACGCACCGCATTTTCAAAATCATCAGACATTCCCATAGATACTTGGACATGTTCAGGATTTAGCTGAAGAGTTTCGCAAATCTCTTTTTGGCAATTCATCAGTGAAATGAAATCTGGATTTGGTCCCGTTGAGTAATCATGGCCGAATTTTCCGATGGTCATCACACCTTCGACCTTCAATAAAGGAAGGTTATCTTGAATATGTTTGAATAATTTTGCTGCGTTTTCTGGTTCTATGCCATTTTTTCCTGTAGTAATAGAAGTCAAGTTTTTATGTATTACTATATAAAATTGCAAACATAAAATCGTAATAATTTTACCTGTTTCTTTGCTAGTGTTCACTTGAACCAAAACTCGCAATTTTTCTTTGTTCGGTACTTCTATCTTTTCCCAGGCGGAGTTTAAACTATTTGCCAATTTTTCACTATCAACAGTTTGTATCATATATAGTCCAGGGGTTTTCAGAACCTGAAAATAATGTTAAACAAAAATATATATGTATAGTACAACGAAATCAGCCACACACATTCATTCGCACACAACGATTCTTCTTCTTTAACGGCTCTACAACCGGAATTCGGTCCTGGCGACAGTTCTCTCCACCGGTTATGCTCTAAGCGTCCGGGTTTGCTGCATCCTTCCAGCGGAGATTGGGTCTCCCTTGCTGTTGCAAACCATAGGTCTTACTGCATATTAACGAAAGCAAAACACAACGATTGATATACCCAAATTTTTAGTAAAGAGAAAAAAAGATTTATATAAATACGACTACTAGGTTTGACTGATTAACCCATACGTTTGTGTCCATTGACTCTACTTCTGGCCTTAACTAAAACGAGCTAAACGAAATATTCAACTTAATTCAGAACGTACATTTGCAATCCCAATCTGGATCTAGTCTTGTTCGAATAGATATCCTAATCACACATTTTCATTCAGGATCTTCAAGCAAGCATCGATGTGCCTGAGATTTTTTAAGAGATCCAAATTATACCTCCAGCTAGAGGCTCGGGCTGTAATCAATTGCGAAGAATAGAATATCCGCTTATCTGGGCATCAAAAACCTTGTTTTAACAGACAAAACCACGTCCTTAAACTCTTCGAATATCGAACCATTCTGATTGGATTGACTGATTGAGCCAAGGTAGGAATGTGACTACCTTAGCAAAATATTACTGCCATTGCCACAGCAATATCTAATCTCTGCGGCAAAATTATTCTCGGAACTAGCCTGCTCGCCTAACTCTAATTCCACCAACACCCTAGACTTCCAAGGCAAAATTCTTCGTCACTTTAGTCTTCACTTCGTAGGCTCCTAGTAGTACAGTATAGCTTATATTCACCAAAATGAAAAGCCATATAAACAAAAATTAAGCTACAAGTAAAAACTTTGTTGTTCTTCGTCGCGGTGGCAACATGACCTTGGATCAGCTTGATTGTGAAGCTGCCCTATTAGTTAATGTCTTTAAATACTCCCTAAGAACGTGTTCAACCATATGAGGAAACCACAGGTCAAAATCGGTCGTGGTATTGATAGCAGATCAACTTGCTCCGTAGAATGATTAGGGTGGCCACTTTTTCTTAAGACCAAATTGGATATAACCAAAATAAGTTTTAATGCGACATTTTTACCATTATTGAGAACATCCACATTGAGTATAGTCTAGTTTTTGACGGGTTATCAATTGAATTGATCGTCAGTTGATAGATTGAACGTCTGACTGAGGATTGCTAGTCTCCGTTAAACGACTTAATGCTGTATCTGACGCGTCGGTAACTGTCGAGAGCAGGGTGCTAACATTGTCGCTTTCGTTAGACAGCTTAACATTTCTTTGAAAGCTTCATTCGCGTCAGCGTCCCTGCTGATCTTAGTTCAATCATTCTTCCTGGAACGGCCGAGGAACTTCTGTACAGCCAACTGATATTCTGCTGCGTTTGGAATGAAACGCCGATAGAAATTGTACATCCCCTAAAAAAGTTCTTTACTTGCGAACTTCTATTAGTCTGGGAAATTTGTTTATTCAGGTCAGACAGTAAAGCAGAGATTTCACGGGTAAAGATTGTAGCCAATTTTGGAAGAAATTTCTACCCGCGCCCTTTGCCGCCAGTATTGTCCATCCCGAACCTTGTTCAACCCATGTGAGACCCGTATTTTTGGATCGAGGAGACACGCCGATAAAAAAGGCCTGTGTATATCTGCGCATCAATTAGACTTATTGTCTTTCTTGAGATTCGGGTGGGGGGGGGGGGGGGGGGGGGTCGTACAAGTATACACGTTCATACCAAGAGTGGTAGAGCATTTTTGACGTCCCTCATTGCCTCCTTTGGATCTGCCACTGCCTAAGCTGCAGTAATGTTTCGGACCAACTAGTGATGAATTTGCGTCTACTATGGCCAGGCGATCGGCACTCATTACTCACGTGGCCTAAGAGTTACATCAGCGTAAAATTGTTGCCCCTGTCGAGGGATTTTAAAGTTAGGAGATAATCCAGGAGCGGGTGGTGGGAATTTTACATCGGTTAAGCAGAAGGGATTGTGTGACCGTCTGTCTAAGGCACACGCCCAAAGGCCCCCCATTCATATACAGGCCGTGGACTACACGTACCCTCATGATTCCCTATGTACAGACAGGGGAAGATCATAATTTAGCGTAGCTGGTTATTAATTCAAGTGCAAAAATGCTTATGGCCTCAACGAAAATTCTGGCCTGAATAAGTTGAGATCATCCCACATAAAGATTTTTGTTAATATTCTTGGACCACCGGTCTTGGCAGCCAGTGAACGCGTGGTTATACTTGTCTTCAAGGGGCGAAACTTTCAAACCATGGCCTGCCGGCGGCCTGTATGTGAATGTGCAGGAAAAATCGCTGGCTATCCGCACCAAAACGGTAATGTTAGATTCTTACTGACTAAACTCACCAACCCTTTTGCATGAGGTTGAGGGATAGCAGTCGTGACATGAGCTTCACAGGTAGTTCCATAGCCTTCCTATCCTACTTGTGAGTTCGAAGGAGATAGGGGAGGTTCCATTGTACTAAAACAAAACATTTGCTGGTACTTTGTAAAAGGCAACTACTCCTCGGCGCTGCCTGAAGACCCATTTTTTATTAATAATAGAGCGACGTAAAAAACATGATGTGCTTGTTATTAAAAAAAATCATTTAGATGGACTCGTAGGTACTTTTATTTGTTTTCTCAATGATATAGAAATTTGTACATTGATTAAAACATTTTTTTTTTATTATTCAGTCGCACTTAATAATTTATAGTTTCTGTAAGGACACATTATTCTTCTTATAAGATTGTACATTATCAAACTCGACATAAGCCCACAAAATATTATATTATTCATCGCTTCGCTAACTTTCCATACGCCTGCATCTGCTGCAGCTGATGTATCTGCTGAGCCTGCATTAGCTGCTGCTGCTGTTGCTGGGCCTGCAATTGTTGCTGCTGTAGCTGGGCCTGCATTGCCCCCGACATTCCAGTATTATTTAAAGTCATATTTCCCGAGATATTACTAGGCATTCCGACAGCATTCCCTAAGCTATTCATTGGCCTAATATCAGTTTGCGGTGGAATCGATTTGTAGCTCTGCTGTTGCTGGTCTGATAGTAATGACTTCCAGTCCTCGAGGCGGGCATAGTGTTTGTTAATCAATATGTCTTTTCTAGTGATTTCATGACGTAATTCTTGATTTTCATCCTTGAGCAACAATTCAGGCTTTAGTGTTGAGATTAGGAAACGTTTCTGCAGGAAGAACGCCTCCATTTGACGGGCAACATCTATGAATTTATTGGCGCTCTGCTGCACTTCGAAGTCGATTTCTTCGTTTGTTGTGCTGGCATGGGTTTCTTGCTTAGTCAATGCGTGAAGACAGGTCTGAAATGCTTCTTCGAATTCGTCCATCAGGTTTCCACTGCCGTTTGTTGAGGATGCCATTGCTTGTGATCTCTCGTAATAAATACTATATTTGTGAGGTAGTTTTTATGATCATCTCTGCCTTGATTCCTTGGTGTTCTTTATGTTTGCCCTACATGTAGGGGAAACGACTTAAAATTTGCTTTTAATGTAATTAAAAATATTTATTTACAAATTTTCACACTCGGAGGCACTTTGGAATTGTGTGGAATTCAGCGAAGTGAGATGTTTTTTTTTATATCAGCAATCGATGACTGGTTTGTTTATGGTAATTAAAATATATCAAAACTTAAAGGTAAATAAATTAACAGCGATTTTCTCTTAAAACAATAAAATCACTTTCTTGTGTGATCCACAACGCGTAAAAGAACATTGAATTTGAAATGTCAAAATATACATGAAATGAAAACAATAAAAATAAAATGGCGCGCCTTTTTGGTTTAGCGACATCTGTTTGTTGTTAGATTGTACAGCATATCTATATGTACATCTATACCAAAAGTATATTAAAACCGGAGAAATTTCCAAAAAATTATTAAAATCATGTTCCTGCATTAATTTTACACTTTAATTAACAGAATATATTTTCTATTGTATTATTACTGTGTACGTATCACAATTAAATCACAGACTTTCCTTCAAGAGCCGATAAATCCTGATCAATCTTCACTCAACATTTACAACCAATTTCACAAAACTAATCCAGTTTTTACCTTGTTTATTTTATTAGTCTGCAAATGTCCGATAAAATGCCACTTGATATCAGGGCACTTTTCCAATATTAACGCAGAATTGCCCTTTTCTACAAGCTCCTGAACATAATTCTCTCCAAAATGCCGCTGTCCTGTTTCATAGGCTTCAACCACCAATTCCGCCGGTTTTGTCTTACTAACAGCAACTAACAAAGGCTTAGAGCTTTTACCCTGAAATATGATAAGGCATATTTATTTAAGATTTGATTACTATAAAATAGAAAGTAGATTTTGAAAAACCACTTGCAGATTTTCACTTTGTTTACCTCAGTTTCACTGTAAGCAGCACTTAGTTTCTTCAACACATTTTCAATTCCAGCTTTTACATCAACTTTAGCCATAGCACTTCGTATCATTTACTTAGAAAAAACCTTTAATTCCTTTTCAAATTTCTACTAAAAATTTAATCAAGAAATTATCAATCTCATATGTCAAATGTCAGCTGATTTTTGTTGATAAATATTTTAGTTGATATTTTGATTGGTAGATGTCGCTGTGATTCTATGAAAAACTAAACGAAATTTTAAACGAATAACTAGAAACTAGAAAATTGTTTTTATTTTATTGATAAGTTTACTAAAACTTATTTTATTTTACTAACAAAACTTTTTTTAAAATATTTTTATAAATAATAGTTTTAAATAAAAGTAATAATTCTCTTTCTTACTTATTAAGTTAAGAAGTTTTTAGTTTTCAAGTGTTCGTCAACTACTAACTTTTTTTCGTTAAATATTCAGCGCCTTTTGTATCTTTCCGGGTTGTTGCTGCTTGGTGAAAAGAAATTATAATAAAATTCTTTAGGAGAAATTATGGTGCTTGTTTAAAGAATAAACTATATCTTTATTACATTTTGCATAAGTAAAAGTGAGTTTGTTTTTTGATATTAGTGTTGTGCTTTAGTTGTTATTACAGAACGTGGACTTCTCAAGGTAGGTGATATTTTAATGAGACAAGAATCTTTACGTTATCCATTTTCCATTTAACTACATTCATACATATATAAATTAATTGTGCAAGTATCAAGGCCGCCAGGCACTGGCACTAAAATATGATTAGGGGCTCCTTAAAGAATAGAATAACTTTCTTTTACTGAAACAAAGCAGTCGTACGCAGTCGTGTATGGTCGCAACATGAGGGTTTTAACTAGAAGCGATTCATCTCGTATATTGTACATCGTGACAGCGTCGGCCCTAGCCCTTGTTGAGGGTGGAACGAGATTGTCTTTCGGCGCCCTTTGTTGACTTCACATAAATTGTATTTCCAGTTGTCCTAAATAAAACTTTTTTCGAATACTGCCAGCCTACCATTTCCTTACGCGATTATATGTCTCCTATTGCATGCCTTTATGTGCTGGGGGCCCTTAAGGATTTCGATGGTGGTTTTAGGGTCACAGTACCGCCTATAGCGGCAATAGGGGAAGTATGTTTTCTCAGAGTTGCTTCCACGACGTTTCGCCAACAGCACCACCTTCTTTGGAGGCTGTTTGGTTGTTTGTATTGCATGATTTGGCATTAGGATTTGCCCCAGCTAGTAAGGTTGAGATGGTAGAGAGTCACCTTCTCGTTAAAACAGGCTTCTCCTGCCATCAGCCCAAAATTGCAGTGCTCACCATCCTGTCAACGTCATCTCTATGAATTTTATGCGGTGCACTTTGTGGAGTATTCTCCACTCCTACACCCTTAGGGTCTTCTTTTCGACCCCTATCCTTTCAACATAATGCCAGTGGGGTCTTCTGTTGCTGCCGCAAAGTATCTGATCACAAAAAAACTGCGAGGCAGCTTATTCCCGTCCACGGCAACAAGGCTTGCTCCTTCCAAGGCTTAAGGCGCACCGACCTCTACTGACCTGGGCTGTTCTGAGCCCTGAGACAATTCGGCTACCGCCTCCAGAAGACTTCCTTGCACGGTAAGTTGTTTCATGGTCTAGTTGTTTCGTGGTCAGAAGAGTCTCCGAATTGTAAGTCGCAAGCACGCTTATTCTGATACTTTCCGCTAATTGACAAAAGGTGGGCTTTGGAGTCGTTCTAGACTTTATTATGGGTGCGTCCGACTTTTCTGAAGGCTTTTCAAACCGTATTGCCAAAGCCTTCGCTCTTTTCGCCGGGTTATTATGCCCTAGAGAAGATCCAGATGATCTAACCCTCTTCTTATTAAGAAACTCGGTATCCCTTTCTTCCTCGGGGGCCACACAGACCCTACCAGCCTCTACATAAAACGTTTTCGGGCTGCGCCACCCCGTATTCTGAAAGCGGTCGTTCTTCGAGTCGCCTCTCCGATTAGGTGACCTTACTTCCGGAGGAGATCTAAGGAGATTTCCCAATGAAGGAGTGATGATTTCCCTGAAGAAGAATCCCGAAAACTCTCCTTCACTAGGACCACATTCGACACCTTGAAGCATGGATCCAAAAATATCTAGCTGGCCTTGTAGGTTGTTCTTTTGGGAGCCCCAGAAATGTTTGGAGCGTTAAGAAGAGCTTCATCTTCAAACGTTTTTTAAAGATATTTCTATATACCAGATACGACGAGCTGGGCGAGGAAGGACGGTCTCCCATGGCAGAGCTCCGAATCACCATTGGAAGGCTAATTAAAACCGAAGTTCGCCTGGTATCCGAAGCCCATCGTTAGTAGTACATTTACGCAGTACCATTCCTAATTTCAGCACAATTGTTTACACATTAGGATTGCGGTTTTTATCGAGTTTAGATCCGCCGTATTCAGTCTGCTCCATAGATATCGAGCAGGATGTGGCCTAAGGTCTTGGAGTCAGTGCTCCCTGCTTGTTCCGTGTTCGAGTCATATTGATGAGTACATAGACTTGGCTAGCTACAAACAACGCCCTCAAAAAGTGCCATGAAAATTTTATTTTTTGCTCGTAATTGTTTTTTGCATTCATGTTGGCGCCCCTTATCACCTGGGGCCTCTACCCTAGGGCCGGCGCTGCCCGCACCTGGCAAGTATTGAAGCCAGGAAGTCAGTGCAGGATCTACGTATAAGCTACATAAGCTATAGCTTAGGGCCCACACTATCTTCTTTCCACACATAAAATTTGTCTGAGTAAGCAATTGTCATTATACTCAAATATACTTATTATATTCTTATTAGACCCAATGCCGCATGGCTGGGACGTCCCATACTTTTCATCTAATAGTTTAAGCGCGTATTATCAAAGAAAAAAAACGGTATTCCACCTAGAGTTTACAATACCGATAACTGTTTTTTTATGTGCAAGACTAGATTCTCAGGAAAGGCCCTTTATACTGTCGGAAATCTATTTTCTTCGTATAGAGTGCAATGTCAAAATTCCAGGGGAATCAATTACACCAATCTGTTTGTGTCTTCAAAGTTTTCGCTGAGGCCATGCACTTGTATTAACAATCTGCTATGCTAAACTGTCGTCTTCGCCGGTGTGCATGTAGGGAATCATGACGTTACCTGCAGGCCACGGCCTGTCAGGCGGATAGCTGAAGTCCTCATCCCCCAGTCAGACTGAGTATTGTATTGCCTGGCGGCGGCCTGTAAGGTCTTTAGCGGAGAAACTTATAGCTTATGGCACATAATTACTACATCATTGAAGTAATCATCTCAAACTAATATACCTTCATTAACCTAAAAAAATCACAAATCCAGTCAATTAGTAAATGATCATCCACCAATAAAAAAAGTGCACAAGGAAAGGGAAAACCTATCCCAACAATCTAAATCACATAACCAAAGTTTAACTATACCTAAATATGAAAACAATGCAGAAGGTCACCTGTAAATGTTTACGTACGAACCTACCATAATGTTTGCTCTTTTTTTTTTTGCTTGATTAATATTCATTTGGTTTTGTGACGAAAACTTACAAACTGATTGAGAAGAAAGTTTTTGCCTGGAATCTTTCGGATGAAATCTTAAACATAACAAAACAAACACCTTTGCACACAAAAAACCCAAAAATGGAAGAAAAAGAAAAAGAGACTTCCTCATGGTCAACGAAGACGTAAAATTATTTCGCGAAAAAAAAAACGGTCCGGTCGAAAAATGATTCTCTTACAAAATATTTAACAGTTTTGCAAAAATTTTTATGTTTATTAGAAAGAGTTATAAAATATTTTCGCAACGCCGAATTGGGGAAATAACTTTGGTCGCAATCTTGAAAAATGTTTCTTCAACCTTAGAAGATAGCGACCATAAGTGTTTCGCATTTAGAGTATTTTATAATATAAAGCAGATGATGATGATGATGATGGGGGATTTTTTCGTCATACTATGGAGATCCATAATTGGCCCAAAAAAAATAGTAAATGAATAAAAATTTGCACACCTTAAAGCTGAACAAGAAAAAATTGTGAAAAGGCAAAGTCACTTTTGTTTAGGATGTGATAACATGAAATCAATACGAAACAATACATCATCCACAGTTCAATCGTTTCTGACCAAATCAATAAAACAACTATATGAACTGCACTTTACGCTGTTAACAGGTCAAGTTCAATGGTCAATGATTGGTGGTCCCGCCTTACGTCAGCTGCAATCTTTTCAAACCGCTGTTGACACTTTCTAAAGCAGTTATCGATTGATTTTTGCAATATCACATTTCTTTGAAATTAGCTGTTTTCCAATTTTTCTTTTTTCAACAGTTGATTTAAATGTGGCTCGAAGTCGCACGGAATTGCTCGATTGTAGATGGTCTGACCTGCGCCTTGGGCATTTCGTCAAACGAAAATTTTATAAATAGTAAACAAGTTTTGTGATTTTTCTGCTATTAATAGCGATAATATCGCATGTTGTTTGCATATTTAAGCGATACTTTATAGGCGATGGAGATATTGGGGCAAATATAGTACCTTGATCTTTTGTTAAATTGTCTTCGCATATCGGTAATTGAAGATATAGAAAGTTGGCTTGTGGTTCGACAAATGGGTCAAGCAAAGGAATAACAAACATAATCTGCGTTTAGAATTTTCGACTATATTCCAAAACAGATTCAGAGTAGTCCAAAGAAAACACATACTATGTATTGAACGCGGGCCTCCATAATTAATAATTGATTTTCAACTGACTACTATCCCAGAGGACCCGGGTTCGAATCCCGGCCAGCCCCACGGTCCTTCGCCTTTTCCACTATCCCACCCACATAACTTCCCTTTTTTCTTCTCCCCTCTTTACATTCCTGATTCCCATGTCATAGCCTTCGCTAGTCCTTTCCCGCTCCACCAAGCGCATGTCATCGGTTGGCTGATGAGATTCAACTCGTTTCAGGAGGCATAACATTTCAGCGAGTTGTTTCTAAAATGCCCCGATGCCAGAGTCGCGAAATGGTTGGAATTAGGTGAAATAAAATATCGCGGCTAGGTTGTGGCAGCTCCTTCCTACTTCTCTCTCTCTTTCTACTCTGTATCTTCCGGCTAGAGCTGCTGTTCGACATTCTATACGAAAAAAATAGATTGTCGAACAGTACAAAGGGGCTTTCCCTAAGCCTCTAGTCTATCAATAAAAAAAATTATTACGCAGCAGTCACGCAGCAGTAGCGCAACAATCCCGCATCAGTCGCGCCGCAATTATGCAGCAGTGACGCAGCAACCACGCATCAACATACTCAAATTAAAGTATAAATTCCGGCTACAATCGGAAGATGTATTAAGCAAAACAAACTTAGTCCGTATTAATTTAAAAAAAAACTAGAGCATAAATTGTATACTAACGCAAAAACTGAATTCTATCTTTCCTTAAGTGACACTCATCCGGTACCATTTATATAGTTGGAAATAAATTACTTGTTTCGAACGAAAGGAACCAATAATTCTCTGAAGGAATTTCCGCTCGAGCACGGCTAAAAGGTTAGAATGCTCTTTGCTAAGCGCCCACGGGATGCAAGGTTGTGTCGTTGAATTTGACGACGTTGTAATAGTTTGATTACTTAATATGGTTTCGAACACAGTCGATTCTTATAGAAACGTAGTCGGCATCCTCCAAGGCTGCTGCCACGTAGACATTCTTTTGAACGGGTTATCAAAGATATATTACCTTTATGTTTTTTATATGACAAAGAAAGCCGAAGAGAAATTCTGATTCTTCAATTGGATGTTCATCAGAAATCGAGTTCGGAGGCCACAGGTTTTCATGGTATACTAGGTCTTGATGGAAGGTCGGATGCCTAACATTACGAAGCCGAGTGTATGTCTGTGATTGCAAAATACTTGTAATTTTTTGAGCTCATATGGTCATTTGTTTGATATTAAAATGAACTCAAGAATTTTTAAAATTTTTGTCTGGCTGTATTCGCTGTCTGTTTGTTGGGATAATCTCGGAAACTGCTAAACCGATTGCGATGGGACTTTCAATTTCAGAGTCTGTGCCTTCTTGGGCACGTTTTAGGCAATTTAGTCGGTTCCAATTATCGGATACGAATATCGTGTCCGACTACCGGATTATACCGAAAATTTGAACCGATAGTCGAAGGAAAGCGAGTGAGAGATCACCATAATAAACCGACTACAAATGAAGTCTCTGTGTGGTATGTTTGTGTCTATCTATTTGATTGCCTGCCTGCTTGTCCGGACTAATTTCGGAAACCGATTGTGATAAGACTTTCACGGGAACGTTCAGTATTTTCTTGGGCATGTTTTAGGCTGCTTTTCACTCTGATCCGACTTTTGGTTCAGACGGGTACGAAAGCCTGGATCTAGTCGTCGGGAGGAAAGGGAGTGGCAGCTTTTTGTTATCATTCCGATAAAATCAAAGTTTGTAAAACGGCGGGATGATTCGCGCGGGATGATTCAGCATTTTCTTAAGCACGTTTTTGGCTAAATTTCCACTCGCATGCGACTATCGGTTCAGACGGTAAGCTTGAACCAATAGTCGGAGGAAAGCGAGAGCTACGTTTTCACTCTGCTTCGACTATCGGATCAGACCGAAAACATGACTCAATAATCGAACCAACACGCATAAAATGCTGTCACTGCAAGATACTGCCGAATCTCATCCAATCTCACGTGGGGCAGGGCTGAATCTCGGCAAATATCACGTAATTTTTATTTCAAGAAACAGTGTAAAATTGCTGAAAAACTGGGTTAAATTAAGTAAAACCTGTTTCTTCACTAAAGACTCCCATTCTCTTACATGCAGCCGGGATGATACTTCCTGACTGAGGGATGACATTTCAGATATCCGCCTAATAGGATAGGCCATGGCATGCAGGTGACGTCATGATTCCCTACAAACACACAGGCGAAGAAGACAGCTTAGCATAGCAGTTTGTTAATTCAAGTGCAAAAATGTTCATGGCCTCTACGAAAACAAGCAAGGCGGCTTCAGACTCACGCCGTGAACACTCGTGAACAAGCGCGAACGTGAGTGTGGATGGTTTACGCGCCTCTCTTTCCGTTCCGAGTAGATACGGCGTGAATTCTTGCTGTCTATTCACGGCTTCAGAGTGAATAGAATCTTCAGGTACGAACTGACGATAAATGCCCAAACACAAAGATTTTTGGACTGCATTCCCCATACAGTTGGCGGCCTGTGCGTGTGTGGAGAGTCTTGGCCTCAAGGCGAAAACTTTCAGGCTACGCCCTGCCGGCTACCTTTTTAAAAATTGGGGCCTTAAAATATTGCTGACACAAAATTTTTTACGCGGTTATACGAATTCCAGAAAGTAGCATAGTAGCCTCTAGATAGCGGGTCTAGCCAAATCTCACCAAGGGGGGGTGGGTCGAAAAATTGCAAAAATCGCCTCAAGCAATTTATTGGCGACTCCTTTAGTGTTTCCCAAGGACCAATTTTATCATTCACTATTTTCCTAATATTTATAAATGATCTAGTCTCAATTCCTTTTAACCCAGTTCATAGCTTCTCTGACGACAGCACTCTGCGCTGCGCCTAGGGTGTTAAGATATGTGTCAGCCACAGTCCAAAGAACAGCGAAGCTTGTTGGTGCATGTTGTGGAGACATTGAATTCAACACGATTCTTGCGGTCTCAATTACTAAGAATGAGTTCATTGCCTCTGTTGATTAAGTCGAACAAAAGCTCACGACCATAAACAGTCTTGCATGTGCTTATCTTGCATTTTCGAAGGCGCATGAGTAATGCAGAGTAACTGTAATCAGCAAAGAGCTGTGAAATGGAATTGAGTGGATTGAGAGTATGTTTTTTCTAAAGATTAGAAATAGAACAGGTGATAGAATTGTCTCCTGCGGAACACCAGCACAGATAGAATTGCGCTTAGATATGACGGCATCCAGGGTTACCTTGATTGAATGGCGGGAAAGGAAGCTCTCAATCCAGCTAACAGAGCATAGTGCCATAATACAAAACAATGCTAATATTAGTGATGACTGAATGACGAAATCAAGATGCCAGATTTTACCTCCTTGGGGACCTTTCATAAACAATAATTAAAAATATCCACTTCCCTTTTATCCCACAAATCAAGCTGATCTTGACCTGATACGCAAGACAAGTTTCTTCTTTCT
This sequence comes from Thereva unica, assembly GCA_949987705.1. Lineage (NCBI taxonomy): Eukaryota > Metazoa > Arthropoda > Insecta > Diptera > Therevidae > Thereva > Thereva unica. Next base: position 156,602,278 of record OX465283.1, on the reverse strand, counting down.
TCACAACAACGCCATAATGCCTATAATATTAAACACAAAATCAAATTATTGCAGCTAAGATTTCTGCTTCCACATTGTGGACTACTTAACTGGTGCCCGTGTGCCGCTGACGTTGTGCTTATCACGTACCGACAACAACAAAATATATTTTCTCAAAATAATTAAATATTGACGTTACCAAAACTCATTCAGTTGACTGAGGTCGTTTCGTCTATTGACTGTAAAGGTCTACTTCAAAAATTATGAAGAAGTTGAAAGAAAACTTAAGAAAAGAAAAAAAAAACTCAACTTCCTTTTGCGCAACGTCGGCATCGTTAAATTGCGAGTACTTTTTTAAGGTGACAGTCGTGTATGCCTTTACCTGCAAAAAGCGTTGAAGTGTTACGTTTCATCTTGAAAAAAAAAACTAAATAAATAAATTTTTTCTTCTAGTTACTTCTACGAAACGATTTTTTAAAAAATTTTGAAAGATGGTCTGTTTGTTAGGAAGGTACGAGTAATTAAGCAATTGTTAGTCTGTGAAAGATTAACAAGATGCAAAATTTATTTTTGATAACGCAAATATATGCCTTGGGTCAAGGAAGGTGTGCTCTGTTGGATCTTCTAAATGAGCATGGGCGGCTAATGTGGATATAATTTTGCTTTCACCTTGAATTATGTTACAGTGGATTAGTTTTGTAAGAATGGGTTTGCTGCGAGTGGTTAAGAGTGGATGTTGGAGTGGGTCGAAGTGGATCCTATTATTAAAAATGGCTGAATGGAAAGTTTAAAAAGACTCTTTTAGTTTTAAATTTGGAACTGTTTGCTGAGCGTGCAGTTGGTGTAGCTTTAAACAGTTCGTCTAGACCACCATAAATAGCATGAACAATGCAGAATGGAAGATTACATATGAAGTCCTGTTTTGAGCATTCATAATCGTAGAAGATCATTTTCAGAGCATCGATCGATTGATAAAGAGTAATCCATCTGAGACCTGCCGAAGGTTATCAAAGGTCATGAGCTAACACTCTGCCATGGTTTTATTTTTATTTTGGGCGAACGAGCAAAGATTGTAAAAGCGATTTATTACGTAACTTAAAGGTCTTGCATTGAAGATCAGCTATCAAACATTCACTCTCGATCATCTCTAATGATCTTAACATTCAAAATAAAATGTTTACTTCTCACACTTTGACAAGATCATCTCATCAATGTCTGAATCCCATAAGCACTTTATAATGGACCAGTCTGATCATCGCGATCCAACAGGAAGATTTACCAACCGATCGTGATATCCTGCTCACACTTTATACTAAGTATTATGAGCTATATGGAATAACCTCCGAAAAAATAAGCAAGAATATTGAAATTTATGTCTCCCATGTTCGGACACTACATGTATCACAGCTGCAAAAAAGACGTGACGAAATGAACCGATACTATCGCCCCTAACTAGTCACTCACCTCGACCCCTTACCCTAAACCTAACCTACCTGACGGCATAAGACTTTATTTTACCATAATTGCAGTGGTATGAGAGGTAAAATAAAGGATTACTACATCGACTTAATATCTTGCCTTTTCAATGTGCTCATGATCACCGAAACGTGGTTAAATGACACATTATTAAATTAGAAGATATTAGACTCCAACTGGACAGCCTACAGATGCGATAGAGACTACAACTCCACCACTCTTTCAAGAGGAGGTGGAGTACTTATAGCCGTAAAGATTTTCATAAAATTCAGTCGAGCCGCTTTTTTGTTTAAACGACGTATGTGATTTTTGTACCTGCACAATATCGAACTTCCATTGCTGCAGTGGGTGCGGTGCGAATGCTCATACTTTCTTTGTGGCATAAGTTTACGAGATAAAAGACACCACATTGATATTTGAAGCGAAGAGAGAGAAGACTCTTGGCCTGTTATCTGCCTAGTGAAGGCGTGCAGTAGTGCCGCATCGTCGGCATACCCTGTAGCTGCTTGGAAAATTAGTTTCCATCAGAATTGGTGCTTTGCTTTTGCTGAAGTCTCGCATATTCAAGAGTAGTTTCAGCGGTATGAAAGATTTAACCCCCTGATTTATAGGTTGTCCACATTTCCTCCCCGCCGGGTCTGCCAATCCTTTGTCATCAATACAACTAAGGAGTAGAGGCTTTCATTTCAGAACCTCTTCGCGGGCCCCATCTCCTTGGGAGGAGACTCTGCCATACTGGTTCGGCGGGATCTCATTACAGATCTTTTGGACACTCGTCCCTCACTAACCTTCGTACAGATGAAGTTGTTTCCCCTTATTTTGTTCTGCTTCAGCACTTCGTACAGGGTTGAACTCCAGCGTCATCGTTACCTTCATCGCAGAGCCGGCTGATATCTTGATACATTCCTGTGTCGCAGTGTCCACTTTCAGTAAGGATAACTTCTCCTCAGAGTCGGCTAACAGCTCTAGACATTCTTGCGTCATCCCCGAATAAAAATGAAACATGGCCGCACCGTGCAGCAGGCACGTACGAGTGTAGGGAGCATATTTTTAAACAAGCGTGCATGTTAGATGCAGGCGCCGTGCGGGATGGTGCGTGCTTTCTGCATGCTAGGTGCGGGTGAGTTTTATTTGCACATTTGCATGCACGCACCCGTCACAGGCATGCAAGCACTCGTCACAGACATGCCCGCTCCCGTCACAGGCACACACTTTTTCTAGACTAAAAAGATCAAAATTGGGGCTTTTAAAAAATTGTATAGGCCGAAGAATCTTGGTAACTCTAAAGGGTGCCAATAGCATACTCAGTATGCTTGGTTGTCGTTCGATTGCATAGGTCAAGCAGGATTGTACGTGTTTAATAGTTAGCTGGGGGACTGCCTGGTAAAACAACACTCGCGTTTGGAATGGTCTATGCCGGTGCGTGGGCGTGCATGACTATAGCGGGATAGTGCATGCCTCTAGCGAATAAATTTTTAGATTTTCAAGCCTGTGGCGGTGGCGGGCATACTTTTGTTGCATGCCTATTTTTTCGCTATGCGTGCTAGGTATGCCCGCGTGCATGCTTGTAAGTAAATCAATCAACTAAATTGTTTTGAATCGGGCCTTATACGCCTTCTCTGAATATGATCTATCTTTCAGCTGGGATTCGTAGTCCAAACCTTGCCATTTCAACGGGTGTGACCAAGCCAACTTATGGATGGTCGGCTAGCCTGTTTTTTCGCGACAATAAAAGACCTACCCCATAATCCATGAAGTCTGCTTCCGTAGAAAGTGTATTTCGCTGACAAGCAGTAAGCATATTCTTACCGAGGTATTGTGCGATTATTTGGACGTAATGGTGGGATTCGCACCGATACCTAAACATTTTGGACGTAAAGTCCTATATCAAGACCCTCTCAACTACAGGCCTTGTAGATGTATTTTTCGTGGTGGTGGTAATAGTCCCAAAAGTCACCGCACACCGGAGTAACATGGCGCGGAAGCCGTACGCGCAGAATTTTTGTGTTTATTTTTGCAGTAAAAAGTGATAAAATATTGTATTTTAACACTTTTAACTGCAATTGGATTTATCAGTGAATAGTTTTTTAGTGATTTCATTAAAAAAAATAAAACAAATTTGGTGATTAAGTGTGTTTAAGTGTTCAAATTGTTAAGGCGATCAACTTTTTTTTCACATTCATGGTGTTTTTTCATGTTTATTTACGAAAAAAATGTTAAATATTTAATGTTTTGTGTAGTTATGGAATTAAAAGTGATTTTAAAGTGATTAATACATATATTATGATATTATTATTACAAATATAGGTGCCGAAAAACACTTCTCTTATTCACTTTTTCATTCGCACTTTTCTGTACTTATATGTTTAGTAATAATTGCAAAATAAATAAATTAATGACTTTAAAATCACTTTTAATTAAATATTCAGCATATTTTCCCTTAATATACACGAAAAAACACCGCGAATGTAAAATAAATTTATCACCTTAACAATTAAGACACCAAAAATACACTAAATCACTATTTTTTTTATATATTTTTTATTAAATCACTAAAGAAATAATCACTGATAATCCTTGTATGGTTTAAAGCGATAAATTTCAATAATTTACCACTTTTTACCACAAAACTATAACAAAAACACTCGCGAACGTACTCTGCGCCATTAAATTCTCAGCAACTGTCAAATTTTGGGACCATTCTCAGCAATTGTTGTATTAGTGCCCGATACAACTGCATGGCCTGTAGTTGAGAGGGTCTTGCCTATATCCATCGTGCAATTATAAATAAGCCGGCTTTGCTACGCAAGGGGTTAAAGCACCTGACTACCACGCAAGAGATCAGTGATTCGAATCCACTTACCATCATGGTTCTTTGTCTTTATATTTCCCGGACATCGTAACTTTCCTTGCTTTACGCCTTTTGTCGCTGTAGTGTTGGATGGGAGTCGGTGGAATAATACCTCGTGGTGGCATTACCAGTTCATTCACCCTTTCTTCTATTAAATTTCCGACTAGAGCGTAGTATCCGATATTACACCCAATGTGAGTATTTACAGTAGACTCCTTCAGCAGCCGCAGAACCGGTTTTACAAGTTAGTCTAAGTCTACACTGGTATTCTTTCATCGCGAGTAACTTTTTTATCTTTACACGGAAATATCTGGGTGCTTGTCGATAATTTTCCCAGTAAATTGGGAGCGCTATTCAAGGGAGCTTATTTTGAGCGCTGTAAAATATGCTCCCGAGAGAGTATTACTGGAGCTTTCATAAATTTTATAGAAAGAACAAAGAAATCGGGCGACTATCTTCGATAAAGGGTAACATTAGTTTTCGCATTGAAATGTTCTGGTGAACATGTTACTACACTACCCTCCTGTTCTTGCTGAAGGAATAACAGTGTAGATTGGGTTGTCGAGAGTACAAAGAGTCAAATTCAAGAGATGTTTATTCAGTCTTCTTCCGATAAGAGTTCGTTCTCCCTTTTCTCAGTTTTTTGTATTCTGACTGTAATCAACAACTTGAGATACAGAAGGTGTCTTTAGGTACAGTAGTTTTAGAGATTAAACTAGGTCACAGACGGACGGACGGACAAAGCCTTCGTATAAGTTTTCTTTTGCAGTCAAAAATCTTAAAATAGCAGCTTAACTTTTTGTTTAATTCGACCCTCTGGAATATTTTTCTAGTATCTGTAGCGGCAGTCACTTGCTATGTGTTAAAGCAAGCTGTATGCAAACCGCTATGGTTATTTATATCCTATCACCTATTCTCTATTCTTTCCTAGATAATTTTACAGAGGGCATAATTTCTGCAGTAATGCAACACAATGCCATACCCATCAACAGGCGTTTATGGTTGGTATTTCGAAAATTACTAAATGCCTTATAATGGCGTTAGTGGAGGTGCAGATTTTTCATAGTTTCTTCTCTGACTGGATTTGGTTTACTCATCAATCATTCATAACCCTTTGAAAATTACCAACAAAAAGACTTTATGACTCTGTCGATGGTAAAACTGTCGACTTAACTCTTTGCGAAATATTGTGTAACCCTTTTAGAATCTCGATATTATGACGGACTTCGTTGGTTGTGATTTGTTTTGTAATCTGAGGTGTGCTGTACTGATTGATACTAAAAAAGCGGGTTTTATTGCTAGATATGAGCATATCAGCAATCTTATTTTATATACTTTGTAATGATTGGGTTTCAAATCTAAAAAAATTAACTTGAAATTGTTCTTTTTCAGTATTAACTAACACCTTAATGTCTTATTGACCCAATTACTCCACATGCTTTCTCATCTGATTATTTTCACTGCACTTAATCATTATTTCATCTCTTCATCATTCAAGCATCTTCATCATCCTAGACCTAGTGCACATCAAGCATAATTTTCACTTTTTTGTATCGCTTGCATATTGATTATGATTACTCACCTGTTAGCTAGCATAGTGTATACCGGTAAAACATCTAAAACGCCATTGAAGAAATATGAGATGAAAAAAATATATATATAGAAACACCTTTTCGATGATAGGTTTACGCAAATTTCGCTAGTGACGCAACTTTTACAACTTTTCTGTTCGGCCGGATTTGAATTTTTATTAACCAAGCGCGGTCATCTTATATATTTCCATGTTCAGCGCCAAGCATGAATTGATATGTTGTTGGATATACCTGTATATACATACAGGTGGGCAACATCTGGAGATGCATTTGGTGCTAGTGACCGAACGGTGTAAGATAACCTTGATGAACACGTGTCGTAAAATTTTTCACCCACGTGAGTTTGACCTTTTAGACTACTGCAAATCAAGTTCGGCATATATCAATATCTCTTTCAAATTTTTTGTTTTTGTATATTCACAAGATATTAGATATCGATATGTTTTCTTCTGGAAATGATTAGTTTTGATATTTTAGGGCGGTAACTCCCACCTGATAATAGGATGACCATTAACCTAGGTAGACGTGGGCTGAGCGCGGTGCCCTTTTTTTGTTATTTAATTGCATGCGGTGCAGAAATGATAATGAAATATTTTGTATTGCGCAAGCGTAATTAAATTAGGATACTAAAGTCTTCTTTAGTTTTTGATTAAATGTTTGTTTATAGTTTTGTATATTACACAAAAAAGGGCACAATGCATAGAGTTAAGTTACATGTGAAGGTAACATTGTGGGTATAAAATACCTTTAGTGATCGTGTGCATCCTACACACAGCTGATCTACCTCCGTAAATTCTGCAGGTTTTTTTACCTGTAAGAAAATTCTCGAAATGGTATTAAACGATTTTAACAGTATTTGTGCAATATTTTAGGTATACTATTCAGTTTTGTACATATATGTATAAAGGAAGTGTGAAATTTTCAGATATATACTAATAAATCATACAAAAAATAAAATATTATGAAATATTTTTATGACAAGACTTTTTTACATATATATCTAACTAATAACAACTACAATCAATTTGTTGTTTTTATTTATTTCAAATATGGTATCATTATTTTTACTGCTATACAATTTTTTTTTTCTTATATGGTACCAACAAAACTAACATACTAACTAACTAACAATATTTCTAGAGATGCTATTCGGAGCGCAACAATTTGCAATAATTTATTTTCCCACGAGTATTTAAAACTATTTTTTTATAAATATGGCAACAATTTTGTAATGAGGAAGTGTTTTTTTGTTGCGTTTCTTGATATGCATAAATATTACGATATATTTATATTGAGCCAATAAAACATTTTTAATTTGCTAAATTTTTTTTTTTTACAAAGTTCAGCTTAATCATATTCGATGAGTCTTTGGATGGGTTTGATTTGGTGAACAAGTTGAACTCTGTAAAGGTGGTGCATTAGTAATTTTTTTTACTAATCGGAATTATGATAATATTTTAAGAAATAATATTTTATCGCCAGGATATTAATACTATTTTGAAGTGAAACTTCCTTGCTCTCGTTCTGAGGATTTTGAATTAATTCGCTCAAGTACGAGTGAATTCAGAAAACTGAAACGAAAACAAGGACAGGTGTACGAAACGGAAGTTGCCTTCTCACTCATTTACATAATCGGAAATTTAGTGATGACACACACCGCACCAGCAGGATAATATTTACAATTTATTTAAATTGTTCATAGATGGCTCAGGCATCGGTAAAGTAAAATGGGGAGTCGGTTATTTAAAAAAATGAGATTGTGTATTAATTATTAAATATAAAATTTTTGTAAAAGCAGCGAAATAATTGAAGTGAAACTTCCAGCTCTCGATCCGGGGTTTTTGAATTAATTCGAGCCAGTACGAGTGAATTCAGAAAACTGAAACGAAAACAAGGACAGTTGTACGAAACGGAAGTTGCCTTCTCACTCATTTACATTACATTACATTAAGTGATGCCATATAAACAAATTCTACTAAACCAGCAGGAAAATATTTACAATTTATTTAAATTTGTACATAGATGGCGCAGGCATCGGTAAAGTAAATCTGAGGAGTCGGTTATTTAAAAAATTAAGATTGTGTATGAACTATTAAAGATAAAGTTTTTGTAAAGCCAGTTAAATGTTTTTGATTTTTGTCGGTTATTTAAAAAATTAAGAATGTGTATGAACTATAAAAGAAAAAGTTTTTGTAAAGCCAGTTAAATGTTTTTGATTTTTGTCAATTAATACTAAAAGTGTTTTTGGTAATATATATTTGTGTACATATGTAATAACTTGAGTATTGTCATCTCGTGGGCTCACAATTACATTAGGGAATAATAGTTTCGAACTGTCATATCGACAGCTAGTTAACTACAAAGTGTTACAATTAAAGTGTGACCAAAGATTACCCACAAAGATACGACACTCTCAAAATTTCCCATAAGCTCCCTTGCGAGTGAATATATCAATCGACAAGGTGCAAGCGAGACAAAATTCAATTTAAAAACAAAAAAAAAATCGAAGAAAGAAAGGGTAAATAAAGAAATGTTATTTCACGAAGTGCGAAAGAGACGCACTGATTTCTCTTCTCCGCAATTTTTTGTGCCGTCTGGACTTTTATTTTGCTTGTGTGAATTCATGTACCATCTTCTTGTACTTCCAGCTCTGCATGTGTTTGTGTAGTTTGCCGTTGCTCCGCCATCTCGCCATTCCGGAGCGTGTATATGAATAGACAGAAGATCATAGATTTTTACTTTCCTTTTTCTTCGCACAGAAAGGATTACAGTGTCGTATCTTTCTGAGTTATCTTTGGTGTGACATTAGAGATCATTTTTGAAAAATATTTTTAAAGTAAATTTTGAATATCACATTTAACTTGTAATTGAAGGTGATCCGCTGTCACATTTAATGGTTTTCTTTGGCTTACAAACAGGATTGTTTTCTATTTAGACAAGTGATATTTGCTCAGTGATAATGGATCGCAAAATTCCTTACATCTATGTATTATCTCCAGTTACCATATGATAAATTTTGAATTGTATTAAAAATGTATATTGCCAGAATTGAGATTATGGCCGTGTTCCATAATAACAACCAGCATACTAAAAACTGAAAAAGGGTAAATTTAAGTGCTTACGCTGCGAATAACAGCAGTGTACATGAAAGTGTTACTACTTGAAACTAGCTGAAGTTCCATTGGGCGATACGCATAAAATTTCCGCCAGAAATTCAAGCTTTAGCTACTTAAAAATAGATGGCTTTTTGCTTTTTATAGACTGTACTGCACTGTACTGTACTATTCATTATACTATGATCTATCAATTGAGTTAAAATATTATGGCTTCATTCATATTTTAGATTATAATGCAAGACACGAGCAAATGAAGAAAAAAAATACAATAATAAAGAACATATAGACATAAGTATGTACGCGATGTTTCGCTTCTGCCTTGTGTTCTTTAATACACAATAATTTTTTTTGTTTTTTTTATCGGGTATAAAACGGAAATAATTATCCTCCAACTATTTTAAGTGAATTCTTTCAGTTCCATCCAACATCTACTGTGATGGGACCCTTTCCATAGCCTCTGTGGGTTTTACTCGCGACACGTTCTTCCACTTATATTAGCCCCATTATAAATTTTTACAATCATTCGACCCTCCTTAGCGGCCAAATTGAAGGTAAAAACCAAAACTTCGGTCAAATGACCTAAAAGCTCAAAGTACAACCAATAAAAATTCACAAATGTAATTTAAGGGTTGTCGCCAGATACCTAGCTCATCTTTTGACATTTTTGATAAATACATTTTTTTCTGATACAACTTGTTTGCTTGATTTTGTAAAGAACACAATTGTAGGTTGCTGCGAGTAGCGTTGTTTGTCCTAACAGTCTCGTAATGAAAAAAACAGAGACCCAAAGACTGAACCTTGTGGAAATCCGTAAGGCAAGATCTTAAACTTTACCACTGGCTATAAAAAATTCTTGTCCTTAGTAATTTCCATCACTCAGCAGCAGTCAGCACTCGCGAATTATTAGAGAAGATCGAAACGTAGGTCATGGAATACCTTCTGCTAAGAAATAAACAACATAACACTGGATCGAAGATTGTTTCTGCCCAACGATCCTAAAATAGGAACAGATATTTGTAATATTCTGAGGTGTTGGAGAGAGTCTAGGGTGGTATTCATTCCGAAATCAGATTGAAGTTCATAAAAAGAAGCAAAAAGTGTGCCATACTCCCGAAGACCAGTTCTCTTTCGATTGCGTAGGTCAAACAGCATTGGAAGTGGTTAGTGCTTAGTTGGGGTACTGCTTTGTAAAACAGCATTCACGTTTTGAATTGTTTAGCTGATGCGGATGCTATTATATTATAAATGTTCCTGCCTGTAACGAGAGCGTGAATACCTCTGGCAGGCGAATTTCTAGACTTACTTGTGGCGCATTTGCTAGCTATGTATGCTAGGTGCGAATGTGTGCATCCTCTTAAGAAAAGTAACCAACTAAATTGTTTTTACACGGGAGATTAGAGATGGTCTTGGAGTAGAGCGGGGAGATCTACAGAGACTGTCAATCACGTTGTAGTGAGAGATGTAGAGATGTCTCTTTGGATCAAGGGAATCTCTCTTTCTCCCTCAATGCTTCCTCAGATAATGAAGGTGTGTTTGACAACGTTACCTTAGAAGCTATTAATAAATCTGCAGGAAAAGAAGGCATAGAACCCCCACTGCCAGATGGAACACATCGTTTCTCAGGAGTACGGTAATAAATGTGGAGATGAATAGGAAAATCGGTTACTATAATGGCTGCAAAAGACTCTCCTCAAGGAGGCGTCCTATTTACACTTCTATGGTACACCGTAATTGACGAAATTTTTGCCAGCCTGAATAACCGGGACCCCAAAGCAGAGGCTTATGCCGAATATATCGTCAAATAACGATCAGCGACGGTCATGATTACAAAAGCCCCTTACAATCCTCAAAAACCTTATGACCCTCGTAGAAACCCTACATTGAACAATTACACTCTCAATGTATGTCGTCAATTTAACTACAAATGTTTGATTTGAGGTTAATGTTTTCGCTATACACGGTCATAAGGTTCATGATTACGTATGCATCTATTGCATAGTATTGGTCAAGACCAAAGAAAACGGTATCGCGATTAAGCTAGCCAACGGTCAAAAGCTGGTCTGTCTCGGTATCATGGGAACTGAAAGCACCCGTCCAACTGCGGCTATGGAAGCTTTACTGATCTAGCCTCTAGATTTTTTGCTAATCGAATTCGATTGATTGTAGCTGTCGGCATTTCATTGCGACTTCTCTGCTTGCAGAGAGATTTGCGATATGAATCTTAAATCAGTGTTAGGCTATATCAATAGCATTAACCTTGATTGTTTGAATTACGGGATTGGTACAATAGACCAGATTGGTCGAAGTGTCTACAAAGTAGAATGTAGCTAAACTTACATAAGGCAGTACATTTGTCCCTTACACGATGGTAAATTGTACTGAAGCCTCATTTTTTTAATGTCCTGGTTCAAAAATATTGTCCTACTGGTATATGCGCATGTATCGAGATAAATGAGGCGAGGTGTGATTGTAAATACACTATGGAGTTATTACTTTTTTTTGAACCAGTGAAATTTCCAACATGAAGTGGGCCAAGGCGGGATTGTAAATACTTGCTAGAGAGTCATTTTCCACTTGTTTTGTGCGAGCAGAATCTCCAACTTGAAATAAGGCGAGGTAAGATTGTAAAATTTAAATACACATTGTGCAGACAGGCTAAGAAAGCTAGCTACTCTAAGGCAGTGTAATGCATATTAGAAGCAAGCTCGTAAAAGAACCTCTTCATTAGTATTTATTTTATTTCTTTTCTTAAATTTCTTGTTTTTTGTTATTTTGCCATTTCAATAGCACCTCGCCTCATTTGAAGTATGACATTGTACTGGCTCAAAGAGGCATCTCTTACAAACTCATTTTATAATAGTGTCCTGTCCAACAATACCACAAAAATGCCCCTTAAAAATCAATGTAATGTATATAGACACTGTAGGAATGTAGCTTATTCTGTATTCACATTTTTCGCCAAATTACGGTCTAGATGTTCGTATATAGAGTAACTCGACTGTGGAGCAATCTTCCTCAAGTGGTATCTCCGAATTTGTTGAAAATCTCAGAGCTTCATTATCTTGAATACCCATCGAAGCTTTCTTAATTATATTCTGGTGTACCCTTTAAACGAAGCTTGCTACTGGACATTGAACCATGATCAAAATTAAATAATGGTCTGGTAGTACAAAGGGTGGTTCCAAACCATAGTTTTTTCATATAAAAAAAAAATCGTTAACTTCCTAAAACAATAAATCACATTAAAAAGCTTAAATTACCCGACATAAGACCACAAACTGTTTATGTTAATTGTTATTAATTAATGCTATAATATTAACACAAATAAAGTGCCAGATCAACTTTTAATTTCACAAATGGATATCGATTGCATAAAAACCGAAAAACGACAGCCGGGCATGACGGTGTTAACATAGAGAAGAATCACTTGAGATGAAAGAAAAGAAAAACGACGACAGCAAAATTCCAAAGACACACTCTTAACAAAGAAAAGGCGAAAACGAAAGCTAGTGGACCTTTTTGGAGGAACTAACAAAAATTAAGGTTAAGAGCGGCATAAGCTAAGTGTCGGCTTTGCGGCTGGGATTTCATTAAGAGGAGAGATTCGTTTGCAATGCTGATGACATTCATTACTCACTCACTCAGTCCTCAAGTAGTTTTGAAATGTGTTAAATACAAAATAGCGCGCTAGACCAAATATACCTGAAGAAGGTGGAGGAAAAATGGATTTTTGAAAAAAAAAAAAAAAAATGATTTATGAATAAATAATTTGGGTTGGTTTTTAGTTTTTTTTTTGAATGAGGCTTTTTAACCGACTTCAAAAAAGAGCGAGCGGAGTAAAACGACGATAGTGTGCAGCGGGCTTTAGACAATCAGCTTTGAATGACATGAGGGTTCACAATTTTCTTGCTTCTATTTTGGGGGGTGTTTAATCCCCCGAAACACCTTCTGGGTACGCCTACGTAGCGTAGTATAGAATTGCAGGTTCAAACCCCGGTCGAGGCAGATCGACTTTTTTCTTTTTTTCTCTTCATTCTGATTGAATTAATGCTCTAAAGATATCAATGCCAATTAAGCTTTTATACGCCAGCTTCATATGTGTGGGTGCAGTATGTAAAAAAATCTTGCAATTTGATTGTGACCCACTCTAATATATCTGATCAACTTAAAATTTTGCACATATGTATAGTTCGCGTGACAATGCCATTTGAAGATGGCGATTCCAAGATTCCAAGTTGGCGGACAATCGCGTGACAGTGCCATTTTGTGAAAAAATGAATATGGCGATTCCAAGATGGCGGCCGAATTTTGTAATTGGACGCCCCAACCCCGACATGGATATCAAATGAAAGGGTTAGACAAGTACAATACACTTCGCTATGTGGCGTCACTTAAAACCCAATATTGCGGCCAACATAAAATGGCGGATTACCTTTCTTCTTCTTTGATCCGTTAGCGGGCGGTCCGAGAGCGACCCTCTAGTTGCAAGCTTGGTTTGAAAGATAGAAAAGAAAAGGATAGGATTAGGGAGGGTCTGGGGATGTTAGAGTAGGTTGCGATGAACCTCACGTTTGAACTCTTGGGTGTTGTACGAGTTCGGGAAACTGACTGTGGGAGATTAATCTGCAGTCGAGTTGTTCTATTCATAAACAACCTTCTAGAACATGTTGTGCGCGAAACGGGGTTGTAGGGTATATCGGAGAGCCGATCGGGCTAGTTTTGTGTTGCGGGAAAAATGTTGCCGTGCAGGCAGAAGGTCCTGAATTTCAGTAGAACAGTTCGTGTGGTAATAGCGATAGAGCATGGAGAGCGCTGCTACATTTCTACGGTGACTCAGAGAGTCGAGCCGAATCTCACCCAATCTCACGTGAGGGAGAAGGGGGTCTCGGAAAATATCACGTAATTTTTTGTCCTCAAGAAACAGTGTAAAATTGCTAAAAAAAAACTGGGTTAAATTAATTAAAGCATCTTTCGTCTGACTGTAGGATGAGGACTTTAGGTATCCACCTGACAGGACGTAGCATGCAAGTGAAGTTATGATTCCCTAAAGACACACAGGCAAAGATGACAGCTTAGCATACCAGGTTGTTAATTCTAGTGCTAAAATGGTATGGTCTCAACGAAAACTTTAAGGCGGCTCCAGACTCACGCCGTGAACAACCGCGAACAAGCGTGAACGTGGGTATGGAGCCGCCTGTGCAAGTGAAGTCATGATTCCTTACAGACACACAGGCGAAGGCGATAGCTTAGCGTACCAGGTTGTTAATTCTAGTGCAAAAATGGTATGGCTTCAACGAAAACTTCAAGGCGGCTCCAGACTCACGCCGTGAACAACCGCGAACAAGCGCGAACGTGGGTATGGAGGGCTGTCGCGCCTAGTTCGCGCCTTCTTTTCAGTTTCGAGTGTATACGGCGTGAATTCGTGCCGTATATTCACGGCTTGAGTACTAAATAGAAGTTCAGATTAGAGGGGGTGGGAGGGGGTCGAGCTAAATCTCACGACATCTCACCAAGGGGAGGGGAAGTTGAAAAATCGCAAAAATCAGCTCACGTAATTTATGGATAACACCCAACGAATTAGTTGTGCAAACTCTTTGGGGGCAAGTCGATTTGTGCAAATAAACTGAGTGAAAATTATGAGCGGAAACTACTTCCATTAGTTATTACTCATTATATTTATACTTATCTACGCTTTATATTATGTTGCATTGAATATGATAAGGTCGAAGGGGCGGAGGTGGTCGAACATCATCATTCAGCCATGCGCATGCTAGGGGTTGTAGCCAAGAAATATTTTGTACAAGGCAAACATTTTGGCTTGCGCAAGTCAAACCGTTCAGTTCCCATGCAAAGATCTATGTGCGCCAATTCACTTGCGCAAGCCAATTTGCACAAGTTTTTTTCTGCAGTCGAGATTTTGAAAATTTAATTTTTGAATAACAAAACCAAATATTTAAAAGTTATAAAAAAATCTTTATTCTTTTCTTTCGAAAAATAAATCTAATTTACCTTAATCCTAAATTGGTATAAAATCATGCTCTCACATACAACAATTATTCAAAGTTCTATCCCATAATTTATAAGATTCGCACCGTATTTTGTTTTTCTTTTTTTTATTTAATTTTTTTTTGTAATTTTTTTTGTATTTTTTTTATGTTGTTTTTTTGAATAGAGTTGTTACTTTAGCATAAATCCCCCTTTTTGGTTAATTGTTCTCGCTATACTCGTCATGTAAAGCGAACAATTTAGCTCTTAAGAATAAGAAAAAGAAACGAGAAGCGCGGTGCAATTAATTTGTTCTCTTTTTTTGAATTTGTTTTTTTTTGTTGATAAATACATAATTACTACGGAAATATTCTAAGGATAATTTTCATAATTTTTGTTTTGTTTTTTGATTTTTGTTTGTTTGTTTTTTTAAATATTATTATTCTAATTTAATAGTCTTAATCCTTTTTATCGCAACAATTTGAGTTCTCATCATAATTTTCATCATCGGCTGGCATAGGTACCTCTTCGAGATGATGATGATCTGCCATTGATGGATGTGTACCGTCACCGTATTTTTCAATTGTTTTACGTACAAGCTCCTTAGATGGCTCCTTCATGTCGTATGCCCAACCGATTTTCGCAAAGAAATCGAGTAACATTGTTGTTCCATTGACGGTGTATTGTCCAAGCTCAGCTGCTTTGTAGTCCCATGGGAAGACATGATGATAGTTGTGCCATCCTTCACCCATTGAAATAAGTGAAACGTACAAGTTCTCGCTTGGATTGATGCGTCTGTAAAAAAATACATATGTCATTAATATAAATATACTCTTAATAAAAAAATAAATAAATAAATAAATAAATAATTCAAACAAAACTCACTGATCATATGGACGTGTTCCCCATAAATGTGCAGCACTATTTACCGACCAAGTAAAGTTCAATCCCAGTACATAACGAATAACATTAACATCAACAATAGCCCAATACCACTCTTCATTCCAACAATATACTGGGATTAGTACTGGTATAATGAAGGCAAACAAAAATTTCAATACATAAAAGTATTTCTGATGGAATCGTACAACTGGATCAGCATCAATATCGCTCATATCGATTTGTCTACCCTTTCTGAGTACATCCGGATGCTTGTACATCATTAGCCATCCAACATGAGCAAAGAAGAAACCTCGTCTAGCATTGTGCGGGTCAGAATCGGTTTCAGAATATTTATGATGGACACGATGATCTCGAACCCAATCGTACATGCTATTCTGTGTAAGACAAAAAAATATATGGTATTAGTACTAGTTTTTTTAATATAAATTAGAATGGTTTATTTTTAAGAATGGTCTACAGAAATAACAAGTAAAATATACCAAGTCTATGGTTTTATATATATAAAAAAAACGAACCATCAGATTTAGTTGAAATTTTGTACAAAAACGTTCTTTGCAAACTGTACATGTATAACTATATTTTTTATGTGTAAGTTCAAGTTTAAGAGTCACCCTATGTACTATCAGTCCGTCATGTCGTGCTCGTTATGCTGGAATGGCTAGTAGTAAGCTGGGTTTGAAGGAAAAAATAGAGGATAGGATGGATTAATTACCCCGTTTAGGACTAGGTTGAACCCTAGGTAAACTCAACTCGATATCGAAAATTCAACTCAACCACGACGCAACTTTTCAACTCAGTCATAAACGAGGTAAATAAGAGTGTGGATGTACTGAAGGAGGAGGCGATGGACCTTGCATTTAAACTCCTGGATGTCCTAGGAGTTCACACCAAAGAAAAGAAAGCTGCACAAGGCTGACGGATGTAGCAAAAATCAAAACAACAATTTTTTGTAATGAGTTTTGATTTCGCCAATAGCATCTGGCTGAACCAGAGACACAACCGTCTGGATTAGCGAGAGACAGCCTAGTTGGAGTATTGTGCCTCCTGAAACAAGTGCATAACGCTAACTGCACCGCTGTGTGGATTGTGATCAGCCAGTCTCTATGAGCTTTTGTCACGTACTTCTGATAATCTGAACCAAGTGCAAAGAGCACATTCTTTCAATCAAAGAAGGAAGCTAGAATCTCTAGCTAAGTAGGTAAAGGGCTGCCTCTAGTGCAACCGAAGGCCCAACTCATGTACTTTGATTGTGTAGTGGTTGTTTGGTCGGATGTGACGGATGTCCAAACCCATCCTGTGGAATTTAGGAAGCTTAACAGTGATTGAATATTGCTCAGATCTTTTATTCATCGGTCCGGAATCGGCTATTGGGTCATGCACCAGTTTGCTGCAGGGGGCTATTGCCGATTAGAAACATATCGAAAGCTGGAGGTCCGCCCCTGGACTGGGCAACTCTAAGCTACTACTTCTTGGGTTCTCTGTTACCGCGACCAAGGAATTGGGAGCAATAGAGAGGATGTCAAGACACTTGTTAGCTTGATTACCGGACACTCTGCGCTCAATTATCACTTAGGCGGAAGACCCCACCAGTAGGCTTTGTCTGATGAGTCTGCGGTTCATGGTGTCTGTGAATTCCCATGATAGCTCGAACAGTAAAGTCTAAGGGACAAGCCAAATGGGAGACTACTGCTCCTGTTAAAGCGGTTTGGCCTGAATATATGAGGATAAGCGTGCAATGTAATAGGCCAAGTGAAAGGCCGCGGTACTTTTGGATCCAGTTATTTACATATCAGTTACTGATGTATTCATCTTATTGTTCTGGGTCAGTCAGCCTACGGTTTGTACATCCTGTCGCACTATTGCCGGAATTTTTCCACCGTTAATATTCGCACTGTTATTGATTTTGATCCAGACGGTACGAACCGAAAGACGCAGTGTTGAAACTGTTTTTTTTTTCATATGGGTACTAGGAGCTATTTCTTGGGCTATCCTAAACTCTTCTATATCTTTCAAACTAAGCTTAGCAATACACCTAAAACGACATGGTAGACTGGTAGTCATGGCCGTGCCTGTCCTCTGTTCATTCTACGCAAATCGAAGTCTTACATAAGCCTGCCATAATTGCAAGGTTTTAAAAGCTTCTAAATTGTTTGGAGGTATTCAGAGTGATTTTTGAGTGCTCCAATAGTAATTTCAAGGCATGTTTTTCTTATAAAAACGGGGGAAGTTGCGAACTTGGGTTCTAGGCCAAAATTAGAGTGATTTATCAATTTCGAGGTTGCGCACTCTCGCACATTCAATTTGTCGGCACTCAAAAATCACTCTGAATACCTAAAATTGGTTTTGGAGCGATTTTGGTCTGAAATCCCAATTCTAAACATTAACCTTTTTTTAATATGGTGTTACCTGGGAGACGTCCACATACCCTGGCACGTAGTAGCCATATACTCAGGTACGACCTTGCTGGTGGTACAAAGAGCTACTAAGCTTAGCTTTTTGACTTGCCACATGGTTCTCTTTACAGTGCAACGTTGTACAGTAATCTTTTCTTTTCATTGGAAAGATAACAGAGAAGAGACTGAGGGAACTGTCAATACCTGCACCCAATTTTACTCCACCGGCTCTTATCCAACAGTAATGGGACAGAATCCTGACTTCGTTGTTTGGACCAGTAGACTATTCTCGTGTTATTATGTCTAGGGTTGAAGCAGTGAGGAAAGACAAAACGCAAGGAGTATTATATAATTAAAAGAAGTGAAAAAATGAAGGGACCGACCCGTGCTGCCACGTGGAGTCGAACCACAGACCTCTGGAATGGTAGCCGGCTGAATTAGCATCTAGGCTACTGGGGCTGACAATAATAGTAAATTACATTTTGATTTCGATTTTCTAGATTTTAATTAATTTTTCTACAATTATTAATTATTTTGGGGAATTTTAACTCTTCGTTTCATTATCTATCTAACTGCCTACTCCGCTAGAAAGGATAGCATAACGAGCAATATCTTATCATCTGTTATTAACATATCATGAAACTTTAATACCAATACGTTGCATAATTGAGTAATTAAGTAATTCTTGCCGCAGTAATTAAAATATAATTTAATGCAATCCATCAGCTTAAAACTGAAAGGTTTTTTGTAAATAAAATGTATTTTTGTGGACGGAAAGTTTGTAAATTTCTCAGTTGAATTATTCAAAAGACATGGCATCGAATGTTCAAGTAATTTAATTAATTAATTAATTAAATTGTCTGATAAAAGTCTGATTAAGTTCAACTTTGATTTAAACTTCGTAAAAAACAGTTTCTAATTAAATTTTTCTTTAGTTGAAAAGTTACCGTATTTATAAAGAAGTAATTACATATATTGAATAAAATTTAATTTGCAATAAGACTTTAATTACATTTTTTCGGTTTCAATTACATTTCTCTATTAATTCAGTTTATTTGAATTATTTATTAAGAAAGGGATGGGGAACAATTCGTATTAAACTATTATTTCACAATAGTATTCATTTAAAAAAATTGTAATCTTACTAATATGTATTATAAACGTGGGATTTGAGCCTCTCACTGCCCATCGATTTTGAGATTCCCAATTGTTTTGGCGTACGCCATACTTTTTGGCTTTTGGTTGCAGCGAGGCGCACCGGGTTCCAGCTAGTTATTACTAAATGTAATTCTTTAAAGTAATCAAGTATCAACAAAATTTAATTTGTAGTTAACTATTGTAAAATTGGATTATTTTTGCATAGTAAAATACAATGTCAAATTTGCAGGGGTGCATTAATTAACTATGGCCCTTTATTTAAATTTCGAATTTAAGAAAGTATTTTTTTTTAAAAGTAATTGTACTTTGTAATTAAATTAATTTATTTTATAGAATTGACCTTGCACTTCCGAAATGTTCTTCATGTGTGTTTAGGCTTAGAGTATAAATTATTGTTTTGTTTTTTCGTGGTGATGTATACAAATAAGGCGTTTTTTAAATTATAGTTAATGCGATATTGTTGTGATTGTCATGATTGCTAAGAGGGAATAATTAATTTTTTTTTTGGGTGGTAATTAAATTTTGATTATGCACGCGGGTTTTACTTTATTTAAATGGTTAGAAAGTTATCAAAAACGTGGCGCATTATTAATAAGAAATTTAGTATCCAGGCTGATTTTATGCTAGTATTGGAGGGTTATTGGGGTTATGATGGGTTGCACGTGTTTTTTATAGGTGCCTTCATTATCATTATGTAATAGTCTATCAAATGGCAACAAATTTTGCAGTTATATTTAGAAATTTTTGTAGAATTTTAATATTCGAATCGCAGTTCTTGTCATGGCCTTTGTTGCTAAAGCTGCTGGATAATATAGCATCCCGTCAGGATTGCTGAATGTCCATTCAAGCCTCTTAGAGCTCTTGTCATAAAAGAAGGGAAATGAGCGCGCATGTAATTTAGTATGAGTAATTGATGTAATTGTAATTGAGAATATAAATCAGCCACGTTTTTAAACAAACAGAACAACGTTGCTCACTTTTATAGCGTATGGAAACATTAATTTTGAGATTCCCATTTTTTATAACGTGGGCTCTAGCAGAAGTCATATTCTAGAAATAGCATGGATCACCTGCATTTTTTCAGAGTATTTGATTGAAGGAATCGTAGTCAAAATACCCAAAAAATAGGATCGTAACAATATGCGAAAACTGAAGAGGCATTAGCCTATTATTATCTACGGTGGGTTAAGTCTTGTTGTACATTTTATTACCTAGAACAAGGCAGCTGTAGATATGTCTGCAAATATTCATTATAAACGAAGTAATATCTGTATTAGATAAATACTAAAACTAAAAAAATGACCTCTGCAACGAGCGAACACCGGCCGCTTGACTTTTTAAAGGGCATAAGCGAAAACTTGGGCCAAAGTTGAGATACAAAATCTCAGAGATTTTCGTAAAGATTAGAAAAGAAGGATGGCTTTATAACAGGCGAACACCGGCCGTTTGGAGTTTTAAGGGGCAAATGATGGCCGTCGAGTTTTTTACTATTTTTAATGTTGACACATTCGGCCTATTGCTGAATGTGGCTTATAGGAAGATGAGCGTTTTTGTTATGTACAATATGATCCTCTCGATTTATCTTACTTAAAGATAATCGATACAAAAGAGAAGCGAGCTCTCGGCAGTCGTCGGTTTGTTGTACATGAAGTTTGTGTTGCGTGTTGACTTTTGAACCTAGACATAAACTGACGGGGGATGTAATTGGTGCCTCTTTTTTGCTTTTGAGTCAGTACAATGTCATATTTTAAATGAGGCGAGGTGTCATTGTAATGCCAAAATGACAGAAACTAGCAAATTAAAGACAGTTTGATTCTTATATGCATTCAGAGTAAGAGTAAGAGAGTAAGAATCCTATGTCTTCATCTCACCGCGCCAAATTTCAAGCTGGAAGTTTTGCTGCCACAAAAGAACGTACGAAATGTCTCTGCGTTACGTTTTCGCAATCCCATCTCGCCTCGAGTAGTAGGAGTAGGACTTAATTTTTGAACCGGAGTATTTCAAAAACTTGAGGCCTCAGTAAAATTTGCGAATGTGTGAGGGGAAAATGTACTGCTTCGTTTGAGTCCAGGTCAAGTGTATAACAAACCCGTGAAGATTTCACAACGTCAATGCCTTCTGTCATACGTATTTGCAATCTCACCACCTCTTGAGTAGTAGAATAGGACATCAGTTTTGCAACGGGACATTTAACCAAATTGAGGCCTCAGTACAATTTAGTACCGTGTAAGGGGCAAATATACTGCTTCGTGTAAGTCCGGCTCAATTCTATTAAATACCCACGAAAATTTCATAATATCGATGGCTCTTTCCGTGAATATACAAAAGAAAGGCTATCCTGGGTTCTAAGATACCACAGAGTGGTTTCATATATTGTATACGGATGGCTCCAACGCAAACTTAAGTGTGGATTACAGGATCTGGGTTTGATAGACTAGATTTAGTCGTTACGAGAATTTGTTGATTCCGAACCGGCTATTAATTCACCCACCAGCTTGATGAAGAAGCGAGCGTTCGATAGATGACCAGAGTCGAGACATATCGTAGATACTTTGTACTAGAGGTCTTCTCATACTTTAGTTGACTCTAGGCGGTTTGGCACTGTGCCTTCTCGCAGAGGATTATTGAAGCCTCGCAGAAAGAATGTCAAAACAATAGTTGGCTTGATTAGTTGTCACTGTGCACTAATTACCACCTCAATGTAAGATAGGAGGTTGATGAACCTTATTATGCTATGCCTCGAAGAGCATTAATCTGCTTTTTATATGTTTTGTCACTGTTTCGCAAAACGCAGGGTCTCGTTTCTTAATGCTTTTAAATAATAAACCACTAGGCTGCATTGATGAACCTGTTCAAGTGACCTTCACTACCAAACTCTGATATAGATGTGATATTCCAAATCATGCCCACGCTGCTTTTGGTCTTGAAACTTCACTCGAAGAACAAGAAGAAATATGCATCTTCGAAACTTACCCCCTTATTCTAAAAGCAGTCACAAGTCACAACGAAATCACAAGTGTCCTGTGCGTCTCAACTTGAAAGTCTATACTAAATGAGAACTAACGTAGTAGCGAAGTAAAGTGAAGTAGATTTCAACCATCAACCATCAACATTGACATAGAAACCAAAATAATATGTTAATAAGTAGGAAGTGCGAGTCGCCAAAGCTTGTCACTTATGACTGATCACAGTTTTCGAATAAGCAAGTAAATTATGCCTAAGGATTAATTACAACTTTAAAATTTTTGAATAGAATATAGCCTTGTGCCAAGCAAGAGCTTTTAATGTATCGAAGAATTTGTGCATTTTTCATAAAAATTGAAAATAATCAATTTTAACCTATTATATCAAAAATATAATAAAAGAACAACGGTTATAGTTTCTTCAAGCATTTAAATAAATAAAATGAAAACCTTTAATATTATTGAAATCAATAAAGGTCTGATTAATAGTGTCAAATTTCAAAATAAATCCATTGATGTATTAATGGATCGAAACGAAGATATATTTTCATATATACGAGTAAACCTTGTTCTCTTCCACACATACCAAATATTAATCATTAAATTTCCCACATTTATTAGATAAATAATTTTTCTTCATTTAATGTTTATAGAAAAATAATAACGTTAGCTATTTCCGTATATATCAATCAAACGGTCATCAGCCAAAATACGAGGAGAATAAAAAATTCATTATAAAGTTACCGGTTGTGTGTTGCAACTGCACCTTGCTCATATGTATTTGGATTGCAAAATGTTTTTTTACTGTGGAATATTTCTTTCTTTCTTTTTCTTTTTTTTTTAATTTGTGGAAAATGTAATTTTTTTCGTAATTGTGGATGATTCTTTCGAGAATTATTTAGTTATCGTCATTATTACGATTTTTCTTCTACTATTCTTTGGTTATGTTGGTAGTAGGCATTTTTTCTGTTCCATGAGTAAAAGTTTTTAGAACTAGTTTTTTTTTGTAAAGAAACCCCAGAATTTTATCTCCAACAAAAAGAAATTTTTAAAATTACAATTCATAGTTTTTCTGGCCGGCAACAACATCTAATCACATATCCATATAACACTAGAATCTAGCAAAGGAACATAGTCTAGTTTGCATATAAAAAACTTCTCAAGCTTTTGTCCAGAACTACAAAAGGTCATGGATTACCAAATTTTTATACACTTTACTCTACTACCGTAGAAACCGAACATGCAAAAGTTTTTGAAAACGAAGAACACTCCTCAAAATATTTAGTAGGTACTAAGCAGCTTGGAAAGCGCGAGACAATGTAAGAAGATACAAATTTAAATAGTTTGATATACAATGAAGAGACACGGTGATGTATGCCAAGATACAAAGAATCAGATGGACTGGTCATCTAATCAGAATGAATGAAGAACGATGGTAATAAAATGTCTGCAATGCTAATTTGTATCGACAAAGAAAAACGGATCTACACGATATCGGAATTTCAAGAATAAGAAATCTGGATAGATACAGACTAAAATAATAAAGTATGGAGTGTCATTGTAAGAGAGGTTCAAACTTACTCCTAGCTACAGCGCGCATCATAAGAAGAAGGAAAACCCAATGTATAGTCAATTGTCGTTTCTAACCAAGTATTTCTATAGTTCTAGATAATGTTCTACTGCACCATATTTATAGATCAATCTCCCTTTAATGAGTTATTGACAGCACAAACACAATGGATCAACTTTTTTTTATTGGAATTTTTGTTCAATCAGATTGATAGAAGCAGACATAAAAATTTCTCCACCACGGATAAAAGGAACTCGCCAATTTTTGTACTTCTAAGCTATTCTCTTTGAAGAGCTTTTGCTTGTGGATGCATACGTCCTTGTGTATAATGGGCCTAAGGGAAATCAAAAATCGCATCTCGTGTTGTAGTATGATCAAAATATTTAGGAGAACAAGAAGAACAGGATCTAAAAAATCATTTTTATCCTGATCAGGGGTGGCAGCACAGAAGTAGTTGCAACTCATTTGTTACGAGTTTTAAATGGAAAAATTCAAAGGAAAACTGGAAGAAGATGACTTGAAACGACCTCTGAATTATCTGTTATAATTTATACGAGCATAGAAACTACTATAAATAAGTTTTTTTGTGGCAAGGGGATTCCCCTGAAGCACGAAATTCTCTGCTTTTTGTACATGAGAACACACCTTCGAAGCTTTTGTTGCAGAATTATGCAATTCATCAAAACTCGCTTACGTCACAGTGGACTACGTCGTATCCTAATAGTCCGCTAACAAGAAATACAAAGAAAAGGAAGGATAGATGACGAAATCAGGCGAAGGAAATGGAATTGGATTGCTACACGCGAAACGTGTGATGACGCGAAAGCGAGAAACTAGCCAAAAAGGCTCTTGACTGGAATCTATCGTACAAGGGCTCCGGTAGTCTAGGGAGTAAGGCGCCTGAATACCATCCCAGAGGTCCCGGGTTCGAATCTCAGCAGCACTATAGTCCTTCGCTTTCCTATTTCCCCAACCTACTCGACTGGGACGAATTGCCTCGGGCCCAACGTCAGAGGGGCCACCGAAAATTCATATATTGACACCTAAAAAATTATATTGTTATATAGCTTCAAACGGATATTATTACTGATATTTGAGTCGATTTGAGTTGTGGATGAGTTGAAATAACTTGACTTCAACTCAACGACTTAACTCTATGCGTTTCCATTTGTGCCTTCTATCTTCCTTCAAGCGAGGCACATTTTTTGTATCTTTGTCAGTGTGTCGTTTTTAGTTGTGTGCATTAACTCGGCTAAACCAATCGATTTTCGTTGAGTTAAGCAGAATTGAAAATTTTTAACGAAAACTCTTAGCTGTGTTTGTTTCAATGACATATAACTTGGGCTCAACTCTCGGTTGAACTCTCGTGGAAAATCAGTAAATGGTAATTTTGCCCGCAGAGTTATGTGGCGGGCCTGCTTAGAACAGGGTGGAGGATTATCCTATTAGCAGAGGTTGCAAAAAGTGGGAGATCCTTGACGGACCTGATAGATGTCGTACAAAACAGTGTGATGGAGGGCAAATATTTCCATTTTATGTCCCAGTCCCACGAGGGAGAGGAAGAGAATCTCAAGCTCAACTAAAAACACTTTAAGATTGTAATTTCGCGATTTTTATTTTTTTCCCGCTTAGGCAGTGATGGTAAATATGCATGTATGGTAAATGTTTAGAATTGGGGCCCCAAACCCTAATCGCTCCAAAAACAATTCAGCTATTCAAAGTGATTTTTGAGTGCCCCAGTGTTAATTTCAAGGCGGAGAGGCCACTTTTTCTTATCCGCTGGGCGGGGGGTTGCAAATTGGGACCCCAAGCCAAAATCGCTCCATACATTTTTTTTTAGGAATTTTGAATGATCTATCCTCCTCCATGCGCGGCAGCATTAAAATTGATAAAAATTCAATTAGGCAGCACTCAAAAATCACTCTGAATACCTTGAAAAATATGTTGGAACGATTTTGGTCTGGACAATCCTTAAAATTTACTTGTTTTTTATTCGATGGTATCTTGAAGGCGGCCATATATCCTGGCATGCAAGTAGTCATGTGCTCAGGAATGGCCCTGGTTCTAATAGGATCGTGCCACATATCACACACAGCACGTTTTATGAATCAAATTACATACATTGCCTTGGAATATAAAACGTAATCTGTATTTGAGTGAAGGATGAGGAAGGCACGTTGACGAATCTTGTAAGATTTTAGGCATGATTTTAATTGAGAATCTCCAATGGAAAAACGACATATTCCAAATCCTCAAAACAAAAAATAAAAAGTTAGGAATCTCTTAAGAGATGCAAGTACCTACTTTAATCATCAGGGATACGTGCAATTTACAAATGCTCGCCATGAAGACAGCTTATTTAGCTTGGTGGCTCCTAAATACCACCTTAGCGTGTATCGATGAGGTGAAAACAAGTTTGCAATCAAACTCAATGATCAGCCTAGCTTTTGCACTTCTATAGAGTTGTTAAGTCATTTCCTGGAGACATATCATGAATGTTTAAGTGAAATTCTCCTCCTATACGAAGGACAAGCAACTTTAAACGGGTTTAGTACTTAGTTGGGGGACCACTATGGTAAAACCACACTCTCTTGGAAATGAAAAGGCAATTGAAAAAGATGAATAAAATAAAAGCTTTTTGATACCAAAGCTAAATCACTGAATCTCCATGAATACTCCCAAAGGGAAAATACAGCGCTTTGGAACAGATTCTGAAGCATTGAAAAGGAACGCCAATGCGCTTCTTATTTATATCCCAATTCCTTTGCCAAATAAGAGGAATAAAAAAAAACTTTAGGAAAAAAAACAAAGCAAAGAATGGGAGTATAGAGTGTGTGTGCTTCCGGAGAGCTTCCATGACATATGAATTGGAAGCACTACATTCTTGTTTTACAAAAACCACAAATTTCCCAAATAAGGGAAATAAGAGAAAACTTTGGAAAAACAAAGCATAAAATGGGAGTCTAGAGCGAGTGCTTCCAAAGAGCTTCCATAACATATGAATTAGAAGCGTTACTTTCTTGCTTCTTTTGGCAGCGGTGGATTAATTTCCCGCTAGGTTCTTTATGGATAAGCTTTTTTTATAATGCTCCTAAAACGCTTTTGAAGAAGCATAAGAAGTTATGCTCTCTTGCAATGACATGAAATGCTATAAAGTATGTATAAGGAATATGGGTATGGGAACGGAAGCGTTGTAAGCTTTTTTAAGGCGTGTTCAAGCATGGACCGCATGGACCCGCCTAAATTAAAGCTTAATACTTTAGTACGTCCTAGCTCCTATTCTCTTCTATTCTTTTTCAAACTAAGCCTACTACGCGACTCTTAAGCTTGGGTTTTCCAGATAAAAAAAAACTATATATTTTTTTAAAAAAGAATTGATTATATAATCATTAATTATAGAATCATTGAAATCCGACAAAACTAGATGAGCGAATTCTAAAGTTCTGAAGATTGAATAAGCCGAGCCCTGGTGTTATTAAGGTTTTGCTTGCGCATGTTTCTCATTATCTATTGTATTTTTATTTGGTAGGCTTTTGAATGGCTGAATTTTACTTTTATTGTTGTTATTTTTTTTTGGGGGGAATAAAGTGAATAATATAATAACGCATATAAATCAACAAAATCTGGTTTTTAGGTGGTATTTTTGGTGTAAAGAATGAATTTATATTAAATATATATATTAGGTATACTGCTTACCTGCCCAGATACTGTGAATAATATCATCAGGATAATCCGTAATGGTAGCTTTGCTTTATATGCTTTATGTGTCCATAATCTGTGTGCACCACCAGTTATTCCAAATCCTTGGAATATTCCAATAAGTGTTGCTGTTGAATTTTTAGGGGGAAAAATTAGTACTTTATACTTTTTATTTATTTATTTTTTTTTACTTTTTTTTAAATGTGTGAAAAAATGAATTTGTAAAATACCAAAAATTTTGAAAAATTCGTAATTTGTTAAATATATAATTAGTAAACAATATTAAAATAAAAAAACGAGAAAAAAAATGTATAATAAATATATTAATAAAAAAAATAAATATTTCTTGTTGAATCAAATTAGCTGAGTGTGAAAAAAATATGATACTTAATAACTTAGGATAATAGATAAAATTTTTATAATAGACAAACGCTAATAATTTATTATGCATCATTATCACCCGTGATATACATATGATTACGAAAAAAAAATAAATATAAATAAAAGAAAAAGTTAAAAAAAAAATTAAATTTCTGCGATCATCAAGGTCGATTTAGATACCGATAAAATTTTTTTTTGCAATATCTCCAGATGTTTAACCATAATATATAATTCAAAAGATAAATTATGTTGCAAATTTCATAATATTAATAGTGCAATAGTTTGAAAGTTATTTCAAGACGATATGCCAACCGAAAAATATTTTTTTTTATCCAAACTTAAGATACAAAAATATTTGTTTTTTTCGATTTGTGCATCTTTTAGTGAAAATACTCCTCAAAAAAAAAAAAAAAAAACTATATTAACTTGAAATAAGCGAAACTAATTTGAATATTCATGGGATATTTTATCGTAGATTTTTTTTTCAAAAAAGAGTGACAAAAAAATTGCGAAATTTTCTCTGTTTTTAGTTTTTCCGGTGATGATAATGTTAAATAAAATTGTAAAAATTAAGGAAAAGTGTTAATTATTATTATTATTCTGCAAATAAATACTCACCAAATATTCCTGTTGTATATCCAATTTGTTCATACAAAAAACGATGTGTTACACAGCAATATATAAAAACAATATGTAAAGCAAATAATTGTATGATTTTCTCCCATTTTAATGGTGCATCAAACGTATATCCAAATAGCTCATCACCTCGCCAATTTTCATAGACATTTAAATGGGTCTTGCTAGTGATCGGTTCTAGTTCAGCATCCGTAACATCATTATCAGCAAACTCAAAAAAATCCTCCTTCTTATCATTATTATTATTTTTATCAAATGGTTTAATATTATTATCTTTATTTAATATATCTTTACTATCCTTATACATGGTTGTTTCTGTACCATTATCAATTGCCTTGGATGCATCCACACGATTTGATGTTGATAAATGACCCATTTTAAAATAATTTTGTTTAAGATTTTTGCAAATAAAATGTTTTTGGTATCCGGTTTTTAATTTTTTGGTTACTCCTCCTTTATGTTTTTTTTTTAATAAACTCCTTCAGGATTCGTTTTTTTTAATAAATTGTTATGCACTGTATTATTTATGAAAAAAATAAATAAAAAAAAAGACAAAGTATTAAATCATTGCTTTTTCACTTTGGAAAGCTACAGAAAAAAATATGATTTAATTTTTGTGTTTTAAATTTAACTACAAAAAAAAATTAATCAAAAAAAAATTGTTTCACTATTAAAAAAGCACCAACTATGCGCAACTATCTTATGGCGAACAACAAAATTCACTGAACCACTGAGAAATTTTGTAGCTTGGTTGGTCAATGGATATCGAGGGTCGAGTGGACACTATCTTATTTTTTGTTATTAAGGTAGACTTATAATCACTTATTGTTATAGCGTTCGTATTTTTTTCAGTTTTTTTTATTTTTGGGTTTTTGTTTTTCAATTTATTGTAGCCGCAGAACTATTTTGTCACTCAAAGGTGTGCAAAACTCCGAACTTTCACTTGATATGAATTTAAATAAAAATTTATTTCAATTTATTTCTGTCTCTTTCAATTTTAAATAACATTATTTTTTTTTATTTTTTATAAATTTTCGCGTTTAATATAATTTTCTATCAAAAATTTACTACTGGTACGTTAAAAACTAACAAAATTAAATTATATCCAAAGCGACAAAAACTATTTTTGATTGTCCGTTTGCGGCTGATGATCAGATAGAAATGACGGTTACAAAACTTCAACGAACCATTAATAAAATCCAATCCAACAAAAAAAAAATGAAGAAGAGGTAGAAAAAAAAAAATTAATCCATAGAAGAAGAGGCAATATGGTGGATGCCCGTTACCGACCGATCGGCTTTAGTAACTTGAACTTATTTTGAGATTTGTTTCTAACTTTATATATCCCCTACCACAAAAATTGGCTTGACCCTAAGGTGAAGAGATGTTTTTTAAGTCTATAAAGTAAAAAGCCCCCCAAAGAGGTCTTCTATGGTGTGACAAATATTGTCAGCTTTTGTTTTTGTTGTTTTCGTTTTTCACCTGAAAGCTCTCCAGCCAGAGTCCCCCCTAAGTATGTTTGTGCGATTGATTTTGGGGGGTATTTCGTTTAACAAACTACATAATACATAAATGTGGATATTATAGGCTTATTTTTTTCTGGTATTATCCAATTATTTTTGATTAAATATTATTTTTAAATAAGTTCTAATTTTAATAGAATTGGACCTAATGTAACCTCATTTTAACCTAGGTAACTCAATTACTAGGAGAGATCGTTATGTCGATCGAAACTAAATCATACAATTTTAAAAAACTACCTACGACTTACACGCGCCTATACTTATATGTATAGTCTTTCTTCCAGAAACAAGAAAACATTTTTTAGGTTTACCCATTTCTAATTCAATGCTAGAATATGGTAATTTCTTCTATCAGTCTAAACGAATCAGTCATAAAATACAGCAAAACCTTATAGATACAAGAGACAAAAAAAAAGAAGAGGTGCAGCAACTGTTGAAAGTCTACCGCTCTTCTATTGTGGGAAATTTTTGGTTTTTTTTTATATAATTGAAAAAATGGTACTAGGTGTAAAAGAATAATTAAAAATATACGAAGGGTCATTTTTGTTTAGCTCTGAAGTACTGTGGTAAAGTCATACATTACTCTCTGTCAGTGGTCGTCAGGTGGCACATAAGAAGATCTGTGATGGTACGAAGACAATTCGGAAATGTCTATTAAATTAAAATTATCAATATGTTAAGGTGGCTTCACAAACATATCGCCGGCAGGCCGTGGCCTGAAGATTACTCGCCTTGAGGCCAAGTATAATTTAATCACACACTCACCGACCGTCAACTGGATGGGGCCGCTAGGCCAGGAAAACTGGCAATAAATCTTTATGTCAGTGGATATTTATCGTCAGTCCGGGCCTGAAGGTCTGGACTTCTATTTAGTCTGGAAATTCCGTTGAGGCTAGAAAAATTTTAGCATTTTTTAAATGAACAACCTGGCCACGCTAAACTGTCGTCTTCGCCTGTGTATTGCCAACCTGGGCTAAAAGCCATGGCCTGCCGGCGGCCTGTATATAAATGAGGCCTTAAGCTTTCAAAGGTAGCTAGTCAGTCGACTGAGTAAT
The DNA here is from genome assembly GCA_949987705.1 of Thereva unica. Classification (NCBI taxonomy): domain Eukaryota; kingdom Metazoa; phylum Arthropoda; class Insecta; order Diptera; family Therevidae; genus Thereva; species Thereva unica. The sequence goes on along the minus strand of OX465283.1, from coordinate 156,570,998 downwards.
GTTTCCCCTTCATCGCGACGAGCCTACCAGCCTGATCTAAAAGCCACGGCCTGTAAGTGAATGGGGACCTTAAAGTGTGGCCTTCATCGAGCCCCTACCTACCAATCTGGTCTGAAAGGCCACGGCCTGCCGGGGGCCTGTATGCGAATATTGGCCTTAAGCTGTCAAAGTTGACCCCCAATACTAATATTACTTGGTCAGTAGACTGAGTAATGTTTCCTTTTTATCGGGCCATACCTGCCAATTTGGCAAGAAAGCCACGGCCTGCCGTCGGCCTGTAAGTGAATGGAGACCTCAAAGTGTGGTCTTCATCGGGCACTACCTGTCGACCTGGCATGAAAGGCCATGTACTGCCGGCGGCCTGTATGTGAATGGGGTTCTTTAGCTTTCAAAGTTGATCCCCCAGATAGTCATTAAAGTTTAATTAATTTTTGTTGCAGTAGTATCTGTTTTGTGCCACGTGAGTGCATTTGGGTTGCCGACCGCTGTTTTATGAGATTGCCATGACACATATATTTTACCGTCTTATGATGAGTCCCACATGGCACAGAGTTTTGGTGGTACAAACATGTCGTCGAGGACTTTTCATTCGTGTTCTTAAAAGACGTTACAGTTCTTCTACGACTCGAGCCTCTTAATGTGTCTTCTTCTAGCTGTCTCTAGGTTGCTTGTTCTCTTCAGTTTGTTATATGAAGTTTTCGTACACATATATCAGTATATCTATTCACATACTTCTTGTTCGTCCTACGCTTGTTTTGCTTATTGTCTTTATCTTGTTCTTTAAAAGCGCTACAGTTCGTGTAGGACTCGGGTTTCTTTAAGTCTCTTCCCCCAGCAGTCGTTTGTTCGTTAAAATCGAACCGTCATCACATCCTCGCTGGTGCCTTCAGGATAACCAACCGACGACGTAAAATCGTTCTACAAGAACATTTATTTAGAAAAGTACGCCCTAGTTCGTCCGACAATTCTCGGACAGCAGCACAACTGACACGACAGACTGATAAAACAAATGGTGATTACTTAGTTTAGATTGTAAAAAGTGACATTAACCCATTGCGCTCGAGAGTTGCTTCTCAGGCTCCACTGGATGTTGACTGAGAGGCACGTATAAAACGCAAAGGGTTAATAACAACCATAGAGAGGTATTATACTTTAAGTCGAATCAACATTTTAGATTAGATTATGATTGATTGAATCAACATTTTCAACCTACCACAACATTTTATTATTTGACCCTGTGCAGTGTCGTTCACAGGTCACATCAAATCTTTAGAATTAACATAGCCTAGAATCGAACATCACTCTTGATGTTAAGAATATGTTTATATCTACTGTTCACTGTCGCTTCAATGTCTCAGACATATCGTCTTTTGTACAGAATCGATACCTTGGGTCATTGTCATTCTAACTAGTTAAGGTAAGATACTTAACAGAACAATGACCACAGTTTAAGTTCCAGTTATGATCAGCTTGAATCTTTTTCAATAACCGGAACGTTTTTACCTTGATGTTTTCGAGTTCAATGAGTCTTTTCGTTTGAAATGAGTTTCTTTTTAGGTTTATCCAATATTTTTATGTTTACTAGTTATTTTTTTTAATAATTGTGAAGAGACCTTACTAGTTCTAGTATATTCTAGAAAATTCTTTTGGTCCAATATAATAAATACTTAGACCAGTATTCATGTCATTTTAACAGGGTTACTTCTAATACCTTGATGACAAGAATACAATTCTTAACAGTTTTTGATTTGATCTTAAAGTATCTAAGCGTATTTAGGAGTTCGTTTTTTGGGGGATAATGATGGTATTAGAGCTGTACGACGTGAGCGTACATATGAATATTAGAGCTCGTGACAATTGGAAAATCATTAATGAATATACTAAATAGATGCGGGTCAAGTATCGACCCTTGGGGAACACCATCTAATAACTTAGAAGGAGAAGAAATAGAGGTTAGCAGTTTAACCTGCTACGAGCGATTGGATAGGAAACTGTGCAAAAGCTTGAGGGCGGATGACAAAAAGCGAGGGCGAGCGAACTTTACTAGAAGTAAGGAGTGGTTAACTTTATCAAAAGCTTTTGAAAAATCTAATAGAGCGAGCAGACAAACGTCATGACTATTAAGAGAGTGCCTTATATCAGTGGTAATTTTTAGACGTGCCGTAACACAGCTATGGGATTTACGAAAACCTGATTGGTAAGCATAAATCACCTGATTTCGCTCACAAAACTCAATGATTTGCAGTGCAATTAGCTTTTCTAGCACTTTTGCTATAAATGGGAGGATGCTGTTTCGACCACCGTTGAAAGTCCTGGCCTCCTAGATTTTGGCTGTGACTAAATTTCGAAGACGTTTTTAACAGTTTCTAACACTTGAGCTTTTTGTAGAAAAGAATCTTTGCTAAAGATATTCCCTCTCAGCGATTAAGGATCTCAACTCCGAACTAAACCGAGGTTTGGACTTATCAGAAATAGTTTTTCAGCAGATAGGGACAAACTCATCGTGTAGTTCTAAGATCAGTTCCCTAAGGCGTGCAGTTTTAGATGTTGAACCCGAGTTCAATTACATATAGATGCGAGTCGAGTTGAGATAGGGTCGAAAAAACTCGATTCAGCTCTGCTGCCGGTCCATATAGACGCGACCCAGTAGTTGTGAATTTGGTTGACAACATCTGTATTGTGTTATTGCCTTTAGTGGATTTTTGTTGTGCTTTTTATTAGTTTTATTTTCTTTATTTAAAATGAGTATGAGAAATGTAAAACAACACCCAGCCCGCTTCGATCTTGTTGCACATATACTTGGTTTATGACTAGGTTCAACCCAGGTTTAACACAGGTTCAACCCAGGTTAGACGCAAGTTCAACTCAGACTCAACGCAGGTTCAACCCAATAATAAACGATGGTCGAGTTGAAAGTGGGTCCACCCAACGGACGAGTTGAAATTTCGTCTTATATACGCGGGTTGAGTTGTAATTGGGTTGAACTGACATTTGTTTTGTGTGTTTAAGAATCCGTGAAGTTTGCCTTCGGCGTTATATATAAATATATATAAAATTCTTTCGATCTGATTTCATGATTTCCATGCTTTCAAAAAAAATTTTACGTTTCCTTAAATGAGAATTTCACACAAAAATTTGGGGTTAGGTTTTGATGTCAGTTCAACTCTATTTCAACCCAAAGTGAACTCAACTCGACATTATATTCGGTGGTAGAAAATTCAACTCAATCTTGACTCAACCTTTCAACCTAGTCATAAACGGGGTACTATAAGCTAGTCGAAAGATCAGCTCAATATCAACTCAACTATTGAGCTCGCCATAGATAGTAATAGTCGACTTTAAAACCCCGACTTTGACATAACCGGATGGCTCCAATCTACATTATGTCGTGAAGTTGAAATCAACTCCTTTTCGTGTAACAGCGCGTTTGATGATAACGTATGAGATGTCTATCACAGGAGCTCTCGATGGTGCAAATTACACTATCCATCACTTGTTACTCTTATCAAAACGGTTTGTGTATGATGCGGGTATTACACTAAGCATTCAATTTTCTGCCTCTTTTTCGTGTAACGATTATGATGGGTTTGTAGTTGTACAATAAACGCGAATGAGAAGGGGAATTTCTCATAGTTTTCGCAGACCATGAATACCATGATATATTTGTGTTAGTGTAAGGGATTGGTGAGTCTGGCAAATTTTCTGAGGCAAAAGTGAGGAGGCATATGAGTCATGACATACTTTCCTGCGAGTCCTTGCCTAAAAACCCGGTTTGTGTATGGGGGTAATAAAGGATATTGTAACTTGCATCTACATATATGTCAGCATATGAATAAAGAGTAACGGCCTTTGCCATACAGGTTATTTGTGTGAAAAGTGTACGTATGCCTCCCCCATTACCATTGACGACATATGTAGATCTGCCTTGCTTCCCCTAAAGTCTATACGTCATAGAATAAGAAAACCAATCGAATATATTGTGATTATCCTTGCATGTTTTCTCTCTCGTATGACGCCATTACTTAAACTTATTTTAGTATAAAAAAAAAAAATAGCTGCGCACGCATTCATCATATGTACACCTTTTAGTAAAATTTCTCATGCGCACATTTAAGTAGTTTGTAGTAAAAACCAAATAAATTACCAAAAGTTTTGCTATCAATATATATTGTCACTGTATATATGTAAAAGGTTAGGTTAGGTATATGTATGTAACAGGCTTCGGATTTGTTTCTAGATTGAAGGAAGCAGGCGAGGGTTAAATCGATGCACTAAATATTTATAAAGACTGTAAAAAATTTCACCACAAATAGCCTTGGTAGGTAGTTGTTTTTGATTAAAATAATTTCCAAGTGGTGAAAGCTGTGATGGTGAGAATGAATCAGAGTTATTTTTGTGATAAGTATTAAATGTTTATTTACTTGTAGTTCTGCTTCTTCATTCTATTATTGAGCGACATTAGTAATGTAGTTGTTAAACGAAGGAGAACCAGCAGCACCCTTGCTGTCCTAACATTGTTTTGTGGTTTCTAAATTTATTTTGTATTGTTATGTTTTTTTCCTAAATCATTTTGATAATCTGGTTTTGTGATAGAATTATAGATACTAATAATATATGGACAAGGCCTTGACCATCAACAGATAGAATGACTTGGGTATTTTTCTGGTAGGCCTTGTAGTAGTGAAATTGAATTTTTTCCCTTAATTAATTTTTGTTCTTTAGATATTAAAAATAAATTCAATTAAATTTTTCCTTTCAACTAAACTAGTCCAAATTTATTAAAAAAATAGAATGAATCTTAAAAAATCTTAGATATTCTTACCACAAAAAATTAATTCCGCTGAATATGCGCATTTTCCCTTTCGTAATTATGACGCTTCTAACAATGAAGGGTTTCTTTTTTGCGCAAACTCGTTGCGATCATTTTATTTATTGTAAGCAAAAGTTTGTAAGCAGCACTTTCGAAAACATAGAGGAATAGAGAGAATATTATGTATATATAGAGAAAGAGAGAGTGGAACTATGTCGTATTCGTCATGGTTTGTATTTTTTTTATGCGGTTGAAAGAATTAAGATTGACTCTGACTTTATGCTTTGTGACTTTTTCTTCAACAATGTTGTAACAATTGTAAAATTTGGGGCAAGCGCACACTTTTACAACAATAATGTTTCGGCGCGGTTTCCTAATCAAAAGAAATATTGAATTTATTTTTTGGTTTATTTTTGGAGTTTATTTTATTTGGTGTAGTTTAGAGAGAATTTAGATAACAAGATATGCATGAGTTGTGGGTTAAGAGTTAGCTAATTTCATTTGTTTGATCAATTTCATTAAATTATCGTGAAGTAAAGATGATTAACTCGTTCATTGAAAAAACGTCCGCCATAGTCCCTGATTTTTTTCGGGATATTAGACTTTGAGCATATACACTGACTCAAAAATGTGTTGCAATGTTTTGGAAATTAAACTGTTTGTCCTAAACTTATCACACAAAGATCGGAAGATGTATGACTGGGATAATGTAGTTTTTACTTAAAACTGCATTATCCCAGTTATACATTTTCTGATCTTTATGTGATAAGTTTAGGACAAGCAGTTTAATTTCCAAAACATTGCAACACATTTTTGAGTGAGTGTAAATACGATGATCTAATCTCCGGAACTGCCCAACCGATTTCAATGAAATTTCGTGAATGTTTTTGGTGAGCTCCTGCTTGAAAGATGGGATAGTCTTAGACCCCATAAGTGGGCGCTGTTGTCGAAATGTAAAAAAAGTACAGGCAGTCATTGCTCACCAGCCTTGCCAACTTAGTGGTTTTACCACTAGAACTGGTGGTTTAGACTTGCCTTTAGCGTCTAGGGGCTAGTGGGTTTTTTTTGGGAGTTTAAAGACTTATCAGGAGTAACTTGATCGGCCAATTTTGTTATTTCATTCTAATTTTGCCACATTCGAACACCGATGTTGAGAGGGTGAAAGTCTAAGCTCAGGTGTCACCCTTTATATCAAAGAAGTTAATGCTATGGCGCAATGCCTAGTAGGAACCTTAGTTCGATGAGTTCACAGGCAACTTCCGGCTTCACCTACCTCAGTTCAATAATGTTCAGTTCAATCCGTATAAGTGGCTTCACCAGTTGAAGTCCAGTTTTTGAATGGTTATTGATTTTTCGCCACAAGTAAGAATTGGAAAAGCTCACTGGAATGGCATTCCATTATTCCAGCTGATTACTCTCTTTTGAGCGAGTTTTTACATTGAACTTCAGTTCGAGTCCAGTTGGGCGAACTGAGATCTGTTTTATCCTCAGTTATCATATGTGGAAATTGTATGCGAACTGAGGTTATTTTAAAGTTCAGTTCACTACTTTGCTTGAACTTGCGCAGTTCGGCCAGGATACAATAATAATTGATCAGAACAATACCGCTGACTCTATTATTAAAATATTGGTATTTTTTGTTTGTATTAGTGTGGAAACCATGTCCAGCCTCATTAGCTGAATAAGATTTTTCGCTCTGTTCCAAAGGGGGACATCATTTTGTGGTGGGGGACTTAAACGCACAGATCGACTCTAGCAAAACCGGCCTTGAAGACCCAATTGGAAATCAAGGAATAGGCCAAGGGTTTCTCGAACTTTGAAGAAAAATGACTTCTCTGTTCCTCTGTTCAAATACGACAGTTTTGTTTATAGACTCCGCCAGAGAGTGTAAAATGAGCTTCGCCCGTCATCAAAATTTCGACTTGGCATCGATCATTCTTTCGACGGCATTTCCATATTGCAGGCGACACGGCTGGGTCCCTTGGCAACAATCTTTGAGTACGTTGCACTTTTTATGGCAAGAGATGAAAACCTTGCTTCATAATCTTCCTTAGAGTCGTTCCACTCACGTTTAACTCCTGAGATCGGCAGTGGTACGACACATTGGATTATCGGCAACAGTCTTTTTTTACCGCTTCAACAACTTCATTGGCGAGTCACGGATGCGAATGGTCCAATGGGTCGCTGGCGAGTGGCTACAGACCTGTACTCAAAGAAACTCTTTACCAAACCACGATTTGTGTTGTCTGAAGGCGCCGAATTTCTCCCATAATTTTTACGATAAGCCGCACAATTTTCACAATTGAACGATTGTTTCAATATAAAGTTCTACAACTATAGTGCGTTTTTTCGATGTGAATAGGCTCATAGCTAAAATGGTATTGAATGACGTTTCAGAATCTTGCACATTTGTAAAAATCGGCTAAAAAATGTCAGAGTTATTTAATGTTGAAATACCGATCGTCTAGATGGCGGATGAGATGTATAATAAAAAAAAGACAATAAAATTTAAATAGGATTTAAAAATTGGTCGAAAAATTCAAAAAGATCAAATCATCCGCCCCCTCCTCCTTTCTTTCAGCTATAATCCCCTCGGGGTTATGCCCTCCAATTTTGGAAACCGCTTCCGTCGAGAGTGCTGAAACTTTCGTGCAACAGCGAAAAAAGTATACAAATTTCTGTGCGACAGAAGAGCTTCAAAGTGCACTTTTGCGTTGACTTTAGGATATAACCTAGACTTAACAGCCATTCCTAAGATCTGTGGTTCGATTCCCACCCAGTTACTACATAATTTTTCACTATTTCCGGTTTCTTGCCATTTTCATCACAATATGGTCTCCCTCCTTATAGAAAATGTTCTCGTTTTTCTCTTCCTTCATCACCTATAAAAAGGTGAGATAACCAATTCCCGTTCTTAGTATCGAAACCTGTGCACCGGTAGTATTGAATATCCACATAACCGCATAAAGGCGTTGGCACTTGCTTCATTCAATTCTTTCCTGTTTTTTCTTTTTATTCTTCACAATTCTAGTGACTAGAGTCTGATGAAAGGTATTCTCCTCCTCGATGATAAAAACGGTCAAGTACAAAAGCCATTCTATTTCTGAGGTCTTCTAGCCTTCCATCTAGACTTTGGGTTGTTGGGTTGTTAGTAAAAAAAACCAGACAGATTTATTCATGTTATTTGTTTGAAACGATGACCAATGTTTTTTATATTGTGTGAAACTATAACAAAAGATCTAGGTGTGTTAAATCGGAAGATTTTGACGTATTTTTTCTTTATTAAAATTTCTACTTTAAAAATATTTTTATTAGAATGTTGGAAACTTGTAGTTATTGTCTGATTGTAGCTCAATACATTTTCACTGGTGATTTATACATACTTGAATAAGACTAATGTGAATTTGGCATGTGTTCTGTTGGTAGGATAAGTGTATGGTAGAATAACAGAAGCAGAAAACCTTTTTGGGCTGTTTGGCGAAAAATTGAAAACAAACTGTTTTTGAACTTTAGAATTGTCTATTCAAGAGCTCTACTGCGTTTTTTTTAGTCTGTAGGCTTTTTTTGTTGTGAATATGTTGTTTACTTAAAAATGTGACGATAGAGAACACGCGAACTTTTATCTGATGCTGATTTGGATGAATATCAGGTGACACGTGAGTTACCAGAAAATATATCATCATCATCATCTGTAGCACTACAGCCTATTATTGGCGTTGGATTAGCATTTTTCTCCATGACATTCGGTTCCTGGCTAGGGTCGTCAAATTACGTACGCCTAACTTTACTGAATTTTCCTCAACGGAGTCCTTTGCTTCGTTGATGAGTAATCTCATTCTTTTTGCAGTTGTTTCCAGTTCGATGTATGCCCTTGCAAAAGATCTATCTATTAGAGCGACGTCATCAGCATAAGCCATTGTTTGTGTTGACTTGTTAAAGATGAATCCCGTCGTTTCTATCCGAGCTTTTCTTACCACCACCTCCAACACTATGTTAACTCCATTGTACTACCGGCCCCACCTCCACCTGGTTGTAGCTTTTGTTACTTTGATTAGGTGTTTTGGAAATCGGAAGCACCTACTCCATAGCTTTAAATAACTCCTCTCGCTTGACGCTATCATATGCTTGCTTGAGGCCCTGTACTTACTACCAGATGGCAAAAAACCAGTTGGCAAACCACGGTCAAGTTGGGAGGACAATATTAAGGACGATGCAGCAAAACTGCTCAAAGCAAGAAACTGGAGATATGCTGCGGAGCAGAGAGACGTCTGGAGGAAGAAGCTGATGGAGGCCAAGGCTCGAATTGGGCTGTAGATCCATCGAAGAAGAAGTAGAAGATTATTTACAGGGTGGAGGCTTGATTTTGCTATGTCCCAACGTGACCCCAAATACAGCACAATCAGTGAGCCTTCGTCCCAAGACCGCTCGTATTCGCCTTCAGATCACAGCCTGCTCTAAGAGTACGTAAACATGATGAGTTGAACTCAGGTTGAACTCGAGTCCAGCTCGAGTTGATTTAGGGTCGATTGAATTCAACCCAGCTCTGCTACCTGGGTTGAGTTGAAATTATGCATATAGACGAGAGCTCAGTAGTTGAATTTAGTTGACAACAAAATCACAACAAAATTTTGTTTGTGATTTTTTGTAATGTATAGTATTTTTTATTTTTCAACTCAACCTCAACTCAACTAATCAATTATGATGTATACCTAGTATAAGTGTCCCTGCAATTCTGAGTGTACAGGTGAGGGATCTTCAAGCTGCCGCTGCCATGGAAAAGACTGGATATAGAAAGGACATACTCAATAAAATCCGCAATCCCAAGGTTTAACCAGTCGTGCTGAAAGAACGAAGGACTCTGGATACCAGGCCGCTTCCATTTAACTTAGACTTCCAATGGTATTACGGAGCTTCGTACGGAGGATGGGTTTTACAGCAAACTAAGTTATTTTCCGATCCGATTGGGTAGATCTATCAAAACTGTCATATCTAAGCAGAATACGTATAGTCCATTGTAACTGTCGATTATGGGGAGATTATGGAAACAGCGGAACATTTGCTGTGCGATTATGAGGCTGTAGCGTTTAGGAGATTGAGTCTCCTCCATCGCGGCTTCCCTCTTCCCAAGGAAGAGTAATTCCAGGCTATATCAAAAGCATTAACCATGAAGGTTTTCAAAGACGGAGTTGGCATAATAGATCTAATAGGACGCAGTGCCCTCAAAGACGAGCCCTCCAAGAAAGAAGCGATCAAAGGTCAATGGCGAAATGCACAATAACGGTGTGGCGTTTAAGCTTGAAATTCATCAGACCATCAGGAGCAATCATGATGGGGCCTCGGTGGTCTAGAGGTAAGGCGCCTGACTACTATCCCAGAGGTCCCGGGTTCGAATCCCGGCCAGCCCAACGGTCCTCGCCTTTTCCACTTTCCCACCCACATAACTTCCCTTCTTTCTTCTCCCCTCTTTACATTCCTGATTCCTCTTGTCATAGTCTTCGCTAGTCCTTCACCGCTCCACCAAGCGCATGTCATCGGTTGGCTGATGAGATTCAACTCGTTTCAGGAGGCATAACACTCCAGCGAGTTGTTTCTCAAATGCCCCGATGCCAGAGTCGCGAAATGGTTGGAAGTAGGTGGAATAAAAATATCGCGGCTAGGTTGTGGCAGCTCCTTCCTACTTCTCTGTCTCTCTCTTTCTACTCTCTATCTTCCGGCTAGAGCTGCTGTTCGACATTCTATACGAAAAAAATAGATTGTCGAACAGTACAAAGGGGCTTTCCCTAAGCCTCTAGTCTGCCACATAAAAAAAAAATCACAGTATAAGGTTTGGTTTTGTGTCAAAACTTTCTGTTTGGTTGCTACCTAAATTAAGCAAGAACAACTGAATGAATTAAATTTCGATTTGTTCGTTAAATCTTGCTCATTACAAAAAGGAGCCAAGTCTAGAGATGACAATTGGATAGTGTATACAAATTTGATCAAAAAAGGAGTCTTTGTTTATTTACACTGTGTAAACTTACCGCCTTGTCAAAATCTGATATGCTGCAGAATAAGACGAAAAAATGAAAATGAAATGAAAATGGTCTTACAACTGGCGAATACCGCCCATTTGGCTTTTAAAGGGGCATATGTTGGCCGCAGAATTTTTAACCATTTTTAATGGGAGCACATCATCATCAGGAGCTCCAAGCCTATTGTTGGCCTTGGCTTCCTCCAGCATTCGCCTCCATGATTCTCGATCCCTGGCCCAACTTTTGCAGTTTCTTTTATCCAACTGTCTGAAGTCACCCTAGACGTCATCTATGTATCTTTTCTTAGTCCGACCTAGTCTCCCTTTTTCCTGGCGGTACTTTCCCCAGCACTATCTTTGTCGGGTTGTCCACCTCGTTGGACATGACCAATCGATCGTAGTCTTTTTATTTTGATCACTTTTACAATGTTTGGAATCTTACTGATTACATACAACTTTGAGTTGTATCTTTTTCTCCAAACGCCATCAAGCTGTATTCCTTTGTAGATCGAACGAAGGATTCTCTTACCAATGCTTCGTCTGCGTTTTTGAATGTCCACATTTCCGAACCATATAGTAGGACAGGCCTTATTAATGTTGTTTAAAGTGACAATTTTGTCAATCACGGTCGGTATTCGCCCGTTGTAAGGCCATATTTTATTTTTACTCGGGCAGTGATGTGAAGATCAAGATGGTATATCCTCTAACATGACGCATTCCAGCTGTCACTACTTTCTTACTACAAGTGCTCACACTGTTAACTCTGAATGGATTCTCGGGAATCCCCAGCTGAAAGGAGGAGAACGAATGCAGTGGTAGCTTACCAAGCCAAGATGTAACGTTATCGTGTTGAGGGCTGTATAGCAGTGAGTGGCTCTTGTGCTGTAGCTTAAGGATCTTCCATGGGGACAGGATGTACCTAGTTATTCAATGCCTTATAGAAAAGGAGTAAGTCTTACATCACCGACAACACTAGATTACTGAGTTGGATTGGCAAACTTTACTTCAGACACCATAATCTATTATTATTTCACTTCATAAAAAATGACAGAACTTTCCCTCGGTAGCCCATATAAGGTATAACACGTGATGTTCCAATAATGCATAATGATTATATAACAACAATAGCACAAATTTATTATCAATTCATTCACGTTAGCTTTGTTATACATATATGACATTAATTTTATTTATTTAGCACACACAAAACAAATTTTATATTATTTTGTTCCAAAGTCCATCACAATATCAAATAAATTGAACTTAACTAGAAATCTTACATTGGAATATCTTACAGAACATGTCCTTGTAAGTAAATCCATGCTAGAAGTTTCTAATTGGAAGTAAAAGTTTCCGTGACTTTACACTTCTATTTATTTATCTTCACTTCTATATTATAAATTCTGTAAAAAAAATACATAGAAACTGATATTGCAATTGAATTGAATTGCATTAATCAATTCTGAACTTTCTTACACCATTTCATAATAGTATAAAATTTTGGAATAATTATATAGAATTGACTTTCGGGTGTACACGAATTCAGAATGAATAAATATTCACACGTTTATCGTCTTATACATATTTAATTGATAAAAAGATTATATAAATAATGAATTTTGTCCAAATGGTTCGGTTCGTTGTGAAATTAATACTATCACAGTACTTGGCTACTTTTTCCAAAATCCATCGTCATTCAAGACTGACTTCTTTTTATATATTGTATAAATTTTATAAAGTTATGCGATTTTTGTTTTTGTTTTTTTTTTTTTTTTGTTTTGGTGATAATATTAAGCAATGGACACTGTAATTGTTTAAATAATTTTGTACCTTTCAAATTGACTTTTGTTTTAAATTAAAAATGAAAAAAATTGTAATTTCGTAATGTTTCATTGCACGGATAGACCATTTGTAATTTTATTCCAATTAAATTCATAAAATTTGGTTAAGTTTCTCTTTTTGGAGACTGAACTAAATTGAGATTTTGTTTTTTTGAGTGTTGTTAGTGAACATTGTTTCTTTAAGCGCACAAAACAGGATTTTATTATTGCACAAGAAAATATGTGGAAAATATTGAAAGTGACTTCATTTTTGTGTCGCATATTCCGTTGCTTGGTTAGAATATCACCAAAAGGCAGAATAACTTTGGCAATAATTGAAAATTATTTCTTTAATGATTTTATACCAAAAATTAAAAAAAAAAGTGTCCAAAAATGCTATGCCCGGCTTCACCAACCCCAGTTCAATGATGTTCAGTTCAATCCACAAAAGTGGTCACCGGATAAAGTTCAGTTCATGTTCAGTTCATGCTTGAATTATTGTTACTTTTTCGCCATAAGTTGCAAAAACTCACTGGAATCGTATTCCATTATTCGAGTTGATTACTCTCTTTTGAGCGAACTTTTAAGTTTGCAGATCTACGGCAGTGATGCATTTCCGAAAGCGTGTATATTCAAATGCCACCTGTCATATTGTTGCGTGCACTGAATGTATTAGATTTTAGAGTTAAACTCGATCTACACGATACGGTGAACGTTTCATTCGACTTCCAACAATTGAGTCAGCACCGACAACAGTCGGAGCGTGCCTAAATACGAGCATTGGATGCTCGTAGTTCGAGTATCAGCCACAAGAAGCGTCCTAGCAGGAAGCTAATAGCATCGTATATAGCCGACTTTATAATATAAAATTATGTGTTAGGTGAAACTTGTCGCTGTTGTGAATCCGTCGAACGTAATTCATGCAACGCAAAATTCGTTTTCCAGCTGAAACCTGAACCAAAATAAACAAACTGATCGAATTTAAGCATTATTAAATCTACTTGCTAAAAACAACAACCAAATTACTGAAAGCTCATTTTAACTGTTTTTGCTTGAGTTGAAGAAATCGACATTGCAGTCGAATTACGCCAGGTTGGTTTGTCTGGTCTGACTGGTTAGTCCGATCTGTCTCACCTGTCTTGTCTGTAGGTGGCACATCCAAGAATTGAAAGCTGGATCAAATTCCAGCAAAGCTCACACTAGAGCTCACAACGGTACTCAGTAATTGGACGTCTGTAGGTGAATAGCATGGTACAATAATACAAGGTAGGCTCATAAGGAAAAGCTCTGGCTTCGTGATGTCACTCAGATCTCAGTTCATAAGGGAAAAAAGCTTTCCCCTGACGTCACTCAGATCTTTTCTCTAACAAATTGCGTTTAAGCTTTTCAAGATGAAAACAGAGCTTTTCCTTATGAGCCTACCTTGTTTTATTGTGCCATGGGTGAATAGCAGCGTTGCGTGTTTTTCAACGTACCAATTCGACCATTTAGTTCAGTGCCATATAAACTATGTTCATACCTTGTCTTCTCCTTCTTCGTTGATCCGTTAGCTGGCGATCCGAGCGGGACGTCGCCGCAACGGATACGCTGCTGTCGGTTCCGCTAGCTGCCGATTCTTGCCTAGTTTCTTCGGTTTCCCGATTCTGGTCAATTCGGCAGGTCGACCACCCTCCTCCTTTCACACCTTGCACTTGGGACCAGACGAGTCGCCAATCCAAACTGCAGGCTTGAAGATTGAAAGCGTCACAATGAAAGTTTCCAAAATTTGTACTTTAGGATTTATATATGTAGCTAAATCTCATAAACGGCACAGATCGACTAAAATAGGTTGATATACTCGAGGCTCGATCGTGAACGGTCCAAAATTTTTGGATTCGAGCCAAGTCGATTCAAGCCATTTGTATGGCTCGTATATGGTGGCCTTTAGGAGTCATTACGTTAACGCCAGTCATATGGGCAAGCTGATAATTTAGAGTTGGTCCCACAGAACATTAGGAGTTCATCAGACCTTCACTTAAATGGATCTTCCTTCCTCTTTTTTATTCCAATAACCCTATGATCCAACTCGATCCTTGACCTTCTTTATTATTCTTCTGCAATCGCCTTGATCTCTAATTAAAACTCTTCAATTCGTAGTGTTTCCATATACACCGTTTTTTTTTTGGTCTGTCTGTATGCCTATTTTTTTCAATAGGCCAGTGAATATCGTTTCCTGCTCTTTGCTTTGGTATGTGCTCGACCTTTTTTCAGAATGTCCTCTACCCTTGTGTAAGCACAGTAGAATCCTGAAGGGCCTCGAATAGGCTCTGGGAAGTGTCATATAGCTTTTTTTTTTTTTATGTGAAAGAGACTAGAGTCTCAGGAAACGCCCTTTATACTGAGTCGACAATCTATTTTCTTCATATAGAGTGCAATGTCGAACAGCAGCTCTAGTCGGGGAAGGAAGGAGCTATTACAACCTACCAGAGATAGTTTTCAGTCCACCTACTCCCAACCATTACTGTCGCGACTTTGACATCGGGGCATCGAGAAACAACTCGCTGGAGTGTTATGCCTCCTGAAACGAGTTGAATCCCATCAACCAACCGATTACATGCGCTTTGGTGGAGCGGGGAAGGGCTAAGGAAGGCTATGACAGCTTCCTATACATTTACAAATTCTTTTCAATTAACACAGATATCGTTAGCATCCAGCGGAAAAATTGGGATCGCTGCTAAGGAGAGTTAATTTTGAGCGCTGCCAAATATGCTTCCAAGGAAGCATTACACAGCTACACAAAAGCCGCTTTGCAATACGATATTTATATTGAGGTAGGTTAGTTCTATATACTGAACTTCGAAAAATACCAAAATATAAGAGATTCTAAAATACATAAACGCAAAAAGCTTTTTAAATAAAGGAGGTTTACGGAGGTAGAAAATCGTGCTTTAATAGAGACACGTGCCTTAAGAGAAAAAGCTTTTTGCGTCTGAAATATGCGTCCACGTGTATTTTGGCCATATCAAACTAGCTTGGCGGGTCTGAAGTCCTGTTTTTAATGGAGTCGTATGCTCGTTGTTATGCTAATCGTCAATATTATAATGCCATTGAGGAGCCGTTCAAAGCTACACACTTAGAACATACAGCTGGCTCTGCTATGTATAATCCTGCCATTGTTATCTTTGCAAAGGGCTGTTCTTGGCTTTAATTCGCTACCCGATCTTGCTGGTTTCCTGCAAGATTTTATTGCTTTTGGAATTTGTGTCTTTTACTTTGTTCATAGTTTTTATTTATTACTATTTTCAATTTCATTATTAATTAAACTAAATTTCTAATTCAAAGGCATATTTTAGGTTTAAGTTTTGTGGTCGAAAGTATGATTTCACTAAAAAAAATTGTCATCGTCACTTCATGACCTTGAAATAAATTGACGATTAAACAGTATTATTCAACAACTTTGTAAAAAGAAATCAAAACGTTGATAGTCTATGCATTTATGCTAATTTATTTGATCCTTTCAAACTTTTGTTGTTATTTTTGTTTTATTTTTGTTCCTTAGAAACTCCTGCTGTTTACTACATGTGTATGTATATTTAACTGAACCAAATTTGAAATTAAAATATTTTTTTTTAAGAGGTAAAAGTTTTGAATTACATTAACATTAAATATTTTTTTTTTTGTAATTGAATAGACTTGATAGTGCTGTGGTGTAATACTATCCTTAGTATCAATTAATTTTTAATTAGTATAAAAATTAATTATTTTCTAAAGTTTACAGAATTTGTTTTGAATTTGTAAATGAACTTGAACTTTGGATCATGAAATGTTGAATATTCTAGGCTGAAATGGTTTTAGGGATCTTCTTAACTGTCTCCTTATTTTTATTTTTGGGATTGGAAAGACACGTGGTTTAAATAAATGGTTGGTTTTTTTGTTATTAAAATTTGTAGAAGTGTGGAAAAGGTCACACAAAATTTCAATTTTTAAAAAAGGAACTGGAATTTGTGGGAAACTTTCATCGAATTACAGACCAGTTGCCAAGCTGTCTGTCATACCAAAGCTTTTTGAGTCAATCATTTATTCTGCAGTCGTGCCCATCTGCAAGAAACTTATTTCAACAAACCAACATGGTTTTCTTCCAGCTCGTTCCACTACCACCAATCTCCTTGAATTCACTTCCCATGCTGTCGAAGGCTTCGTTTCTGGTTGCCAAACTGATTGTGTTTACACTGATTTTAGTAAGGCATTTGACAAGCTTTCCCACTACATTATACTTTTCAAACTAATAAAGTTAGGTTTCCCTGAAGCCCTTCTATTATGGTTCCAGTCCTACTTAGCTGACAGGAACTACCAAGTTCTTTTCCGTGGATCCAAATCCGCGACCATTGAGGCGTCATCCGGTGTCCCTCAAGGCAGTCATCTTGGCCCTATCCTCTTTATTCTTTCCATTGATGACATTGTTCCCCTGCTAAGACACTGCAGAATCCTGATTTATGCTGATGACATCAAATTGCATCGTCATGTAAAGAGGATTGCAAACTTTTGCAAGTTGACCTCTACACCTTTTACTCTTGGTGTGCTAACAACAACCTGGTTCTTAATGTTAGTAAATGCGAAGTCATGACTTTTTGTGGGCGACGTGATCCTATAATTTATAACTGCTCGTTTTTTAATAAGTTTGTCCCCCGTGTTAATTTTGTCAAAGATCTCGGGATTAGATTTGACACCAAGCTGGACTTTTCTACTCATATCAGCTATATTTCTTTTAAGAACAGCTTAGTCTTGGGTTTTATAAAAAGGTGGTCAAAAGAACTTAACAACCCGTTGATCACTCAACACCTTTACATTTCCCTTGTCAGATTGTCATTTGAATATACGTTCCAGAAGGAGTTTGGTCTCCTCACTCATCTTCGCATGTTGGAAAAATTGAATCGGCTCAACGTAGGTTCGTTCGACCTTCCTTGGGAAGACCCTTTAGTTCTTCCACCATACGAATACCGACTCAACTCTCACTTACTCAACTTAAACACTCCACAAGCGTCGTTAGGTGGCCCATGTTGTTTTCGTTCATCAGCTCCTTAATGGACGTGTCGACTCTTCTTCTTCTTCGATGTCTCTACAGCTCAATTCGAGCCTTGGCCTCCATCAGCTTCTTCCTCCAGAGGTTTCTCTGCTCCGCAGCTTTTCTCCAGTTTCTTGTGTTGAGCAGTTTTGCTGCATCGGCCTTAACATTATCTTCCCAACTTAACCGTGGCCAAATGGTCTTTTGCCATCTGGTACAGGGATTTTTTTGATATCCTTGAGTCATCCATTATTGGACATGGCCGGCCCAACGTAAACGTAGTAGTTTGGCATGGGGTCGAAAGTTTACATTCTTTGTATAAGTCGTACAATTCATAATTGTAGCGTATTCTCCATGAATTGTCTTCATTGATTGGGCCGTATATCCTTCGGAGAACCTTGCTCTTAAATATATCCAATTTGTCTGTGGATTTCTGGGAGATACTCCATGCTTCACATCCATACGTAGCTACTGTACGTATGATGGTTTTGTAGATTCTTATTTTGGGTTTTCTGTGGATGTCTCTGGATTTCATTACTTGCAGTAGTGAGAAGGACGATTCCGGAGACTCTACAATGACGAGATCTACGAGCGCTATCGCGACATAGATGTTGTGAAAAAAATAAAGCTCGGTAGGCACCGGTGGGCAGGGCATCTAGCTCGTATGAGTGAAAATAAGCCTGCTCGGAAAGTTATCTGCGGTAAGACCTATGGGGTGCGACAGCGAGGGAGGCCCAAGCTTCGCTGGAAGGATGGCGTGGACCAGGACGCTCAGAGTTTAGGGATGCCAAACTGGATGACATCGGCTCAGAATCGGGATCGGTGGAGAGAACAGTTGCGCGAGGCCAGGACCGAATCCCGGTTGTAGAGCCGTTAAAGAAGAAGAAGAAGTAGTGAGAAGTATGTTCTGTTCGCGGCGTTTTACTTCTTTGTACCGTTTCATCGTTGTCTTCGCTGACTGTGGACCCCAGGTAGTTAAATTGGTTTACCTGTTCAAAGTTATATTCCCCCTAGATGGTATTGTGGTTTCTTATTCTTCTTTCCACCCTTGACTGAATTAGAATCTTACTCTTCTCTGCGTTTATTTGCAGCCCTATAAATTTTGCTCCATCTTCGAATTTTGTGAATGTTTCTCTAAGATAACTGATCTTGCAAGGCAGTTTATATCGTCGGCATATTCTGCCAACTGTTTGGACTTGTTAAGCAGGGTTACGTTCGCATCAATGTTCACTTTGCGAATTACTCCTTCTAGGCAGAGATTAATTAGCATGGGTGCCAGCCCATCGCCCTGCTTTAAGCCTTGCTTGACTGGGAAGGACTTCGTCAATTCTCCTTGTATTCTGACTGCACATCTTGTATATTTTCCATTGTCATTTTTGTTAATTTTATTATCTTTAGGGGGATGTTTAGGTCCAGCATTGTGGCATACCTGTTGCATACATTTGCTTCCTGTCGATGCTGTCGTATGCTTGTTTAAAGTCGATGAAAAGTTGGGACGTGTTGGGTTTTCTAAGTCGCCGTGCGCCGTTTAGAGAGAGCAGATACAATTTAAGAGGACCACCGCTCTTACACATCAACTCCTCTAACACCTATTATGGCCGATTTGAGCCTGTAAATCGCATGTTCATTAATGTCAATAAAAATATTACTGTTTTTAGCGTGAGAACTATCAAAGATCTCCTTAAAAGGAGTCTCTTTAATCTTTCGTGACTGCTTGTGTGGTTCTATGTTTGCACGCCTCAGCCGAGCCCACGTGATAGTGGTAAATGTTTCTCAGCCCAGCTGAGAAGTGCGCCTTCTTCATAAGAAGGGAAACTCTATTATTATGAGTGCTATAAAATTGGTTAAACAACATAAATATTTAAAACGCACCATAAAAACTCATTTATTTGCACAATTTTGTAAGACTTACAAAATCTCAGCCTTACGTCATATATATGTTCCCATTTGAAGTTGCAAAAATTTAATATTTACTTTCAAACTATGTAATATAGTTTTGGCACAGGTAAAATAAACAAATCCTCAATAATAGTCACAAGAATCTCCTACAATACTACGGGAAAAAGGTATTATGTATGCATGGTTACACTCCTATTAACAAAAGGTAAAGTTGTTTTTTCTTACGGATTTGCAATTTTTTAAAAATTACACCAAAATGATGCCGGCATCATGAAAAGCTTACCTTTAATAAAAAGTAAAAAAATTACGTTTTTTAATTGATGTTTACCCAAGAAAATCTTGGCCGTTTTTTGTCGTCAAGTTATTTTTCTTCAAAAGAAGTACTTAAGTACACACACGACCAGACCTTGGTGACAGATAAGTAAACAAAATTAAAAAACCAAAAATTGTTTTGTAATATACAATTTTAAAAATGAAGTGTAAAAATAATTCAATTATCGTCAATTTTTATGTATCCCACATAATGTGTCAATAGAATTGGGGAAATAATTGAAAATTTATTGAAGAAAAAATATAGTATTAAACAATAATAAATATTGGTCGTTGGTGTATACCACTACGTTAGTTCTATACATATTTGATTTAAGACTAAATTAATTGACACAAGATTTTGTTGTTTATTATGAATGCATAATATTGAAATTGAGATATTAAAATAGGCAAATAACTTCTAAATGAAGACCCTCGGGGAAAAACCAACTTAGTCCAAAAAATAAAATTGGTGGGCATGTTTGTTTTTTTCCTCATTCCCATGAACTCAGTTGGTTCTTCCCCCAACCTTTTATTATTGCCCGTTCATTTTGTCAGGACTACGTTGGTTTTTACCCATAGTTAATACCTTGAATTGTAGTACACATTAGCAGCTAATATATGGATTCTCTGATTTTTGAAAAAGTGGACTAAGTTGGTTTTTCCCCGAGGGTATTCAAATGCATAAATACTGTGGTATGTTACCGTATTTGTTAATACATTAGAAAAGGTTCTATCAAACGCTGCAATTCTGCATCGATGATACAGTAGGCCAGCGGTCGACAGCCTATGGCACTCGTACCACGTAAGAAAGTCTCTGGTGGCACGAAGACAATTCGGAAGTGTGCATTAAATTAAGATATTATTAATATTTTTTTAGGGCTATTCATATACAGGCCGCCGGCAGGCTGTGGCCTGAAAGTTATTCCCCTTGAGGCCAAGCATAATCACACCCTCAAAGGACGCCAACTGGATTGGGCCTGCACTCCAGGAAAACTGGCAAAAGTCTTTATTTTTGTGGGAATTTACCGTCAGTTCGGGCCTGAAGATCTGAACTTCTATTCGTCTGGAAATTTCGTTGAGGCTATGAACATTCTAGCACCTGAGTTAACAACCTGATACGCTAAACTGACGTCTTTGCCTGTGTGTTTAGAAACTGCATAGTTCGGTTTCTACGACACAGCTCCTGGTATGCCTTTTGACTCCAAAAACACACCAATCTACATCAGTTGGGCAGGTTGTCACAACCGTCGCTGGTATTGTGTCATATCCATTTGACACTGTCAGAAGACGTATGATGATGCAATCTGGCCGTAAGAAGACCGATATTATCTGTAAGAGCACCATTCACTGCTGATCAACAATCGCGAACATAGAAGGTAGCTCCGCTTTCTTCAAGGGAGCTTTTTCCAACGTTCTCCGTGGCACAGGCGGTGCTTTCGTAATTGTATTGTATGATGAAATTAAGAAAATCATGAAGTCATCTGCAATCCACGGCCTGTCAGACGGATCCCTCAAATCCTTATCGCTCAGTCAGACTGAGTAATGCATCACCTTCATCGGGCCGTGTCCGCCAACTAAAGGTCACGGCCTGCCGGTAGCTTGTAATTGAATGGAGACATTAAAGTGTGGCCTTTATCGGGCTCTATCTGCCGACCTGGTCTGAAAGGCCACAGCCTGCCGGCGGCCTGTATGTGAATGGGGGCCTTTAGCTTCCAAATCTTGGGGATCAACCCCAAGGTACTTCTTAATGTTTAATTAATTTTTGGTGGCACGCTTAATGTGCAGTAGTCTTAATTATCTGCCGACCGCTGTACACCAGGATTCCATTAAATAGAAAAATAGTATAGTGAGCAAATTGGACAAGACAGTAGTTTCGTTACAGTAATCAATGGAAGCCGGTGAAGCAAAAAGCACATTTGGCGTTTTTGCTGACCTTTCATCCTTTTCCATCTAGTGGTTTTTAAACTGACATTGCACTTAACAACAATGGAATCATCGGCAGTACAAATAGACTTTCTTCTGAGCTCTAGTCTTTCACATAAAAATCAACCTGCCGAAATTACTGAAGGTAAGTTTCAATAGCAAACTAGTAATGTCAATTAGCACTTGAGAGTGCCTTAGTCTCTTGAAAATCCTACTTGCACCGGTCCCGATACGAAGCCGATGAAATCCAGTTTGGTATCCCTAGGCTTTGACCGTCCTGGTCTATACTTTGCTTCTTCTGAAATATTTGGTCTATTCCGCTTTCAAATTCTGCCGTAAAAAGAAACCTTCTTCACTCATACATATATAGATGTCCTGCCACCCTGGATAAAAGTCCATAAAACGTACTTCTTCATATCTGGAATCTCCGAAGAACATTCCTTTCGAACACAGTTGATTGCTAAACACCCAATTCTTAGATCAATATGTGAGTACTGGTTAGATCATCCGTTTATGCAGAACCAGTTTGGACATCATGATAAGTTGATTGTATCGGTATAGATGATGAATAAAAGAGATTCAGTCGACTAGAAGAGGACTCACACTCTGAGTTTGAAGGAATGACGTAACTACGGTTGGGCAGTCATGGCCCGTGTCTTGGGCGCCACTTGAACTTCTAACTTAGAGATGCAGACAGAAATTGAGAAAAAAAAAAACAAAAGTGGCGAGATATGTTAAAAAGAATTCTTCGCTGGATCAAATTTTTCGCAGTGCAGAACACGACTTTACGATGATATGGGGAATCACTTTCTTTCTTGCTATATATTAAAACTACTGGCGGTCAAGTAGGACGACATGGTGCAATGGTAAGATCTAGCAGAGAGCTCTCACAGCATTGATATCGTGAGAATAAAACTCGGTGGGGTCTTATCTTGCTGTTCGGAAGTTCTTTTAGGGTTTCTAGAATGCAAAAGCAAGTTACACCAAGTCTCCACGGAAAGAAAGATATAATGTAGACCTGGACGTCCAAAGATTACAATGCAAAGATTACAGTGCGAAATAGTTGCAGGAGGCCAGATCTCAGTAAAAATTCATGTATGTAATTAAGGACCTAAAACATTCAATTCATTATTAGGGTTCTTTTCGTATGGTTGCCATAACCGTTAATGTCTTTAATGAAATATGTTTACCACTACAAATTAAGTGTACTCTCGGCTATATATTGTGCATCAATGCCTAAGCATTAAATTAGACATATTCTTGTTCAAATTTAATATATAGAAAAAAGGACACGGGCACGGAATAATCAAATTTAAAAAAAAAACTATTTCCTGTACTCAAATTAGGATCAAAAGTCAAAAGTCAAGGCGCAATTCAATTCAAATAGTCGGGACACATTTTGCGTTAAGTTTTGAAATGGGAGAATTGTGTCTTGACTAAGTAAATATATTTAAAGGCGGCGCTAATTGTCCCCTTGGCGGCCATTATTATTTTCATAGATTTTGTCTGTGGTGGCCATAACTTTTTCTGAAAAAAAAAAAAAAAAAAACATCGTAGTCGAATGAAAGTGGTGAATTGGGTTGTAGTGAAATTTTTACGTTGTTGTTTTTTTATTATTATAAAATTTGCATTTTTTTATTTATTTTTCTTTTCTTGAATCTTATAATTTTGAGTTAAATTTCAAGTTTTTTTTTATCAAGATTTATTAAAATTTCTAGCAACATTGCAATTATTTAAAATATTTCTTTCGGCACAAAAATATTCTTTCTTTTATTTATTAAAGTTATTGGCTGTTTTTTCTTCTTTGTAAAATGCGTTAAAACGTCTTTCGAAATTCCTTAAATATTTGGAGGATGAGCATAAGAGGGATGCCGTAGTACTCCAGTAGCCGACTATCATTTAAAGGGTCTCATGCAGCGTGTGGGCCCAAATGTAGCAAATGAGGGGTATGCCGAAGAAGGCTTACATCTTTAATTCCTTATGAGCACCACACAAAAATACGATATTGAAGTGAGTTTATGTAATATCTATTCTCCTAAAGGCCCTATGATGCAAACTTCATTATAAATGTAAAAGGCAATCCCAACCAACCCTTTTTACTCTTAAGCTTTAGTTTTACTCGTACAAAGCTTTAGTTTTGTTGTTTCCTTGCTTCATGCTTCACGCAATTATGTGACCGGGAAAAGTGTCGGTTTCAGTTCGATAGCGAAGGTCAAGCAGCATTAGGCATGATCGGTGCTCAGTGTGATGACCGCTTGGTAAAACTATATTTACTGGCCTATTCTGGACTCTGTTGGAATCAATTCCGCTGGAATTTTCTTACATTCGTATGCTATCGGAGTTCAAAGGGGCTGGTAGCTTTCGACACCGCTCCAGCAGAAAATCTCACAATTTCAACTTATTTTTTCTTTCCACTGGGGATAGAAGTATCAACCAGTTTTCCTCACGTGGTCCATATGGAGCATTCCTTATAATACGCGAATGTGCTAGATGCCCTTCGTGGGCCTCAATGTCGAGGATGAGGCCAATATAGCTCTCTAAGGGTAAGTGCACTATGCAGCATAGATGATATATTATAGCATCAGCGTCAATACTCGCTTATAGAACTCTAAATGGGTTTTAATTGGCGTGCGCACAACGTACCTTGTTTTTTCTGCCAGAGGAAAGCGAGCGGCGTTATTCACACATCCATTTAAAATTCATTCAGAGTTTTAAAAGCAAGTATGCACGGTAATGCTCTATTCAATCATCTATGCTATGTAGTGCACTTACTCTAAGCTAGTAAGAAGGCATTCGGCAAAAAATGGAACTTGGCCTTCGACCAGACTTTCAACAGAATATAACAAATTGAGACTAATACCCGTATTCTAAAAGGAGTCACAAGTCACAAACGTAATCACAAGTGTTTATTGAGTCTCCATTCGAGACAATGGCTGCATTCGAAAATTCAGCCAGATGCGCAGAATTGGCAGTATCGCATAATCGGCTGCAGGATATATATGGCTGGTTGCAGAAATTTGATTTTTTGAATGATGTGCTGCCAATTCTGCGCAGCTGACTGAAGTTTCGAATGCAGCCAATTCGATATTCTAATTTTGTAGTCACAAACCCTATCAAAATTGTGACTTTGTAAATAGCACGTCACAAGCGTATAAAGAGTAGGTTTCTCGCATATATTTCATAATTTCAGACTCGATACAGAAACAGCATCGATAAGATTTGCTCAGCAGGCGTTCACATACCCTTTATCTCACTGCAACAATATTTTTTTTGGAGTTCGTTGGCTACGTTGTCGCCCAAACTTTCGCTTCATCTCATAACACAATTAAAAATTCACCATTAGAAATAAATTGTTTTGTTATATTTCTTGTGAGTGTATGTTTAGAATACCAAAATAGTCACAAGAATGGTGACAAACCATCAATGACAAGAGCAAGTCACAAAAGCTTGTGACTTATGACTGGTCACCACAGTTTAGAATTAAGGGCTTAAGTCAAGTCCAAGGAAAAGCATTTCTCAGAATAACGTGGGTTAAGTTATCTGTTACACTCAATGTCCTTTCGGGTTTGATCACGTGAGAGCAACGATACAATAAGGATATCTCTCTAGAAGCAACTGCAATGATAAATATGACTTACTTCGCTTGAAACCTGTTTTAAGGATTGTTAAACCAGAGAAAGATCTATGAATTCAGGTTGGCTATATTATCATACAAAATAGACCGACTCTTACTCAATTGACGAAATGATGCAGCAGTAGATCCAGTTACTACTAAGGCGTCACCAAGACACCCCTTGGATACACCATGTGTTTCTTAGGCACTCCCATTTTGTGGGGATGAAAGAGGATTCGATTTGGAATAACTCGAAACCGTTTGTTATTATTCTTATACAGGGTGATACAAAAAGCTTGAAATTTAGTCATAGGATTCTATTGTATAGAAATTTAACTACCAAACCAAAAATTTATTGAATTTCATTTTCAAAATTATATTGATCGTGACTTTTTCCATGCACGTGTGACCTTGTTATACGATTTGTATTGAAACAAAACTCCTAACTTACACCATGGTATATATAAAACATAAAAATTTTGTCTAAACGATTCCATTTTTATAGATCCGGTTTATTTATGTTGAATGTGTACTCTGGGGAAAGAGTATTGTTAATTTTTTTTATTATATTGACACACTATTAGATAAGTAATTGAACACTTATTGATATTTTAAAAAAGAAAATCCCCCACCATTGGGAGGACTTTGAATGAATAAAAAATTTTGTGTTTATTAAATGAATTATTGCTATGACGCAGGGCGATTATATGCTTTTGTGACCTTGCTTGGCTTGTTGTTAAGTTTGAATTTTTTTTTTCGGTGATTTTATCTGCAAAATCTTTTGAAATTTTTTGAAATTGAATGAGAAGAGAATCTTTTAGACCAATCCTTTTTATTATTTTCGGAAATACCAGGAAAAAAATTGAATTTTAGTAGTTAGAATAAATGTGCATTAGAAACAGTGTTGTTTTTTTTTGTGTTATTGGTTGAACATGAATGACGAAAAAAATGAAAAAAAATGACGAAAAAAAATGAAGAAAAAGAACTGAATGATGAGAAAGTTAAGAAATTGAATTTAATAAAAGTAATAAATTTTTATTTATTATATAAAATGCACGAATTCTTTGGAATATGTATGTATGTATGTTTATTTGAATAATATTCACGATTATTATGAAGAAGATTGATTATGATTTGCACTTAAATGCAAAATGAACAAAAGAAATAAAAAAAACATGCGACATTTTTGAGGATAATATGCGAAAAGAAAAAATGAAAAAAATTCGTCATAATTGCGAAATTCCAACTAATATTACTGACTGCGCACAAATTATGTTGGAAAAAGAAATGTGTGCGTTATCATCAATATTTTTTTTTGTCGATAATTGCAGGATATATTTCCAACACGGGTAGGTATTGTTCGCCATAAAAAATTCCATAGTAGTGCTTAGTTGTTGTTTTTTTTTTGAAACATATTTGAACTTTTTTTTGTTTTTAAATTATAACATTTAATTATGAAATATTCCTTAATTTTTAAGATCATACCTGGAAAATTTGCACTTTTCCCTTAAACAAAATTACACAAAAAAAAATGTTATAAACATTTATCAGTCCTTCACTTTTAAACACATTGTTTCATTTTAAAACACTTTAACCAATATAATAATCCATAAAATTTGGGAATTATCCCAAAATGTAATTATATTTAAATATAATAAAATTTGTTTCTAACAATGAACTGTGTCCGATCACTAGTTCATCGCGAATTCAACTGAGGTTCTTCGAAATATTGTTGCATTATTAAAGAATAAATAACAATTCAGCAATTTTTATACTTTCTGTTGGTGTCATCAAATCTTTTCGAAAAAACGTTGCTTAAGGTCTTGCTGAAAGACATTAACCGAAAATATGTTTTTTTTTATTCTAAACAAAAATTAATGCATTTGTGTGTCGGTGTGTATGTTTTCATTATTATAATTTTTATTTTTTTTACCTGTGGTTTTAACTGAAGAGCACAAGCCAAAAAAAATAAATATTCTAGAAAAATCTAGACAAAAAAAAAGAAGATATAATGTGTAATAATATAACTTTCCTTGACATTTTTATATTTCGAGGTCAATGAAATTGCTCTTTTGTTCTGGCTTTATAATTGTAGCCTTAAGCTATATGATTCCGCATTAGGACTTCTACAATCTAGATTTTTTCAAACTGCTAATTCTTGGAAATATTCAAACAAAAAAAAATATACTAACACACCTTTACATTTCTTCACTCAGTTTTTCGTTAGACATAGAGGTGTACCCAAAAATTTTGGAATATAATTAAAATAAACATAAAACGCACGATTTTTCTTAACCTGCACATTTCTTTAACCCGACTACTAATGTTGATTAAACAAATTTCGCAATTTGTTCATTTTTTTCTTCGATTTTGTAAAATTTGAATAATTGAATTTTTAATTTTATTTTTGCAGAAAATCGCATCTTTTTTATGTGCTATGGAAATGTTTCTATCACACTAACAATATTCATAGAAAAAAAAATGTAAACATTTCCATGTCAACATAAGTTGAAATGAAACGAAATTAATTGAGACGAGCTTTATAAGTTTTACATTTTACTAGTTTTGCACTTTCGAAGTGCTATTATAAACGAATATTGTAACTTGCACTTACAAGAGGGCAGGTTTAGGGTCGTTTAGGGTCTTACTTGACCCTAATGTACTCTTGAAAATCTCTGAACCTAAAAATTTGTAACCCAGTTTGGTTTAACAAGTTCGGCAAAGTGTCAAGGTTGTTTCGTGACGATCTGTCTGTTCAAGCAAAATCGCCCCAAACAACCGTGACTCCTGTTAGAACATTTCCACTGTAGAGCAATCTTCCCCAGTCAGTATTTTCGAATTCATAGCTCAAACTTAAGGTTCGATGTCAGTTGCTTGATTACACACGGTTCCTTTGTTAACTTATCCTATTCTCTCCTATCTTTCAAATTAAACTTTATTTCACCGTGACCTAACGACATTATGGACTCGTAGTTTTCTTCTTTAAAGGCTCTACAACGGAGATGCGGTCCTGCCCTTCCACAATAAATGTGCTGATCGCCACAAAAGCGGCGGAACTCTACCCTTCAAAACACTAGAGGTTTGGATTCACATTCCGCCACATCCCCGCAACAAAACCAACTCAATCCAGAAGTGCACTATAATGCTCCACACCCACACCGAAAGATATGACAAAATGAGACTCCAAAGCAAACCAACCTTCAAAAGTCTAAAGTACGGAGTCACTCCACTCTTACATTTAACCACACAAATGTTGCTCGTTCCGTAATAATTCCTTTTTCCGGGTGAGATTACAACCTTACTTGGAAGGGATTAGCCCGATCATATGGGCCTATCCTCTTCAAAAGGATAGTTATCAGTGGCCACCGTTAGGAGGTTATGATCGCACTTCCATCTTCATACACATGCCTCGGTGGTCTAGAGGTAAGGCGCCTGACTACTATCCCAGAGGTCCCGGGTTCGATTCCCGGCGGTGCCACGGTCCTAGCCTTTCCCAATTTCCCACCTACATAACTTTCCTTCTTTCTTCTTCCCTCTTTACATTCCTGATTCCTTCTGTCATAGCCTTCCTTAGCCCTTCCCCGCTCCACCAAAGCGCATGTCATCGGTTGGTTGATGAGATTCAACTCGTTTCAGGAGGCATAACACTCCAGCGAATTGTTTCTCGATGCCCCGATGTCAAAGTCGCGGCAGTAATGGTTGGGAGTAGGTGGACTGAAAAATATCTCTGGTAGGTTGTGACAGCTCCTTCCTTCCCCGACTAGAGCTGCTGTTCGACATTGCACTCTATATGAAGAAAATAGATTGTCGACACAGTATAAAGGGCGTTTCCTGAGACTCTAGTCTTTCACATAAAAAAAAATGCTCCTTGCTCTAGTGGGACTATCGGCTGGGGGCTCACAATCTCTGCGGAAGTTCTCCAGGGGTCAATATTATTACCTGCCTTATTTCTTATTTTTATAAATGGCCTACTTTCAATCCCCTCCAATCCACTTCTCAGCTTGGCCGACGCCGGTACCCTGCGTTACTCGTACAGCTTCGACAGTGTAAGACAGGCACGTGCCAGATCCTATCTTGCAAGCAAGGGAAGCAAGAATCGTGTCGAATTTAACCCCACCAAGATACAAATTCGTTTTTAAATAGAACTACACGACTGAGGAACAAATCTTTCGCAGTCGGTATTTTTCAAGCTCGTACAACATTCAAGAGTTCAAATGCAGGGTTCACCGCCACGTTTTACAACACCCCTTCAAACCCTCATAACCCTTAACCTATCCCTCCGTACTAAAGTTGATGCTAGAAGCCACTTTTTCATAAGTGTAGAGATAGTGTCGAAGCAAGAACTTGGGTATTTACCCGCAAAGTTTACTAATAGACAGAAGCTAAATTTAAAAGTTGTAGAGTAATTTCCTTCTCAAAGTACGCTAATATCCAGGACACACCAGCACTCTTAATCTTGATTATGACGTCAAAATGACGTAGACCCATACAAAAGATATGGAAATAAAATGCAGTCTACGTCATTCTGACGTCATAATCAAGATTAAGAGTGCTGGTGTGTCCTAGGTATAAAGATCTAAAACCCTGGATCACAAGCGCTCTCCTATAAACTTCAAATTGAGAGAGCAACTACCAAGGCAATTATGTACTCGATATTTCTCGCATCTATTGTATGATATGTCCAGATCAAACAAAAGAGTGCCGGTATTATGCAGGCCAAGGTTCAAGCTTGACCTGACGGGAGCTAAAAGTACCTATCAAACTCTTTGGAAGCCCTACTGAACGTAGAAAAGGCGCCCCGTCAAAGAATGTAATGTAATGTACCGTGGGAGTGTGAAAGAGAACGTGAAGAGCAAACTCTTCCTCCTCAAAGAAAACCGTTCGGATTGGTCCCCTGGGGATCCGATCTTCCATAGATTTAAGTAGTTTAAGGAGCAGTGCCCGGTAACCAAGCCGACTAGTATCATGACATTTGGGGTCTTAGTATAGTGGCCCACCTTGATTAGGTCCACCATGCTAAACAAACTACAGAAAGGGCAAAGATGTGTGGAGCTCTGCATAACAGAGGAGGCACTTTGCTTCGCCTACAGATATAATATCACCTACAGATTGAACCATGTGGCTAGGGAAAATGCAACTATCGCAGCCCTTAGAATAAGAGAATCTGGATCTTGGTCCGGAATCAGGGGAGGGTAGACGAAGGTGCTGAACTCTGTTATCATCCCCCACAAAAATCGACTTTGCATATCCCAGGTTAGCTTCACGACTACGGAATCCACATGCCTTCACTTCGTGAATGGCAAAATATACCACATAGTATTCAGGATGCCATAAACCTTGTTACTCATGGCCCTAAGCTCCAGGGTCGAGTAGGAAGAGGAGTCTTTTTATCGGAGCTTGAGATTGAAGTCTCTTTCCGACCACCCCGTCAGTTCCAAAACGGTTAGCTTAGAATTGCCCTTCTTAGTGTCCTTGCTCTAATATCAAATAATGAAGTGTCGAGTGCACCAACGATATCGAGAACGGCCCTAGCAGGGACTGCTATGTTTAAATCAACTTGCCGATCATATGGTAACGGATTGCTTCATTTGACTTCATTCATAGCACTCGTGCAGGAAGGAAGAGAGTGGTTTGCGTAAAAAATAAGTATCGCACCTTCTCAGGTTCGGGTTCCAGCCCAAGTCGGTGCATTCTAGTAGTAAAACTAGATAGCTCAGTCTTACTACATCCACATAACGAAAAACGAGGATTTTTTTACAGAATCAGCCCTCTCAGCTTTGGCAACTTTTGTTTGCGCTCTAGAAGATTTTCTTTGAGATTTAAAAACAAGATTGTTTAGTCGTAAAAAGCTGATGATACGCTTTAAAAGCTTTAAGCTTTAAAGCTTTAAAACTTTTGTTTAAGCTTAAAAACTTTAAAAGCTTTAAATTTGTTTGTTTAAGCTTTTTTTAAAGCTTTTTATTAGGCTTTAAAAGCTTTTGTTTAAGCTATAAAGGCTTTTGTTCTAAAGTTTAAAAGTTTGCTTTAAGCTTTTGTTTTAAAGTTTTTGTTTATACCTATCTCACTCGTACTCAAAATCGGGACAGGAGAACTCTAGAACTGTCTTGGAAGCTTGCGTGGCTCCCAGAAGCAGCTATTGCCCACCACTAATATAGAATATACCTCAATATTTTTCGAAATGATGAGTAGCCGTACCATCGAGGTGGCCTAATGAAAGTCAAGACGAGAAGAGTCCCGAAGGATTCTTAAAACAGATGTACCCAACAAGCACATTGTTAGCTCAAGTTAATGAGAAGGCTTGAGTAGATTAGAATACTATATATCTGCCAGACAGAAGCCTTGCGGAACACTTAAAGCCTTCTACATCCCAATTTCGCAATTTCGAAAAGCAAGATCTTTTCTCTAAAAATGCCAGCCCACACACAGTCTTTCTGCCTCAACCATCTAAACCTATCTCGACAGAGAGTCGATTTCGGCGATCGAACGTCGAAAACTTCCTCAAATCCAATCCTGGTATTACCTTTCAATCCTGGTATTCAATTTCAATTATTTTCTGGTCAACAAGTAATTTCTAGCAAACATTTTCTTTTGAGATTTGAATCGAAGAACTAGTTGCTTTGGGGTCATTACTCGTTGAAGTTGACTATCGAGAACGACCTCCTATCTAGTCAAAGCATATAGTAGCTTATCTTAGCATTTTGCCAGGTAGTCTATTCCAGTTCTTGTAGTCTAGCGATGGATATACGTTCTATACGTTCCAATTACACCCATCATGCCTACCATCGCTTCCGGCCTTCTTAATGTCCTGATATCGCATATCGTGAATTTTGTCTTTTTTGTCTTGTAGGTCCTTAACTAACTAGTTCTATGACGTTGTTGATATCTTCGTCATATTTTCTAATTATTCCGAGGCTATTCTAAAATATGAATTGTTTTCAAAACGAAAGGTTGTCAACCTCTCATATAACCTTCTGCTAGGAGGACAACCAGTTCCCTAATATTTATGTCTACTCCTCGGGTCATGAACGGTCTAATTCTATCTCTAGACACTAAGCATCGCAATTCTATTAGCGATTCTTCCCATATTAATCATTGCCTCAAAAACCTTCTGCTTTGTTTGTACTTGGAATCGTCAACGTATTTTTCTTGTTATAGGTGAGTGACCTGTATTATATGTATGTATGTGCTACATTATAATCGGTGTCATGTTAGTTATTTTCCGAAGATCAAAAAGTATTCCTGTATTTTTTTTATATATAGAATGAAACCCATTAAATCAGTAGAATCTATCGAATGCTATTTAAATCGCTTTTGTTTCGAAAAAAAAAACTGGTTTCAACAGAAAGAAATTAAGTCTTCGCGGAAAATTGAAACGCGAAACTGGAATGGAGTAAGAATTTTTGATTTTCTGCATGATTCGTTGAGAGATTTCAGTCTAGTTGAGAAATACGTAAATATTGTGAGTCAAAAGTTAGTTTAATAAATTTACTTCGATTTTATTCTATAGTCGCACGAAAGTGGAATATAATTAAGTTTCAATTCCGAAAAAAATCCGTCTTCAATTCCGAAAAAATGTCTGCTTTCTACTTTTTTAAACCTACATGAATATTGTCTGGGATTTTAGTAGAAACTCTTGTCGCTGAACGTTGACTTGAATCAAAATATTTGTTGTCTGCGCACTTTTCTTTCTATAAATAATTTCGGGACTTACTTATTACACTGACAATTACGTAATCTTTCTTATAGTTAATTAATTATAGTTTTCATTTATACGGAAACCTTATATTTTGATTCTATGAGTTGTCTGTCAATCCTAGGTCTAGTTGTTTGGATATAAAGTGAATTGGAATTACTTTCGAAGTTCAATGATTTTCTAGAATAAAATACGCCCTCTAAGGCCTATTGTTAACCAAAACAACCATCGACCCACTTTGGGTTCATTATTACAGCAAATTAATTTATTTTGTTTGGAAATAACATGTGGTTGGTAATTCGTATAAATTATTTTATGGTTGTAGGTAAAAAGGAAATTTTAATTAACTGTGTGATTTTGTGGCATCATAAAAGAGATGGATATGTGAATAATCGGAAACGTAGTGGGTCACCACTTCTCCATTCAATCAGTGGCCTTCAAGTAGTGGTGCTGTTAGATTTCAGGATAGATTAAGAATAGAGCGTTTTTAGAATATGAGCCGAGTAAAGTCGTAAATAATCTGTTTTCCTGGAAGGGTTTGGTTGGTATCAACAATCTTATACTACAAAACACAAACTCTACAAAGGCCTGACTCCAAGACAAGATACAACAGAGAATAGTTGCACAGAGATAAGAATACTAAAACAAAACCGTGATGTATAAGCCCTATAGGAGATAAAATGGAGTGGATATATGGCACGCTAGATGTGAATAAACGCTGTCTGTCGGTGTCTGGCGCGTCGCGTGTCTGACACGCTCGATGTCTGCACGCCACAGGAAAAAGAGGCCTCCTGGAGGTATAATGGATAACTCCTAGAAGAGGTATCAATACCTCCGAAATGTATCCCTTTTCCGTGATTTTAACATTAGTATGTCATTGGAAGAGAGGGCTCTTTCTGACCTCCAATAAAGCCTAGAAAGGTACTCCCAATAGAGTTAAGTTCGAGTACTCCCGTAAAACTAGCTGTAAACTGAAATTAGAGATTTCGTCTTAAGTTCCAAAGTGGTATGAAATGGGAGTCTCCTTTATAGCTTTCAATAAATTCTGGGAGGATGCAAATAATACTTTTGTCACTGTACTTCGCGACGCGAATATGTGTAGAATGATGCAGTTCGAAATAGTTACGAAATAGTAAAAGAACAGAAAACAAACTCATCACCTAATGAAATACATATAAACGCAGTCACGCAGACTCTCTAATCAATGACTGAAAACCTTTTTGGGATGGCTCCTTTATTCATCCTCTAGAGAGGTCTCCCAAATTCCCTGCTGGGTAGATATAAATGGATCTTATGATGTGTATGTTCTTAAACTTACATTGTGTGTAAAGAGTGCATAATCTCTCGTTTATCTTTTTAAAGTCGTTAAAAGTAGATTTCATCCTTCCGTAAAATCTACATGGTGCCTTAGCTGTAATATACTATATAACCAGGTTTTAGAAAACATTATTCTCTTGACCATACCATCTCTCATATGGTAGGGCAATGCTGATCGTAGTTGTTTAATCCAGTGTCTTTGGGTTGTTATGCTGGGTCTACATGATGCATACTTAACACCGCTCTGCGGGAGATATGGTAACACATTCCCTAAAGAAGGTAATTACAAGTAATGTTAAAAGTAAAGGGCAGATGAAAAGTAATGCAGAGGTAAGCGAAATAGCTGGCAATGTAAAAAAAAAATTAATGGTCTTGGATGTGAAGTATCACGTCCGTATTTTAACGTGACAACGTCTATTAATTTGAACGTGACAACGTCTGTTATTACGTTTTGTATTTTTCCCGTGTAGAGGATAAATTAACGAAAATTTTGAGCCATTAACCACCCCCCTAACATGTATGGGGGCGAAGATATGAATTTTTTTTGTGTGCGGGACATTTTCACACGTTCGTCCTATCTTAAACCGATTTAATATACGTTGTCACGTCAATAAGGTGAATGAATGTATTTTTCCCGTGTAGAGGATAAATTAACGAAAATTTTGAGCCATTAACCACCCCCCTAACACGTATGGGGGCGGAGATATGATTTTTTTTGTGTGCGGGACATTGTGCGGGACATTTTCACACGCGCGTCCTATCATAAACCGATTTAATAGACGTTGTCACGTCAAAAGAAATAAAGTGGGCATCCTAAAGTAATGCTTACGGACCTTCGTGCGTGTGTCTGAACAATGCATGCTGAATGCTTACATTTACCACTGGGAGACTTTTATATAATTTTATCATTGCCGATGATTAGAAGGCAGGAAGTCTGCATTTAAGTTGCAAATATGCATATATATATATATATATATATATATACAGGGTGTCCCACATAAACTAACAAAGCGGCCGGCTGTGGATAGGTCTTGGATAGACGAACAAAAAATCGTATGGGTGGGGGGGGGGGGGAAATCGTAACGGTTTAGCCGCTAGGGCGTTTTGAAGTTTTTTTGCTAGAGTTTTACATATCACCCTGTATTTTTGTAACCGTGTAACCCATTTTCATGATTATGGTACCGGTGTACGCAGAATTCCCCCACCTATCTACGACGGTAAAAATAATGGTCCTATCTTATAAACTTTTGGAGTTATGAGTCGCCAAAGTCAAAATTTTGTATTTTTTTCACTAAAATTTCAACTAAAACCACCTTTTTCTCCAAAAAATACGTGATAAACCTAAACTTTTTTTCCCAAAATTAAAAAGTTTGGACAATTTCCTATAAATAATGTATTACAACTTTTACGCCGCAGCCTCTATTTTTGAAGTTATAAGCATTTTTAATGTTGAAATTGGCTCTATTTCGTCCTTTTTTAGTACTTTTCCATCTGAGCTTTGTCGAAAAGTGCCAAATAAGCATCGAAAAAGGCCAATATTAACTTTAAAATTGCTTATAACTTCTAAAGTAAAGGCCCTAGAATAAAACTTGTAATACATTATTTATAGGAAATTGTCCAAACTTTTTAATTTTGGAAAAAAAAGTTTAGGTTTATTACGTATTTTTTGGAGAAAAGGT
Source organism: Thereva unica (assembly GCA_949987705.1). NCBI lineage: Eukaryota > Metazoa > Arthropoda > Insecta > Diptera > Therevidae > Thereva > Thereva unica. Next base: position 156,534,881 of record OX465283.1, on the reverse strand, counting down.
GGTTTTAGTTGAAATTTTAATGAAAAAAATACAAAATTTTGACTTTGGCGACTCATAACTCCAAAAGTTTATAAGATAGGACCATTATTTTTACCGTCGTAGATAGGTGGGGGGATTCTGCGTACACCGGTACCATAATCATGAAAATGGGTTACACGGTTACAAAAATACAGGGTGATATGCAAAACTCTAGCAAAAAAACTTCAAAACGCCCTAGCGGCTAAACCGTTACGATTCCCCCCCCCCCCCCATACGATTTTTTGTTCGTCTATCCAAGACCTATCCACAGCCGGCCGCTTTGTAAGTTTATGTGGGACACCCTGTATATATATATATATATATATATATATATATATATATATATACATATATATATATATATATATATATATATATATATATATATATATATATATATGTTGACTGAGATATTAAAGAGTGACCTGAAAGCGCTGGTCTGCCGTTTTCTAAGCAAAAAGCTGTAGCTGCGCTGATCAGCAACCTGAAAAAACAAGCATCCGTAAGAATCAAGGTGTGGGAACAGATCATTCACTCGCAGCTCGCCTTAAGGTAGCTGGAAGTGATGATCGACCACAGGCTTAATTTTAAAACACACACGGAGGGCTTGGCGGATAAACCATTTCCAAACGGCTGCTCAACGTGGAGGCCCAATCCAATCCTTCGTCTCCTGTTGGCGAGGGTAGTTATCTTAGTCTAGATTTACTCAGTACCAGTATCACAGCAGCAAGAAAGAGGGCTAACAGCAGAAAATGGAGGGCCGCATGCAGGCTAAGGTTGGAAACAGATACGTGCGTGTCTACAGTGTCTTTGGTGTATGCAGCGAATGCTCGCTGACAACTATTTACATAATTAGCTTCCGTCTAGTCTTTTACAGATAACCAAAAAATATAAGCGATGAGTACATGTCGTGTTTGGATATTTGAGATTAGTGAATGGGGCAATGGGGAGGAGTTGGAAGTAGCCAAACTTTTGCGCTGCGTGCGTTCCGCTTACGTAACTATATGTCAGTTTGCATTTGAATGTAAACATTTGTATTATACCAATCACCGCATGCACCAACGTACGCATATATCTAACTCCTGCTTAGCCCTCCTTCGCGCGTTTTGCGTGATAGTGGGAATCATACCCTGGCGAGAGAAGGCAAGCGTCTTTATGATCCAGAATATTTTAGAGGGGATACAAAGTCAGTGCGGTGGCTGATGACGCACTGCGAGTCTGTAACCTGATGCCAAGGCAAGTGAGGGAAAGTCTGTTAAGAGTCAGTGGACCCTCAGACTTATCGCAAACGTAGATAGATGGGCTACGAAGGTGTGTGGGGGAGTGCGTTACGACCTCGCGCAGGTCTTGAGTGAAAATGGAGAATATAGAAAATACTTTCATCGTTAAGAGCACTGTTATTGTGTGAGATTAATTGAATATGGGCGGGAACCAGAGGCATTCTTCATGTCACAAATTTCGGGTGGAAATTTTCCGCAAATACTCCAAATTAGACTGTAAGCTATACATATATCCATCATTCCTGCCAATTCCTCAATCGAATTTCTTACAAAGCAATATGAGGTAATAAAGGGGTAATAAACTACACGTGAAGGTACAGCAAGACTAAGAGGTTGAGTTTTTGTTTGTATGTTTATTTTCGAACTTCTATTTTACGACTTTATGCACTTGGACCATTGTTCCGATAATTCCCATGATTACTCTTTTATACCAACTATGTAAACGATGTAAACGAGTATGTGGTAATATTGTTATTACCAGAGGTAATAAAAGAGTAATAAAACTAACCATTGTAAAGATCCACTCGACAGACACGTTAAGGATTGAACTTTTTTTTAAATATTTTTAGAAATAGAGACGTAAATTAGCGTATTATGAAAGGTTTGTTAAAATACGTGTTCTTTATACGCAATATCAATGACATGTCCTTTTTACAGAGGTAAATAATACCATTAATCAAAATTCCAAAAAAACTTTCCTCTTGTTATTGATCTTCTCGATCAGTTCTACTGTTCCGCCACACTTATCATGGTTAAATAATACGATACAGAAGAGGGAATCTATCCTGCCTAAAATAAGGAGGCACGTGCCTTTATCTACAATAGTGTTTTAGAGGTTAAATATATTATAGGCTGAACTGAATAATGTTTTTTTCTTGAAGGACAAATTCTGTGAAACGCATAATTTTTTCTATTATTTCATTGGGATATTCCCCTTATGAACAACGATAAACATATTCGATAAAATTTTATTTAACATATTCTGAAAAGAATATTATCCATAACAAAGGTTTAGGTTTTAATTTTTTTTATTTGTACTACGTCAATCAGAATCTTCATACAGTGACAATATTCTTTTCATATAAGAAAATACATATACCATCTACTAAAACTGGTTTTGTGTTGATGTAGGTCACGCATATATAGTTCTGTGTAAATTTTAAAATGTTAGTAACAAAAAAAAAATATTTTTGAAAGCAAAAGTAAATTTTTTTTATAAAAAAAAAATAAAATTCTTAAATTAACTTTTTAAACATAAAAGATCGATGACCTATCGTTAAGCAAGATAAAAAAAATCTATGTTTTCTCACGGATAGAATTTCTAGTTATATATTTAATAAAAAAAGCATAAATTAGCATATCTGGTTATGTAGAGGTAAGTTTCATTCTTTCTTAATTTGGTTATTAGCTTTCAATATTTTTTTTTTCAATGGCAAAAGTTTAACCGGATTTTTGTTTTAATTTATTTATTGTGGTTCAGTTGCCATCGTTGATGGTTCATCGATAATTCAATAGATTGCATAGTTTTAGGCGGTGAAAAATTCTTGTAGTGCAGTTTTTCTATGACCATGAAAATGGCGGGTTTTTTTCGGTTGAAATTTTTTTATTAAAATTGTTGCGAAATTTAGAATTTAGTGTTTTTTATTGTTAAATTAAATTATGATAATTAATTTTAATGTTGTTCTATTTGGATGAAGTAACAACACACAAAGAAACTATATTATTAGAATATTCTATTTGTCCTTGGGGAAAAAATAAATGAACCTTGATTGCTTTTTGGGAAACACCGTTTTTTCACCGTTAGAGATTGCAAAATACACCTTTGTTAGTTAGTTTCACCCTGTTTTAACCAATTTTGTAGAAATTTATATTTAACATCTTGTTTTTTATATTTAAGTGTGCAACTTGTATTTTAATAATGATAATTTTGTAGAACAACTAAAACTAAACCGGAAGAAAGTTGTGATTTCTTGCCATAATCGCAAAGTGGAATGACCGTATCAATTGGTTGAACGAAATATAGGACCCATATCTCCTCGTTTTTGTGTTATGGGGCTGTTATGATATATGAAAGAGTGAAACTCATATCTCTTTCATATCATAACAGCCCTACAAAAACTCCATCTCTCAATCTTATTAATATAAAAACTACCACAAACATACCCCAAAAAATTTATATTTTTCGCATCAAACAGGTGTGCATCAAACTTTCTTTTCAACCCGTTCACCAGGTATAACATTATTATTATCATCATCATTGTGGTGATAGTGTTGCTGTTTATGTTTACATATATTGATGATAACAAGGAATCCATATACAATATATTTCACCAATTTTATTATATCACAGCGGAAAAATCCTCCGGGTTTGATTGAAGCTCTGCTTTAAAGCAGGTTTTGTGTCGTTGCAGGCAACGTCCGTTATTTGGGGTTTTATAAGCGGAACATAACGCCGAAAGTTTTTTGCACAATTTTTTAGTTTTCTAGTATTTTTATTTTCGCATCACAGAGAGATGTCCACACTCTGGGCTATATGTTATTTCACGCATGCATTTTTAATCTTCTATTTGTTCATTGGTTTTATTGAAAAAGCATAACAGGGTTTAGTGACCTGACCTAGAGAGTTCGAGAAGGTTCGTTTATTTATTTAGTTAGTGGTAGTTTCTCTATTGAAAATAGTTAGTTCAATTATTATTAGTAAATAAATAGTTCCTTGTTGAAATAATTTTTTAATATTGCTTCGATTTTGTGTTTATATTCTTCTCTCTTCTTTATGTAAGGAGGCACTGTGACCTATTTTATTTAATCTATTGTGCCAACCAAGATAGAATTATAAAAAAAGAACTATAGGGCCATGCAGACCAAGACAGGATAGACGACGAAATCAGGTTTTTGGAGGCCATTGAAAAATATAAATAATTTTTTTTTACGATAGTATAAGTTTTGAAGAACATTTTAAGCCCTCGAACGTTGCTCCAAAAATATCCACAGACCAAGAGGAAAGTTTTAGAAGAATTTATTTTTTTTTACAAAAAGTGAAATTTCAAGGAAAACGACAGCCTTTTCAAATAAAAAAGCAATATTTTAAACAAATAACAAAATGTCGAAGCTAAAAAGCGCTTTTTATATTTTTAAGAATATTTTAGGTTCTAAAACTCAATTTCAACCTGCACAAAACTCAATTTCAACCTGCACAAAACTCAATTTCAACCTGCACAAAACTCAATTTCAACCTGCACTACGATAATATTACTGCCAGAGCCAACAAACTTGTTTGTTTCATAAAGAGGAGAGCCAAAGAGCTCGATAATGTATGGGTCCCAAAAACACTTTTCTGTTCTCTAGTTCGCCTTATCCTGGAATACGCGTGTCCTATCTGGGATCCCATATTCCAAGCAAGCAGCAGGAGGACCGAATCCGTTCAAAAGGGATTTCTCCTTTTCACCCTGAGACACTCCTTCACAACCCGCATGACTACCAAACCCCACCGCACTACTTAGACAGGCTCAAAGTGCTTGATATCATGTGGTTATCTAGCAGGAGAAAACTGATCGCGTTACCTTTGACGTCCTAAGTGAAAAACTTAAAGTGCAGTTTCTGTCGGACAAGATCAAATTCAATTATGTAGTCCGACACACGCGAAACACTAAATTACTTAGGGAATATCCGCACCGTACTGATTACGCTTGGAACGAGCCAATCAACAGATGCTGTATAGTTTTCAATAGTCATAGCTCCTGTTTCTCTCCTTCACTCAACAAGGCATCCTATAAGAAAATACTCAGATCCCTACTAACATAATTCCCCCTCTCTTGATAATACATAGTAGGTTTTCAATAGGTTTTAATTCAATAATTAAAAGACTGTTTTACTTGTTTTAATTTAAGTTTCTTGGACTAGTTTAAGTGTGTCTTGTTTGGCACACAAAAACATGCAAAAACCCTGTTTTTTTGGTTCTTTTTTCCTATATCACCATATTTTTTTGTTTCATTCCGAGTAAAAATAAAATATGGCCTTACATCGGGCGAATACTAAACGTATTTGAAACATAGTCCTCGGCATTGTTAAGGGCGTCAGAAGGCTGGTTGCAGGACAGTACGGCCGTACACCACACACACATTGACGGGTATACGTTTGTATATAATGCCACTAAAAAAATTTCTTTTTAATATACATCTATAATAGAGATATTTTCACACACCCTAATGTAATTCGGTTCCCCTATAATAAATCGGACGCATACACAAACGGACAATCGTAATCCCCTTATTCTCTTTTTATTCAAGGCTGACACCCGGCAAACGTCAAACTGGTTCCGGTGCTCATATCTTCAAATTCGAACATTTCAAACTTTTTATCAATACACTGCAATTAAATGTTTTTGTTTTTGATGTATTTTCTGTCGAAAACGACAAAATTTCCCACTAAAATAGAAATCGCCATGCACCGCATATTTCACGTACAACAAACCGACGACTGGCGAAGTCATTCCTTTTGCGCATCGATAATCTTGTTGGATAGATAAATCGAGAGGGCCATTCATTGTACATAACGAAAATGTTCAAGTCTCAACAAAATTCAACAATACATTTCGTGTACACTCTTTTTTGGCTCAAATATGCCGTGGAATGCCCGCGCGTACAGCTTAGTTCTTGGCCATTTAAATCTTTTGGTCAAGTTTAACCTTCATGAGGCCGTATGTGCTCCCATTAAAAATGTTTAAAAATTCTACGCCCATTATATCCCTCTTAAAAAGCTAATTGGCCGTGGTTCGCCCGCTGTAGGCCATTTTTTTATTTTTACTCAGGCTGTTGGCAATTATTAGATAGATTTGTATAGTCAACTATAAGATCTATTCTCATTGTTCGTCATAGCTGGAGATTGAAGAAATAGTCGGTCAACCTAGTTCTCAATGGCCGATCTTACGTGGCAGCAGGCTAAGTTGCAAGAAAGGTTATGGATCAACAATGTGGACTTCGTGGCCTTGAAACTACTTCAAAGTAACACTGTTGTTCCTGCTGAGGGGTTTTAGAGATAGGAAACAATTCTGGACAGTCTTTCATTGCACCCTGTTGGATTTAATGATCAACAGAGCAGCTTGACTGGGAGTTCTATTAATACAAATCAGGGCCATATACGCCCAGTCAAACCCCAATAATCGGTGTTCAAACCGTCCGTATACTGACGTGTTTTCGCTAAAGCTGCCGATGAAATTTATCGTCAAAATAGTAAGTATAGTCTACTAGCATGTAGTATCTGAGCTTCGCTCTTATATAAGTTACACGTTTAGGGACGATATAGCGGTAGGGATACGATGTACTAGCACGCATAGCAGGCGAGCAATGAATTGTGTCTTTAACCTTCGTGAGGCACCCACGAATATTCTAATAGCCGCCCGCTCAATGTCGCCTACAGTGCATGATGTTTATATGAAATTCTATGCGTTAGATCTGTCGCGCATAGCCGCGTGTAGACGTTCATGTAACGCAAGCGTGTAGCCGCTCGCATAGGCTTTCAGATAGCTCAGATCTGCTTCTTTCGATAGTTCATTCCGTTCTATCGTTAAAATAACGAAAAAGAAAGGAAGAAAGCACTGTCCACACTGGAGTTTTCATCTTAGCGAATTTGACGTCAACGACTCAATTGCTGGTATATGTTTTTTGTTTATTGCTTGCTTGAATTTTTTCTTTTTTAAAAATAAAATAAAACATAGCCGCCATCAAATATACACTCCAAAAGTATGGTTATGCTGTTCTTTCCTTTCCGTCGTTCGTCTTTTCCAATATTTCCCAAAATTTCTTGCTTTCGTTCGTTTTCATTCCTCTTAGGGAAGAGTAGGGCTTCGCTAAGTTCATATGGAGAGCCCTACCGAGCAGACCAAAGTGGAGCCTAAGCTTAGGCAGTAGTCCGTAGGTTTTACGAAGAATATAACTGATGTGATCGCAGCAAGTCTTACCACTATTCAAGACGCCTCTCAAAATTTCTCACACTACTAACGCAGTCGAGAGGGACCCCATTTAAATCAATAGCAATATCAGGGAAGACACGACAAACAGTGAGAGAATGAGAGAAGAGGATTTATGGGATTTCAGAGCATTGAGTTGTAGAAAGTTCAAAGAAGACCAAATTGAAAATATGCTGGAGGTCGACATCTATCAAATTGAACTTTTGGTGCCGAAATATAAAGTTGCACATCATCTGCGTACATGTGAATCTTGGAGTCATTAACTACTGAAAGAAGATCATTCATGAAAATACTGAATAGGAGAGGTCCATGGATGGAGCCTTGGTGGACGCCAGCATGAAGTAAAGCAATTGCAGAACAATTGGCGCCGAGCCCGACTTTCTGAGAACGGTTAGTTAGAAAGCTAGGCATCAGGTTGAGAGTAGAAGGGGAAAAGTTTACTTGGTGGGAAAGTTTTTGCAGAAGCGGGGTGGTTAACACTGTCGAACGCTTTATAGAAATCAAGTAGCACCAAACAGCAAACATGCTACTCATCAAGAGACTTACAGATATCGGAGGTGACTTTAAAGAGACAGACTCACAGCTATACTTTAGACGTGGTGTGCCTGAACCATAGTGTGTCTTAAGGAGAAAAATTAGATAATATTAGTGTGTTTTTTTATGCAAACCTATATTGTCAACAAGAAGGATAATTTTGTTTTTAAATTGAAGAATAAACCTAATAATCACTTAAATTCATGGTGTGCCGGGCTCTGGCTGTGAGCAGACCAGAACTATGTAATATTTTGAATGGAAAATTATTCAAATCGCGATATCTTGCAATCTTGCAATTGTTTTAATAGAGAAACGCATAATCTATGCATTAACTAATATGCGAGAACACTTACCGTTTACGAGATATTTAGATATTTGCGACCTTTGACCTTGAATAACGTTTTTGCCCACGCGATTGCGCAATGGACTTTCGACTTAGTATTTTCGTTAAGAAACTTTCTCTTTGATTACGAAATTCGAAAAATTGCCTATCGATAGCTGCTAGTTTTCTGCGAAGATCGTAGCATATATTTTTTGGCCTATCGATAGGCAATTAATCGGAATTTGTGAGCAAATAACCGAATTTTCTTGGCAAAATTTGTTTTCTCCTATTTTCGGCAATCTTTTCGCATGTTTCCAACGAAGTAGCAATGAGCATACAAAAATCAACTATTAGCACAATTCTTCCAGAACATTTTATGGTCAAAAACGTCCTCGAAAATCGCCTTCGCATGACTAGATAAGGTGTAAAACCGGGCCTTGAAACTGATCGGTTATTCTGTATATTGCTCTTCTATGGGCTCATATCATAGCCACTGCTTTCTTGACATTAACGACTTTCTGCCTTCATGACAATATCTTGCCAACAACACAAGACAAGCTGGTCCGGTTCACTCTCAAGCTCTGTAGCCCTTCTATTCGTGCACAATATGATCTACAAGTATGTTTATGAATAGAACAAATCGACTTCCTTGGTTTACTTCTCGCATATCCAAACTCGTGCAATATGGAAGAGTTGAAGCGTAAGCTTCGTCGCCTTTGCTCGAATATCGGTACGTCCCATAACTTATCCTAGCCTCTTTTACCATCGAACTAAGTGTAGTACTACGCATTCTACTGTGAACTGGACGACCCAAAGTTCTGGTAGTACAAGGGTTGACTTAAAAGCTCAGATTGTCACATAAAAGGAAACTAGAACCAGTTTCTATTACTACACCCTTGTCCTTTTAAAGGGAATGGAATGTATGTAGGATTTGGGTCTCTTAAAGTCTCTTCTTCCACTTGTTTCTAATTCTTTCCATCTGGCTACGTAGTTTTCGGTGTCTTCTAACATGTCGATCTCACCCATTCACCTATTTCTGCCAAGTTTTGTATGTGAACTGTATTTGTTTCATCACGCTCATTTGTTCGGATGCACCATTCGATTTGCTTAAGCCGGCTCTACACGATGCGGTGAATGTTTCATTTGAATGTTTGCTTCCAGCGATTGAGTCAATATGGATATCAGGCCCAACGTATCCAAATGCGAACGTTGGACGCTTGACATTAAACACTCGTCGTTCGAATATCGGGCAGACAATGCGTCCTACCATGAAGCGTCCAACGTTGGAGGGTGTTCATATCATCGTATATAGCCGCCTTAACCTGTACAGGACCAAATATTCTGCTTAGGATTTGTTTGGTTAATGTCCAAGCCTCAGAGCCGTAGCAAAGAACTGGAGTACAAAATTTTATATTGACCCTAAAAGTATGCAGTGGTCCAATTTTTATTAAGAATTCGGACCCAAAAATGTGCAAAATATGTATATTCAAAGTGAATACTGTTTCCAATTAAAAGAACATGACAGCCGACCCATAGCGAGAGTCGACATCGTCGTGTTTTCTTCGTTGTCGAGGTAAGGGGAAGGATCAATGAAAATTGTGCCATATCAAGGTAGAAGTCATGTGACTTGCACCTTCAATATGCCCTTTCAAAAGGATTTTTATTATGCTTTGTTTTATTACCCTTTTATTACCCCCTTGTAATAACCACGTTTAGTAGGAATTTTTTTTGAATATTTCAAAAATAATAAAAACACTAAAAAAATTAAACATATTCCACTTAAGAAGATGCTGTGAAAAAGTGTATTTAGTGGTGTGTCGATCAACACAACAACCCAGTTGTTTCATTCTCACTTTGAAGGGGTGATTTTTGAAACGACACAGACTGAATAACCACTTAAAACTGACAAAGAAATAAAACAAGATTTTTAATTTTGGTTCGAGCTTTTTATTATATTAATTATTAGAAAAAAAAAGTTAATGAAATTTTCTATTATTTTCTAAGAATGAATTTTCAAGAATATCATTAACTATTCTCTCCTCTTACAAATATTTTTTTTTTATTAATATTTTTCTCTAAAATTACAAATATTTACTTTTCGATAAATAATGATCTGATGGTATTCTCTCTAATTCCGTCATAGCTGCATCCCTTATACATTCAACCACTGGCTTATCTGTATCTACTGCTGTAGTTAGTCCAGCCCTTACTGCCTTTGATGTCACCGTTTGAAGATCAGTTGCTAGTCCTAGAGCCGCAGCGACACGAATGAATGCTGAAGTGCAATCTTCACCTGTTAAAAAAAAAATAATTAATATAGGATATGAATTAAAAAAAAACAAATATAGCTTACCATAATCACCAAACTCTCCAGTTTGATAATCACATGGAAGCAAGTAATGATAATGAGGCCAATAGCTTTTTGTGATCAAGAAGATCATGTTTGAATCTGATGCTTTATGATCCTTGTCCAAGCCCCAGACGATATGTGCTGAGTTAATCAACCAGCATACATTCAATACGACGAGATATCTTAAGGAGTATGTAACAAAAATGGCTGCCGATACAGTATCACCCCAGTATTCCAATGGGGCATTAATTGGTAGTAAGGCGCACAGTATGATGTACAAAATCCAGTAGAATCTGAAAATTGTATAGGTTTTTTTGTAGTAGAAGTTTTGTAGAAATTATTTTCTGCTACTTACTTCTTCTGGAACATGACAACCTTATCCTCTTCAATATCAGACATATCTACTGCTTCCAATAACTTCTCTTGTCGCTTGCTGTAGGTTTGAATTTGGGCCAAAACTTGGGCTGAGAAGAAGTCTTTGTTGCTATAGAAAGGATCATCGTCTGTCTTGTATTTTTGATGATGTAATCTATGTGATCTAACCCAGCTGTAGATAGGGCCCTAGAAAAATATGGTTTCTTTAAATATCAAAAGTTATACAAGTTTCTAATTACGCGATTATATATGTACATATAATTTTTCCAAGGAAAAGGTGTGATGTGGACGTATGGCGCAATTTTAGATTGTCAGTCAGGGACCGAAGTTAGGGAAACTTTTCGAATCTACTTTCGTAGTGAGGATTTGAGACTCTCACTGCGCATGAAAAAGGCGATTTTGGGATTCCCAATTGTTTTGGCGTAGGCTATATTTTTTCTTTAAGGCCCTTGAAAAAATTTCCGGGTAGAAGATAAGAGACAGTTACTTCTTATGCTCTGTTTTTTACTTATAAAGGGAAAAGTCCACTGAAATCAGCTCTTACCAGTTTGGTTCTCAAGATACTGGTAGCCTTTTTGAATATTGAGAGTGCCTTTCTTTGGCATTATAGTAAAAGCTTTTAGAGGAAGAAGTCGAGACAGAACTTTTTATGACTAGATCTACTCTTTGCTGAAGACTCGCAAATTTGCAGTCACTTGAGGGATTTACAGGGTTAGAGGGCTGTCAGGTAGAAGGTGCTTTGTAGAGAGAAACTATGGCTATGTTCCCAAATAGAACCCAGTGCTTCTGAAGTCTTAAATTGCACGAGATTCTGCATTTTTTCAATATCAATTGCGTGCGATTTAAGACGCCATTAGCGCTGGCCAATATACGGGATTCTATTTTGGAACATAGGCTATATCTCCTGCCCTATGGATCCAAGTTCAGTTGCTAAGATTTCAGGATCTAACTCCCTTTTCTAAATTGTGACCAGTCATAAGTTTTTGTGACTTGTGCTTATCATTGATAATTTGTGACTATTCTTGTGACTATAGGCTGTTTTGATATTCTAAGAACCAAGTCATAAGAAAAATCAGCTCTACTGGTGAATTTGTAATCGTGTAATTAGTCTGGGCGCAAGCATAGCCAACGTACGCCAAAAAATATTGATGCAGTGAGGCAGAGTGCGTTCTGAAATTAAGCTTAAGCTTGAAAGGTCTCATCTTTCACAGATGAAAAAAATATCTAAAAGGATCAAATAAAACTACCTTTTCAAAAGAGACGATAAAGTCTGAATATCTTTGAATCCACCGTACGAAGATCCTTTGGAGGTGTTGGAGATAAATCCTAAGTATTTCGTTTTACGGATGAAAGCAAAGAACAGCAGCGTTTCAATCGATGGGTTAAAGCCCGCATTCTTAGAAGAAAACAATGTTACGAAAATTGCTCAGTAGTAAAAACAAATAAGTACGTAAATCACGAAGGAAGATGAGTTGCTAGACATTAAACCAATGTCTGATATTTTGCCAGAAACCAATGCCAACAAGGAGCGGCACAGGGCATGTAGTATCAAGGCTTAGAATATAGAATTACAGAAAGCGCCCTCACCGAATTTAAGAGTATGTGAGCGTTTTGGTAGTCCCCAACCCAGGTTCAATCAAGTCATAAACTTCGACCCCCGTCTATGACTTGGTTGAGCCTGAACTGAGTTCACTCAATTCAACTCAGCTATCCTACTTGGGTTGAGTTGATATTTTGCCTCATATAGGTACGCAGGTTGGGTTGTAATTGGGTTAAACCTATGCGATTAGTCTGTAGACAGACTTCTAAGCTTATTCAAGAGGTATGGCAATTTGATCTAAGGTAGTGGTTTCCAAACTAAAGCGGGTAGATGATTTTATCTTTTTGACTTTTTAGACACATTTTTTAAATTCTACTTGCTTAGGTCTGACGAACCTATTTTCAATAAGACAGTGCATCTTACCACGTCGCAGCCAATACTATGAAGTTCTTGCTTAAGTAAAATTTATGCCAGCGAGCCGAAGACGATTGACGAAGTCAAAACTAACATAGGAGACGAAGTAGCTGCTATAACTCCTGAAAAAAGCTGCTTTTGGCGTATCAAATGGAAGTGGTAATTTAATCGACATTGTATTCAAAAATTGATTTGAAATACATAAATGGTAGAGAATATCCTAAATAAATCTTGCTCAGTTGTCAAAATCGACTAAAAAATGTCAGAATTATTTAATGTTGAAATACCGAAGGTCTAGATGGCGCACCTAATCTAGTATGTAAATTTACATATTTTATTGTAGGCGGGGGTGGGGGAGCGGTGGGGGGCCAAAGGTTTTCTTTTGTAAAAGGGAGCCGCAGTATCATAAAGTTTGGAAAAAACTGGTCTAAGGTGTCAAGAGAACAAAGTGTCGAAATGAACTTGTGGTTCCGAAAACTTATTAAAAGAGTGAAAAGGCTTGAAATTTATTTGGTAAGTTCATCAACCTATTGCAGCATCATCGTAGCCTTTCAACGTCATTGTAAACGTTTTAAACTAATTTATTTATAATTGAAACTGCTGTTAATTAATAAAGATATTGGTCCAAATTTAGATACATACGCATGTAGAGACAGAATGCATAAATGTTGTCTGGTACCATCAGTGCTCCAAAAATATTTTAAGAACATTCTACCTATCAACAAAAAAATGATTTCAACACATTTTAATACAGTATAATAACCGGTTCCAGGGTATTTTTTTAATGCTGACGTATTTAGTTTACGTATAGTCGAGGAGCTGTTTTATGTCGTCACAATAATACATAACATGACGTTATTACTTTTGACATATACTGCGACGCATCCTCTTTTAAAATCACTATTTTTCATGAAATCTGGTTTTTATACCACTTGAAACACGTTTTGGTCTAAAATAATTACACGAGCTGCAGTTTTTGAATTAGTAATCAAACAGAATATTAAATAAACTCGAAATTCTTGATAAAAGGAGTGTTTTTTCCCCAAAATTAATTTGAATATTCCGTCTCCCGTGTGTGGTTTGGAACCGAAAAGACCAGTATGCAAATGTAGCATTTTTGAATATATACATATATATGATATAACAATTTTTTAATATTATGTTTTATTCATTAATCCCCCAAAATACTTACTTGTCCAGCCAATGTTTGACATAGCATTAAGAATATCCTAAGGGTTGTATTTGCAGTGTAAGTTTTATGCGCCCATAATCGGTGAGCACCGGCTGTTGCACCAATGACACCAAAGAAGCTTAGCAAGAATGCTATAATAATGATGCAAAAGAAAATCAATTGTAATTCTGTTGAAACAGGAATATTGTAGTTGTTACTTACTAAATATCACAGTAAGGAAGGATGTGCTGGTGAATAAAACGAAAATTCCATATGCTCCTAGAATGTTAAGGTGAATGTAGAAGAGTACAAGTGGCCAACTTGAATCTCTTTTGTTATCAAGTTTCTCTAATTCAGCATCATCGATCTTTTTTGGCTTAGTGGCTGTCATTTTGTTTTATCTGAAAGTAAAAAAGAAACACATTTTTTAGTAAGACACGTGCTATTCATATTAAAAATAAAGAACTAACTTTTATTTAAAAAAAACCACTTGAAATAAGATTTAAAAAAATATTACAGAGTAACGAACTAAGCAGTTGGTACACCTGCCTTCAACTGTTAATTGTCCAAAATTACATCGCCATCTTGGACGCGAATAGTTCCTATTTTGACAACTGATCGTGTGATGATAGCTTTTACAAATCTTATTCTAAAATAAAACTTAAAAATATTGATGATCTGTCTTAACACATTCTTTCATTTTGTATATAAGTACTATTACCAAAAAAATATTTCTAAATATAATTTGTAGTTGTGTTCCGATTTTATTAGTTCCGATCAGGTTCAATAAAGTTTCTGGTTTTCATGCAAATTAATCGGAATTTGCGCATGTGATCCACAGTTTTTGTTAATAATAATTTTTTTGTTGATCACTGAAGAATTGATCCGGTTATATTAAGAAAAGGTAAAGGAAATCGTTAGAGTTGATGATTACACAAAGGGGATTTAGTGTACAATGAAAGATTGTAATTTATTTAGCTTTGCTTTGTGAAAGGAGTGATCTAGATTTTGATCATGGTGTAAAAGGTGGAACCTGATTTTTATCAATGAACTTCCGATCGTTTTGGAGTAATAAATTTGTTTTAAGTTAGGCATTTGAATTTGTATGAATTGCTTCTGCATATTAGACCTCGATTTTAGAAATTGCTTTTGTTTTGGCCAAGAGTTTAGTGCCTGATCAACTGACCGAAAGATACGTATAGCGGTGGATTTAAGCTTAGGCAATCGATCAAGAACTGGCTCGTTAAGCTGAAAACACAGTTAAATACTAGCAAGAAGTGCGATGATTTTCTGAGAGACCGTAGAAAAACTCACGGAAATCGTGGAAGGTGCCGCACAAACTATCTGTAATCAACGATTTGGAAGAATTTGTCAAATAATTGCCAAACGAGTGTTTAATGACATTATCTACCGTATCAAGCAGTCAAAGTACTTATTTTATATCTATATACTGAGTTTCTAGAGTTGAACCCGAGTTATATGTCATGGAAACAAAGTTAGGGTCGCTCCACACTAACCGTTCTCGGTCCAGTGTCACGCCACTCTCGGTCCAGTCAAATATTTCTACAGGATAAGAAATCGGCGTATTTACAGTTTTACTCTCGTTCAAGCTCCATGCCAGTGTGTGAATACCCCGATTTCTTTTCCTGTACAAATAGTTGACTGGACCGAGCGTGGCATGAGACTGGACCGAGAACGGCACGATAGTGTGAAGCGGGCCTTATGAGTTTTCCTTAACGATTTTCAACCTTGCTCAACTCAACGAAAATAGGTAGGTTGAACTGAATTCATGCATACAACTATAAACGGCACACTGGCAAAAATACAGAAAGTGAAAACGTCGCTACTCGGGAGGACGTCAGAAGAGACTGTATTTATTTTTGTAATACTTATAAAGAAAACTCTACGATAAAATTAATTGATGGCAAAATATGAATAAAGACGGAAGGCAGAAATGGAAATGCTTAGAGTTAAGTCGTAGAGTTGAAGTAACCACAACTTAACTCGACTTACATGGAAACTCGGTATATGACTACGACAGGGGATTCCCCACGAGCATATGAGCGTATGGAGAATACCCTAGCGTATTGTAGTGTATATCAAACAAACTACTGAGTCAGTCAAACAAAGCATTCAGGCTAATTCTGAACTACGCTGGAATTTATCTCGCTGGATTTTTTTATATCGGTAATATAAACTCAGCTGTAACGGAGAGTAATATCGAAATTACTATTCCTGCGGTACGGTTTTGTCACCGAAGGTTTTGAAAAACTCATTGAGCAAAATGTGTTGCAATATACGATTAAGTTTTTCCCAGACTATGTGTGGAAATTCAGTGCATCGGTGTAGTAGCCGTAGAGTGGTAAAGAATTAATAATTAAATTTGTTTGTCTATTTTGTGTTAAAATGCTTAACGCAGAATGCTTAATTTTAGAAGTATAAAAAAGGCCATTCCATTAAAAATAACATAAGTTTTAAATCAATCAAATTGCCACCATTTTTACACTTTCAAAATTAGTGAAATGATACCACTGACTTGCAGTCATATACTGCTCGGAAAAACCTTCTCGTATTAGTCCGGGAGCTAGTGACAGATTTTGGTGACCAATTTTATTTCGGTTGAAACTTCGTGGAATGCTAATTTTTTTCATGTTTTTGTGAATAGCTGACGTGTATTCCACTAAGTTATAATCAGCTGACATTTTTTATTCATTTTTTATCATGTCAACTGTTATTTGACGAATTTTCAGCCGGAATGAAATCACCGAAACCATTCTTTCTTTAACGTGCACACCACCGTGCTCCAACTGACGTTCACGATGCGTTGTATTACACCCGAATTGAGCGTTCCTCGAAGTTTCAGTCGAAATGAAATGACCGACAGTTCAATTTCTCGCAATTTTATTCTGTTTCTTTCGGAAAAAATTACGTCAATATATGCCAAGAATCTCCCCTCCCCAATGTGTGATTGGTTGAGATCCAGCTCAACCCCTTCCCCTGCTAAACGCCTTAGGTGTTTACTGGATACCCCCTAAGGAAAACGTCAGTCCAGAGAAGTGTGTCAATAGCAACACCCTGTAAAATTACTTGGATATGGAGATGACGTGGAAAGGCAGCATTTGCAGCAAAATTGTCGAACT
The DNA here is from genome assembly GCA_949987705.1 of Thereva unica. Taxonomy (NCBI): domain Eukaryota; kingdom Metazoa; phylum Arthropoda; class Insecta; order Diptera; family Therevidae; genus Thereva; species Thereva unica. Next base: position 156,517,772 of record OX465283.1, on the reverse strand, counting down.
AAAAGAGGCAGCAAAGTAGAAAGCTCAACTTTTAGAAGTGCAAGCATGCTACAAAGGATCGTCAAACTTGGAGAAATTCCCCAATGACGACCAAGAATCCAGTTGGTCAGACGATTGATTTTTAGCACCATACAGTGAAAACCTACACTAGACTATACTAGACAATTGAACGAAACGATTACACTAGACAATTGATCGAAAATGCCCGAGTCAAATAATATGAAAGGTCTTTTCTTTCCATAACGGCCACACATTTGTTTTATAGTCCGCACCAAAAATTGCGAGAGTATGGTTGGGAAGTTTGATACATCCACAGTATAGTCCAGATATAGCACCCTGTGACTACTACTTGTTCCGGTCTCTGAAGAACTTCCTCATTGGAACTAAAGCTAATGCCAAAAGAAAACTACTTGATTCACTTTTTCAACCAGAAACCACCAAAGCTCTTCACCGATGGCATCATGGTTTTAGGTACCTGAAAAATGATTTGTTAAATTAATTTATTTTCACACTATAAAAGAAAACCAGTTAAATTTTACTTAACAAAGCAATCTAACTTTTACCAGAACCATAATGCCGGATCTACCCACATTTGTCGAGGCTTGCTTGGCAAGCGTTCACAATTTCAAACCTGTGGATAAGGCTTTTGGCTTGGCTTGTGTAAGTTTGATAACGCTTGTGGCCGATCCGGGCGGGTGTTTATTTTTTGGCACAAATCAAAGGAAGTTTACGACGGGTCCACACGTTTGTGAGTTTGCGAATGAATCAAGTTTCTATGAATTTTTAACATCCACATTTTTTTTAATTTTTTCTCTTAATTTTCTAATAAAAAAACATATACGTCAAACCAAATATTATAGCCGATACTGGTACAACCTTATCGTCCGTCATGCTTGCCTGACCAGAACATACAAGCGCACTCACAAAAGTGTGGATGCACCCTAAACCTAAGCAAGCGTTTTCAATTTGAGAAAGATTGCCAAGCCTTTACAAACTTGTGGATCTGACATAACAGCAGTTAAATATCCCAACAATACACTACAATTCTTCGAGTTATTCACAGACAAGGTGGGCGGAGTGTCCAAAATTGGCTTCACATAACAAGGGTAAAATTAAATGGACCGAACTAGACTAAAAAAGCTTCCAGCCAGTCTGCGCAACAAGTCTACTAATGAGCATGCGCAGTACAATTAACTCGTCGTCTAGACTGATCGAGCCATATTCAATGTATAACTAATATTACTCATCTAATCAACATATATACTAACAGTAATCATATACCTATAAAGCATAAAAAATAAATGCGTAAACCATCCGAACAAGGTCTGATCGGTGGAAAAAATGTTATTTAACAAATATCATCTGTGCGTCATTTGGTAGATCAGTATACCGTCATCACATTCCTAAAAGAAGTTTTCTGTCTGTGATTCCCGGTCTCAAAAAAATAAATAAAAAATAAAAATAAATATAAACAAAATCAACAAAAAAAATAGTGTTTCATAGAATCAATAATTAAAACTTTCCGTTCGCTGTTATAGTGTAAAAGTTTGAATATTCTATTGGTTTTTTTATTTAACCATGTGTTTGTTTTGGTTTTATATCTAATAACATGATCAGGTAAATGGACACTTAAAAATTGCTTAGTAAGGGTATAATTTTTCATATCATTAATTCAAGTTCATTGGAGTATGAATGAAATGTTGTTAGAGTCACGAAGCCTGTTTTTCTATGATACTTAGGCTTTAAGAGTTTACCTGTTTGTTTGTTTTGGATTAAATATAAACGGATTTCCATAAAACAACGGATTTTTCTTAAACAACAACTTTATTCTGGTAAGTGGAGAAACGATCGTGTTTGTCCGATCTTGTTTTTTTGGTGACACACATTAGTGATTAAACAGAAATTCTCTCAGGTAAAACTCAGGTAAAAAACACGATTAAGTCACATCAATTAAGAAACGCGCTCACATTGTTCCCATAGTTTAGATAATTGTGCGCCTACAAAAACCGAGAACTGATCGTGGCTGATCCTAAATGGTTAAACAATTTTGCTCTGGCCCTTAGAAAGGTAAAAACCTGTCCATTAAAAAGGTTGAAAAGATCTGCTTGCATCCAACTAGTACATCTAGTTAATTACATCGCATCAACTACATCTCTATTAACAAATTGCGGAATCAGACCTCCCAAGATCACCCGGTCAATGACCACAATGACCGAAAAATGATATTTGAAATTCTACAAAAATCGTTAACTTTTTCTGAGTTTGTTTGTGCTCAAAAAACCAACACGTGCTAGCCATGAAATAAAACTGTTTTATTTTTGTAAATTTCATTCTACACCAAAAGGCGCCTCCCTTGAACTCACCCTGGCCGATCGTGCGACTCACCTCTGTCCCAAGCCGCGTACCTGATCGTTTTACCTATGCCGCAGCGATTAATATCAGCAGCACACGTAAACTGCACCGGAATTAATAGAAATGTAGCGGAGTTTGTTGTGCGTCACTTTTTCCTTTTAGGTTTTTATTTTTGAAATCCACTTTTTTTTGCGGTTGTTGTTAGCAGACTTAAGGTAAGAATTGTTTATGCCAAGCGAAATTTGTTTTCGTAAATATACGTAGGTACGTGGTCAATTAAGGCACAATTTTTTTAGGTTAATTAATTTGTTGATTCAAATAAAACTTTCCATTGGAATTGTAAGGTAAATAAAGAAGTGGTTTGTTGCTTTTTATAGTTTTGCGTCAAATCGGCGATTAACGTATGTAAATCATCATACTTCAAGAATTTTTGGGGATTTTCTAAACGGGGATTTCTTGGGTTTGTTGACAAAATAAACCACTAAATAACTAGTTAATTCCACGTTTCATGGCTTCGTAAATATCGTTGATTATCTTGAGAGGAATGGAGTGACTACTGTGGAAAATTTTTACAGCTTTTACTATACAATGACTCTTCCACTGAAATAAATAACCTTCCGCATTCATGGTTATGTGTTTCCGGCAACAAAAGTCTAGGCCACATGCATATTATACAGCCCTTTTTTCGCACCCAATTCGGTCTATAAGTTCGTTTATAATTAGAACAACTCAACTGTGGAACAACCTTCCACATTCAATATTCCCGAACTTATACAACATCCAATAATTCAAACGCAAGACTCAAGCTCACTACTAGACATTGCATCGTGACTAGTGATGAGCAAACGAAAGAACAAGACAAGACAAATCTAGTCTTGGTCTTGCCTTGTTCTTGTTCAGTCTGTCTTGTTCTTGTTCTTCTAAGTATCGTCTCAAGGATGCAATAACCCGCCGAAAAGGCTGAAGGCTCCAAGCTATATGGTTCGAAAGGCCTACTGAAAAGCCTTTAGAAAAGAAGTCCGAAACACCCATAGTGAAACCTAGAACGGGTTCAAAGTCGACCTTTTGCCAAATGGCAGAAAATGACAGTATGGGCGTGCAACAGAAAACTCCACTGACATTATTTTGAAAAGAATAGGGGTCCAAAATGGGAACTTAACACGCAGGAGTGGAAAGTACTCCGTAAAGTGCAACGTTGAGATAACGCTCTCTGTGGACAACTCTATCCGTCGATAACTCTCTTGATGAGTTGTGGCGGAAGGGAGGCCAAATAGACCACTAGTTGGGCACAGCTTAGGATCAGAAGGGCATAAAAGCTCATAACAAAAGCTGTCCCCAGCCAAACTTGCAATGACCTCTCAATACCTCGTAAGCAGCCACGATCATTACCGCTCCGATCACCTGCTTCCTTGGTGATACTGAAGCCTCGCTCTCGCAGGAGTCTGCGAATGTGAGGATAGTTACCACTGTGTTTTGTGTGGGCTGGTGGTAGGGGAGTCTCCTCTAACAAGGAGATGACTCATCTCAACATTGCTAACCTAACTTGAAAACCACCACCTAAATTAGCGGGGCCATCCCCAGGCCAACAAGACGTATATTAGGATGAGGGGGGGGGGGGGGGGTTGTGGGGCTTCTTCATAATCCCCTAAGGAAATGAACGTTCCTTCCAATATGAAGCTCATCCAGATAAGCCGATAAAAGGTTTATCTTTCACAACCGGAAATATAATTTATTTGATGTGAAAGCGTCGACCAAAGGGGGCCGAACGATTATTTCGGTCTACCCTGGACAAGAGCTAGGACCAGAGCTGTTTGCGATGAATATGCTATAACTTATAGATTCCAGGTCGAACCCTTGGTGGAGGAGTTAGCATTTATTAAGTACATTCCCAGGCATTTTGAAGGTTGTTGGACGATTTGGAATAAGTGATTCTATGTCATGGTTTTTGCGAGATGTATTAGCGGCAGTAGCAAGATCGTCCCCTGGAACGGAAAGAATGCTGGAGGAAGTTATGTTTTGGGTATATTTCGTTTTGGAAGTATGTTGGGCACGCTTCTTGCAGATTCATATAGAGAATGGGTTCGTTGCCGTTCTTTTTGTTGGATTGGACATGATCCATGACGATCGAGGCAAGGAAATATTTTTGCAAAGTACCGCCACGCCGCCGTGATCAGTCAGTCAAAGGGAGAAGATTGAGACTACGTCCTTTTGAGAGATAGTAAGAAGAACCATGGTGAGTGGCGGCGGCTGGGGTAGTGCTGGGTGTTTTCCAATACTGAGTTTCGATACCAACTAACCAGAAAAACAAGTTGACAAAGACAATCACAACTTGTTCAAAACAGCCAGGGCAACTTTGCTCTTATGAAAACATAGTCGACTTCTTCCAGAGCTACTGGCACCTAGGCATCTTTTTGTAGTGCTTGCGTTAATGTTCTGCATATGAGAACAAAGGCATGAGAGGAACTCTAATTCTTCGATTGCATTTTCATCCGTTGTCATGGAAATCGAATTGGAAAGTCTCAGATTCTGACCGTATGTACACAAACTCGACTGGTGGGTTTTGTAAATCGATCTTCATTGCGGTTTTTATGCCTAACATCACGAAGGGCAAGTCTTTACTACAATGAATGGTGTTGTTCCTTGCCATTACGGTTGGCTTTTCTTACCTGTGGAACCGCTGAACCATCCCTTTTGCTTTTGGAAGATATGCGGTTGTCCGGATTCGATGAGTTCTGAGTAATTCGGCAACTTCATTGAACCGTTTCGGTTTAAACTGCATACAAAACTTTGAACTTTTGGAAACCTAGACATTATCGAGACCACTCATTTCAGTCTTTATTGATCGATGGCTAGAAGTATTTCTGGGTAACGGCTCGTCTTGTAGCACAAAGACCAGCATGGAACAGACTATTTTCAGAGCCGAACGCTGGTCTACGCTGTGGTAAATGGTATTTGCCTGAGAACTAGTTTTACCCATAAGCCGTTGCTAGGGTGTTCTTGTAGAGACTTCAACTCTGTGTCACTTTGTTGACCCTGACCTAGTGCAGGCATGTCGAAGATGACCGAGTCAACGCTTTCGGTTGCCAGTGATCGCGACACTTATCTGATGTCTGTACTAAAGTGCACGATAAGACCCAAATGTCTGGGCTGCCTAGGAGATCATTCGGTCTTTGTGTGAAGTCTTATTTTAATTCATTCTCATTTTGCGGTCTTTCATTTGTGGAAGCTTTAGATTTTTGTCAGTCCTAGTTTGTTTCTAAATCAAAGCTAGATGATCGGTCTAAATCCATTCGAAAGATGCAAAAATTTTTTTCGAAGAAGTTCAGTGTCAATTTCTGCATTATCATATAACTAGGGAATATGTCGGTCCGTGCGATCAATACTTGATAACCAATCAACTATTGAATCAATGCATCTATAATTTCGTTATGTATAACTAATTATTATGTGTATATTTTCATTTGGTTACCAAAAAGGAGCACAATCTAAACCAAGATGATCATCTTTGTTGTATTGTTTTGATCAATGGATCATGTGGATCATATTTTCGATCAATATTATTATCTAAGCCGTAATACAGTGTATACAATTAGTGCAACAAAATTATAGCCTTATCTAACACATCATAACATAATTTACTTTGTTTCATTATTATTCCTCAAAATACTATCGATCATTCTTTCATATCCTTCACGATCACTTAACTCGACTACGCTCTGTCAAGCCTTAAATATTCACTCTTCATAAACCTCATATAATAGTAATTAATATAGTTCGTACAAGTGATCACCTCCATACCTACCTACCCTTGCGAAAATTTTCTCCACGAATTCTTGTCGATCGGGTGTAATTTCACGCCATAGTGCAACTGTAATTCTTCGACAGATCAATTATCTCTTGCTCATAAGGCTGCAAGGCAAACACGTCAGAATTACCTGCACGATTCCATATTAGACAAAATTGCAGTTCAGTGCAGTGCAGTGTTACTAAAGACAAGGTATTTGGGCTATCAACAGTAGTGATTGAGAGAAGGTAGGATGGAAATGCGCTTAGAAAATTACTATCAATGCTCGAGTGAGTGCAAGATTTTTTTGTATTTAAGTGCTATAATCATGTCGAAAGGTTTGAAATTGCTTTTCGGATAGAAATGATCATTGTAATACCAGGGTTTATCATAGGTAGATATTAAAAACATTTAAGCATCTTTTTAAGTGATTTTATGCGGACAAATTTAATATGCAATAATAATAAAATTGCAGAAGTTGAAGCCAAAGTGAACGTCAGTCATATGTGCTAAAATTGAGATAGACATGCCTGGGAAAACAGCTTTAAAACCAGAAAAGGTGGTGTTATTTACACACAGTCATATATTTTTAATGATTACTTTCTATTTTCCATAAAATTATCGTTTATTGCTTGAGTATCACAAAGTTTCATTTAAGAAAAGGTTTTATGCTGCTCAATTTTTCATCAGATCAGTAATTTCATCAATTATAGAACCTTACACCAATTCACATTTACATCATAATGAATGAGTTTCAAATACTTCATTACAGGTCAAAAGATTTGAATTTCTATATGTAATAGCTCTAGGTCAATTAGCAACTAAACGTATACTTAATATTAATAAATACAATTGTTTTTCATTGAACGATACAGAAACAATCTTTGATGAAATTTAAAATATCTAGAAATTTGCAAATTCCATGAACTGTTGAACTCACTTATTATTTATAAGTTGAAATTTTAATTATGTATTAAAATTAAATTCTAGAAAGTAGACACGCTCACGGAATTGTTAATTTAGCATGACTTAACGGTAGTCATACTTGGTGACGAACTAAGAATTGGGGATTGATGCATGCGTTTGGATATATTAAATTCATCTTGATTTGTCTACTCTAGTTAGTTACTCCTCTACATGATCCAGTAGAAGATAGGAATATTTGTGTTATGGTTGTCAGGGGCGACGCTTTCATAGGTGGAAATGCTGCACTTGCACCGGGCGCAATTTCAATTGAAAAAGTGTTCTCGTGCCTTCATTGTCATATATTAAAGGAACTACAACAGTCGGTGGCTTTTTCCATTGTCTATCGCAAGGTCTAGCCAATCCAATTCCATTTCGTTCGTCTATCCTTTCTTGGCCGGCACGGTGCCATAGTTATTGTTTTGCAATTTGTACTAGTCGTACTATTATAGATCTCGGCGAGAAACACCTGGATCAGCGAGAAACATCCATTCAAACACCCACCCTTCAGCCAGAAACGCCTAGATCGCCTGTGTTCTGAAGATATTGAAAGTGCTTTCTATGTCCAGAAAGGCTTTTAAGGTGGACTGTTGAGCGCCTCTCTTCAACAGATCTAAAACGGCCTATATTTAGCAATTTCTAGTTCGGAGATCAAAATAATCTCTCTGAAGACAAAATTTGTAAAAATTTCGGCTTTGGACTCCCAAATAAAAACACACCAATGTAGGATCACAGATACGTCAACGTTCATTGCAGGCGCAGAACGCAGACGCTTAAATCCCCAAGGAAAGTGCGTCGAATACGCATAAAGGTTGATCCACACATATCCGTGACGGCACGGCACCGATGCTTTTCGTGTCAGTGGCTTCCGTGGTGAATTTTTCACTGACAATCAATAGTATCCGACATTATAGTTTTGAAATTTGGAGAGTGATGTCAAGTTCATTATGCATAGAGAAAGTAGTTTCGCCCCAGGTGGACTCTTCTGGAAGTGTTTGCACAGAAACAAGTTTGAGCGTATTTCAAATTAACTTTACCTAAAGGAGATTGCACAGCTATTTGTAATACATCGTTTTTTTGAGCTGAATATAAGTTAATATGGCGCCTAGTTCGGAATCTTTGTCTGTTCTGAGTAATACGTTTTGATAGAAAATTATCCAGCCTTACAGAGAATTTGACGAGGCATATTAAACCGTCTTCAGACCATTGTAGTTAGGGCTAATGGTGTTTCTCAAGATTGCCTACTTTTTCTAAAAACATCTCGGCTTCACGGACCGAACTGCATAAGTTCGAGCAATTTGGTGAATTGAACTTTAAAATAACCTCAATTCGCATGTCAATTTTCACATATTCACTGAGGATAAAACAGACTTCAGTTCACTGGACTGGACTCGAACTGACGATAAACTTAAAAGCTCTCTCAATAGAGAGTAATCAACTAGAATAATGGGAAGCTATTCCAATGAGTTTTTACATTTCTTACTTCTGGCAAAAAAGCAATAACAATTTCAAGCATAAACTGAACATGAACTGAACTTTATTCGGTAAAGCGCTTTTTGAGAATTGAACTGAACATTTACTGTGTTTCTATAAGCCAAGGTAGAGTCAAATAAACAGAAAGTTTATCCCTTAAGTTAACTCGAAACCATTTCCATGCCAGTTTTGTGTAATTTTGCCGTTGTTTGACGTTGGTATATGTGCAGTAAGGGATACCCGGCTTAATACGACTTGTTTCGTCGAGTTTTCTTAGATTTAACGAAACTTTACTCAACCCCCGTTTCCATTGGCGATTAATCGGAGTAAACTCAGGGTAAACCCTGATGGAAACTCAATAATTATTGAACTGAGGTCGGTGAAAACGGGGCACAAGAAACTTTATATATACGAATCTAGGTTGCACAGTTTAATAGTTCAAAACGCCAAAACACCGGCAAAACTAAAGGAAATTGAGAAAACTCTTTGAAATCTGGGGTTTTTGAGGCCCCTGACCATGATTAATTGAAATCCCCGATAACAGCGATAAGTTAAGTACCGGGCAGCAACAAAAAAGTTATAGTAGAACATGCATACTGCAGAAACGAAGATTTTATGGCCAAAAAGGCCCTAGAGATACTGAAGAAAATAAAGGGTTAAGAAGACCTCAGCGAACGTTTAGGAGGAAGGTCTACACACATATGAGTACCTTAACGGATTAAGAGAGGAGACAATACATCATAATTGAATCGTGTAGGATTGAGAGATACTAAAGTAGATTGGGACAACACTAAGAAGTACAAAACAAGAAGATATACTGTCCCAAAATTTGTGGCTGAGTTTTGCTTTGAACTTTCCTGGAGGAACAACGACAAAGAACTCGTTATAATTTGAATTATATTTATTATCTCATAATAAATATGACCATCCCAAAAAGGAATTCAAATAATGAACACAAAATACTAAATCAATTTAATCAATTATTTTAAAGAAGTTGATTTGCATAATGTGATGATAATATTCACATATGAAAAAAATAAAATAGGTTTATACCAAAAACCTGTCCCAAATTTAAGTATATAAAATTTGAATTTTACGTCATTTGTGACATGTTAAAAAAGGCAAGCTTTAAATTGATATACGTCATTTGGAAATACGTCATATTGTTTTATTGAGAGAAGTGACGTGCGAATTCGTAATCGTTAATTTCGTTTAAACTGGTTCAGTTTATGATTTAAAGAAACCATCAAACATGTACAGTTCCTGTGCCTGTCCCAAAATTAAGTGTACAATTTGAAATTTTACATACGTCATTTGGATATATGTAATATTGTTTCAGTGACGTACGAATTCGTAATCGTTAATTTTGTTTAAACTGTTACAGTTTATGATTGGAAGAAATCACTAAACATGTACAGTCAGTTCTTTGGGACATCTTAGAATAATTTAAGTTATGCCAGTGCGTAGTAATTGGTTCTTCTTTTGGTAAAAATTACGAGAGAACAATCTTCGTCATTGATAGAGAATGGTTTTAACTCATGATTTAATTTTTTTTTTGGATTGCTTTGGCTTTGCTTTTAATTAGATAATGCCACATATCATACAATTAAGTGAGTTGAACAATCGGTGTACCAGAAAGACAGTAACTGACTGACAGACAATGCCCAGCCCAAACCGCTGCAGCTAAAGAAATTAAATATTTGACAGTAGATCCAATTTTTCGAAACTCATCCACTAAGGGGCAAGACTTGGTGCAATAACAATACTTTCGTGGGAAACGCAAACAAGGCAATAAGTTGCTGAGCGAAGAAAATCCTACGACAAAATCATGCAGGATGTAGCCGAAGGAAATAGCGGGTTTTTTTCCTAGATGCTCCAGGCGATACAGGCAAAACATTTCTTATCAATTTGATTTAGGGGTCGATTAGAATGCTTGCAGTGACATCATCGTGAATTGCATCAACGGTGCTTGATGTTGGGCGTACAGTTTATTCAGCGACCAAGCTCCAATTGAATTTGAACCAGAAAGAAACACTACGTATTGCCACAGTCTTTAAAACGTGCCAAATTATAATTTGGGACGAATGCACCGTGGTTCATAAAAAGTCACTCGAAACGCTTAACAGGGCTTAGCGAGATTTCCGAGGAAATCCAAAGCATAGGAGACGCTCTGACTCTACTTGCAGGGGATTTACGGTCAACTTTGCTGCTATACGTCAACGCATGCATTTAAGCTTAACGTATGCTTGAAAGCATCATATCTATGGAACAGTTTGGAAAAAAAATCATGCTCCAACGAAGTGGACTCTCACTGCCTATAGAAAAGGCGATTTTGAGATTCCCAATTGTTTTGGCGCACGCCATTCTATTGGCTTATGGGTGGAGCGGGGCGCACCGGGTTCCAGCTAGTTTTTAATAAAACAAATAAAAAATCGTCTGACAAATTTCCAGTTGTTCATATGTCAATTTTAAAAAAAAATCACCTTCCATGATATTTTGGGACACACTCTTATCACTTTGTCCTAATATTTTTTATTTAATAATAATTATTTAAATTATTATAAAATATTTTGAATCTTAATAGAAGAACACATGCAAAATTAGAAAGAATCTCAATAATTTTGAATATCAACAATACTAAAAAAGATATGTGTCCCAAAAAAATTATACGTAGTTCTTTTATCATATAACAACTCCTTTTTATTAAACTGATTTTAAAACCAAATTAAGTTAAATCTGACAATATGAACAACATTTTTTTTGATTTATATTTGTTATGATTCTATTTCAAAAGAGAAATTGACGAAAATTTCTTGTCCCAAAAAAAACGTGTATTCCATAAAAAAAAATTTAAATTAATTTTTATTAAGAATGGAGATACAAAAATATTCCATTTGAAGGAGCATCAAATCGAAAATAGTCTTTTTGTCAGTTTCAGATCACTTAAAATCGCTGTGTTTACACCCAGCGGGAAAATTTTAATCGCTTTTGACGAATGCGGAAAAGTAGTGCTTAAATATCTCTGCATAAATAATTTGTAAGTGATCGTCCTCTTTTTTTTGGTTAGATTTAATGTTTTTTTTTTGGATGGCAAACTGCCACCTAGGAATTTTAGTCCACCTGACCACCATTTCAGAGGAGTCTAGGATCAATTCTACACAGCAAGGAGCAACATAATCTTTGGTCTCTAAAATTTAGCTTACAAAATTAAATTAAAAAAAAAGGTTTGTCTTCACTGATAAATGAAAATCGTCTTAGGAGTGTAGGTATTTATTCAAAACACATTCAAAGTAAATTCGAAAGTAGATTAATTTAAAGTGAGTCTTTCCAATGTTAAATTACAAATTATGTTCCGTCAGACTACGGTAAGCACTTTATTACTTTAAAAGAAGACCTTAAAGAGTTGTTTTATAACGCTTCACAGATTAAAAAAACGCTGACTAGCAAAAAACCATCACTATTAATTAATCTATGTTCACTTTTATTAATAAAAACTAAAAATAACAATTATTATTATTTTTATTCATAAAGAGCTTCATGTAAAAAATACCAGAACAAACGAGTCTACCATTGAACTTATATATAACCGATCTTTCAAACTATATGTTCAGCATAATTTAAAACGTCTCACTCAGCACTATTCAATTTTTCCACAACAAAAATCCGGATTTACCATGAAAAAAAAACAACAAAAATTGACAAAAAACAAACAGCTAATTCTCTATAACCAACGAGCAAATCCATCATTTCACATAATGATCAATGAAGATCACTAACGATCATTTCAGCTCTATTGCAAGAAAACTTGATTTCCCAAATCTCAAACCCAAGTAATTGCTCAAGAATTTTTAAGCTGGAAAAGAATAATTCCCCTAGTCAGATTTGTTTGGGACACAATTCTAGCAACTAAGCAGTTTCTTATTAACATATTCAAGAGTACCATTCGAATTTCCAAACGTGGTTTCTTGGTGTTTATTTTAAAGAGAAAAAACGAAAGAGTTTTATTACACCTATTTCCGATTGTAAATATTTAATATTTACTTTAAAAAAAAAACTTTCTCTACTTGTTTCCATATATACGACAAAAAAAACATAAATTAAAAATTATTTACCATAAATTTACCTTTTATTTTTTTATTAAATATTTCTAGCTTTATTCAAAATAAAACTGCAGCGTCTGCGCGCACACGACTTAATAACTTCACTGACGGTTTAAGAATTTCACCAACAATTGTCACTAGCTAGAGTTCTATGCAGATCACCTGCGCGAATGGCTTTGGAACAACACACTCTAATCTTATTAATATAACTTTAATCAAATATCCCCAAGAACTGAGAGCGCAGCTTCTTCCAAAACACAACACCTTTCACTAATAAAGCGCAACTATCTTCAACGAGTGCACAATCAGAAGTAACCTGAGTCTCCTTTTGCGCAGGCGAAGCCACCCTGAGAAAATCAATGATTCAGGGAAATATAGAAGAAAAGTTGGTCACTGCGCAACTGCGGAATTATACATACAGTCAAAGCTAGAAAGCTGCCAAGTAATATCCAGCGCCGGGGCCTCAGGTGTGTGCTGCGTTATGGCTTACCATAATTTACCGGGGATTATAGTGGGGTTGGATAGAATGAGTTTTAATTAGAATTAATTTTTTTTTGGTTCGAGTTTGACCGATATGCGCAGGGTAATGATTACCCTATGGTTTTTGTAATAGATTCAATTTGGGGTATTGATATGGACGTATAGGTGATCAAGCAATTTTATGTTTTTTTTTTTATTAAACAATTTAATGGCAAGGTATGTGGTTTATATTTAACCCGCACCTTATGCATATATTGAATGAAATACATGTTAAGTCTACTACCAATATCATTAATCCATTAAAATCTCTGCGATAATCCTTTCGAAAAAATTCTTCATGGTCAAAAATCTTCACTTTTTTGTTTTAATTCTGAACGCTTACGTAACAATTCTAAGTTCCGCATACAAGACAACAAACGAATAAATTTATAAATTTATTCGCACACAAGCAATCCACCTATCATAAGACTATAGTGCAGGTTAAAACGACTTTTTTTTTATTTAAAAACAAAAACTTAATATCATTTGGATATCAATCAATATAAAACTCTAATAATTTATAAAATATTTTAAAAGTGTGTAGTGTATTATGTCCACACATCACAGATCACGCGGATATTACAATAAGTTTGTTTTTTTTACATATATAGAAAGATACATAAAAATTATTCTAATCCAAAAGAATAAATTTTAGTTTTTCATCACCCCGGAAGAGCTAGTTCGAATCTAGTTTAAGAACTTTCAATACCAACGCAAAACAAAAATATATTATTTCTATATATACAAAAATGTTTTTTACTCAATAACATTTGAAAAACAAAAAAAGAATTTAAATAAAAAAAATATAAATTTAAACAAAAAACAAAAAAAAAAATTATTAATATAAAAATAAAACAAATCACGAGCAAAACAAACGTAACCGGTTTACGTTCGTTATATTGTTCTAAGGATCGTCATGATCAATAAATATGAACAAAACGTTCTATGATAGAAAGTAAGTAGAACGTGCCAAACTTGTACTACAGACATTTGATGAAAATAATAAAAATTTAAATTTTTATTAAAATAACTTTATGTATTTTTTTAATTGGTTGAATGTTAGTACAAGATCAGTAGCCAGATCAGTAGTCAGATCAGTAGTCAGATCACTTTGATTGGCTTGATTTAAAAAGCTTTTAACTAAATTTATATTGTGATATACAAAAAACCTATAAACTATGCATATCCTGGAAATAGGGATCTACAAAGTTTACAGATCTTGAGCACGATCATTTCTTTAATAAAAGAAAAATTTGGATTAAAAATAAAAGTCTAAATTTTTATCCTCCCACTTGTATTAGTAAATCATAATTGCGGTTGATGATATCAGTGCCCATAATATAAATTGTTTGACTTACTCTAATGGGAACAGTGTTTCTGGTAAAAATTGTGTGCTCTTTGCAGGCGTTATTATATTATATTACATCGTAGATGATCCTAATAAGATCACTGATCTTGCAAAAAATCCTTAATCGCACGGAAACTCGGATATTACTTTTCCATATCGATCTTCAGTCCTAACCAACACAGCTCTAGAAAGTTTTCATGGTACTATAGAAAAGCCTATTTGGTTAGAGCTTATTCGATTTTTCCAAGCCACCGAATGGAATTTGTGATTCCATAGTAAAAGCACAAAATTAATTCTATAGGTCAGTAGGTCTATATGTGTTTACCCATTCCGTATTCTATGCAGCCTATAAAGTCGGGTATTCGTAATTCCTTTTAGGCGGCGTCTCGTATATTAATTTGAGCAATTCCTGTAAGTTCACCATCACAAAGGGCCAAAACTATTATTTGATGATAGACTGATAAGTAAGATTTTCAATACAACCGCTGACAGTAAAAAGTTCTGGTCCATGAAAAACTATTTTAATTTTGGTGGCGGTGGTGGTGGTGATGATAGAAAACAAATCTACCTCGATTTATAAAGATCCCTCTACTCGTCAAAATCTACTTTATTCGACATTGCTGGGTAACCTACGCATTTGAGCGAGTCGTAATCTCAATTGGTCTTTCTTCAGTAATCGCAAATTTTATAAGCATTTCAAATCTTTTTTACCTGATACTGCTAGGATACTCTTCATCCTTGAAAATACCACCCATTCGGGCTGAACGGGGTTTACTTCAGAACTCGTGAGGTCTCAGGGCTTGAGGTCACCAAATCTCCTGGCCCTGAAAATCCCTATCTCCCTATGGTGCTTAAAAAATGTGCCTCACCTTTGGCTAAACTTCTGTGCAACCTTTTTGCCCAGTCTTACTTCTCCGGAGTTTATCCTGACTCTCTGAAACTAGCTCATTTTCAGCTAATCCAAAAAAAGAGCGAAGCCAACGACCCTTTCAACTACCGCCCAATAGGCCAAACCTAAATGAAAAGTAACGCAGAAGTGAAGTAGACGGAACTTCCACTGAACTAGATGTTACTTCCACTTACCTCCATTTTGGTCTCTCTCATGCATTCATATATAATGGTACCCAACTTCACTTCATTTCCCATTTAGGTTTGACCTAATAGCAATTACTTCTGTTCTCCCTTAAGTCATAGAGACAATAAGCTTTTAACCAAAACGGTCTACTAGCGTTCTCCTTGTGTGTTCAACCGAGTATCTCAACTAAAGCAGCACGTGAATTTGGTCTGATTCCTCTATATATATATTTCAAAGGAGTATGTCACCCTGCTCTATATACCAAACTCCGGGCTATTGGTATAGACTTAGTTCTAAAGAATTGGATTAAGAGCTTTCTTTTTGGTCTTTCAATCAAGATTGTATTGAACGGCATCGAATCAAAGCCCCACGCCATTTCGGTCGGTCTCAGAGATCAATTCTATCACCCGCGCTTTTCCTAATCTTCATTACTGTTCTCAATATTTTTCAACCCACTTCACTGCTCTGTTGATGACGATCATTCTTGCGTCTTCGACAATATAAGACAAGCACGTCTCAGAACTTGTCATCATTATCGTGAGCTGATGTCCACTTCGATCAACCGAGATATCGAATGGTTTCTTGATTGGGGCCGGATATGAATCGTGTCACCAAAAAGAAGTACTGGATCATCACCACCAAAGCTAACATCGACCTTCCTCCTACCTCAGTGAGAGAAAAGAATGTAACGACTGACCCAACTCGTAACATTCTACGGGTAACTTTAACGAAGGATCTTCGATGGATTGATCACCCCAAACAAGCCTTCCAATGCCATGGATTTCTTAAGAGGAGCAAGTTCCTACAAATCCATCGCCTTGAATACAAATGATATAACTATGCAGGCGCCCCAACAACCACGTTGGCTTGCCTCAATAAGGTGCAAAATCTTGCCATCAAACTCATTGGTGATGGGACCTTTCGCGCCTCTATAGATCCTTTAAGTCACCGTATGAATGTAACAGCACACTCTCTATACTTCATCGCTATTATCATAGCGACTGCTCCACTGAAATTTAGAATCTCCTCCACCGCATTATTTTTCCTGCAACACAACCCTCAGCACACTTTCATACCCTACGGGCCCCTTTCAGGCAAAATACGTTCTTGAAGTTCGTTATGATGAAACAACTCGATGGTGGAATAATCTCCCGCAGTCCGTATTTCCGAACTCGTACAACATCTTAAAATTCAAACGTATGGTTCATCAACAATTCCTTGAGAACCACCAGGCCTTCTCTAACCATTCCTATTCTCTTCTATTCTTCAAACTAAGCTTACTACTACTAGACCTTACGACATGACAGTCTAGTAAAAAAACAGCAAAATAAAAGCAGGTGGATGTCAATAATTTTTTTGGACCCTGGAACTAGAATCCTAACAGAATTCTAAAGACCTTTGGGGTGGCAGCACAGAAGTCGCTTCAAGTCGAGTTTTCCATTAGATTTCTCCATTTGACAAAAAATGAGTTGAAACGACTTCTGTGCTGCCACCCCTGGCTTACCTCTAATTAAAACTCTTAGCTCACGATAGGCCAGCCTAACAGCAATTTGTTCTATTCAAAATTGCTTCTTCCTGGTAATCCACAAGAGTTTTGACTAAGTATTGCACCTTATTCTGGGTAAACTCCAAACTATTAGTATTGAGATGGCTCTTAAGTACTGCTTTGAAAGTAGCACGTGGGCCTTTCAATCAAAAACATACAATATTGGACAGCGTTGAATCTTAACGCTAGTACGCTCTTAAACGTTAATCCTTGATAACATAATATCTCGAAGGCTCGGTAGCCTAGAGGTTCGTGATTCGATCCAATTATTTATTTTCAAAACTCTAGTCCGGCTTTGTAATCTACATAATCTCCAAGGCTTATAACTAAGAGCTGCACCTCTAAACTCTAAATTATTGGTATTGACGCAATTCTAAAGTGCTGGATCTGAGAGTTTAGCCAGATTTCGTCTGGAACGAACATGTATTGGCCAATGTCCAGTATCATTGTATGAAGAGGTGAAATGAAAAGCATTACAAACATTTTCATTTTCTGTAATTTCCTCATCATTATTATCTTCATCATCATTTTTTTTATTTTATGTGAGTTTTTATTAAAACCACATGCAGCAAGCTCATCATAGCAGCAGCTTGTGTTCAAAGTCTTAACATCAAGTCGGTTCGCCGGAGTCGGATTTCACTGTTTGATTACGCTTCTCTTCGTCATATTTATTTTCCCCACGAGTGGAAACACTTTTATTGATGCATTTTAGAATTTGTTTGAGATTTGTAAATGAGAGATTTGTAATTTCAAGTTAAAATTCCAGTACTTATTAAATGTAATAATCAGTATCGGCTTCAGGGGTGGGCGAACTTGGCCGATCGTCCGAGGGGGCTAGGTCCAAGAGGGTGCCGCCACTACCAGTAGCGGATCCTGATCCGGATCCAGTACAAAATGAATTAAACTTAGAGCAGTACGAAGGAAATATTTGTCATCAAGTGCGTACAACAATAGCGAATCCTGAACTTGTATTTAACGCGGACTTCCACAACTAGGTGTTGATTTGTATACAGGATTTTTGCCCGATAAAGTCCGAAAACCGCATATGCTACGCTACATTGACGATAGATGTCAATGACGGATACAGAGGAACATTTTTCGTGGATGTACCTGGGAGAACTGAGTTCCTAATTTCATTGACTTTAGCTTTGATTGGGGAACAAGGTTAAATAGGAGCTTAGATGATTTGAGCATACGTAGACGATTTGAACATAAAAATTCAAAGTCAATTCGTTGGCCAATTGCATTCATTTAAGTCGATCGATTCGAATTCCAATACACATGATGTCGTCAATTATCCAGTGGAATTTTTGAATTCATTGGATTTGGCAGGAATGCAGCCTTGTAGCTTAAGGTCGGCTTGGTGATAATCGTATGAATCTTATGCAATCTGAACCAACCAACTATGTGGAAGAAGACTCGCAGTGATTGAAGCAACGATAATCATAGGAAAGTTCCAAAGCGAGGATATTCTGATTCTAGCAATACCACTGATTCCAACCGATTTGTCGTTTCAAATAAAGCATGCCATTTATGTATCTGTCTTCTATGTATCTACATCTATTCTTGTAAAAATTGACTGGACATGTTTCACTAAAGGCTTTCCAGATACATTTTTGATTCCAAGGGTTGAACTCGCTCTTCTTGATCTCTCACGCGACTATCCCATTCTAATAAAAAACAATATAACTTAGAATATCCGCAGCATTCTAGTTAACGTTGCTACAACTTACAGTACAAATGTTCCACGAGGACTATGAATGCAATGTAAGAAGTTGAACTTTCGATATTGTGGAAACTTAATTTTCGAACAAGATCATTCAAATCAGCTTGTCTAAGGAGATAAGGTTCTTTTCGTGGGCCTGAAGAAGTATGTACTTACAAATTAGTTGCTCGAATGACTCTTGAAAAAGAACGTTTTGAGTATCCAACATGTCGTTACTGTTAGGAGAAACTGGAGGTAAAGCAAGCAAGAGAAACTCTTGAAGAAGAGGAGCTGGTCTTTTTGGAAGGGATCAATGTTGAATTAGTTTTGTTTATTGTTTCTTTCTATTTGAATGGATAGACAACATCTGAATCTAGCTTTCTAGTTAGGAAGTGGTCGGATTCACAATTAATTCCTCTACAGTACTTTACTTGGAGAGCCCTGGAAGCTGCTCTTCGATCCATGACTATAAGGTCGATTTGATTGCAGTATCTTTTACTGCGAAATCGCCATGTGTGTTTGTGAATGTCATTTATTGGGAAAAATGTTGAACTTACGATCATCAGCTCATTACTAAATCGATAACACTTTGTCCGCTGTTGTTTGATGTTTCATAGAGACTTTTCTTTCCAATGGTCTGGCCTGGAACTGGCACAAACGTCTTTTCCAAATTTGGAGTTCAGTTCACGTCTCCCATCACCATCTTGATGTAATTGGAAAAGGGGCCGTATGATATGCGTGGTCAAGGGTATGGTATAAAAATATAAACGAATCGAGAGGGCAAATCTATTTTCACTTACGAATTGTTTGACCACGCTTGCTCTATATTAGTCTCCTACTTAGGTACTGACCGCGAAGTTATTTATCTATAGATTCTTTCAAATCCTAATTCTAACTTAGACTTAAATCTTGTTTTGTTCAGTGTGAGATGGTAAACATAAAATTTAATGATATCTTCGACTTCAATAGTTTTGGACAATAAATTTGTTATTTAACATTTCAAATTAAAATATTAAAAAGAAAATATTAAAAATTTGATACCATAGTATTTGAAACATATAAATATATTTTGAAAGCATTACAGTAGCATTTCTCTCATCGCTTAATCTATAATTTTGGTAATGGGAATATTTTCTAGTTATGTTGTTACACGTTATCATCGTATAAACTGCAAACCTATTATGTCTGTTATATGATTAAAAATAAATAACTAATTAACAAAAAAAAAAAAAAAAAATACGAATACTTTACTATATTTGTTCGATTTACATCTAGGCATAACAAGTTACAAAAAAAAAATCAAAATCAAACAAATTACAATACTATAAGCAAAATTATTTTAATAATTTATACATTTATATAAGTAGTATATATATAAAAAGCTAATCATGCATTGCTTCAAGCTCCTCCCTATCTTCCTGTGGAATATCATTATCACCATATCCCCAGCATCCATCTTTGTGTGCCATTTCATCACTTAGGAAATGTGTGCCATCACCGCATTTTGCAGCACGTCTAGCCACCATTTTCGGTGAAACAAATTTTCCTGAAAAAATAAATATAAATGAAATTCTTAAATATAAAATTATTGTTAATATTACGATCGTAAGCCCATCCAATTTTCGCGAAGGCATCTATGAATCCTGTAGTGATATTCAACTTATAGTCACCCATTTCGCCGGTTTTGTAATCCCATGGGAAAACATGATGATAGTTGTGCCAACCTTCCCCAAGAGCTGCGATAGCAACAGATATATTCTCAACTGGGCTGATGGTTCTAAAAACAAATATTGGAACAAATATAATATTAAGTTATAATTCAAAATTTTAAACGACTTACTTGTCATAGGGTCTCTTTCCCCACATGTGTGCAACACTGTTGACAAAAAACGCGATGTTGAGAGTTATACAGAAGCGGCAATTGAAGTTGACCCAAAACGACATCCATAGATCCTCGTTCCAGAAATACCATGGAACTAGCACTGGGAATGCGATTGTCAGGAGGGCGAATAGTGGTATGTAGAGCTTCTTTTGCCACATAACAACTTGATCATTTTCAAGATCAGACATATCGATGACTTGTCGCTTCTTTTGGACTTTGGGATGTGGTGTAAGGAAGAGCCATCCAACATGTGCGAAGAAGAAGCCACGCTTTGCATTGTGCGGATCGGCTTCTGTTTCGGAATACTTGTGGTGTATCCTATGATCTAAGGCCCAAGTGTAGGCGTCTCTCTGGAAGATAATAAATTATATGGTGATCATTTTGTTTTGTAATGGAATTTTGTTTATTGATGTTAATAAAAGAAAGTTTCTCTATGTATGTATGTATGTGCACCAGTCATTGCAGAGCTGCGAAATTTTGCATGAAGGTCCGTGGGGGGTCTTCCATGAAATACCTGTAAGTCTAATTTTCGATATGACTGAAATTCAAAATGGTCACCTAAATATGAATTCGCAAATTGTGTTCCGATTTCAATGAAAATCGGTATCTGGGGATTTTAAGGTCGCTAATAACGAATTTGTGGTCAAAACTAATAAATTCAGAATGGCCACGCCAATATGGCCGACGAATTTGCCAATTTGCCCACGAAAACGAAGTACTGTCTTATCTCCAACAAAAATTGTACCTCTTTCCCTCCTATCTCAGTGGATAAAGAGAATCTAACGGCTGACTCAACTCTCAACATCCTAGGGGTAACTTTAACGAAGCATCTGCGATGGAATGATCACATATTCCAAATCGCCAAACAAGCCTCCCAATGCCTTGGATTTCTCAAGAGATGCAAGTTCCTCCTCCAGCCAGCCGCCTTGGCTACAATATACAAATCCTACATTCTGCCGTGCCTCGTATATCTGGGCAGGCGCCCCAAAAACCACCTTGGCTTGTCTCTACAAGGTGCAAAATCGCGCCCTCAAACTCATTGGTGATGGCCCCTTTCGCACAACTCGACTGTGGAATAATCTGCCGCAGTCAGTATTTCCGAACTCGTACAACACCTAAGAGTTCAAACGTGAGGTTCATCGTCATTTTCTTCTACACCCTCCAGACCCTTCTAACCTTTCCTATTCCCCTCTTCTTCAAACCAAGCTTACTACTAGACATTGCACCATAAACTGAACGACATGACGGACTGGTAGTATAAAGGGTTACTCCTAAGCTTGGTTTTTTCATATAAAAAAAATGTTACAAACAAGTTCAGTGTCTGCTCCAGAGCAGTTATGAATGAATCACAAGGAAAACCTGCCTGAAGACATTTTGCACCAAGCGCGTATACAAGAATAAAATCTCGATCTCCATTACACCGAAGAAATTTTCAACAAAGCTTTAATTGATATTGAAACGGGGCGGCGCTTTCAATGGTGCACTTGCACCGGGCGCAATTGGACGGGGCGCAATTTCAGAAAATAACATCTATGAAAGGAATATAAATTCTCCAAAAAAGGCTTTTTAAGTGAACGGCACTCAGAAAAAAGGGGAGATTACGATTTCCGTGGCGCCCCAATTTGAGTTTCGATAAAACACCCCTAATAGCCCAAAAATGTAAAATATTCACTGCGATCAAAAACTAGAGAGCTTATGGGGCGCTATCTGGTATAGTGCACCGGGCGCAAAAGACCCAAGCGCTGGCCCTGATATTGAAAATAAGGTTATATTATTGGGTGGACCAGACTTGAGAAGTTTTGGGCTTCCACAACCCATTCGGACCTCGAATATACCCAGTGGAGAAGTTATGGAAAGAAATTACGATACGGATGTGCTCACAACATACATACATAAAAGAGAATTACCCAAAATTACCCGAAGATCAGAGCGAAGCATATAAGAAGGCTGCGTAAGCAGTTTTTGATCAACAAAGTGGAATTTGCTTTTTGGTTGCTCCCGATGGAACAGGCAAGGCCTTTCTAATCAATCTACTTTTGGGTAAAGCGCGCCAAAAAATCATATTGCTCTTGCTGCTGCTTCATCTGGCATTGTCACGTTGTTGACAGACACAACAACAGGTGCTTCCAAATATAAAATAGCACTTTAAAGATCGTGTTTGGCTGGGTCGAAGAGCTATCCTTGCATGCATGTACATGGGCGGCGCTTTCATAGGTGCAAATGGTGCACTTGCACCGGGCGCAATTTCAGAAATTAAGATTTAAAAAAAAATGTTAAACTTCCTGATTTCGTCGTCTATCCTTTCTTGGCTGGCACGGTGCCATAGTTCTTGATTTGTAATTCGTATTAGTCGTACTATTATAGATTCAGTGAGAAACACCTGGATCACCTCTGTTCTGAAGTTGTTGAAAGCCCCATCTATGCCCAGAAGGCTGTTAAGTGGACTGAATTTTTCAATGCCAGATTCTACGGTAGAAACTAATACAAGCAGTGCAATAACCATCCATTATCCTTCGAAATACGAACGTTTGAAGAACGACATAGAGACCTCTATTATGGAGATTCAAGTATGTAGTACTATAGATTTTCGGAGCCCAGGATTGTGCTGGAAATAGTTAGGGAAGTACAGCTAACACCGAAAAACATCCTGGAGCATTAAACATCATTATCCGAAGAGTTTTGTGAAGTTAAAGCATAAGAAAACTTAGCACGATCGCGAAAGAAATCCTGATTGGACAAAGGCAGGGGCGGCGCTTTCATAGGTGCAATTGGTGTATTTGCGCCGTGCGCAATTTCAGAAAAAAGTGAAAAAGATTCATTTTCATATATTAAAGCAACTCCAAAGAGTGTTTGTGTTTTTCCATTGTCCTTTACTGCGATCAAAAAAAGAACAATATGGTGTACTGCACCGGGCGCAAAAAAGTCAAACGCCGGCCCTACAGATGAAGCTGTGAATTATCCAACACATTGAACACAATCCTGGCGTACCATCACACATTTTAGAGTTCAAATGCTCCTCAGAAATCTGCAACCCCCCTCTTTCTGCAATGGAGCGCGGCTCGCTGTTAAAAATTTAATACCCAATATTATAGCAGCTACAATCATAACCGGGCATGCCGCAGGTGAAGATGTATATATTCCTAGTATCCCGATGATCCCTTCAGATATTCCATTCCAGTTCAAGTTCCTTCAATTTCCAGTTCAGTTAAGTGTTGTCATGAGCATCAACAAGGCAAGAGGGCAATCATTATAAGTTGTCGATTTTATTAAACCGTGTTTCTCCCATGGCCAGCTGTATGTAGGTTGTTCAAGAGTTGGAAAATCTGAAAATCTTTACATCATACCTCCAAATGGAAGAACATTGAACATAGTATATCCTGAAGCTCTCTAAGCAATCAGCCCAGAATTGATCAACCGCTTCACACCTGAAATTTTCAGTAAAAGTCTTGGATTCTGCAATATGAGACCGGGGAAGGGGCTGGCATGGGTAAACAAATGAAACCGGGGTCAGGGATATGGCAGATGAGACCCCAGGGATGTCTATAATGGACAATATTGGTCTGAAGTCACACTCCCTCAGTGCTCTCCCTTTTATTTAAAGGCATTGCAACGCACGCGGGTTTTTGCTACTTAGGAATAAATTTTAAAATAAAAGTGTCTTTTTGTGGGCTTCAGCTGGACTTTGAACAGACTTAAGTTAAGACCTAGGGTTAAAGCGTTCTATTGTTAACATTTAAGTGAAGTCGTTGAAACAAAAATGAAAATTGAAAGCACAACTTTGAACGATCAATGACTTTTGCATCACCTTGTTGTATGATTGTAACGATCGGTATAGCCTAAAAGTATGCACCCTAAGCTCTTATTATAGAACTTGAAGGTATACGCAGGCGTAAACTCATTTTAAGCTTAACGACTACAGTCAGAACCTAACAACTTTATGTAAATTAGTCAAGTTCAAAGCTTAAAACGGCGTGTAGTTTGCATATTGTTTAACCCGTCTTGCATAAGTAAGTCAACAAACCTTCACAAGATCGGCACGATCTTATGTATGTGTATGTAAACAAATGCCGGTAAATGTTAGCTAATATTATGTAAAACCAAAAAAGCTTTCTCAAAAGCTTTAAAAATCTAAGATTTGTGACGAAAACTGAGCGAGATCACCTCGATCGGTAGAGAAGTAGTCCTGTGCGCTTGAGAAGTAGTCTTGTGCGCATGTGAACTAGTCTTGTGCATATGGAATAAGCCTACTACAAAAAATCCGAATGATTGTTCTAAATTTATCTAGATAGAACGCATTGCCGTATATTAATTGCAGGATGTAAAAGAAATGTGAAAAAAATAAGAAAAGAAAATAATTAAAGTGCTTTCAATAGAGAAATCAAAGAGAGTTTGTCTGGATAAATTAGACTGGGCACAGACACGGATTTGCATGGCAATAAATAATCGATCATATTACTTTTATGTTTTATATTTTTGTTTGGGTATGTGATAATATCAGTCTGACTCCTTGTGGAAGGATAATGTCTCAAGATAGGTCGTCACGTGACTTTCTTTTGGACTATCTCGGTTTTTGTCGGTGTTATTCTTTGACGGCTTTACATCTGTGTCCTTGGAGTTTCCATCCAGTAAAGCGCTTTTTCGGTGATTTTGTTTGCAGGACTTCGCACGATCAGGCCGACTCACAGGGCAAGTAAGAAGGGAAACATGGAAAGTAGTCTACTAAGCTGAGAAAAAGGGAACGGCGAAGAACTATACCTGAATTCGAACCACGGACTTCTGGTATGATAGTTCGGTGAATTAACCCTAAGCTAGCAAAGTCGGAATCATACCACCGTGGCAAGGCTTTGTAACCTAGACTGATTTCGCCCAAGCCCTAGTTTAGATATGACTGAGCTGATGGTGTTAAGATCA
Organism: Thereva unica; assembly: GCA_949987705.1. NCBI lineage: Eukaryota > Metazoa > Arthropoda > Insecta > Diptera > Therevidae > Thereva > Thereva unica. The sequence goes on along the minus strand of OX465283.1, from coordinate 156,492,114 downwards.
TACACTTACGCCAGAAGAATGGGCTCATTGTGATGCCATAGTAAGTAATCCCACGTTAAACCTGATGTTAAAGTGTTGTTTCTTCACTAAAACCATCTCGAGGACGTAATGAATTTTCTTAGCTGCGAGATCCCGATATTCGAGATCGGAAAGGATCAGAAAGGATTCGCAACCGTCCTCAGAAAGGGTTCGCAACCGTGCTCAGAAAGGGTTCGCTAGATATGGCTAGCCTCCTTCCGCTTAGGGATGGGCAGTAAAAGATGCAATGTTGTACACTTTCCTCCTCGTCCGGACTTTTACAGTGTCTGCAAAAATCGTAGGTCTCAAGACCTAAGCGGGCCTCATGCGTCCCTATCAGACAGTGACCGGTCCGCACTCCCACTTTGACTGAGAGGTCTTGTCTTCTCTGGTGGCCCAAGGCATACCAACCCTTTCTTTCCAGGAAGGAGATTAGCGATCGTGCCTTTCCTAGCCAGTTCGTCAGCTTTTCAATTTCGCTCTATAGTTCGGTGATCGGGCACCCATACGAAGAGGGTGCTGATCTGCGTAACCATCTTGTTAAGATATCTGTGGCATTCAGAGATACTAGAGCTGTCAGTGCAAGAGCGAAGGGCTTTCAGAGCCGCCTGACTATTTGAGAAGGTAAAGGCAGTCCGATTCCTATCGCCTTGTTGGTTGATTAGTAGAACAGCTTCCTGTATGGATCCTCAGTTTGGTATACACTGCAGTAATCGCGTCGGAAGGAGATTTCAATCCCAAGCTCTGAATAAAAGATTCCTCCTACTACTCGATCCTCGAGCTTAGAGCCATCAGTAAAAAAGTTTATGGCATTCTGAAAGCTGTGGGGTCTATTTCTCCATTCATGACGTGAAGGGATGTGGACTCCGTAGTTCTTCGTGAGGGTGTCCTCAGGTATGCAAAATTCGGTTTTTGTGGGGACGATGACAGAGTCCAGCGCCTTCGGGTGCCGTCCGCTGATTCGGGTCCAAATTCCATATTCTTTTATTCTGAAGGCTACGATGGTTGCGCTTTCCCTTGCCACAAGATTCAAAGAAGGGAGGTATAACCCAACATTTAGAGCATCTCAGCAATTTCTGTAGCTTGTTTATCACGTTGAACTTACTCAAGGTAGGCCACCATAATAAGGCCACGTATGGGAGTATTGTACGGACAATCGCTGTGTGGATCCATCGAACTATGCTAGGGGAGAAGCTCCACTTCGGGCTTCATATCTTCAGGTTTTATACCTCCGTTTTGGGTTAACGTTGAGTTTGTGGTAGTTCAGCTTGAAAGTGCCGCCTCGGCTTTTGTCTTCTATCGACATTGGTTTTCCTAATTGTCGTGACCCATAAATCTGTAAATATCTTCGACTACTTTCCCACCTATGAGCTAACATTAAATCAAGGGGATTTTGTTAATTTTTATCTTTAAGTGTACTTCGCCAACATGTTATGTTATTTTTCAAGTAATTTCTTCACCATATCAATTTATGTTTGCGAAAACAAGCAGATATCACCAGCATAGCAAAGGTCTTCAAGTTTTCTGTTGTGCAGATACTGAAACCTCAAGTGCTTGGGGTTAGTCACTTTGACAAAGATAACATTAAACAACAATGGAAATGATTAATGATTAATCCCTGCTTTGATTTGAAAAGATAGGCTGAGGTTAACATTATGAGTAATCTATGTTCAGTCTGATTTATATTGAAATAACAATTGTAAGAATATTTTTATGACTATATTCCATTCTTTGAGGTAACGTTTTTCTTCCCAAATCAAAGAGACTCAACACACACACAGATGCAAAACCATGCTTTTACTTGACTGTTTTCGACGAGTTTACTTGAGAATTTAACGAAACTTTACTCAAACCCAGTTTCGAAGGGCGCTTACTCCGAATATACCCAGGGTAAACTCTGCATGGAAACTCAGTAATAGAGTTTGTATAGAGATTTCGCTTTAACAGCGTCAGGTCTTTCCATACTTTTAATTATGAAGAATTAAGTTTAATAATTTTTTTGTTAAATAAAAAATAATTATATATATAAATTCGTTACATACCTGGCCTGCTATTGTAAATAAAAATATTAACAAAATCCGTAGTGGCAAGTTTGCTTTGTAGGATTTATGCGACCAAAGTCTATGAGCGCCGGCTGTGATTCCAAAGCCAGATGCAACTATGAGGACTAGAACTGAAATGATATAAAAAGTATATAAAGTTTTAGTAAGATTTGATTAGAATCTAATGCATTTATAATAATAAAATTTTATTTTTAAATAAAAAGGTTGGAACTCTGCAGAGATTGATAAAAATAGTCGTCTAATTGTACAATATCTAAACTAGATGATGGTTATGTCAAAATTCCTAAATCAAGCTTTCCTATTTTCTTTATCGGCCAACAATAACTGATGCAGACGAGATCTCTGAAGGCTTGCAAATGCCTGAAAAATGCTGTCGTTAGTACTGCTTAACCCATTTTAGGCCAAAAAACGTTTATAAGACAGACAGAGATCATAGACTTTAAAATAAGCCTAGGATAAGAATTTCGAAAGTGAAATAGAAAAACAGAGTAGGCTGCACAAGCCGAAGGAATTCTTTTGATTAGCGTATCTTCTTTTTCCAATGCTACATCAGCTCCATCTAAGCCTTGTCCTCCCTGCTTCTTCACCTCCAGTTGTCTCGATCTCTAGCTACTGTTATCCAGTTCGATGTGTGGAGAAGGGTCTTCACTTCCGCAGCAACCAAGTCCAACTTGCTTTCTTTTTGACTATGAGTTTTCTCTCTCTTCTCTTTCTTTTATACTTCCAGCGAAGACTTTCTTTCCTACTCTTCTTGAAACGATGATGATTTTAAGGCTGAGCTAACCGAAGAAATGCACACATATCGGATGATAATCCTACAATGCGGTTCGACGGTATCACACCGCCAAGAAATTTCCAAAATGTTTGCGGACAGGTTCAGTGAAATCATTTAAAAACTACGGTCCAACCAAAAATTCTGACAAAAAACAAAAAAAAAATGATTTTCGATACATATAAAAATTTAAAGTTACTCGAATAAAAATAAAAGATGGCCCTACAACGGGCGAACACCGGCCGCCGTAGAGTTTTTAATCATTTTTGGGAGCACATACGGGCTCACAACGGCCAAACTTGACCACAAAATTTGAATGTTCCAGTATTGAACTATACACACGGGCATACGACGGCAAATTTGAACCAAAATCCAGCTCCGTTAGCCCTTAGGTCGTAGTGGGTCCTCCATCCGTTGTCGGTCGATGGCAGGTTTCCCGGATCGTTTCGTGGATTTCCGTTGATTTCGCTTTTTGTGCAGAGGAGTATTCGTTAGGTGGTTGGCTTGTTTCTGGTGTTATTTTAAACTTTAAATCATCTGGTAGCATAATCTGTTTCCCGAACATCAGGATAGCTGTCCTGTATGCCATTAAGAAGAGTGGCACGTAGTCCCAGTCACTTTGAACCGTTAAGTAACCGCTGCCCCTATCTGCTGCTGGGATGGCTCCCCACACGTCTATCAAAATTCTTTCAAGTGACGCGCCAACAACATACTACTGCATTTCCGTTTTGGATTTGACAATGGGCCATGGGATGTGATGCAGATCGTGCATTTGTGACAAAATTTATCGACGTCGTTCTTCCTAAGTAACCAATAAAAATATTATCCTACTTTCTCCAGGGTTGGCCAGTTTCACACGAGCCAACAGCCACAACCAAAAATCTGCTGTTATGGTTCATTCCCCTTTGAAGTTGGATGAAAAATCGCATGGGCGTTCACACGAGCCAAATTTTCCAACCAACTGTACGACAGAAGGCTTTGCTTGTTGTTGTTATTTTTAACCTTAATTCTCTTTTCTGCTGTTTCTCTCTCATTTCTTCTAGTAAGAAAAAACAACAACAACCACACAGATGTCATAAAGTTGACTCGGAAAACATAGTTAAAGAGTTGGTTAAAAAATCTGCCCACCGCTCCGTCCTCTTTCACCCTCTTCTCCACAAACGATGTTTTCAGCCGATTTTTGTTGGTTGCCTGTTGGCTCGTGTGAAACTGGCCGTTTTGTTCATCCCTAGATGACCGCCGGATCTTCCATCCATCCCGCGAAGACCATCCATCACCTTACTCCGGGTACGGGTATATGAATCCTATCAGAGCCGGCGCTTGGTTTTTTGCGCCCGGTGCAGTATCCAATATTGCGCCCCATCAGCTCTTCATTTTTTGATCGGAAGGTAAATGGAAACAGACACAATTCCTTTAATAGATGAAAATGAAGTCACGGGAACACATTTTTAATTTTTTTTTAAAGATTTTCTGAAATTGTGCTCTCGTCTAACTGCGCCCGGTGCAAGTGCACCATTTGCACGTATGAAAGCGTCGCTCCATCATTTGATTCCTATTTCCTTTTCAAAATTCCATCTTGTTTGTACAGCAACTCGCACTATCGTTCATTATCGTTTAGTGAAGCTCTTCTGGCTCCCATCTGAGGACAGTTCGCTAGTGGAGAGAGCCGTAGTAAGGTGCCAGGTCCGAATTGAAACCATCTATTGACATTAATATATTAGTGCTGTTCGATTTAGTTAATAGTCTTATTCCTTTATGTTTATGCTCATAACAAAATGTAGAAGGAGTAACTTTTCCAATTTCATATAATGCGCAACGCGTCGATCTTTCAACTTTTCTCATCCTCAAACATTTATCAACGGCACACAATACACCTTAAACAAGAAATACTCAAACAAGTAATTAAATTTTCTAATTAATTTAGTCACATCTATCTATAGTACGTACTAATAACTTGTTCCAACATTCCCCCGTATCTTATATAAAGCGATTTCAGCAAACAGGAGCAAGTGTTCAAAGTTTACCAGAGATGTCTACACAGATTGTAGCCGAAAGCAAACTTTGCACCAATTCACCAGCTGGAAAATGTATGCTTCTTGTAATATTTTAGCCCGTTCCCAGTGCGCTACTAATGCGCATACTAACAGCCTCTAGAGTGTACTTAAGACTTAAGGTAATCTCTCGAAAAAATATCAGTCCTCCTCCACAGTTCGGGCAATGAACCAAACTCATTCAGTTTTTCATAATGCGAAAAAAATCGCATTTTCTATTTCTGGACCAACTCTTAAATCAATTAGTGAATATTTTAGGATCAATGAAATTTGAGATTTAGTACTCGCAGGTGATAAAGTATTTTTTGCTGTTTCTAGTTAACAAAAAATATGTATCTTGAATATGAGAAAGTTTATTTTAATCGTCAAGATGTTAAAGAAATAGATTTTAGACACATTATACATGATCCACCTTTCGTGCTTCTTGTGTTTGTTGATGTACCTTCGAATACCTAAGTATTTACAAAATCGCAAATCCGTTCGTTCATCAATCATTTAATTGTATACACTTTGAAAGAAAGTTGTAAAAGCGATGAATGTTTTCATTGAACTCCCCAATATCGACGTTTTTATAAGACCGATGATACGGTAATCGCTTTTTAGGTTTGATTTAGTGCTTCCGGCATTAATATTGAGAATTTAATCACCTACGGATCTTGTAGAATTTTCAAAATAGCCATCCGCATTCGGTCGATATTTTTGTCAATCAGATTTCCTGCTGACAGGTGCCGATTGAGTATAGAGCAAAAATATGTAGAGTGAAACGTGATTATTTTTAATGTGGAATTTGGAATGAATAATGACGAATATATGGAGGGAAATACTTCATAAATAATGTACAGGCTGGCAACACCTTGAAGTGGATGACGTACCAAAATTATGTCATTATGTAGTTCAAAGCTAAAGGAATTTTTCTTTCATTTCAAGTGTATTTTAATTTTTAATAAAACGAGCTCTTGAAAAGGGGCTTGTACATGTATCGTTTTAGGTAGAGTAGCTCTTGAAGATCAAAGATCGTATGTAAGATCGAAGTATTACGTGGAAAAACCTGACCAAAGTCTACACCTGTTTAAATGTTTGTGAGTTAACAGTAGACAATAGTGTAGTTTATCTTTGAGTAGAGTCAATCAGAAAAAAACCGAGCTGGTACCAGGGTGGGATTTTTCTTTGTTGTTACTGTCCGAGGGTCGAATGGGTTTTAATTGTTAGTTCAATCGCGGAGTCGACGATAGTAACGGAGTCGATCAACAGTGATGCCCAAAGAAGGAGTCAAACCACGACTCCTAACTTTCATCCTACCACAAAAAAAAAAAAAAAAAAATAGACCTTAAATACACGCAGACGTATGAATCGGACTAACAAAGCTTTTGAAAGTTTGCTGAAATTATTGGGATGTTAGCGGGTAAAGCAGTTTTTATGCAGCTACAATTGCACGGTGTATACGAACTTTTGTGGATCCATTATAAAATTCTCCACTTATAGTGGTGGCCACTGGTAGCTGTTCTGGAAGGGATGAACTAATATGATCGGACCTACCAAGCCATGATTTAAAGTTACCGTATCGAGGGATGCATGTCATTGTACAGTCGTTTAACCAGCTTGTCTGGGCACCATGCGTGCCCTGTTGTGTAATTCGTAACCCTGATATGGAGGTTCTGTCAGAATAGAGTTTCCCTTCCTACAATACTCATGGTACTTTTATGGACTAATTAAGCTGGAGAGGGCCAATGTAAGGAGGGCAGGGGATTGAGGAGCAAACTCCTTTCTTTCACAAATTCCTTCTTTACATACCGAAGGCAGGACGGCGGTCTAGAACCCGAGAAGTCAGGAGGCAGGAAACCCAGACAGTAGGCGTTTTGACCAAAGTTTGTGGACCTACCAGTAGCATCAGCTCCCTTATCAAATAGGGCCAGCAGTTCTATGCCAAACCAACAAGTAGATTTAGACATCTGCCCCTCTACACTGGGTTGGGTTTCTGTACCCACCAGTAGTTCAAGGCAACGCAAGCTGAAATGGAATTGGGGAGCTCCACGGACCACATCCGAGTTCCGCTTTCGTAAAGTTGGTCTGTTGGCGAATGGCTGCGGTCAGAAACCCGGGAAGCCTCAGTTGGTCGGAATCACATTGTTGTTAGCAATGATACATTGTTCAACGAGATCCTACTCGAACAGTCAAGTCTAAGAGACAAGGCACCCAGTAAAAATAAAACTCGTTCCATTTAGCCTGCAACAGGCACGTATTGGCCTGCACGGTGCCTGCAGGACTTTGACGACTCATAAGATAGAACCAAAAATTTTACCATCATTGTTAGGTGGAGGAATTCTGCGTTCATTGTTGCCTTACTCACGGAAATAGGTTATAGGGTTACAAAAATACATGGTGATATGTAAAACTATATCTTTGTACAGTTCTGACCGTATTACTCAAAACGGACAAAGATTTCAAACTAGGCGCTATAGTAACTTATATTCAGCTCAAAAATACCTATCCAATGGCATATTATACATAGCTATTGGAGGTGAGTACCAAAATTTGCATTCTCCTTTGATACCGTATTGTGATTTCATTTGACGAATACAATTTCCAATTGTACTTAGAATCGTTCCATATGCAAACATTGATCCAAGATGAATCGATCAATGGGAACAACCGCAAAGAAAACACGGTGCGCACGTGACTTTCTTTGCTTTCTATTAACATTTAGGCTAGAATTTTTGTCAACATCATTTGAATGTCAATAATTAATTTTGTTTGTTTTACGTGAGAATAATAAACAAAACACTTTAAGAGGTCTGTTTCCAAGTTCCAATGAAAAATGAATAAAAGAAAAACTAGAGAGTCAATATTTGTTTTGTTATTGTGTTTGTCTAATTCTTCCAAGCTTTAAAATAATATATGCCGAAAGTTTCCGTTGAGAGACTCAAAAACATTTTTCATAATTCTAATTTTGGGCATGGCATTGAAACATAATTCTTCGCCAATTGAAACCTATATTTTTTTTTCGTTTTGTTTTTTAAGTTTAGTCTTGCGAAAAAATTTACGCCAATTATTTCCTACACAAAGGTCATGGCGCGCAGCTGATTGACTTAATTTCTTGCTTTTATCTATTATGCATTCATTCAAATAAAAATAATTTAATTGCGCATGCGTCTTATGCTCCAGAACCACTCAAGTCTTAAGTTGAAGTGGTATCGTTTTCACACATCGAATAATTTTCGATTCATAAATTGCATAATTTGCGTTTTTTGAGTAATTTGAGACCGAACTAAGACTAGCTCTTTAAGTTCACTTTTATTACTTTTACTATATTTATTTTTGGGCTTTGGCTGGGTTGAAAAGGATTAATTCGTAATCTTATCTCGATTTGGGAGTGTCGGTGTGAGTTTTCTTTGGCGTTGCTTAATCAGCGATTTTTTTTTAACTTTCAAAGTGGTATTATCATATTTCCAGCTTAAAGTGCAGACGAACTTTTTATCTTATTAATAATTGGAATTTTTATGATTGTATGTTTGTATTGGTGATAGGTGACAGACATCTTGCATTGTAAGTTTATTTCGATGCGTGAATCGATTGACAATATCAAATTATTTTATTATCGAAGTGCTATTTTCTTGTATTTTGTGCAATGATTATTTTCAGTAAAAAAAATTACGATATATTTTCAACGATTGCTAAATTAATCATATTATACATGGTTGCTAAGACCAGATGTATTATTTAACTCTACAGTTCAATTCAAGGTTTGGCCTCCTTCAGCTCCATTCTTCAGAAATCTCCTCGCTTTATAGCTTTCCACCAGTTCCTTGGCTTAAGATGTTTCGGCTGCTATTGGCCTTAAAATTGTTCTCCTAGCCAGATCGTTGTTTAACAATTGATCTTTTCACGTCCCGAGTAAAAATAAAAAAAGGGGCTTACAGCGGCCGAACAGCGGCCACTTGACTTTTTAAGGGGGATATGATGGCAGCAGAATTTTTAACGATTTTTAATGGGCACATACGACCTCACTACGACCAAACTTTAACCAAAAGATTTAAAAGGCCAAGAACTAAGCTGTACACGCAGGCGTTCCACGAGCAAATTTAAGCCATGGGCATAGTTTAGGATTTTCTTGAAAATTCATTTTGCCAGTATAGTTCACGTCTTCTTTTATACGGAAGCACCATCTAGATCTTCGGTATTTCAACATTGAATTCTTCCAAAGTTGGAAAAATCGTCGACGGCGCACGCTATCGTTGGATGTTGGCGCACTTTATGTGCCCTAAATGGGTGAGAAAGGTCTGACGAGCTACCAAAGCAAGACCACGCCAAAACAGGACGAGGACAAGGCAAGACTGCAAGACTTTTTGCAAGATTTTCTGCAAGACTTTTTGCAGGACCTTTTGCTTATCACTGCAAGCCGTTTGGCACTTAGTGATGAGCACTCTTGCTATCTTGATGTTGCTGTCTTGTTTAGTCCTGTCTTGCCTTGGTCTTCTTCGGTTTTGCTAAAGTTGCAAGTCTGGGCAGTTTTATTCATCACTGTCACCAAGTCGCCCGCATAGGTGACTGCCTTTAATTTGTAGTGTTCTTAGGATCTTGTACATCGCCATTTGCCATAGCAGAGCCAACAGCACTCTACGCTGAGGTGTGTCGCGTCACTTCGCCTTTATCACTCTGTTGTATTGACGCAGCTTCTGTAGATGATTCTTCTTTCCAGCATGCCGACGATCCATTGACTGATTCCATTGAATGAATGAACTTTCGCCAGAGCCTTTCGTATAGCTACGGCTCTGCTGTTTAAAAAACGCCTTTTATATCTGGGAAAGCTCCTAAGGTAAACTCTTTTGAATTCTAGGGAGTATTCCACGATGTGCACTACTTCATGAAGAGCATTGCCCACCGATCTCCCTTTGCAGTATGTATGTTGAGATGTAGACTTAGGAGCCTCTGTAATGGAGTTATGTACTTATATGTCTAGCATGCGCTCTAGGGTCTTGGGTGCAAATGATGACAAGTGTATTGGCCTATTCTCTCTGCACGTCATGCCTGGTCTGCCGATCTTCATGATGAAGATCACTTTGATCCTGCTCCAGGAGTGGGGACTAAACAGTCGCGTACGCTGTACTTGTAAATTGAGACAAGTTATGGGCCGCTAATATCATTCGTCTTTCGGATCATTATAAGAATAACTTTGCACATGCCTAGCGAATTCTACGAATGTACTAACTTCGATCTAGAGCTCAATATTGATGGTGTGGTATTCCGAGAGAGCATTCGTTAATCGAACAAAAAGATTTGTATCCACGGTTCCAGATCGAATCAACACAAATAGATCAGTACGATCAATAAGATCATTTCTTAAAACTCGCTTTTAGAACGGGACAATGCGTACAATGCGGTAGTGACTGAATGGGTGATATGGTCCAACAACGCTAAATTACTGGGTAGACTTGCCCACACGTCGACAAATGACTATCACTCTTTCATCGGCTGAGGCTGAGTGAATGTCAATGGTTGCAGCTATGCAAAAGGTATTGTAGCTAAAGCGTTTCGAATGGGCGTTTTGAGCCTGTTCTTTTATGTTGCTACAATCAAGAAAAATTCTAGTCAGTCAGGATCGAATTTTTCAGCGAGAAAACGAGCGTGCCTTCGAAAACTCGGCAGTTAGTAAGTTTGAGAAAGTGCCGTAAAGTATATCGGGAATAAGCCGGCCTAGTAAGCGGCATAGAGATTATTTTTTTGTGAAAATTTAATTGTTTCGGGAAAAGTCCAAAGAAAAAAAAAACAAAAAAAAAACCGAGAAAAGATTAAAACCAGACGACCTAAATTTCTCGATTGCCGGCTCAAGCGCTTCAAAAAAGAATTTTGCAGCACTGAACCTTGGCTCACGAATCTTACCAGAGAAGTTTGTTGCACCAGGCTGTTGGCTCAGGAATTGGGATGTTGTTGGTCACCACTGGAACCGGGTTAGGCAGACTCATCGCAAGTTAGAAGGGCTGAGACCGGCATTGACAAGGCAGACGTCGGTCCACCCGATCCCGCATATCAGAGGCGGTCCCGGCTGTTGCGATCACATTCATTTCTATGTTATATTAGACTGATGTTAGTTGGTTTGCAGTTTGAATAGAAGGTGTTGTAGTGTTTTAATTGCTATTTGGCTGATAATTGTGACAGCGGTTATAGGGTATTGGGCGCTGTCAGGCACGTCAACACTAACGTCGACCCAGGAATCGTTTTGGTACCAGGGTGGTTGCGAGTTGTCGGTGTCGAGCTTCGAGTGAAGATAATTAGGTTGTGGTACCCACGACCTTAGCACAACAGTTCAGGGTTACCTAGACGTGTAAGTCGTAGCATTGTAACCTATAGGGGTAATGTTACTATTTCGTTTGTAATATTTTTTCGTTTGCAATAGTTGTTCGTATATATGTATTTGAGAATTATTGTTACTAGCTATTGATGCGCCATTAAACGTTGACTTTCTGCATAACCCGTGTTTATATTGCTGATAAGTGGTTTTTTTCAGAGTGTTGGCACGGTTGTTTTTTTAGGATAATGTCCAGTCCAGGATGGAGAGGCAGCGAACGACATAGCTCTCTCCAGGAATTTCTTCAGGGAACCTTTGCTCCATACCGGCACTCCGTGATCGACCGCTTTCGTAAAGAAAAGGTAAGTGGTGATGAACGAGTCTAGGTGGAACCGCTCGGGTCTCCCAATACCGCGACCCCCCACCCTCCGACGAGCAGCCCTTATCGGGAGGCCGCGAAGGGTACGCATCGGAAATGTGTTTGCGGAGTAGTAATTTTTTATGTTATTGAACGAGGTTGGACTCTTCGGGGATCCTAACCCGAGGCCACATTACAAGTAAAACAAGTTCGATCCAAAAATTTAATTGGGTAGGTTCCTGTGCTCAAAAGATCTAGCGTGTGTTAATGAAGAGGGACTAACTTGGAAAATCTTTTACAATAGAATATGTGAGATTCAACTACGACATAGACCAAACCTACAATGGAAGGAGGGCGTAGAACCATGCGCCAAGTGCTTTTTCGATACCAAACTGTATGATATCTGTTCGTAGTCGGGACCACGGGCCAGTTCACGCAATTGACGGCGTTCAAAGACCTCACTATGGTTAACTATGGTAAACATACTTTTGACTTTCAAAATCTCCAGTGATTAATCATAGTAAAGTTTTTCAACGCGCTTCGTATCGTTTTAAGTCGACGCCGAATTGCGTGAACAGGCCTCAGTTAAGGATGAGTTACTTGAGTAGCCAGTAGTGGATCCAAATTGTTGAGTCGAATAATTTAGTAAGACTCAAAAAAAAAAAAAACTAATTGTCGTATTGAGTTCGAAATTTTTATATCGAACTGACTTTACCCTTGCAATCGAACTGACTTACATATATCGAACTGATTTTATTAAACCTATATAATATTAATTTTCATTCAAGAAAATACAAATAATTATTTGGATCAATAAAACTTTTTATTGTAGCACGTTTTTATAACGAACTAAAAAGTATAAAATAATTTTTCCTAGCCCCATACAGGTTTAGAACATCAAACATATTTCTAACAACATACAGATATTGTAGTCCTGAATATTTGTGATTGTGAATTTGTAATAGCTATGAAAATATTTGTAAGATTTAAAACGAAAAAACGTAGGGCGCATCCTATAGACAATAGAAAGGAGTGTAGAGTAGCGAGGTTGAGAAATCATTCGCATCAATCATGTATGCGCCCCACGTTTAGACAATGGTAATTCACCTTCTTGAGACGGCAGCCATGGATCTAACGGTTTATTAAGTATACTTTATAGCTTATTGTATTCTTTTTGTGATACCCTTTCATTTGCTACCCATTTCGAAGGGGCTGTGAAGAAAATGGTAATCCACCCTCTTGAGATGGTGGCCATGGATCTAACAACATAGCCTATTATATTCTTCTTATGATGCCCTTTCATTTAATACCAATATCGAGGCTGCAGTAATGACAATGGTAATCCGCCATGTTGAGACGGCCGCTATGGATCTAACGGTTTATTATGTATACTATATAGCTAAATGTATTCTTTTTATGATACCCTTTTATTTGATACCCATGTCGAGAGAGTTCTGAAGACAATGGTAGCCCGGCCGCTTGAGGTGACCGCCATGGATCTAACGGTATATAAGGTATATTACATTGCTTATTATATTCTGCCTGTAATACCCTTTCATTTGATACCCATGTCGAGGGAGTTATGAAGAAAATGGTGATCCGCCCTCTTGAGAAAGCCGCCATGGACCTAACGATATATTTAGAATACTATATTGCCTATTGTATTCTTCTTATCATCATACCCTTTTATTTGATACCCATGTCGAAGGGGTTGTGAAGAATATTTTAATCCGCTTTCCTGAGACGGCCGCCATGGATCTAACGGTATATTGCATTGTCATCAGAGCTAAAGCTGTGTGCAAAATTTCAGGGTAAGTATTCAAAAAATCTATTGCAAAATTTGTACCGGACAAACAGACAGGCAAGAAAGCGAGCTAATAAAAAACGTTTTAAAATATCATACTTACACCATATGAATGTCTGAAACTTAACATAAAATAGTAGTAATAATCCATATAGGCACCCTGTGTGTATAAATATTTGCACAATTAAATCAGGCCATCTTATTTGCGGCTTAAATTCATCTTTAACATCCGATGAACTTTTATTATCACAAATACTTTTTACGTCACTATTATTTTGTACATTATCATTATTATTATTATTACTATTATTATTATTTTGTGTTAATGGAATTTTGCGTTCACTTAAGTTTGAATCTGTTTGCGTTGTTAGGCACATTTCACTAGAAAAATTGTTTTTAGATACTAATAGAACATCGGCTGTTGTTGCTGGCGGCATTGCACATTATTTTTTGTTTTATTTTGGGTTTTTTTTGGTATTAAATGTTTTTAGTTTCTGATGTAATTATCTGAAATTGAAAAAAAAAAACAAGTTGTTAGTTGTTGATATTTTTATGACTTATAATAATATTTAGAAAATCTATAAAAATATTTAAATTAGCAATTATCTACACATATATATGAATTACAGCCAACCCAACAATCTGCATACTAATGTAATACTGAAAAAATACACCTCGATTTTTCATATTCCATATAAAATCAATTTGGAATTTCCGATAAGTAATTATTATTTGTCAACACAACAGTCACAAAATTGCACCATTCCAGAAAGTAACGCAACTCGCGCAATAGTTAATTAATTCGTGCGTCTTACTTGGCACAGTGGACACTCTGCAATTATGTTCCCAACTTTAATGATTCGGCGCACGTTTTTTAAGCTTACACTGTTAAGATTCTGTGCGAAAATTTATGAACCTGATATAATGGTGTTAGCCGGATACTTTGATTTCTTGTGAATGAACAACAAAAACAAAAATTTAAAAAAATTGGAACATGATTGAAAAGTAAATGAATTTGTATTCAATTTTGGACAGAGGGGCACAGCTTGGAGAAATTCCAGGAATTCAATTACAAAATATTTAACACACTTTGGTCATGTGAATTATTTAAGAGAAATTATTAGTTTTTATTATAGTTCACACGCAAAGTTCAATACTTTAGAAAAAAATTGCAGAAACCAACATGCTACATTATTATCAACAGATGCTATAAGCAAACCAAGGTCACCTTCTCATTTTTACTGGTCATGCTATACCTATACTCAAATTTCAGTATTATGTCATAAAATAATTGGTCAGTTTTTGCCATGGTATAAGAGACTGGCTTATAATCAATATTTTTTGATATGCTTAAATTCAAAAGATTAAGAATAGGGGCAGGAACCTACTTTTCTCAATGTGATTAGAGGTGATTGACTTGTTTCTTAATAACACATTCTTCAGTTCCAAATTACTAAACTGACCCGTGGCAATCGAGCCAACAATATCTGACCACAACGCTGATCTCTACAGAAACAGGACAGAAGCTAGAAAACTATTTCACAGGGCTAAGATATCGGGTAACTGGGTATATTACAAGAAAGCCCTCGCACAATATAACAGGGAGTTTAGAAAGTTTAAACGAAGATCATGGAAAGCGAAGAAATATACAAGCTTTCCGCCTCTTAGATGTTACAAGAAGTCTTGTCTAAAGATCACTCAAATGGCGTTGCTTCCTTCAGGAATTCTGATGGGTTCAGGAGGGGTGGTCCTACGGAGATCACCAGAGATACCTTGAAGCTATTAATGAGCACTCATCTGCCAGGCTCTCTAGTAGCTGATCCTGAAAAGACTTCAGAACCTAACACTGCATAAGATATATTTTTTGCCCACTGGTCCCACAATAGATCGAATAGATCTTTGCTGTTGGCAAAGACCATTTCTTCCCTGGCCTCCTGCAGAAGGGCTTGGTTAAGATCCTACTGATCCTGCTGCCATTATTCTGAGGTAGATTTGCCCTGACCTATATTCCGAGGAGTTGGATTGGTGCTAGGATTGTCTTTCCTTCTAAAGTGGGGAGATGATCGTATAAGGAAGCAAAACCCCGTTAACGCAACAGCTTATTTTCCTTTCTCCTGAAAACGATGGAGAAGGTTTTACACAAGCATATTGGCAAGGGTCTTACAGTAAACCTACTCTACTGTTTGCCTAGGAGTAAGTTAGGGATTCTGGAGCACGTATTTCGCAATATTGCGCAATTATTTCTAAAATTTGATCAAATAAAAAGAACACTAACAAAACATCGACATATGTAAAACTATGAAAAGTTCCACCGGGAATAAGTTTTAAGTAGGTTCTAAATACACCGATATAATCACAGGAGGGTAGGGTGAAGCTCACTCAAATATTGTTAAAGCTTGTTGTTATGGAAAATAAGGGCGAGAATGCTGACCTTAGAGCCACGTGCGAAACCATCTCCTATCATCTCAAACCTCGTCATATTATTGTTGTAATTAAAAAAAAAGATCTCAGATTACTCAATCGAAATACTCGGGTTTCGACATTTTACACATGGCGAATGCGGTGTGAGGTTATCAAGTTAACCCCGATCTTGGATTATATACGGAGTGACCTAAGGTCGAAGTTCCTATTAAAACTTACAATTTAAGGTTACCTTTGTTGGTGTGCTCTCAATAATATTGTATAGACTACTACACTCTGGAGACAAAGGAAAGGTTTCAATTCAGCTTCGAAAACGGTGATGGCCACGCTGTTTTAGAATGGATGCGTTATTATCTACATCAAAAACTTGGCAAAAGGACAAATTAGTTCGCTTACTTCTACTGAGAAGAGGAAAATGAGGCTTTCATATCAGCTAAGCGATGCAAGTTATTTAATTGACAAGAAATTGAGAAGTAAACTCCTTAATGCAATGTGTGCTAGCAAAAACTTCTGGTTCTTAAGTTCCATCAAGAAGGATTTCACTACAGCTTCAACCCTTTCCTTTATCCACAATGAGAAGGTGATAATAGACAGCCAATCCAAGGCCGATTTATTAGCATCTCTGTTTGCTTCATGCCAAGAAACCCACTGGATCCGATAATATACCCCCTGTCGTCTTAAGATAATGCAATCATTTCTATTCCCTCCCAAAACCATGGAGACGATAATCAACAAAAAACTTATGGGATATCTAGAATCCAACCTAATCATAAACGACAGATAGTAGGCTTCCGACAAAAAAGACCTCTGGAGATCTTTTAGTTTGTCCTACAGAACACCTCAACCGAAGTCTCGATTGTTCGTTGGATGAATGCTCTAGATATCTCCCAAGGCTTTCGATAGAGTTTGGCACTCAGACCTGTAAACTCAAAACTCAAAGATATTGAAGTCGACACACTTCTACAGAAGTGGATTGAGGATTTCTTTTTCGGCCGTTCAATCAAAGTAGTATTGGATGGCGTCAAATCCGCATCCCACCCAATATCTGCAGGGGGTTCCACAGGGGTCAATTTTATCACCTTGCCTATTTCTCATTTTTATAAATGACCTACTTTCAATCCCCTCCAACCCACTTCTCAGCTTTGGCGACGACGGTGCCTTGCGTTACTCTTATGGCGTCAGTACAAGGCGGACATGTGCCAGATCCTGTCTTGATGACCTTTAACTAATATCCAACTCTATTAATAACGACGTTAAACTCATTCTAGAGTGGGGAAGTAAGATTCGTGTCGAATTCAACCCTACCGAAACGAAGTATATGCAGCTCTTCTCCATCCGTGACAGTAGACGAAGTTGAACTCATGACAGACCCATCCCTTCACATCTTAAGCGTTACATTAGTCGATATTTCCAAGCTCCTACAACATCCAAGATTTGAAATGTAGAGCTCATTGCCACCTTCTTCAACACCCCTTCGAACCCTCATAACCCTTAACCTATTCCTATTCTTTGATATTTCAGTGCAAATATTAGCCTTTGCCGACGATATTGCTGTCCATTAGAGAGCATGAAGGAGATCTTTGTAGCACTTGAGCAAGCGGATTGTAAATAAACGAGCACAAATCAAAGAATATGTGCACAAAAATACCAGAAGTACCAGACAAAACATAACGATCGACACCTCCCGAATAAAAAATGGACTTACGGCGGGCGAAAACGGGCCGAGGACTATATTTCAACCGCCCGTTGTAAGGCCATATTTTATTTTTACCGGGGCTACAATATAGAAACAGTCGATGAATTCGTGTATTATTCGTTATTAGCATTGGCTACGCAAGCACCTGAGGTCTAGAAATATTTCAAGGAAGACAAAATTGGCACTTTACAGCACTAATAAGGCTTGTCCTACTATATGGTTCGGAAGTTTGGACACTGAAAAACGCAGACGAAGCATTGTTAGGAAGATTTGAAAGAAAAATCCGTCATTCGATCCACAAAGGAATACAGATTGATGGCATTGGGTGGAGAAGACACAACTCAGAGTTGTTAGCCTGAAATTAGAAAGATTCCAAACATCGTTAAAGTGATCAAAATAAACAGACTACGATTGGTCATGTTCAACGAGGCGCAGAACGGAACCCGACAAAGATAATGCTGGGAAAGCAGCCCAGGAAAACGGAGACCAGGAGCGCGTTCAAAAACCTTACTATGGTGAACCATGGTTAACTATGGTAAATTTTTGTCGTTCAAAAACTCCGTGGTTAACTACAACATAACCACGAGCATAACTTTTTGGCGTTCAAAAACTCCCGTGGTTAACCATGGTGTAGTTAAATTTTAACCATGCTCGGGAGCATGGTTCGCGATAGTTAAGAAGAAGAAGAATAAAAACAATTTTTTGACATTTGTTTCAATGTTAATAATGAACAAATCAAAGTGGGATTTGTGAGATTATTTTAAATAAATAATTATTTGATTCATGGTTAATATAGCTGAAAGGCTCGGACCATTAAGGGACCCTCTTGGGTACACTAGCTTGACTAGTAATTAAAAAACAACAACAACAACAACATAAATAATTATTGGAAATAATTGAGGCAAATAGCCGACACTATTTTATGGAACAATTTTTTTAATTTTCTTTACCACGTAGTTAACCACGGTGCGTTCAAAAACCTCCATGGTTAAACATAAACTTTCGTGGTTAAGTGAAGTGATGTAGCATAAACACAGCTTACCTCGTGGTTTACTATAGTAAGGTTTTTGAACGTGCTCCAGGTCGGCTTAAGAAAAGGTAAATAGATGACGTCGAGGATGACTCGAGACAGTTGGGAATAGGATTTGGGCCAGGGATCGAGAATCATGGAGGCGAACAATGGAGTAAGCCAAGGCCAACAATAGACTATGGAGCTCCTGAAGATGATGATGATATCATTATTATTAGGATCTTTCGAAATCACGCATTTTGAACGGAATTGTAAAAACGTTGAGTAATATTTCCAAAAAAAAAAAATTTTTTTGTTTGCCTATTTTTTCTCCTAAAGACATACTGAACAATTTTTATATATTTTATGTGAATCATTTTCAGCTTGCATAGTTATTTTGAAACTATTGCATAAAGGTTTTAAACACAAACGTTTTTGACAACTTCAACGTCACAAATACAATTTTCAAACATACATGCAATATACTGAATAAAGAAAAAAAAACAGAGATTTTTAACTATAGCATAATGCATTACCCACTATGGGCTATGTCATACACATTTGATATATTACACCTACATACCCATCCATATGTCTTTAATTTTATTTATAGAGCTTCGTATTTTTACTTTCGTTTACATTTTATATTTTTAAGTGTAGGAGTTTCATATCCTAAAATAATTTATATTTCCAAACAAATTACGTAATTGAAACAATGCTAACATCATATCTACCTGATGTTCAACAACAAGTCATATACCCAAAATTTTTTTTTATTAAGTTTATTTTTAAAAAAATCACTCCTCAAACACACAAAGCGAAAAAAATTGCAAAAACATAAACAAAACAAAAAAAAATTATAATGAGCTTAAGTCAACAGTCAAAAAATTAGAGTTTTAACCCCAAACAACAAATTTTATTATTAGCAGCAAAAATTCACGTTTAACCTAAAAGCCGGAAGACAACATTTATTGTGATTAAATCTTCAACAACAACAAAATAAAGAAAAAAATGGCGAATTCCAAAAAACCTTGACTGGTTTCTATCGTAGCCGAATCAAGTTTGGTAATGCTCAAATGAGTAATTCATATCCCATAGTAGTGCGGCTGGAGTTGGGGAGCTTCTTGGGTAGAACATTCAGAAATTAGCTGTGGATGATGATTTGGTAGACGAAAACGATAATAATTTATTATTTAAAAAAATACTGCGGTGTTCTCACATGAATTTTAATATAGTTTGGTCATCTAGACGATATTTGTTGTTTTTGATGGTCTAAGAAGTAGTTCAAGGACGAGGAAGCAGAGTCCTGTTTACACCTAGATGTATTCGATATGGTGTTATGTTACTAGTAGATCTACTTTCCCTAAAAATCTATGTCTGGACCCAGATTATGCAATCCCCTAAATAAATCACAAGCTGCATAACGACTTTTTCAATTGTACAGTCTCTACCACAAAAAAAATCCCAAGCTCCAATTTCATATCTAAAACCAATTTTTGTAAACTTCCCTATCGCGAAAAAATAGGCGTCGTCGTCTCCTTATCAATCAGCAAACACATCTGATTCTGATATCATCCGCCACTCTGGTGATATCTATTAATGATTTAACTCGGGTGAACCTTGGAGCTGGAAAACAACCCATTCATTGAGTCATTCATTCCCGCCGCCTCGCCATAAAACCAGTGAGGCGAGCGCCTCTTCCATCCGTCCACGGAGCCCCACAAGCAATTGGAACCACGCGAAATTTCTGTCATTCCTCCTCGCATCGAGCCGAAAGCTCCAATTCGAAGCAAAATATTTTGATTACGTAACTTTTGTCATTCAGAACCGAGATTAGGCCAGCGAGAAGCCGACGAAAAAAGTCACTGCGACTTTTTATTGAGTCATCGTAACTTTGTTTTTCTTTTCGACACAAAGGTGAGATAATAACCTGCGAGTTACGAGACGGATTAATGGATCATTCATGCTCCGGTTGTTGGGTGAGATTTCGCGGAAGATCTTGCGTTCCAATGCTCCTCAATAGTGCCTTTTTTGGAGGGGGTATGGCTCGGCAGGGAATTGTTATAAACGCTTTTTGGCACAGGGAGGGGGTAGCGGTGATTTTTACGACCCTGATCAATTCAAATCAAATGGAATTAATGAATAGCATTGAAGGCAATTATCGATATTGAATGAATCTGAATTTGCGTTTCGTTGGTAATGAACTATATTTATGTGGAGTTTATTTAAGTTTATATTTTTTGGAGTATTACTGGAGATATACATAGCCATAGACCGTAAACATGAAGCAAAACTAATACATTGACGGTTTGAAAGGACAATGACATGACTATCTGTGTGGAGAGGTGAAGCATTGCAGCAGTTCCAAAGGACGACACATTACTGTCAGGCGTTATCTCGATTTTAAGATATCCGACTACCATCGCAGAGATCCGTGGTTCGAATCCATTCCGTAGCATTGTCCTTCCGCGAGTAAAAGTAATTAGTTGGTATATTCACGTGCAAACCAAGCACAGACATACTTATATTTTTAGAAGCATATATGCGCCCATAATTAGCGCGCATAGCGAACAAATGCACCCGGTACTAGTGTTGAGTAGGACTCAATTATAAAATGAGTTTGTAAGAAATGCCTCTTTTTTCATTTGAGCCAGTACAATGTCATACTTCAAATGAGGCGAGGTGATATTGTAATGCATGAATTAATACGGGATTCAGACGTAGCATAATCCTCCATAAGTCCTTCCAATGGATATGGACGACATGGACATCATTGGTAGAACATCTAAAGCTCTGTAGAAAGTTTTCACGACCGAAACACAACATTTGCTGGAAAGATGGCGTAGATCAGGTCGGTCAGAGCTTAGGGATGTAATACTGGATGACAACGGTTCAGAATCAGGACCGGTTAAGAGAACATGAGCGAGAGGCCAGGACCAGATCCCGGTTGTAGAACCGTTAAAGAAGAAGTAGAAGTGTATCATAAGTGGTTTCCTCTGATGACCGGGCAAGGTCGGAAGAACTACTCGCATCCAGCCAGGGGACGATAATTGCAAAGACCGCCAATTCTACTAGTGCATAAAAGGCAAGGTATAGCACCTCCAAAAAGGCATAAATTTGCTTGGGCTTCCGACAAAAAAATACAGCATCGGCAGGTGGATCCCAGCAGAGCCCACAAAGGTTGGATGAACTTTGAGGGAAGGCATCAGCCCTGAGACCTGGGAGGATAGAAGCCAAACTATTAGAGATAGTTTTGGACCAATTCTTCTTAGGCAAGGAAGCATCGACGCCCTGCTAAGACTTCTCGGAAGTAGTCAGAGTCTTTAGGGTGATCATATGCGAAGACTAGGCCCGAAAGACTTCCTAGGCAGACCCGTCACTAAGATATATAAGTGACGCATTAGAAGGCAAGAGTTTCCAACTCATCTCAGCTGTGGATATATCGGCGAGCCCTAACGCCCGCATCTGGTTGTTTAAGTTGAAGCTGGACACCGGAATTTTATCCAGTCCTTAAAGGCTAACTAACTAAAATCCCAGAAGATGTGCGTAGTCTCATATCTTGGACGAATTGTCCACTAGTTCCTCCAAATTGAGAGGCTGGATATTGAATTTCAAGGAGGGTGCCACTGATTACCCCCAGGGAGCATCTGAAGATGCTTGAGTTCGTGCAGATCAACCTCCAGCTTTCTAAGAGAGTCGTAGATAACTTAAAGGTTTTTCTGCTTAATGCAACACCTTTCACTACCGCTCTTGTTACCCCGGTTAAAAATACATTAGAGCCTAAATCTGCCCTAATTTTAGTTTAAGCGCAGTGCTTTTTCCGCTTTATTGCGGCACTTTATCGTCACTACACTAACTGCATCGGTCGTCGACCTAACTTTTGTCAAGTATACAATAGGCCTAGCTTAACCGCGGTGTTCACCATATGGGTAGTCGCCACACCTACATTACCTTCCTGAAATCGAACTGTTTGCTCTAGGAATTGTTCGATCTATCGCAGCAGTAACAGCAGCATAGGAACCACCATTCACGTCAGTAATAACATCGCTGTTAGACAGAGCGCCTCCAACAACAGCAGCTTACTAACAGTCGACAGCATCAACAACAGGCACTAAATCAGCAACAGTTTCAAATTGCAATGGTTTAACAGGTGAGTTGAGCAGCCGAATGCGAGAACATCAACTCTGAGTTCCCAAGAGGGACGGACGGCAAAGCCGCTGGGAAATTTTTAAAGGCAACGGACGCAGCGGTTTTTTCACCAAAGTGCTCCGTATGACTCAAAGTACCTCGTAAAGAGAGAGAGACCCTGATTTTTGGGTGCATTCACAAAAGAGCCATCGCCACGCGGATGGGCAAGACATTACAATATGCGGATGGGCAAGACATTACAATATGCGCATTTCCAAATTATCAAGTCAAGCCATTCGATAAGTCTTAAAATGTCATCATCGAGCCGACAAGAAGGTCTATGGAAAAAGCGCCCGCAAATAAAACATGATACATTCTTTTTTTTCAATAAGCACCTCACAAAGAGACAGAGACAGACAAACAGAGCGACGTTGCCCGTGGGGGCTTGAGTAGTATAGCTAAGAGGGTTCTGGCGCAGTGACGTGATGTGACGGTTACCTGGTAGATCAGGTAGATCAGGTGGTGCTCACATCCAAAACTAAACATAAAAAAGCTCACCGCACAGGATCTTGTCTCGGATAGAGCTCACACCCGAGCTCACAACCGATGACTTCACTGAAGCAGTGGACTGCGCCCTCTTAGCTATACTACTGACTTGAGACGCTCCCTGAGATTTTGAGATTCTTTTCTTTAATGTTGCGCGCTTAAATTTATTCTTAACCATTTAGTCGTCTCAGATATGTTTAGCCCTAATACCTTTTTTTCTTTTTGCCTTTCCGATGTGCAATTACTTTTCCACCAGAATCTGACATTACCATAGTCGACGGGAGATTCATTGTATGTATATAAGACTGTTAATCTCTTTTTAAGTCCATGACAAAAACGTAAGTTATTGCGTGATTTTGTGATTAACCTTTATACGGGGACATCAAGCCATTTAACTAAAACGGTGTCTTCTGTAGAAAACAATAATTAAGCTACCTCAATCATTCAGATAAAATTACCCTATTAGACAAAAACCAAAAAAAAAATCCATCGTCTTCAAATAACTTATTTAGTGCTACACAATTTACTCAATTTAATAGAAACATGCAGACGGATAAAAACCACCCCTAGACTAGACTAGATTCGCGTGCTAGATATCAATTTAACTCGAAAGTAACTTAAGACGACGTCGAAAAAAACACAATCCCCAAACACCTGGACAATGGACGGGCATAGGATAGTTTCGTGTGAATAACCGCCTAACCCTTTTACGAGAGCATTGGTCAAAAAGACAAAAAATATTGTGCATCTATATTTTTCGATAAACATGAAAAGAATGATGATAAATAACTGATGGCGTTGACCTGGTTTTAGCAAAATTAACTACCACCATTTCTACTTCTATTTTTAGGACAGCTCCATTGACGTGGTTGATGTGATGATAGGTAACCAACCCCATTTTTGGTGTAAAAATATATATTTATATGGAGGAGAAAAAAATAATGCAGAAATTCGTAATTTTTCACTCTTATTATCAATTCTGCTGCATTAGGTAAGAGATTATATTTTCTAAGCCAGAGTAAGTCACGATGTGTGATTTGTGTGATATCATACGCGTACCTGCCAGGTAAATGAATTAATTTCGAAAAACCGGTAAGCAATAGAAACATTTTTACGATATACCTTAATTCTAGGTTAAAATTGTGCTTTTTTTTGTAGCTTTAGTAAATGTGCACTGCGACACACATTTTTACCTTCCATACATTATCGACGGTTTTTATAGATACATTATATCATATCATGCCTTCTGTAGTTATCTGCAATAAAATTCAATGTTTGATGAAGGAAAATTATTTATCTTGCCGAGACCAAAATAACAAAACAAAAAAAAAACAAAAAAAAGATAAGACAGTAATATATCCAGTTAAACTAGTGGTTGGTTGAGCAATAATTCATTATCAACAGGTATAATATGTGTTTATCTTTTTATTTATCAGATAACGAATAAGTTTAGTCATGAGCTCTACGTGTACATGGGCCACGTTCTATTTACACATTTTGGGTTAGCAACATTGCCGTTTTTGCACTTCATAAAAATCTCAACATTTTTACTATAGAATTTTTAAACATCTCTTCGCAATTATAAACTAGAAATAAAAATTATGGAAAATTTGCAAATAAGTTCAGGGTTGACGGTTATCTTTCTAATCTTGCGTTCAGGTAATATTCTTACACCATGATAATAGAGCACTCCTGTCACTCCTATTTTTGTTAGTATTTAAAAGCAGATGATTAACTAGTTCGAACATGCCAATAATTGGTAGATATTGGTTCACCTCTCAGGTTGTAGTTATTCACTCTAAACAACGCACGGCTACACAAGAAACCTGAGTCCACCTTACCATTCAGTACCCGATGAACGAAAATAACGTCAGCAGCCTCGTGACGCTTATGTAGGGAGCTTAAGTTGATTAATTTAAGCCCGTTCTCATAAGACGTCGGAAGAATAAGATGGTTATCCCAAAAGAGGCGGCTGAGTATACGTCGCACAAACTTCCTTTGAACCGATTCGACTCTTTGAATTTGGGAGGAGTAGTGAGGAGTCCACTCCCTGAAGGCGAACTCGAGTAAAGGCCATACCACAAGGGCTTTCGGAAAGCCTATTTTTTTAGTTTGAGAGCTATATAATCAAGCGAGAGAGCTTGTCAAAGGCCTTACTGAAGTCGGTATAAACACAATCGGTTTGGCAACCAGCGACAAAGTCCCCAACAGTATAAGAAGAGAACTCAAATAGATTATTGTTAGTGGAACGAGCTGCAAGAAAACCGTGTTGATTTGGTGAAGTGTCTAACAGATAGGAGCAATCTCTGAATAAATCACTGAATTAATGAATTTTTGTACATCAGGAGACACAGAAGGGCCTCTGCACAGGATTTTAGAATAGCAGCAGGAAATTGAATTTTTGGCATGTCTAAACTCATAGTACAAAGTTGTACTAGGGTTGGGATGATCTGGAGAGCTTTAGAAGTTCAATAGGTATACAAGATGCAAAGGTTTTGTACAGAAAGGATTAAAACCTTGCAAAATCGTCATCCAACTCACTTGAGGAAAGCAACCTATTGAAATCGATCGAAGTAATCTTGGATGACAGTTATTCAAGATTGGCCTTTTTACCTTTGAATAGAGAAGATAAGGAACCGAAAATAGCGTACATGTACACGGATTTGAGGGAAGCACTTGGGATCAAGAAATTTTCTCTCTAATTCTCTCCCTCCACTTTAACCACAACAACAAAATACATTGACTTTAACCACAACAACAAAATACATTGTCTAACCCGGACATAGGCGTAGTGAAATTTGTTCAGGTTTTGCGAAGGGTCTGCTTCAAACATTTAGCCAAGTGAAGCGTTCTCACCGAGATGGTTGCTGAGAAACGATATCCCTCCCGGTTTTTGAATAAATATAACACAGCCACTGTCCGGGTTAGACACAAATACGTAAAGAATGCTATGCATTAGTGTTGCCAAAATGCTTCCCCGTGTTTAATAAATTGCTCTTCCTCGTCTTCTCTATTCAAAGCTTTTTACTAGGATTAGAGAGACTTTAAGAGCGAGAATCTCAATGTTCAAAGACTAGGAAGCGTTATTAAGCAACAGTTGAGAATGTTTCTACAAGCAAGTAGTACACCATCTCCACGAGCCTCCACGAGTCAATATATCTATCTCTCCGAAAAACTTGAAAGGAGTCGAAAAGTTCGGCATAAAGAATCCCACTGTGACGCCAACGTGTAACCATGTTTCTGTAAAAGCGATTATATCGAAATCACTGGCCGAAGTCGACAGAGACACATCTTGGATATTTTGGTAATTGAGGGAAAGCGTCTTAAGTTTTTTGAAACCTATTGAGTGTCAGGAATACGCTGCACACGCATGCGGGGAACACAACACTTTGTAAAGGACCAGAACGTGCGGTCTAAAGGCTTTTCAGTGGTATTGGGCGGTGCAGCCTGGATGAAAGACACAACCGGTTTGGAAATTTAGCTCTCATCCTACAGGAGACTATAGCAGGATTAATAGCTTTTCCCCCTTAGGTATTTTTTAATTGTCTCGCACGTAGTTTCAGGGGAGAAGCGCGAAATGAAAATATTTCGCGGTCTGGGTACGGTTATCAAATTGGCCCAGGTTACCGAAGATTGAGCATCCCCAGTGCCCGACGTTCCAATGATACTAACAGAAGAGGTTGATGCCGCATCCGGTTCTGGGATAAAGACAGTCGGACAAGTAGAGGGGTTCGCAGTGACAGCATCCGTAACGTTGACTTTACGACTGTGTCTGCGTTTACCATGCTTTCTACGGGTTTTCGGGTGGTCAGGAGCCAGATTGAAGGCAGTCTCCACCGAAGGGCCCTTTTCAAGTCTTATGGCCGGGTCATTCAAGCTGACAAGTTTAGGGTAGCTGTATTATCCTTCATCAGAGAAACAGCTGTGGAGCAGGGAACAGAAAGAAGCTGCTCTCCTACCAGCGGGGCGCCATCAGATAGTGTCTCCGTTCAACGGGTGTTTATTCTATCACTGACGCTTTCAAATTTTACGGATAGAGAATTCAGGGCGTTGTGATTTTGTACCACTGCTATAAAAAGTGATTCAATATCAGACCGAACAAGCTTCATACTCCTTTTAATGCCAACTAATATAGGATGACGAGGAGCTAAGGAGTAAACAGTGCAAGAGGAAGTGGCGACAGGATCGCCGATTGCATGTCGTCGATTGAGTCAAAGACCGTTGCAGCCTTGGAAGAAATTTCTTGGAATTTATTCATAAGAAACCCCGAGTTGGACGCAACAGAAGCAAGGGTGTCGGACAAATGTATCGAACCACACGTTGATCGACTAGACATAATCGGTTAACATCTGAAAATGTGAGATGCCCGCCCAGACATTTTGGAAAAATCTAACTGTTTAGGTTATCAGGCTTAATAATATGTGTAACTAAGGGATAAACAAAGTGTGCAAAATGAGTCAACTTAGTAGCACTATTTAACTAGGTAAAAAAAACCGTTACAACCAAGAATAAATTGGAATGCATGTACAAGTAAGCTGAAAAATAAAACGTTCTACAGTTAGGGATAGGTTAATGTTAAATTTTTCTTGAAGACAAAGTTAACCCGGCGCGAGGTGTTCTTTTTCCTACTTGGATTCACCCAGCAATGATCTCTGCCTTAGGCGGTGTTCAACTGGCACTACCCTTCTCTTCTCCAACGGATTTAATAGACTTCCCGGAAACGACTTGCTATATCCTAGCTTTCCTCCATCCCCTTATTGCGGACGATCTTCTCCTTCACCTTTTAGACGACTTGGATGTAGTATCCTCGGAGTATTGTAGGGCTGTTACCCTCGCTTGTTTAGGTATTCAATATCCACAACCGTAAGTTATTTAGGTGAGAACGGTTAGATTATTATCTTCAAAAAAATGTGGTTCTTGCAAAGTCTTCTCCGCTTTGCCTTCTCGTAAACACCCAAAGAACAGATAAAGAAAGGTTGGTAGCTACCAATTTGCAGATTAACAGGCAGCAAAGACTAGGCACAATCCCTCCCGGGGATCCGGAATTTTTCCGTTCTTGGTTGCTTTACTGCTGTACCAACGACGATGGTGATGACTTCTAATTACTCGTAAGGCTGCCTCCAGTTGACCCGGCGCGGATGCTACAGCGGCCCCAACACCTCAGCGGAGTTGGTGTTCATTATTAACTTTTAGTGTAACTTCAGTCATTTTTGGGGTTTTATTTTTTACAAAATTCTGGTGAACTGATTTGTTATGCATACAATTCTGCCAGCGCCATTTTAAATTTTCTAATTCATTAATTCCCATTCTGTTTTTGTTTTTTAATTTTTATCACAGATTCGTCATTTGTGACCTTAAAAACCCTCCGAAACCGATTTTCAATGAATTCAGAACACATTTCCAAAATTTATCCGCCATATTGGCGCCGCCATTTTGAATTTTCAAATTTTGACCACAGAATCGTCATTTGTGGGCCTAAAACTACCGATGCCGATTTTCAGTGGAATCGGAAACCAATTGCACCATTCGTCCGCCATCTTGTAAGCGCCATCTTGATAGTCAGGTTACATTGTCACGGGAACTCAATGTGTGTGCAAATTTTCATAAGAATGGGTTAAGCAGAAGTAGTTGAAAAAGCTGTCGCAAGATTTGAACCAAAGAAACAAACAAACAAATATACGAGGTATATAAAAACCATTAAAAACCTTAATATTTATTTTTTACCATTTCTACTACAGAATTTTCACACATCTCTTCACAATTTCACACTACAAAAAAAAATTATGGAAAATTTGCAAATAAGTTCATGGCTGACGGCAATCTTTCTAATCTTGCATTCAGGCAATATTCTTACATCATGATAACACCTCTGAACTTCTCACAAGGTAAAGGTAAGAAAAATAGAAAATGCTGAAAAGAAAACATGAGCATTTGTTGTGCTACTACCTACCTACGTACAAATCTAAGAAAAACTAAAGGTGAAACATAAAAATAAAGAGAGAATTTCTGATATTCATCTAGATAAATACGCGATATTACAATGGTAATAAAGAACAGTTAAGACCCTAATGATGATAATAATAATTGTACAGGTGCCATTATTGTTTCTACATGTCACAATCCAAAGAATGAGAAAATTGATCTATAACCTTTCCCGTATGCCGGAGTTCTTTTTGGCTTAGTGTGAAGCTGTACTTAATGCCATTTAAATAGCACTTAATTTATGGGCAATTAAGCTCGTACTTTTGCAAAGCCATAAACGAAATTAGTGCATAGCCATAAAACACTATTTATATATTTGCTTCAATGTTCTCCAAACAGAAGTTGGAATCCTTTAGGATTGTAACAGTCCGATTGTGTGTATGTAGTTGCAACAAAGTCAATTTTTTATTGCTTACGAAATTTTGTAATCGGACAATTTGTAAGTTTGCAATACGAATGAAATATGTTGGTCTATTTGCAATTTAGTTCGGCATTTATAAATAACTCATATACAATTTGTGTTTACTGGAAGAGCCAAGCTCCTCAAGTTATTGTAGGCGGTCGCCATCAATACATATATCCGAAGACAATCGTATTTAAAGTCTAGATCGTATTCAGTAATTGTGTATCAACACAACATTATTGGTTTTATAGATTGGTAGCTATAGATTAGATTGGCGCTAAAAGTTTAAGATAATTACTCATACTATGTGTGAGTCAAGCTGTTGTGAACGAGGCTCTAATGTACATCAGTAGATATAAATCTATATCAGTTTTAATTGACATGTAGAGAAGTTTAATGGTTAGCTACCACCAGTGGAATGGGCGGGATTAACATTTTTAGTGCATGATAATATGTACGTGCTCTGACAATATCAGACTGACAGAAGTGCGATCTTATCTACAAAGAGATGGCAAGGGGTAACTTTCATTAAAGGAAGGAGTAAGCTAATGTGATTTGCTCTTGGTCTCTTCCAAATAAGCTAATACAGAACAAGCTGAAGTGACAAGGACCGGTATAAATAAAAACAAATATGCCGGCGAAACCGGCTTTACAAGTTAAAAGTACATAACAGATAGCCGAAATTTTACTTTAATATAGGTAATGTATTCTCTATCGTTTTCTACAATGCTTTTCCATCGAGCTGCTAGAGTTTGAACGTACCTTTTCCAAAATTCGCTTGGCTCTAATGACGAAAAATACCCCTCAAGTTCCATACCTATAAGATCTAGGCGGTCGTTTATTAATTAGGTGAGGTGTTTTAGCGATTTTTTGACCCTCCTCCCCCATTGGTGAGATGTCGTAAGATTTAACTCGATCCCTCCCCCTAATCTCATGTGAGATTTTTCACAATTTAAAAAATCTTTAGTAATCTCTAGTCGCGGCCACCCCGATCGTACACCGCAGCATTCAACGACTCGCGCGTTTGGCTGGCCATCTATCCAATGGCGCTATAGTCCAATTCGAGCCTTGGTCTTATCTAGAAGAAAGTGACCTTTCATTCGAATTATGATTTTCAGCACAGGGACCTATAGTAGAAGTTTTAGGTTGAGTTTAGGCCCCTGTGTTGAAAGACGTAATTCGACTGAAAAGTCGGTTTCTTCAGCTCAAATGACTTTGCCACGACACATGACTCGATTTTCAGCACAGGGGTCCAAATCTGACGACCACAGCACAGTATTGATCGTATTACTGTATGGTATAGTGAAAGTTCCGTTTTTCTGTGCGCAAGACTAGAATGCAGTATTTGGTTTGAAGCATAAAAGCTCTATTATCTCTTTCGTTTCTTCATTTATTTTTGTAACCGCAGGCCCAAAGTAGACTGTTTTATCGACTACTTCTAGGTTGTGTTCGTCGATAGTGATGTTTCTTCCCATTGTGAATATTCCAGCTCTGGACTGTTGCATCACCTTCGTTTTTTGTTCATTGATCTCCAAGCCTGCACCCGACTCTTTTAGTTCGACATAAATTTATTTTTTTTTAAACATAATTCTAGATCTTAAACCTGCATGTCATCTCTCACCAGTAGTATGGGAACAAACCCTACCCATCCGTCTCTTTGGACCTGTATGCGCAGATCGTTTAGTCTGTATGAGGCTCTCCATTTTCTGCTATTAGCCGTTCTGTTCAACGCCGTTGCCCACACTGGTATTTCGTATAGTAGGTCTGAGCTAACCATCCGCGCATCAGCAGGCGCCGACTCGGTCCAAGGCTTCCACGTTGGGCAGCATTCTTGGAAGTGCTGCACAAATAGTGGACGCTTTACCTTAGGACGGGCTGTGAGTGAATGATTTGTTCCCATACCTTGATCCTTACGAACACAGTTTTTTTTTCCTTTTGCACAGCTTCAGTTTTGTTCTCAGCAAGCGGCAGGCCACCGCTCTCATGCCTGCTTTAATCTCCCAGATCGCTTCGTTCGCGCACAATTTGGTTTCATTTACGAGCACTACCCCGATATTTGTGTTAGTGTAATGGATGGGTAAGTCGAGGCAAAAGTATGACGACATATGACTCATGATATATACCCTCTGTCGCAAATTTATAAATCCAATATTTTTCCTATTTCTGGATGAATTTCTGAGAGCCTTTTTTCTATCAAAATTTCAACTTCAGTTCGAGTCCAGTTGGTTTGTTTTATCCTCAGATGAATGAATATGTGAAAACTGAATGACTTTAGCCCGTGAAACCACTTATGTGGATTGAACTCAACATTACGGAACTGAGGTCGGTGAAGCCGGTGCTTTATAAACTTTTTCCTCATGGCATTTTCATAAAATTTATTTTAAGAACTCTAGACTAAATTTACATGGAGCATAACTTGTCTTAACTCTACCAAAGCTTCACACAGACTGGTGGATTTATAATTATGCAAAAGTACAAATTTTCAAATTTTCATAAACCGACAAAATTTTTACCGCTCTTGAATCCTCATCCTGACTTAGCTTCTTCTTTGGTAACTGAAAAACGTTTTCAGAAATCCATTCATAAATAGGATAAACCGCCTGAAAGGTACTGAGAACGTCGGTGCTCCACTGCGTCGGATGTGTGGGAACATTTCTTGTCTTTCCGAAGAATATTTTTTTCCAAGGAATATGTTTTTCACTGATGTCGCCGTTGCTGCACTGAAATCACCGTCACATCACGGGCATGTGTGAATCGACCTTTAGTACTATTTCAGTGAATCAAATCATGGACGTACAAAATTTTTGTGGAAGTTTTGCAAAGATCAGCCGAAAATAGCCGAGGTGCGGCAAAACAAATATGCATGAAAAAAGCTACTGAAAAAACATAACTTATCAAAATAGAGTAAGGCACTGCTCACACGGGGATACTTAAATATCGGATACTCGGCGACTGGATACAAAGACTTGGAGATTCGAGACTGTAGTTGCTTGGCATCTTCATACGGCCGCAACTGAAATTGTAGGTTTATTTCGAAAGGAGCAAAAATTGTAGATTGTTGGTTGCTGCAAAAGAATTGCAGGAATCTGATACTAAAAACGAAATTTAATTAAAAATGTAGTTAAAAAGTGTAATTCAGCGCTTGGCGACCAACTTCAAAATATTTTTCACAAGTGGATACTTCTTGCCCAGATGCTCACTCACAGATGACATGTCGCTTTCCTGATTGAAGGAAGGTGTGTCCTCGTGTAGTGATGAATGTGAGGAGGACGGATAGGAGAAATATTGTGAAGGCGAGCTAGTTTGTTGCCTAGGTACATGCCTAGCACGGGTACTTGAAATCCATCCGAATCGAATGTCGTCAATGAGATGTAGAACCCCACGTCTCAACGGCCGCATCTAAACATTTGTTACAGGTTCAATTTCTGGCAGCAAGCTGATTTCAGAAGCAAATTTTTAGTACCAATGTAATTTTTGAATGACTCAGCCGGATCATCTTTTCCAATTAACAAACTATGAATTCTTGATCACTCATATCAGTAATCATTTTTTTATCAGTGAAAGAAACCAAGCAATTGAGCAACTGGGAGATTAGCTTGTTTAGTATCAATAGTGGTTGCGCACTAGTATCCGCGACTGAAGAATCCTCGTATTAGTGTTGCCGCCTGATTACGTATGAGGTGTCTCTTAGTCGCCGAGTATTACAGCCGTTCCGACGATTGAGAGTGCCGATCTACTATCTTCATTGCAACTTTGTAAATAGAAAAATACTGAGATTTAACACCCAAATCGTCCCTAATAATACGAATTAGGTTTTGAATTTTCCTAATTTTTTGCTTCTTATGACTGCTAAACTGCTATCTATTAAGAAAAGTTCATCGCAAAAATATCCAGTATCCTATATCACCTCGTATTACTCAATATTTAACAACAACACTAATTTCATAACCTATGTATATTAACAAGATCACTAAAATATCAATTGGATCCACATATTTATTATTCAGTCATGATCACTTATTCTTGATTGCCATACTTTGTATAGTTCTCACATTTAAATATCTAAACACACGACATCCCATTACAAATCATGGCATAAACTTATCGAACTAGTGATCAGAATTTAAACATACCAACAATAAAAATATAACCTATAAAATCTATCGATCTACACTAACAACTTCACTCAATATGCCGTGCATATTTAATTCATATTCTTGTATTATTTTTCTTTAAAAACTTACAAGTCATTAATACATACTAAATGGAATCATATCTTAAGAAAACAATTTCCAACATAAAGTTCAATTTACTTTATATTTATTTTTTTTTTTTTTTAGCACATCACACATAAAATACGAGGTCATACACCAAAGATAACACTTCTTAATAGTTCCAGTCCAGATCATTCTCTAACATACATTTGTTTTATTTTTTTTTTAATACCAATATAAACGATCTATTCAACCAATGTGTGTTTGAGATAATTTATCATAAAATTAAAAATGACACGATCGCAAAAATAATTCTAAATTTTTTTTCCATTTATACAAAACAACATCAGAACTAAATTTATTGAGATCATCAATGTGCTGCTTTTTTTAAACAGAATCTGGGCGTGCCGTTTGATTTTTTGTCAATTTCGATAAATGAATTGATCATGAATTCAATATTAGTTTGAATTTGATCTTATCATTAAATATGCAAGTTAAAGTTTTGATTGTAAGTAAAATGTATGAAAAAGGGTGTAGGTTTAGTAGAATTGTGTAGATCGATCGATATTGTATGATATTTAAACAGGATATAAATATTTAAACA
Organism: Thereva unica; assembly: GCA_949987705.1. NCBI lineage: Eukaryota > Metazoa > Arthropoda > Insecta > Diptera > Therevidae > Thereva > Thereva unica. The sequence goes on along the minus strand of OX465283.1, from coordinate 156,457,762 downwards.
GGATATAAATAATATATTAATTATACAAAATAATGATAAAAAAATATATTATCTATTATTTTCTTAAGAATTTTTATTTATGTTAAAAAAAAATTCACACAAAATAAACATTACCCATTAAGTATTAATGTCGGAATATTTTTTTTTTTTTATCTTTTTATTTTTCTAAGAAAAATGATTTCGTAATATCGGAAAGTTTGTATGGTTATTACGTGAGTGTTAAAATTGATTTAAAATAAACAAACGATTACCAAAATATCTTCAGATGTGTATTTCACAGAGTATACGCTGCTTAAAAACATCAAACAAATTATAAGAGTGTATATGGCATCAACGTTTAGTGTCTATTAACACGATAAAAATTAACAGTGTACATATTCCAAATTTGGTCGCCTTCAAGCTTTTGGTAATTTACCATTGAATAATAAATTCTACTTGATTGAAGTTTTCCCACTACGTATACCTTTAAAAAAATCCCTAATAAACTTTCTGAGAATTTCATGATGATGAAATCACTGCTATATAGGTGTAAGAGGTAATAGGTAAAAGAGCTCATGAAGAGCCCTTGTCAAGGTCTTGAAAGCAAGCAGCTAGAAAATCGGTGGATTGTAAAAAAATAAAAAAAGGTTGTAACTGAGTACAACAACAACAACAAAAAAGTAAAGGTAGATAATAAACGTTTGAAAGAGCTTTTTTCTTCTCCTCTTATTCAACATCACCGCCATAATATATCAGGAATGTAAACAAATCTAACGCTCAGGTTGGAGGCTCTACCTACAAAAGAAAGACAAGCCGAAAGACCAAAGAAGAAGCCGAAGTGGAGATTTTTCAGGTTTTTTTTTATTTCTTTCTCTATATACTATACACAGTAAATACTTTGGAAGACAATGCGGAGTCTCGAGGGGCATGACATCATTGTATTTCAACCAAATCCCAAAGTTGTGGGGCTGGAGTGGGTCACGCATTTCAGCACTGAGATGCGTAGGAGGTCATCGTTTTCTGTTCATCTGAGCTGTCGATGCATACGTTAATAACTTTTAATTTTCAAGAACTTGAAGCAATATTCGGAGAGAGACTAGACTAGACCAGATGCTAGATATAGAGATTCTATCACTGCGCGTAACTAGGTGGGGTTCAATAATAATGGACGTACATATATATATAGCAGGCATCACAAGCTCCAGCTAGCACACATCAATGGAAGTTGTTTTTTTCCTATTGTAAAAGAGCCTATAGTAGTGGGATTTGGTTTTTGGGTTTCAATGGAGTTTAGAAAAACTCTGTTACTTAATTATGTTTCTAGATAGAAGGAAACTATCACTACTTTCTCATCTAGATTTGTTCTAACTTTAAAATCACTTTCACTTAATACTCACATTTCTTTCTTTATTAATATTTTTTATAAAAAATAAAAAAACAACAAAAATTCGCACACAACTTGTTGAGTGTATCAAACACCGTTCACTTTTGGTAACAACTTTTTTATATCTACTTAACAAACGCCGAAAGAAAGCACACAGCTCACGTGAGACTTTCCACTAGACAAGCTATCAAGAGTACCTACTAGCAAAAAAAAAAATTTTATTTCCACGTCCGATCGCCTCTGGGAAAATTATCTGACTAAGCGCCTAAGCACAGTTTCGTCGGTATGAGCTTCAAACATCTAGAAAAAGTTTGGCGGTTTGTTGGCGGCGCTCCTCCGTTGCCCAAAGCCCCATCCATAGAGCATTAAGCTCTTTGCTCTGGCCATGACTCCCCATCGGGGGCGCTTTGGTGTTTTCAATGGAAAGGAACGCGTCTTGTTCTTTGCTTCGACGTTTTTGGGGGGCTCCTCTAGGCCAGAGAGGAGGGAGGAAATCGATTACATACCTCTACGTATCTAGAGATTGTAACCGTGTAATCAACAAAGCTTAACCATTTGGAATTTGAAATTGAAATTAAAAAAAAAAGCCGCGGCTGGGACCTTTACTAAAAATTCTGTTCGATTTGATGTTGTACGGTCCCGGACTGGAGAGTTGTGTCTGTCTACTTGTTGGGCATATCTACCAAACATCAATGGGATTCCGAACCGAACAACCAGCAACAAACGAACACGACCAGAAACCGCTTTTCTATCACCGGAGCGTAAACATATCATTATCAAGTGATGTATATACTCTAGTCAATGTTACCGTAAGATGAATCTGCTACCTTTTTGAAAAAGAGGTAGTAAATTAACACTACGAAAATTTATGAATATATTTTATCACTAGCTGCCCCGGCGAACTAGCTGAGCTAAGTATTTCATTAGGGGTAGTCCATAAATTACGAGAGGCCGCCTTTACGCGGGTCAGTGTTACTTAGCTCGTACGCTGCAGCATTGGACGAGTCGCGTGTTTGGCCTGGCGGTGGCGGCTAAACAATCGCGGGGCTATTATGCTACTTTCTGAAGTTCGCGTAACTGCGTACCTTGTATAGGATTTAGCCATATCTTAAGGCCTTCATTTACACACAGGTCACCGGCGGGCCATGGCCTGAAAGCTTTTGCCTTGAGGCCAAGTATCACTATACACTCACCGACCGCCAAACAGTATTGGACCTGCAATCCAAGAAAGCTGGCAAAAATCTTTATGTGTTTGGGCATTTATCGTCAGTTCGTGCCTGGGGATATGAACTTCGATTCACTCTCAAGTCGTGAAAAAAGCCTGGGACGCTAATAAAAAGTTCCAGTATTATTAAAACAACAATATTGGTAAAGAGCGCTCATGCTTTTTTACATTTAAGTAAGTGGATTCAGCAATAAAAACTTTACATTCAAAATTATTTTTTACTTTTTGGTTCATTTTAAAATAAAAGCGTATTTTTTTTTGAACTACTTATTTAAATGAAAATTTTCAGGAGAACTGTTGTCCTAAGGAAACAAGCGTTGTATTTCTATTCTTTAATATTTTATTTACATCAATAGTGGTACATAAACTAATGTTTGTGAGCAAAACCTGTCAATTGGATGGAAATTGAATATTTGATTGATGTGAATCCGTTGGTTAACAGTCCTGTGATCAAAATTTGTGAATTCAAAATGATGAACTAATTTTGGTAATTGTGGCCCGATTGCACTGACAATCGGTCTATTGTACATTTAAGCCGTTTAATTTTAATATTATTTTTGAAGTGAAAGTTTTTGTTTCGGTAGAGTAACTTTTAGTGTAGATATAATATGTTATTATAATATCATATTATGAGACCCGCCCGAAAAAAATGGAATTGAGGGGAATTGACAGAGTAGGTAGGCTGAGCGGAGGAGAAGTACGCCAAATGCATTTTGGAGTTTTAGTTAATGTCAAAAGCTGGTTCTTTAGGAAAAATTTGCTTATGCGGTCTTTAGTTCGAGTAAAAGATGGTTTTGTTGCCGAATAATAGGGCTCTGTAGGATAAATTTGCTTTTGGTGGTATTAGTTTGGGCAGAAGGTGGTTTAGTTGCCAAATCCACTTTGGGGGTTTTAGTAATTGCAATAGCTGGCTCTGTAGGAAAAATTTACCTTTGGGGGTATTTATCACCAAATAAAAAAAAAAAAGTGAAATAAATAAAAATAAATATAAATGAATGTTCAAATTTTAATTTGGTTATACATAGTTTGAAACCATGACTCGTTAGGTCAGTTAGTTGCGGTCCCAAAACAACAATAACAAAGTCTGGCCAAGGCATTAGCGACACATTTGACCAGGCACACCAATTTTTTTTTTACTGTGAGTCGATAGGACACAGTTTTTACGGCCAGCTCTTGGAATATTAAGTCTGATTGACGATTGGGACGCTAATCGAATTTTTGATCGGGGCTAGAATTGGAGACAATTATCTGCCGTGGTTGTGCCAACATTTCGAATTCATCAATTTTAACCACAAATTCGTCCTTGGTGACTCCTCCAAATATTGATTTTCAGTGCAATCGTAACATAATTGTCAAAATACATCCGCCATTTTGAATTGGCAAAATTTTGACCACGAGTCCGTTATTTACGACCTTTAAAACCCCCAAAATGTTAGTTTTCAGTGGAATCGGAGCATAATTGCCAAAATTCGTCCGCCATTTTTCAGCCGCCATTTTGAATTTGTTATAAAATGGACAGATTGTATTGTCACGCGAAATATACGCGTCAAATTTAATTTTGATCAGTTATGCCCAAGTTGGTCAAAATGCAGTTGCAAGATTTCTTCACGTACTAAAAAAAATTACAAAAAAATTAGGGAGACAATAAACTCTTATTAATCGCTAAAGAGTTAATCATTCAATCATGATTAAGATTAGATTTCATAATCATGAATCCTCCTGATGATTAGATTTTACACAAGATTACTCCACTTACTCCAATTCTCGGGAAGAGTTTTTTCTACCACTTGTCTATATACAGCCCAATCTGTGTTTCGAACCTTCCTCTAACCAGGGGCCTTCTTCACAGTTGGGCACATATTGACATTAAAAAGGATGACTCCGCGGTCAGAAATGAGTGTTCACTGGCAGGGCCGCCATTTGGATTATTTGCGCCCGGTGCAGTATCTCACATTGCGCCTTATCAGCTGTTCATTTTTTGATCGCGGTGATCAAGACACGAATATATGAAAAGGAACGCCCGGGATGATTTAGTTTCTCACTTTTTTTTCCTGTAAATTGCGTCCCGGCCAATTGCGCCCGGTGCAAATGCACCAATTGCATATATGAAAGCTCCGCGCCCTATGTCCAATAATGATTTGGTCCGCGATCCTGCTTCTGTGCTGAATTTGCTGGCGCTTTAACTTCAGAAAACTCCCCCGCTAATGTTGTTTAGTGTTCCACGATGTTTTCGGTGTTAATTGCACTTCCCTAACTATTTTCAGCACAAGACTGGGCTCCGGAAATCTACAGATCTATACACTCGAATCTCCATAATAAAGGTCTCTAATTCATTCTCCAAGTCTTCATATGATGATGATAGGCGAACATTGCACTGCATGTACTAGTTTCTACTCTAGAATAGAACTAGTTTCTCCTGCATAGAATAAAAACAATCCTCCTTAACAGCGTTCCTGAACATAGAAGGAAATTTCAACAACTTCAGAACAAAGGCGATTCAGATGTTTTTCGCCGAATTACGAATCTATAGTAGTACGACTAGCACGAATTACTAATCAAGAACTATAGCACCGTGCCAGCCAAGAAAGGATAGACAACGAAATCAGGTGAACTAAATGGAATTAGCCACATCCTGCGAAGGACAATGGAAAAAGATGTTTAAATTTTTTTTAAGTTTATTTCTGAATGCGCCCGGTGCAATTGCACCATTTGCACCCATGAAAGCGCCTCCCCTGTCCACTGGATACTCTCCAGTTTTCTACTGAATTGAGTAGGTCTGCCCATGTTGCATAGCAATAGATTATGTTGAAGTAAAAGGTCAAAAAACAACTCATCTCTTACATTTGTGTCTGAGCTGCCCCAAACTGGGTTGTAAGCATTGCGTCACATCTAATCATGAGGCTGGCTCCCTATTAGAAGGTAAATACGACTAAAACGTAATAAGTGCAAAGGTAGTTGCGAGTGCTCCGGAGTAGAAAATATCGCTCAATGGAACGCAGCTACGGACTCCAGATTTCAATACCATATACGGATTTTATAGGCGAGGACCTTTCCTGTAGTTTTTTATTTTCAGGCTGCGTTCGATATAGCCATAAATAAAAACAAAATATAATTATCGAAAAAGTGGTAGTAGAATAATAACTTGATGTAGTAGTGTAGTAGATTATCGTTATTTTTCTAAAAAGGTAGTAAAACTACTACATATGTAGTAGAACGGTAACGCTGACTCTACTATATATGTACAACTACACGAGAATGTAATACATGCTACAGCACTGCATCTATCTCCTCCTCAGTTACAGCCAAGTCATTTCTAGTCTAAATTGTTATTTTTGCTGCCACTTTTCGGCAATTTTCTGACGCTTATCGCCCCACAATAATTACTCGCTCGTTCGCCGCTAATGATCGCCACTAAATTGCTTATATCGAAAATCAATAATTTTTCGGTGACAACAAAGTCTAGAAAATAATATTGAAACAAGAAAAAAATCATTAATACCCCAAAAATAGCCTCGCAAGTCTTCTCAAGTCAGGCCCAGACCAACCAACCGACTGAACTATAGGTAGAGACCATACTATAGGGGTGACCTCTGATAACTTCCACACAAAAACCCGGCAATGTTGACCTGTAAACAAAATAATACCTGTTCCGAAAACTGATTCTATCACCTAATCAGACTGCCTTCATCTATTATGAATGAAACTGATTCCATTTAAATTATCACCGACCGACGACGACGACCGGCCGGCTGATGCCTGATGATGGCGCGTTGGTCTAGTAGATATGGCAAATGAGTGACTCACCGCGGAATTCCATAATTTAAATACGAATTAATAAGGTGAAGGCAATTTTTTAGGAGTTCGGCATTTTGTTTTTGTTTTTGTTTTTTTGCCATAGTGTAACTTGTAAATTATACAAATTTGTGAATGACAGATAGAAATTAATGCCCATATAGGTGCGGCTCTAAAATAGGGGTTGAAATGGTCTGTTTATCTATGGTGGTTATTCGATGTAGATTTAGTGCACATTAAAAGTTAGTTTGACTAAAGCTTAAATGGTTTTTGTGGTCGATGAGGCTTAGTACAAGCATTTTAAACAGGATTTATTGTTGTTTATTGTGAAAATTGCCATTCTGGGTGACTTAAATTTATGGTTTAAGAAAGAAGAAAAAAACAAAATTTTCTTTACGCCCACTTTTACTTTATAGTCAAAAGTGTACAAACAAATTATTCTGGTTTTTTTTTCTAATAAAAAATTGAAAGTTTTTACCATTTTTAGATTTTACATAATAAAAGTGGGCGATCATAGACACAACATTGATGATAGTTGTTATTTTGTACATATGTAGCTGTTTCTCGAAAATTTTAAATATTAGGGTTTTGTTACATTTGAATTTCCTTCACGTATCCAATCCATTCAGTATCCAGAGATACATATATTGCATTATCCTATAATGACTAGGGAATCCAATCCCGCAAGCGTCAACAACAACAATCCCGCGAATTCTCAGGCTTTTCAAAGAAATCATCCTTGAGTTTTCAACATATAATTTTGCATGGGACATATTTTTTATTTCATATTTCTTACAGAAAAATTACTCTTTAATGGGGCGGATGTACCATGGCCCATAAAAAGTTGCTCGAAGCGCTTGACAGGGCTTTGCGAGATTTTCGAGGAAAAACCAACCGATGAGAGGGGCTCTGAGATTACTTGCGAGGGATCTTAGCTCAACTTTGTCTGCTATACCTCGATCGATGCCTGCAATTGAGCTTAAAGCATGCATAAAAGCATCATAGCTACGGAACAGTTTCGAAAAAAATCATGCTCCAACGAATATGCGTGTCCATTTGCTGCAAGATGCCTCTGCGCCCAACATTTCCAAAACAACTTTTGGACGTTGGAAATGGCGAAATCCTAATCCATAGCAGAACATTTAAAATATTGTAATTTCGTGCATTGTAATTTCCCATTTGAAATTCGTTTATGGGCAACAGCACTCCCCCACGACGAGATTCCCAATTGTTTTGGCGCACGCCATACTATTGGCTTATGGGTGCAGCGAGGGGCACCGGGCTCCAGCTAGTATGAAAAAATACAATGAAAAATCAGATACAATGACGAACTCTACCAAATCTATAAAGAGATAGACATTATCAACTATATCAAAATAAATAGACTACGATGGGCAGGACATGCAGCGAGAAGACGGAAAACAGACATGTGAAGCAAAATATACAATGGAATCATAATCGGTGTCATGCCAGAAGGACAACCGAGGAAAAGAAGCCGTAAGCCGCAGAAGCAGACACTGCACGCGTGTTGGATCTACGAAATTAGAGGACTCTAGCCAGTAAGCGATAAAGTTAGAGCAGAAATCTGAAGGAAGTCAGAGCTCGATTTGGGCTGTAGTGCCATTGAACTGAACTGATATGAAATAATAGCGTAACAAACTAATGAGCTAATCAAACAACGTATTCAGGCCAATTCTGAGCTACGGTGCAATTGATTCCGCTGGAATTTTCTTAGATAGTAGCGCAAATTATAATTTCGAAATTACTCTCCATTACAGCAGAGTTTATGCTACCGATGATGTAAGAAAATTCCAGCATAGTTCAGAATTGGCCTGAATACTTTGTTTGATTGACTCTGTAGTTCGTTTAACATACAACACAATTAGCCGCTAGGGTAATTCCCATACGCTTATATGCACGTGGGTAATCCTCTGTCGTAGGGCGTAGAGTGACTTGAACCGGGGTAGAGTATTCGTTGAGTTTAGAGAAAGCTAGCACAGGTCAGGTTAGGTTAGGTTAGATTAGATTAGATTAGATTAGATTAGATTAGATTAGGTTAGGTTAGGTTAGGTTAGGTTATGTTAGGTTAGCTTAGCTTAGGTTAGGTTAGGTTAGATATCGTTGAGCCGTCAGCACTCCCACGATAGCTGAGAGGTCTTGTCTCCCGAGGCTCTGTAGTGGTTCGAATATGGTCATACTAAGGTTAGCATTTATTAAGATCCCATCCATAAAAGATTGGTATTCTGGATTTACCAAAAATTTTCACAGGGTGCGCTCCCGCAGTGTACGGGCAGTTAAACAAAGCTTAGCTAATTTTTCAACCAGACGTCTATGGTATACGGGCATGTATCTACGAGAATTTAAAAAGGGTCTGCGCAAGCAAATGCATCTTTATTAGTTATTACATACAAACGGGTATCAAGATAGTCCCATCACACTAGTTTGGGAAAACGGATGTACCCTTGATGACCCGGGTTTTCTCAGTCGAGTCAGAGTCAACCTTTGAAGCAAATGAAAGACGGCCAACTTTAAACCAGTTCTGGCATTGCATTCATCGACCGGGAACCAAATATTGGCACACCCAGTTTGGTAAAGAGCGTACTCGATCGGAATCTTATAAAATACATCAAACACTGGAGGTCTACATCTGGAATGTTCAATTCCAAGCGGGTTTCTGTTTAGCAACGCGGTTAGAGAACTGTTTGGGCATAGTAAGAATGGATGTGAGGACACTGGTTGGTTTGATTATCGAACATTGCAACATAAATAATCATCTATAGAGAATTGGAAGGGCAGAAGATCCAATCTCTTGGCTTGGTCTGCTCTTCAAATTCTACCTTACTGTTTGTGATAGCGAGGAAAACGAACTCGTTGTTCTGCGTGATCTGGTCTAGTTTAAGTTGCCTCTGAAGTGGCCCTCCTCACAATTGGGACGAATGGTGCCGTATGCTACAATTTTAAATTTCGATATATATTCCCCAATTGGCAAATGTCTTGTGGTTTTCGTCACAATTGTGGCAATATGGTTTAGCGAGGGACGAAAAACTCGAGCTCTTGCAACCGATTGCGATTTGACGACATCTGTGTATAGAACTACGCTGTATTTTCTGTTAGGCTGGAAAATTTCCCATTGGTCTCTATTGCGATCTGATCTGAGGTAGGTTGAGGTTTTACTACTATGCACCCTGATGACCTTACTGCCATTCCCTGTAATAGAAGTGTCGTGTATTGCTGAGTCTACAGGTCTTCCCGACCCAGCAGTCTGCTTCTGGTAGTCCAAGCGTCGCACATGCTGAATTTCGGCTGATGTATATACCAGGTGAAAGCCGGTTTTACAGTAGAGATTACGCACTAAGCCCCTGCTATTCTACGAGATGCCATTCATTAATATTGGCTTAGTCTGCATTTGTAATATTATTTTTCAGGAACTGGTCTCCATACGGTTTCTTTGATGTTGAGCTTTGAGTTCAAAATAAGATCTAATTAGTCAACTAATTGAGTTAGTTTCGGTGCTTATCCACCGAAATCAGTGATACCAATGTGAGGTAGAGGCCAATGTAAACTATTTTTATGCCTTCCTTACATAAGCGCCCAAAAATTCATGCACGGACTTACTCTCGATTTAAGCTAAGAGATCAGTACGGATCCATAGAAAATCACTGGATGCTTGGATTCGAAGTTTTTTGACAGACTCTAATAAGGCTCTGTTGGCTTATAGCAGAGGTTCGTGTATGTGTATATTGTGTCCTGCTATTATAGTTTCGAGGTGGTTGAGTATTGTACTCCTTCCAATTTGCGTTCGTTCTCCTTGACTGTAGATCAATGTTAGACTTTCAGTTCTGTTCTATTCATAGCTCTTGACAGAGCCGGCGCTTGAGTTTTTTTTTGCGCCCGGTGCAGTATACAATATTGCACCCCATCAGCTCTTCATTTTTTTTATCGCAATGAAGGAAAATAGAAAAAGTCGCAATTATTTCAATAGATGAAAATGAAGTCACGAGAACACTTTTTCAAAGATTTTCTGAAATTGTGCCCAATTGCGCCCGGTGCAAGTGCACCATTTGCACCTATGAAAGTGCTGCCCTTGGCTCTTGCAACGATGTCTATGCTATAGCTTATTGTAGGCTTAGCTTGTATTCAATTGAACTTGTAGAAGATTGTGTTGTTGATGTCACACTCGATTCTTGGGTTACTTTCTTCAATGGTACGTTGAAGTGGAGATTCTTGTTAGAATCCTCTGTAGATATAGATTGGTCTAGACATTGTTACCGATATTTTTACTTGGCTCGTTTCATTGTCGATAATTGAGTGTTAACTTTCAAATGTTCCTATGCAGCAAAAGCCGTTTTCCTCCAAATACAACATCGAACTTTGGTGATATAACTTGCCGTAGTGGCGTTTCTATCAATTAAATTCGTCCTTCATTTCTTGGAAAGATAATATAAATACTTTTGCACTTTACAATTTGGACATATGATAAGCGTTGCAACCAATATTTAAAACTATCCCCTCCTTGAATATATTTCCATTTAAAAAGGGCCTCGGACATGAATACAATATAGTCACAAAACGAATAGGAACCAGACACGCGATATGTAATTGCTTTGGGGACTATAATTACAAGGTCAGGGGTCAACCTGAGTCAAACACAATACAATGCTATGCACATTGGCGCGCTAGTTCTGTTTAAACATCCACTATCTGTCATATGTTTATCATATCTAGAAAATTGCCCTCGCATGATTAAAGGGACAAAATAAATTCTGCCCAGTCTATGGTGGCTTTGTTCAGTTCCTTATTTGATTGGTCTACAATATACAAAACAGAAAGTCCAGAATTTTCCATTCTCATATTTTTTTTAGGTCGATGAGTCCTGAATGATAAGTGGATGTCCTGTTAATAAAATAAAGTGCCATAAAATATCCTAGCCTTATCTAAAAGTTTTTTTTTTTTATGTCACTCACAGCTTTAATTGTGGATCAAGCTTTAAAAGGGACACCGCGTCGCTTTAGGGATAACTCATAGGCAACAGTTAAACAGTATATCTAGGACGGAGGTCCCTACAAGCATAATAATTGAGGCCTCGTTATGTGGACGATATTGAGCTTTTACTATAGCGACTTTGAGAGTTTTTGCAGGGCCGCGGAGGAAGGGGACAAGGGCAGACCCAAAGCCGGCGGAATTTCAATGTTTTTTTATGTATATAAGACTTGGGGGTGGGGGAAGGCTCTGTCACTCCGGGACTCAATTCTGTAGCACTGTAGAGCGCCCACATAAAAAAGGACAATGACGATGACGGAATGGTGATGAAACACCCTGCAAAATAGTTTAATGGCGACTGATTGGCGCCCAGCAAGGGAAATTGCTTTCCTTACTAGGATACTCCTCGCAGTGAGTACGTATACATGCTGTTGCCCATCCCTGCTCCACATGTTGATCCTGCTAAAAGGACACACTGTAGGCAATATTGGTTTCGTCGTAACAACGTAAACGGGGACCGACAGACGCATTTATACATAAAATCGATGAACCACATTCACTTTGTGACTTTAAATATATCAACAGTTGACTCTGCCCCGTCCCCGTGTATTTAAGGTGAATTTTAATCTCTTGAAGGTAAAACGGATAATTGGGCACCCGTGGGTCCTGTACTGTTTTTTTTTCTTTCTTGATTACTTTACGTAATTAATTACTAAGGATTTTTCTCTCTCCTTGAGGGATTTTCCCCGATTTTTAATGATTAACATACACAGTGGCTTATGGGTGAATAACATGAAGGATATTGTTGATAAATATATATCCGGGGGGAAATTCAATGACGGTATTTCTACTTTTGGGATTTTGAGGGGAAACTTTAGTCACCTTTTACCTGCATGAGAATTATAATTAACGGTAACTGAGACCAGGTACTTATACCGGAAAATTATAGGGAAAAATGAACCAATCTGTTAAAGTATTACTGTCCTTGGGGGATATTTATCGTTATCATTTGGGGAGTAAAGTTTGGTCGAAATAAATTGTTGTATTCCAAGTCGTTAATGATAACAGCAATGACGCATAGTTGTCATCGAGGTGCGTTTCGCAAAGTAACTAGAACCGTCAAGAGGAGACTTCCGGTTCCGGATGGTTTATTATAAGTCTGTGTTTCTTCTCCGCGTCTTGGGTTATTACTGGATCTTACTGATCGCATAATAGGCTGACAGACTGTTGCTGATCGTCTAGTAGGGTAGGCTGCAGAAATATTGGCGATTATTAAGCCTATATCGTACTATGTAATTTTTAGCTCATGGCAGACCCATCCACTGTAAATTTGTCGTTGTAATGATAAAAGTTTATTGTAGTATCATTTCAACGACGAATGTACATTATCCAGCAGTTTACAAAAAGTGGTCGAAAGCTCTCTTTATTTTTTTGGATCAACCTGTATAGATTGCAGATGGAGTACTGCACATACATTTCGATAATGGCGTTTGTTCGGCTTAAGGCATTTCGAAGGTCCGTGGTTCGAATCCACTCTGCGGCAAAGTCCCTGGCAATTTCAGTTGTCCTGCAGAAATACAATTCGTCGGGTGAAATGTACGAACACGACATCACGTCCGACGGTTTATCGGATCCGGGACATTGACGATCGTCCCGCCTACAATTGAAAAAACGATAACCCTTTACTTTTCCGGTGGTGAGAAACGAAAAGCCGGCGCCGGGTTTATGGTCTATCGACGGAATGCCAGCAGCGTTATCGCATTCCAACCGATATCCGAGCGTTTGTGGGCTATAACTATCGGTGGAACGATCAAGACCCATATCGTATCCGATTACCAGCCCGGACGCGTACAAGGACGAATTTTACGATCAGCATCAAAAGACGCTGGGTACGATACCTCGAACTGAATTAATCATACCCGCGGGGACTTTAGTGCACATTCAGGTGCCGATCGAACAGTCTGGGAATGGGCAAATTCGGGCACGGCGTAATTAACGACAACGGCTTATACCCTTGATACACGGGCTTCATCGAATGAACATTCTTCCAGTCTCATTGGCCTTGAATGAACATTCAAATTCGAAGTGACACACGGTACTTCATTTTCAATTCATTCATTCTACTTACTTTATTTTTGATATTTTTCCCTCACAGCAACAAACTTAAACTTTAACGAACAGACAGTTGACAGGTTGACAGTTCGATTTTTAAATTTTAGGAGAGAATGGAAATTTCATGGAAACTTGATGGAAATTTCCCCACTTCCAGCTTCATTTCTCATTAAATGAAGTAGATTTCACTTCATTCTTTCGAATGACGAATGAAGCTGCGAATGCTCATTCAAACTTAATTTAAGGTGATACACGGGCCGCGAATGAACATTCTTGAAAGAATGATCATCCGATGAAGCCCGTGTATCAAGGGTATTACCCCTCCTTTCATTCGCAGCGTCAAACAATTTGATCGTTGGCAACAGCATCTTCCGCCATCTACTCAAACACCAACTCACCTGGCAAAATCCATCCGGCAACGACTCGACGATGCTAGACTAGGTTTTGATCAACGCAAGATTCCGATAGACGCTCAAAGACTTACGTGCGATGTGTGGGTCCGATTGCGGATCGAATCATTATCTTGTCCCAGCGCAATTACAGATGCAATTACAAAGAGCAAAGAAAACGACGCTACCACCAGCCAAGAAGAATTGAGCGTGCCTACGGGACCCGACTATCGGGCGAGAGTTTCAAATGTCATTATCCAATAAATTCGCGGGGCTCGCATTAACGGATGATATCGATGTAGAAGAAAGGCATTTATCGGAGTCCGTTGTGGTCGTTTATGCAATGGAGCTGTGTTTACCTATCCGTAAACGGACCCAGCCATGGATCTCGGACAGCTGTCTGGAGCTCGTCGATTAGAGGAACCGAATGAAACAAGTCGATTTCGAGCAATACCGACGATTGAACAGAGAAGTTCGACGGAAAATGAAATCGGAATCCAGACGTACCAGACAATCCAAAGGTGAGCCAACAAAACAATATCAACAAACGACAACTTTCGTGACCTCTCTCCATAGGCGTCTGCAGCGGTGGAAAGAATTCTTCCACCAGCTTTACAACCATGAACCACCACAAGGTCCAGCAGATTATCGAATAGCCGACGTCGATCAGTTTCTCGATACCGAACCGACAATTATCGCTGAAAAGTGGAAATGCGCCGGGAATAGGCCAAGTAACCGCCTAGTGGATCAAGTCTTAGGTGATGTCTTATCACAACAACTCCATGTCCTCGTAACACACATATGGTATTCGGATCGTGTCTCTTCGGCGTGGAACAAAGCGGCCCATTTTTGAAGAAAGGCGTCAATCGGGAATGCAAGAATTATCGCGGTATTAGTCTCCTTTCAATCGTTGGCAAAGTATTTACGAAAATCATACAATCTACTAGGCTACAGAAACATCGAGAGCAAACGAACCGGAAAGAGCAAGCGGGATTTAGACCACATGGAGGATGCATTGGTCAAATATTCGTTCTACGTCAGCTAATGGAAGAAAGAATTCGTTGAAGCAAACGAACTGTCGTCGTTTTCATCGATTTCAAATCCGCTTTCGATTGCATCGATTGGAACAGCTTGGGGAGAGTCTTGGAAACCGAACACGTGCCATTGAAAATCAGCCAACTTCTTCAAGCGTCGTACGACAGCTCAACCAGCAGCGTTCGTATTCAAAGTGAGTTACATATCCGAGGAGTTCACGATTAGACTTAGACAAAGATGCGATTAACCGACGCTGATCGAAGAAGAAATACAAAAACGTCGACGGGTGGTTTGGACATGTTTGTCGAATGGATGATAACCGCTTGCCACGTCTTGGCAGATCTTCCGCCAGACTGAAGAGTTCAGCGATCGGCGCCGAAGAAAACCTGGCTAAAGAATATCGGGGGCGATTTAAAGAATCAACGATAATTATCAGTTATCTCGACCCGACTCGGCTCGAGACGTGGCCAATAACTGGCAAGAATGGAAATAAATCGTGAATGGAATTCGGACCGCCAGCTAACGGATCAAAGAAAGAAGAAAGGCATCGCCCCGGAGAAAGTTGTTACTGAATTTTCTAAGAAAATTCTAGAAGCTTAAAAAGCATACAATTATAATAAAAGTTCATTTTTGCTGTCTGTTGAATTTTTCTTAAAATTCTAGACTGACTCCCTTCGAAAAAAAAAATCCTGGGTACGCCTATTTTTGGCCTTTGCTTCCAGTGTTCACCTTTATGATTGTCGCTATCCTACCGGTCTTTTGCAGTTCCTGTCTTCTTTGACGTCGTCTATACATCTTTTCTTAGGGCGACATTTTCTCCGTTTTCCTCTTGTTACCTTTTCCAGCAATATCTTTGTCAGGCTCTCTAGTCTATTTTTTTTGATCAATTTGACATTTGGCTTTCATACAACTCTGAGTTGAATCTGTTTCTTCAAATACCACCCACCTGTATTTTTTTGTATATTAAATGAAGGCTTCTCCTTTCAAATCCACCTACCAATGCTTCATCTCAAGTGACAACCTTACAAGTGGAAAAATTCTTATTCTTCAAACAATTCAGTACAATTTCCCAATATCTTTCGAATTGCTTCATCAAAAATCCAGTTGTCCTTATCTTTATCAGTGATCGACCTTTTCTTTGGTAACTCGTAACTTATAAATCCAGACACAACAATTGAAATAATTGTTTTTATTGTTTCTAAACACCTGTTGAACCCTAAACACTTATTGACTTATCTATCACCCAAAATTAACTCCAGGTGTTATTATTTTACCTTTAAAAGCAAAAACAGATAACCCAAAACACCTGGTACAATCTCCTTTAACTAAATGCGTTAGATAAATATAATTTTCGATTTTAATCATTTTATGCTAAAACCATGGCCATTATTGTGTTTATCACTAGTTTCATATACGCGATGTCATTCATACGAATTTAATAACAACACAAATTGACTCATATTCCACAATAAATCTGTGATAAGAATACGTTTCCCTTTTTTTTGTAGTGTGGTTTTAAAGTGTTTTCTTTGGAAAGTCTAGCCCAGGTGTGTACGATTTACAGTTTATCACAACTCCAGGTGTTCATTCATATTTAAACTTATGTTGATAAGAAATGTTGAGACTGTTAGTTCTTAGGAATTTGTTTACTACAAATGTGTATATGTGTGGAGTTACTAGAAGTGGGAGCGACACATTCATATAGGGTACAAAACTACATATCCGTCGTTGTAAAGTGGGCGAGAAATATATTATTTATGATAAAAATTGGAGTTATTTTGTAACTCCCCTAGCCGACTTGTAAATGGGTCTTAAAGGCTTGAAGTAAGCTCTAGAGTGGGATTTTGTACAACAACTTACAAAGTATTCGCCGCATTGAGATATCTCTCTCACTTTTAGTTTAATGTAAAGCTCAAGCTCAGCGTTAAGGTCATCTCAACAGCGGAAATGCTCCTTCAAAGACAGTTCTAGTCAATTATAGGCGAGGACTCATGCATCCGGATGCAAAAGATCAAACCAGACAAATTACAAATAAAGGGCGCTTTCAGTAATGCAGGATGCGTGCGCAAATGACTTATTCAGCAATTGAAAGTGTGAAGCTTTCAATGACTGAATAAGTCAATTGCGCACGCATCCTGCATTACTGAAAGCGCCCTTTATTTTGGGCATCCAAACGTAATGACCTGCAGCTACACAAAACCGGCTTTCGTCGCATGCATTTCAGTAAACTTTCCGCAAAACTTTCACGACGCAGAAGTAACTGAAGATAAGTTTCCTGAACACAAATGTATTTAAAAGGTTCCGCTCCCCTTTTTATTAGATGCACAAACCAAAGCTTTTTATGAAAAGTTCCATAAAGCTTTTCTTCAGACACAAACCATTTCTTAGTTGCTTTTTCCATCTTAATTGAGAGCTTATATTGGATGAATTCAAATTATAAAAGATGGGTCTGTTACCCTGTAGCATTATTTTTAAAAGTAAAACATTCGTGGAGTTGCAAATATTTTCTAATTTCTATATTGCAGAAATACATACGTTCAGATAATTTATAAATGAAATACGAAATAGAAGCAGATTTCACCAATATTGATTTCTTAGTTAGTTGGAGCAATCGATATTTATATTTATCAGCTTTTAATTTTAATAGTTTAATTAAAGAGAGCAAGAGCATAAGTCGTTTAGCTAATAGAATTTAGACTAATACTTAAACAATTAATTATTTCTTAAAGAAATATAAAATTTCAGTGAAAATATAAAAAAATATTCAACCCGCCTAACATGGGCTTTCTTCTCCTCCCGGGATGCGGCAGATAGATGTAAGTTGGCAACTATATTAAAGATGTTCTTTTATTAGTCAAGTGTAGCTCCATAATCAGGACCTATTACCATTTTAAATTGAATCGGGCAGGGGCGGATGGGCCATAAGACGAACCGGGAAATTTCCCGGTGGGTCGGCTATTCAGAGGCCCGCAGGGCTGGTGGCTGAAAGTACGTCTAAGTCAAGGGTGGGCAGCCTTTTTATAACATGGGCCAAAATAAACTTTACGTTTCTTTCGCGGGCCGTAGTAGTTAATTGACATCTTCTTATGACCTGTAATTTTTTAATCTGCATTTGAAATTTAATGTGGTAAATTACACTATCCATCACTCGGTCCTTAACTCAAAAAGGTTTCTGCATAATTTTTTGTTTTTTCCTTTTTTATGTTTCTTGATCAAGCTCAGGGATCACCCTTTGTACCACTAGCCCGTCATGTCATTTAAGTCATGGTGCAATGTCTAGTAGTAAGCTTGACCTGAAGGATAAAAGAGAAAGTATAGGTAAGGAGTCTAGAGAGTGCGTAAGTAGATGTTGATGAACTTTGCGTTTGAACTCTGATATGTTATATTAGTTCGGAAACAGCTAAACCTGGAGAGTTTACATCTACTGATATGCGCCGACCTTTTGCTGAGTCCATTCACTAAAAAGTAAATATGTTGTTTTCGGCCTGTGTAAATTTTGAGATTCGAAGCCATTTTGTCATTCCAAAATGCAAAGTGAAAGAGTTTCGATGTGCACACCCCGAACGCCGCACGAGGCTAGGTGTTTGATGCGATGTTCGCGAGTACCAGGTGCAAGATCACATCAAGGGCGTTCGTTCTTGTGCCTCTGTTGACCCAAGACTTGCTGTACTCTGGAAGCTTTCCAACTTAGGTTCTGTTCACCACCACACCAGCGAGCAGGACCATCATTGGTTTAAGAGACCATATTTTTTTGACGCAAGTAACCAAATTTCTATTTTCTATTAGTTACCGTCTTGATTCACAAATCCGCTTGTATTGTTATCGAGCTCACCCTAGCCGCCAGCTTTGTTTCCACGTTTAGTGGTGAGTAAGCTTCTTGAATCGATTCAATATGATCGATGTTAAGAGTGGCTTCTATGCCTTCGACGTGAGGTATGTTGAGCTGAAGAGAGTAAAGTATTGATTGGCAGATATGAGAATGAAGTGACCTAAACACTTGGGCTAATAATCGACTAACACTAACATGGAATGGCCGATTCAGCACAGAGTGCTGCAATAATTTCTGAGTTGACCAACATGGGCTTTTGTGCAACAAGACCTTCACACACAGCCTTCAACATAAAAAACAACTTAAAATTAATTACCACAATATATTTGGCGGGAAATATCAAATTCTCAATCTTTTCTGATAGATATTTGAAAACGTTTCAATTTTAAACATCTTCGCATTCGATCCTGGAATTACTTTCCTTTCAACCAAATTACTCCGGTGTAGATGTACCACATAGAGTAAATTATCATTAAAATCAAGAAGCACAGCTGCTCCCCCAATAAAGAAGTAACAGCGCCGACCTCACCTCATCCGCAAATTCTCCGGTACAATCGAAACCATCAACAAAGAACAGAAAGAACAAATGCGTCTCCCATAAAATTACACATGTTATTACATATCCTTGAGGGGATGCCGATGTTGTCTTCTACATATGGCATTAGTTATAGCAGATATAACCACAAGAAGTCTTCTGCACTGCGAAGTATTCACCTTGTGTAATGTGTAGCTCTAGAGAGGGCCTACAACCCTTTTAAGACTTTTCTTCAACAGTCGCACCCCCGCCCCCCCAACTAAATAATCACCTAAGCGCAGCGGGGTGTTATGCTGTCGTATGTTAAAAACCCCACCAGCGTGTCTAATTGCGCCATGAAATGATAGAAAGCATCAAAAGCCAGATAAGCACCCACGGTTAAGGTACGTGTTTAATTGAGAACGCCATTAATCAAGCCGTTTAAATACACACAACTCCCTGCGAGAGAATCCACTAAATTCGCATCCAAAAAGGAATTCGATCCGCAAAAGGATAACGAAATTACGAAAATTTGCCTCCCACATATGTATGAGAAAGTATTGCCCCCGATGTAAGGATGCGGAGCTCCTATCCAGGATATTGGCTTTGCATGCCGAAATAAAATGGAGAGTTAGACGAGAAAATATAGGTTTCACATATTAATTATTTGCGTTTTAATTAGAAAGGTACACTAAAGAGTTGTGCTACGTGTGCAAACACCTTCCTTGAGTTGAACTGGTGGCGGAGCTGCGACAAGGGGTAGTTGCGAATGCCTACAGGGCAGGGAAGTCTCTTGATATGCAAATTCCTTTGGAAAAGTTGAATGTGTGTGGCCCCGGCAAAGTTTCCTTTTCTATTATTAAAGTTCCTTGGGTGGAGTTCGATTAATTTTGTTGAAATACTCACCTCGATACTCACGAGCAAGTAAAAGTGAATTTTGTCGAACTTTTGGTGCAGGTAAACCATGTGATGAATTATTGTGTCGAATGCCGAAAGTAGAAGAAGAAATTCCTGAATAAAACATGTTCCGTGAGATGAAGGATTTATTGGTGGAAATTTTTTTAATTAAGTTGGTTAAATATAGGTTTGGAAGGTGGATGGAGTATCGATGTGTAAAGTCAAAAAAGGTAATATCTTGAGCCGAAAACAAGAAGTCTTATGGGGCCCATCCACAGGCCAACTAGTTGCCCAAACTGAGTTGTGTAAAGAGTTGGTGTTTTGCCACAAACGCTTCAACTGAGTTGATACTTCAACTGTCAATTCAGTATTTTATAGGCAATTTGAACGTTAAATGAAATTGTAGAAAACCCGCGATTAAGTTTTATAATTATAAAAAATGGGTAGTAATAATTTTTTATATTAATTATAAATTTTTTAATTATTAATATAAATATGTGTATGTTTTTAAAATACAAATTAAATCCTAAACATATAAATTATGAAAATAATTTAATATTATGTGAACTTTCATAATTTAAATTAAAAATTATGCAATACAATGGAAATATAAACTTGGAAAAAAATATATTTTTCGAATTCTGGGTTAACTCATTCAAGTAGTTTGCCAAACTGCAACAAACACAGTGCAACTATACCTTTTCAACTTCAAATTGGGACTAAACAATTTCAAATTGAGATTAAACAATTTCAAATTGGGACTAAACAATTTCAAATTGCTTCTAATCAATTTCAAATTGAGAATAAACAATTTCAAATTGGGACTAAACAATTTCAGATTGGGACTAAACAATGTCAAATTGGGAATAAACAATTTCAAATTGGGAGTAAGTTAAAATTATCAAAATTTTTGTTTCTTTAACTTTAGATGATATGTTATTTAAATGAAAAGATATGCATAAGGAATCACAAAGGGCGAACAGCGAGGAAAATAAAATTAAAAGGCGTAATTACGCTCAGCAACTTTTAGAATATCAAGCATAAAACTTTCCCGACTTAGACTTGGACCATATAGTCCAAGGATTGACTATCGAGCATGCTTGGTCAAGCTTAGAAGCTAAACGTTAAAAGAGAATTAGCAATTCAAATGCTACAAATTCTAATCGGTGACGACAGGGCTAATATGACTTAAGCCGAATATCATTTACAACGGTTACTAACATGGTTTATAATGATATAAAAAATCAAAGTGTTGTGAATTGCACAAAAGTGTCCATGTTCAAAGGCTCATACTCGATGCATTAAATATGGTGGATGCTCGTTTTTAAATAATGTTCTTATGTTGTTTATCTGTGTTCATATTTATTCCAAACTTATTAAAAATAATTAATTAATACTTTAATCTTTACTAATAGTTGTTCATTTATTACTTCAAATTGTTCAATCATAATTTGAAATTGTTTATTCCCAATTTGAAATTGTTTTGTCCCATTTTGAAATTGTTTGTTCCCAATTTGAAATTGTTTAGTCCCAATTTGAAATTGTTTAGTCTCAATTTGTAATTGTTTAGTCCCAATTTGAAATTGTTTAGTCCCAATTTGAAGTTGAAAAGGTATAGTTGCCCAAACTCTATGCCCCGCCCTCATAAAATTAAAAGATTTTGATTTATCCCAACTGAAACCCCAACTATCAAATCAGTTTGCCAACTGCCCCATACACACTGCGATTCAGTGACAACACAACTCACTTTGGGCAACTAGTTGGCCCGTGGATGGGCCCCATTAGAAAGATGGGAGGGGGTTTTAATGAGCTCGGAAGAAGAAATATATAATATTACAAATAATAGTGTAAAATACAGAAAAAAATGTACAAAAATCCTTCAAAAATTTGTTAAGAAAATGAAAAATTCATTCCGGTTCTTAATTTTCGGTAAGTAGATAAATATGTATGAAGATAGGTTGGCAAATCACTGAGACCAACGGTAGGCAACCCTCGGGCTGCCGAAAGTTTCTCTCCGGCCCGCGAGAACTTTAGAAGAAATTATAACTAAATATTTTTTGATGTAATTTGCCTAGTTTAATTTGAAATTTAATCGCACATAACATGTACATTTGTTCATAATTTAGTACTATTATTGAATTGGCATCCATTGCGTCTTTCTGAATCTCAGGATTTCGAAGTGCCATTTGACATTTTCTTCGCTCATTTCACCTAAAACTTCTGGAATACTTAAAAGTCCTTGCCATTTCCACTATCGTTTTGCTCACTCGGCGCTCTAAACCTCTACGTAAACCTCTATTTAATTCTCAAGCTGGCTTCCACGGCGCGTGATATTAGAAACAGACGCGGACGGAGCACCATGGAACGAGTGTCTTCTGTGGAAGCGCAGATAAGTCTGTAGCGGTACGTATGATCTGCCGCGACCCGCGAGAGAAGGCTCTATCAGATCCAAAGCAGAGAAGCAGAACCGTCGGCAGAGCATTGTTTCTATTGGCTTACGCTGGTCACGTGACAAGAAAAGCAGCAGAGAGTTCTGCCGCTGCTTTCTCATCTCAAATCCTAATTTTGCTGCTAACTTACAGGTGCGGCGCGATCGTTCGTATAAAAACAGACGAGCATGAGCAAAGGAGTGAACGAACGAGTTTATTTTTAGAGTCTTCCTTAATTTCTTAATTCTAAATAATATCACTAAGGACGCAGCTGCAGCGATAGGCACAAGAACGAACGCCCTTGATGTGATCTTGCACCTGGTACTCGCGAACATCGCATCAAACACCTAGCCTCGTGCGGCGTTCGGGGTGTGCACATCGAAACTCTACCGTCATAGAAACGGTATCGTCGCCACAACCATAGAAAACTTTCCTCTAGATTGGCCCTCAGGAAGCACTTCGAAATATCCTCAAGAAGAAGGTGGAAAAATGGAATTATCCTGAAGAAGTTTGAGTGACGGCTCCAAAACATCAGAGAACGGTCCATCCGTTGCAAGCTAGTACCTTTCAACAAATGTTTCTGGCCTTCCATCCTGGCCATAAAGTGAACCTTAAACCTTCACCTTGTATTGGAACCTTCACAGATGGCCAATGTTCAGACTCGATAAGAGCCTTCTATTTGGCTGTGTGTGAAGTTCAAGGCTAGTAGAGCGATGCAGAGTTGAGCTAGATGATAGGCTCGGTATCAGACACAGCACGACTTTCCCGTGTGAGGCTTCTATTGTTCCTAGAGGAGAAGTTGGCGTTTTACCACCGATTGAAAATAAACGAAGAAGCCATCGTCCCTATAACCTCACTTGATAATAATAAGGTATTCCTTCCTCCTTTAAATCTCCTCACTCCAGTAACTTTATAAAAATAGATTGCAATTTTTTTTGTCAGGCATACTGAGAGAGTTCTAGGGGACTTAAAATTGTTCTCCAGACTAGGGTTCCGTGCACTATCAAACATTTCTAAACTAAACAGGGCGCCTTTTAATGTCCACCACAGTCGGCCAAACAACCGCAAAACCTTAGGTAATTGAGTTTGTAGCATCAAAAGGTGATAATTGCGTCTTCGGCTGTACCAATGGCACCCCTACACCTAACCTAAACACAGGGGCGTGCCTGAGTATGCCAGTGCATAGGCCTGCGGAGGTCATTTCAGGCAGAATAAGAGCGCAAGAGTAAGACCAAAAATGCTAGAGCAAGACCATTTTTGATCATCACTAAATAAAAACCTGAATGTTGTTAACTTAACGTCGATCAACATATATCCGTGACGTGACGGCGACATCAGTGCAGTACCGGTAGGATCAGTGAAAACAATTTTCGGTCCGATATAATCCCATGCAAAGAAATTAAGAAACGCGAGACATGTTCCCAGATATCCGATGTCAGTTCCCTTCAGGCATCTATGCAAAAAAAATACGGGGTCACCGATATTTTTAATTTATCCTGGATGTGAAAGAAATATTTATTAAATTCAACAGAAATTTAGGTAAGCTTTATTATTATATTATTACCACTTCCCGAAGAGTCCACCTGGGACGAACCCACTCTCTCCTCGATGAATTCCATGCTGCGTTTTAGATAACTGTCCAAATTTTTAAACTATAAAGTCAGATGCTAATGTTCAAGTGGTCAATGTTCAGCGCTGATACGGAGAAAGGAGGTGCTATATGAATGTCAGTGAAAAATCGATCACGGAAGCTACTGACACGGAAAACATCAGCGCCGTGGTGTTACGGATATGTGTGGATCGATCTAATAGAGCTTCAAGCAAATGAGAATTCAACATTCTCGATAAACTCACGCTCTTATCTAGATTGACTATGACCAATATAGCGTAAGCAACTTAATCTTTTTCTCCCGATGACAATGTTACTAGCATAAGCCAATATTTTTGTGAATTTGGGGAGTACTATGCTTTATGATATCACACGCAAATCAAATCGATATCAAGTTGCATTATTGGAGATTTTGTTTGGTCTGGACAGTGCTACATATATATCTTTACTTGGCTTATAGTATGATCAACTTTTATATTAGTGCCAATTTAGTGAAGGTGCCGAGTTTTCCCATCCCCTGCTTTTGTAGATTACTACTTTGACTATGATGTCACAAGCAGCCTTAAAAGTTTAGGAAGAGATGTTGGATTGTTTTTTGTAACTCTCGAAAATTTTCATCGACTGCCTATATATTTCAATGAGACCAGTTACATTGGCTGTAGCCACACTGGTATTTGTCTAGTATATTCCAAGCGCAGATAATAACCAATAAAATTCACCTAACCACTTATATCACAATAAATGTTATCCGCTGTGATATCTTCCTTTTATTTTTGGTTATGTAAAAATCCAACGTTCGGAGGTAAGCCCCTTTGTACTAGCATCCATTATTTCTGACGAAAAGAAATGTCAACTCGAAAAGCTCTCATCCAATACTAAGGTGGCAGAACCTTGGCTTCAAAATCGATTAGAATATAGCTTCCTTGCGTATAGTGGTTACAGCCGATGACAGAGAAGAAATTGCAGAAAAATGCCGCAAAGCGAGAGGACAACAATTAAATGGCGTTGTGTGGAATCGAACCATGGACATCTGACAAGATAACCAATCGCCTTAACTCTAGTCCTATCGACAACGTCCCAAATATGAGCCAAAATGACTCTTTGGTAATCTTCTGGTTTCCCAAATAAAAATAAAAAAGGTCTTACAACGGGCGAACCCCGGCCGCTTGGGTTGGTAAGTGACATGTGATGGCCGTGGAGTTTTTAATCATTTTTAACAGAAGGACATATGGCCCCAGGACGTATAAAATCGAACAAAAGATTTAAATAGCCGAATACTGAGCTGTACACACGGGCATACAACGGGCATATAAAGGCCAAGTGGATAACATTTTGTTATGTATAATCGGCCTTTTCGATAATCATACTTAAAGACTACCCATGTGCAAGAGAAACCATATTCCGCCAGACTTTGGTTTGTTGTACGTGATGTGTGTGGTGAGTAGCTTAGTGGAAAATTGTGAAGAAAAAAAAACAATCGAAACTACAAATAATAAATTTTATTGCAGTGCATCGATAAGAGTTTTGAAATTTTTTTTAATTTGACAGTCCAGGCAAATAACATTCTGATGCGTGGCAAATGGCCGAGGTCTATGTTTCATCTTGGCCGGTGTTCGCCCGTTGTAAGGTCATTTTTCTTGTTCCCTGAATGAATAGCTGAATGAACGATGTTCTGTAGACTCTGCATATTTAACAAGCTCAATGGGAATGCCATCTGGATCCAAGGATTTTTTCGATTTGAAGTAGATGCTAGAAGGTTCACAGCATTCCAATGTGTTTTTGGGATGTCCGATCAATTGATGTGAATTGCATCATGTACCGCGAATCCTTCGGCGTAATTCCCCGTCTGGTGCGCGCTCTGAACTCTGCACGGTACCGTCTGTTAATTCAGTTCTCTTCTCTTATCTTCGCCTGACGGCGTTTTGTTAGACTTCACAGCGTTCTTTTAAGTTATCATCTTGCATTTTCATTGATCCAGAATATTCAGAAGCAATTGTTAAGGATTTTCAGAGATCATCATCCAGTGTGCTTCACCCACAACTTAATGAACAAAAGCCATCGAACGATTCAGAGATTTAAAAGTAAAAATTCACAGTATGGATGTCACCTGGGATTCTAGTCAGGCACTTACTCCTCCTCACTAAAAGTATAATCCACGGAATTTCTGAGGCTGTAAAGAAGCAACTTCTGCAAGCTTCTACATTTTTTTTTTACCAATTCACGATGAACATTATATAAAATTTGAAGAAGAAAAAAAACTCTTTCACCATTCCGAAAAAACGAATTCAATTTTCCTCCTGTAATCTCTCGAGTACGTCGCAACGTGTCGCATTTGCAATACCTTCTGGAAAGGACGTATGAATAAGTTGCACCTGCCTTCCACTCTCTCTATTTAGCAGGATATCACAGTTTGGCATGTTCGCGAACACGAAAAGTTATAAACACGATTACAATAGTATCGCTGAGGGCTTATGCCGTGCAAAATAAGATGTCAAACTCAACAACACAAGGATCTCCGTACGTAAGAAGAACGCCCTGTAGTAATGGTGCTGGCGGAAGGGCTGATGGCGCGAGGGCGATGCGGGAGGGCGACGCGGGAGGGCAATTGAAAGGGGTACGAGTTCAGATTGCGTCGCCAAAACCTGCGATACAAATTGAATCAAGTAATGATATGCATGCAAACGACACGAAATACAGGACGCCAGCTCGCTAAGCTCCAATCCCATGAAAATTTATTTTCACCAAGAAATTTATGAAATCCTGACAACAAGGATAATTTGTCTTTTTTTTTTTTGCCCCGTGAAGGATTTCTCGAGTGTAACAGATTTTTGTGACAATTTTTTATTCGCATTTTGTGTGCGCTTAAAAGTGAAAAGGACGAGACGGTCTCTGGTGTAGCTGAAGCCGGAGAGTAAGGTCGGATGGGAGGATACTTTAGGGGTGGGATGACGGTCGGCTAATGGAGTTTGTTAAAGGGTTAAAAGAGAATAATTAGGGCTATTTATGTGTTGTTATTTTTTGTTCGGATCCTGATACTAATTATGCAAATTAATCAAAAAATATTAAACAAAAATTAACAAAAAGGAGGGGAACGGTGTTTGGGATCTTAATTATTCTCAGTTGGAGAGAGTCCTGCTTGTCAGGAATTAATTGAAGGACTAGGTGTCATCTCTAGGGATCGAAGGGCGTTAAAATTGGTATTAAAAAGCCTAAAATTTATCTAAGAAACAGTTGCTGATGGCATTTTTTTTTATCTAAGGAAAAGGATTAAAAATTGCTCAGGGGAATGTAAAATGACTCCATCAATTATCTCTCCAAAAAGGTACAATCATAATTTCTATCAAGTCCTGCAGCTAAGTAGCGAGTAATTTGATAATTTTTCACAATTTCTCCTCGAATGAAAGTCACGTCCCAAATAACCATCTTACATTAGCCAAATAAGTATTTTCCTGCCTTTTCCTCGGAAAATCGTGCTTAACCAGAACGAGATCCAATTAGTGAAAAAGTAGAGCAGAACACAGTCGAATAGGTCGAATTATAATAGCCACACCCCAAAAAGGACGAAAAAAATCTCCTTCGTCTCATTAAAGGCATCATCATCATAATAAATGAAATTTAATCTTCGTCGGAAAATCGTTTACGTTTCCATCTCATTCTCGCCCATTCTCACACGTTCTCACTCATTCTCTATGTTCCTCTCATTCACAATTCAAATATTATAGAAAATCATAAGGTACACAATTCTGGGATTACAAGAATTCATAGAGGTCCTTCGGATGGCCGAGGGCGATACACTTACCAAAAATAATTGAATTACCCTTTCGGGGGGGTGGGGGTTGATTCCTGTCGACAGGAGATGTTGACTGGAATTCGTTATGACTTTTACAGTAAATCGAGCATGCAAAGGCGTGCAATTGTAAATGTATTAATCCAATTTCAAGCAGATTGTAATGATGTCGACGCTTCTATATCCCGAATAGAAGGACTTGAAGCAATTTTGCTAAACGCATACCGAATATTAATTGCTATTTGTTCAAGATATCAGATGTTAACAATGGAATTGTGAAATGTTTTTATTTTGATATTGAAGAATAATATTTGCTTTTGTCACGGGGCAGACAGATTTTGCAGTTAATAGTGGGTTTGTTTTCTTTCGATATACATATAAGACACTTTGTGAATATAAAATCTTTGCTGGAGTTTGGTCTTCCCTTGACAGTTAATGTGTTCCCTTTAGCAAATTCGATTGGCCAAAAACAGAGGCAGAGCTGAGCTAGAGACAGGGCAGGCGTTTGGTTTTTTGCGCCCGGTGCAGTTCATTTTTTGATCGCGATGAAGCATAATGGAAAAAACAACAAATACTGTGGAGTTCCTTTAATATATGACAATGAAGGCCCGGGAACACTATCATTTTTTTCGAAATTTTAAATTTCTGAAATTGCGCCCGGTGCAAGAGCACCATTTGCAACTATGAAAGTGCCGCCCCTGCTTAGAGGTCAGTTTTCATTCAATACTATAGCGACAGAACGACGCTTTCGACGAGAGACCCAGAGATAGCTTATTATTCTTACCCAGAAAAGGGGAAGTGAAACGTCGAAGTACCATATCGTTTGATGAAATCGAACCACCGACCTCTGAGATGGGAGTTGAGTGTCTTAATCCCTGTGCTACCAACTCCACTTAGATTGATTAGTACTGGTATTTACTACATAAATGCTGCAATGGGCGCTTACCCTGGGTTAACCGAGGGTAAACTCTGCATGGAAATCCAGTAATTGATCACGTTCGGATACATCTACATAAATACACTTAGGTGATTTTGTGCTATTGCTGTATTGCTTAGTAGGCAGATATCTTCAAGTAACGATTTTAAATATTTTGTGGAGTGTAAAGTCTCAATTAACGCTCTGTTGCATAGCACCGTTGCGTAGATGCTGGCAAAATTAAAACTATGTAATTAAATTGGACTTGCCACAACGCAACGCATGAGTTGAACCTGGTTCAACTTTTACGCGAGACATAACCTCAGTTGGCAATTTAACAAATTTAACATTTATAAAACAAACTCTGCCAATTTGGTTGACACTTTACAGCACTTCACGGAACTTTGTCTGTCAACGACAGCAACGCTAAGCTTTTATGTGACTAGGCTGTGGAAACTCATGCTCAGCTAAGCTTCGTAACGCAACACTGCTATGTAACTGTGCCTTTATACTGGACGCAACGGAACGGCGAGTCAACGCAACGGAGCTTTGCTGGTACGAAATCTACGAATACTAACGAAATCGAACGAAATCGAATCAAATGTCATTTGTACCTACTTCCTAATTTTTCGGCAATGTTTTGCCAAATTTTGGACTTAAGCTTAAAATTTTTGATTTCAAATTTTTTAAACTTTAATCCGGTCTGTTCCATTCTGTAGTGAAGTGCAACCACGAAACTAGAATCACTTCTGACCGGCACGAAAAGTCGCGCGTGAACAGTTCATCCATCCATCCAATGGCGCTACAGCCCAAATCGAGCCTTGGTCTCCTCTAGGGCATTTCTCCAAGTTTGACGGTCCCTTGCAGCAGTGTCTCCAGTTCCGGATGTTGAGCATTGCCTCTGCGTCAGCCGTCACAGAGTCTATCCATCTCCTCTTGGGTCTACCTACTGGCCTACTTCCCGAAATTTCTGAAGCTATAAGCCGTTTTCGGATACGATTGTCCTCCATCCTGATTACGTGGCCGGCTAGTCTCAGTCTACGTGATCGGCTCACCCTAGTTTCAAATCGGTACCGTTTCTGTCGGCCCGTGTTTGGATTCCCACTTCGGTACACGGGCAAGATCACGAAACAGTTGCGTGTGCAACTGGAATTGGAAATCAATCGACTTGTGTTCGAAAGGGCATAAATCTATCCTACTTTGAAATATTTCACTACTAAGTCCTGGTTCTTATAAGAAGTGATTCTACTGCTCAAAATCCCTCGAATCTCGCGAATCCCGCTTGTCTAGTCCCACATTATTGATCCCGCAAAAATAGTGCGGGATCCCTCGTTTGCGCGATTGGATTCCCTAATTGTGACCATAGCATACTCAATAGATCGGCTCCTATTCGATTGCGTAGGTTTAGCAGCATTGGGCATGGTTAGTACTCAGTTGGGGGACCGCTTGGCATAGGTTAGGTTAGGTTAGGTTGAAGTGGCTGCCCCCACCAGGGGCCCACTTAGGCACGCTATTGGGCCCATTGAGATACCATTCTAGTGTTGGGACATAGTTCAGGCCATTTCAAGCCATTTTGAGCTTTTGATAAAGCGACACGGTCTAGAGACACCAATATTTTGTAGCTCGCTCAATCCATCAAGGAAAGGTGAGCCAAGAAAGGTCCCTGTTTTCCTTGCTAGGGCGGGACATGTACAGAAGAAGATGGGAGACAGTTTCTCCCTCTTCTTCATTACCACAACTGCTGCATAAGTCGTTGTGGGGCAGTCCTAATCTTTCGGCATGTGGGCCATAGGGACAGTGGCCAGTCAGCAGCTTTACCACATGGCTTATCTCCTTTCTGTTCAACTGAACAAGAGATTTTGAACGCTTTGCGTCCAAAGTTGGCCACATTGAATGAAGAGTGCAACAAACCGTTGCTGTGGTCCATCTGTAATTTTCTGTAATGCAGTCCTTCATACCGATATGCCATGCATAAGTATAGGTCTGATTACGGCTGTATAGAGCCAGTGGGCGATGCGGAGTTTAAGGCCCCAATTGACTCCGATCGTTCTCTGGCATAAGAAGAGAGCTGTTTTGGCCTTATTTGCACTTTCTAAAAGATTCAGCCACCACGTTAGTTTCCTATCGAGTACGAGACCTTGAAATTTCGCATCCTCCTTTAGATGCAGTGTTTCATTACAAAGTCTTAAGGAAAATTGGGAAGTCTATACTTCTTTGTAAAGAGCACTACTTCAGTCTTGGCTGGGTTGACGCCTAGACCCTTTGTAGTAGCCCAATGAGCAAGAGTATCCAATGCTTGTTGCATTATATCTATTATTGTTGAGCTGTACTTGCCGGTCACCACCAGCACAATATCATCAGCATAGGCCACCGTGGTGCACTCAGACTCCCTTAGAGTTATCAGCACTTCATTGACTGTCATATTCCAAAGAAGCGGCGATAAGACCCCACCTTGTGGTGTGCCTCTTCTAACCCGTCTGACTTCTTCCGAAAGTCCCAGACTAGACTTTATGACCCTGCACCCCAGCAGCTGATCAATTAAGGGCCTGGAGCACCCATCAATCGCTTGGCATAACGACACTCGCGCTTGGAATGATTGATTGCAAATACATGACCCCCCGACCCCCTGTTATTGCGCCCCTGGTAGGCCCCCAGAAGCGTCCTTTTTCTCCTGCCCGTCCTTGGTATAAAGTCTACACGACTAGTTTCTACTTTACTTTAGCAATTCCTGATTAGCCAAGAGTCCTAGAGATGCGAAAATGGTCTGACCGGTTATGTGTCTTACTCCTAAAGATTAGACTTAGACTTCACACAACAAAAAATATATATGGTTGAGTCTTAGTATAACGGCCTTTTTTTAAGGTTTAAAATTCAGTTAAAGATTCGAGGCAGGTCTTAATCTTTATCTATCTAGCTGCTTCCAAAAAAGTTCATAGAAAGTAACTTGAATTCATTTTCCATAGAGTTGCATAAAATTCTAATTTAAAATGTTTCCCAAAGTCATTCAAAATCTCTCTTAAATACGTCTAGCATGGTCGAGAAATATAATTTCACAATGGTACATCTTACCGTGCAACTAAGGATTTAAATATAAATATAGATTTTGCCTAAGTTCGAAGAAATGTTCAATACAATTTTACCCCAAAGCAGACACTCCTCGGTGATTATCCCTGCGCCAGTGTCTGGCTTATAGAAAGTACTCGCCATCCCAGACTTGAAAATCATCCTGAAAAGATTTTCAGGTATTGCTTTTGCATATTAAATTCGAATTTTATAGTGAGTATAATATTTGAATTTAATGTTGAGGTCATGCCCAGAACGCATCAATAATTCAGCAATTTCAAAAGAAAAAGAAATCCCTTCAACTCACATCAAGACCATAAAACGAGACCATAAGCAATCTCCTCGTGCATCTAGAAGCTCATTTAGCAAAACTTTATAACTTCTGATAATAATTTTAGCATACTTTCAGCCAGCAGTGACCGGGACCATACCCCCATCCCCTATAGTGATAGTGTGGTGTTCCGACCAGCATCCGAGGCACTGAAGCAATATCAATTTCCCATAACTGGCACTACTAAATTTTTATCACCTTATTTACTTATTGTGGGCAAACAAGTGGCACACTCCTTGGTGTTTGAGGGATTCCATGTTTGGCAACTAGAGGGCGACCGATATCCCTTCATAAGGATCATTTTCACCCTATTCAAAAGGGACATCGGTGTGTGCCCATAGAAATTTTGGGTATTTCAAATGGGTCGCCAATCTGCCATAACATTTGAATAGAAATTGACATGTGGACAAGTTCAAATGAAGTCTCTCCAAGCAGCTCCACAAAGCAAATGCGGCATCGGTCGGTCCATTCTTCAAGACGTCCCACGTCCGACGGTCCTTTCATGGACCTCCTATAGTCTATCGGTGTGCGGGAGGAAGCACTTTTGCTTAATCAAAAGCAGCAGCAACTTTTAGAGGATAATAATAATTTTGATCCTTTTGGGAATTGAGAAATGGATCGAAATTTTGATTGAAATGTGTTTGTTGGCAGGCGACCGGGGAGGTGGGTGAGGCTTGTGTTATTTTGGAAATGAAAAGCGTTTTCATGTTCAAGAGGTGAGCAAATAGTGAATGGATTTTGGAATATTAATGCAATGTGAGTGAATGGAAAGAGGCCCGAAAGCATCTAGAGTCGTAACTCATTACAAATTTTCTATATGAAATATGAGCTTCTTACGTAAACTTAGGGTTCCCAAATTCAAATTATCAAACTTCTTGGCAATAGAGTTGTTTTTGGGGAAACTTGTATGGTTTTGTGTTCATTCTTTACATTGTACCATTCATTTACGGTTTTGAAATTGTGATAGTATTTATCCAAGTAGCTCCTACTTCATATTTACCCAAGTAGCTCCTACTTCATATTTAAATCTTATCCAGTCCTTTGTTTAAACTCTACCCCTCAAAATACTGGACAATATTGAAAGCTGCTTTTTCTCCAAGAACCAAATAAAATCAATCGTTGCATTTCTTCACAGCTGGACTGCAATTGGAACCGCCACAACTCGAAAAATATTTTGGATAAAAACAATGGGGTGTGAGGGAGCAAAGCGAAAATAACGAAAAACACCTTTTGCGGGCAAAAGCTAAAACGACATCTTCCACCTTCGATGTATTTCGCTTAAAACATATTGCTTCAAATGAGTGGATGGCAAAGTATGCTTGATGAAAACAATAACATACATATTAGGTATCTTATTTTACGTGACAGTGGTGAGAGTTTTACACCGGTTTAGCAGCAAGGAATCTGTGCGGCCGGCAATCTAAGGCTTGCATACCTACGACAGGGCGATACTGTAAACTTCCTACTGACTAAACTCACTCTCGCTTTTTTGTTTGACGTCCAAGCCCAGGCCGGTACGAGCCGTAAAGGCATATTACTTCAGCCTGGCGTTATCAGGATGATCCTTAAAAAAGGGACAGAACCGGAACCGGACGCTTAGATGTCTAGCTACATAGCCTACAGTAAAATTATTTAGTAAATATGCAGCAAAAAGCCGGCGCTACACGATGCGGTAAACGTTCCTGTTAGCCGCCAATGATTGTGTCAACACCGACAACAGCCCGAACGTGTCCAAACCTGAACGTTGGACGATTGACATTGGACACTTGTACTTCGATCATTTGTAACGAACCACTTTTCGTTACTAAAGATCCTCTCCACGTTTAAACTCTAGAATGCCTCTCTTAACAAAGCTTTAGGAAAATAAATATTTACTCAGCAGGCTGGGTGATTCTCCTTTAAAAGCTTCACTTCGAAGCTTTAAAGCTTCCTACGCCGACGAGCTTTCTAGCTATAAAATAAACCGCTTCACCAAGCCAAAATTCAGTCTTTAACCAGGCTCGCTCCGGAGAGGTCACCTTCTCCGGTCCTAGACTTTGTCGTGGTGTACGATCCGGCACCGTTAGACCGCAGACGTAACACGGTTTGGAGACCCATCATTATGGGCAGAAGAGTTGTTTTGAGCCGAAGTCAGGGATTCTGCCGTCCTCAGCGTGTCTGCATCATCAGCTTACTGCTTGGACACAATTCTACTCTCTTTGCATTCTGTCGCTAGTATGACGATCAGTCTATCCTTGTTTTTCGCATTCGATTAAAAATTTCCTTGGGTAACTGTTGGTGTCATAGTACTGCTAAATTGTACCACCACGGATTGCTATTTGGCCGACCTCCTCAAGCACTTCATGGACTTGGTACTCTTCTGTCTGTCCGAGTACCCATCGAACGCAATAGTCACACTTTCATTGTCCTTACTTCGTACATAACGAATGTACGAGTCGCAAATTTGTTCAAAGATATGGC
The DNA here is from genome assembly GCA_949987705.1 of Thereva unica. Classification (NCBI taxonomy): domain Eukaryota; kingdom Metazoa; phylum Arthropoda; class Insecta; order Diptera; family Therevidae; genus Thereva; species Thereva unica. Next base: position 156,423,031 of record OX465283.1, on the reverse strand, counting down.
CCGCTCGACCATATGACTCTGTGCAACAAAAAGCCTTTATCAATCACATACACTTTCCACCTATTCAACAGTGTAGTGTCTTTAAGAGATTTAAAAACTTTATGCAAAGCAGATTTTGTGCCTTTTCCCATTCCACCCGCATCGAACAAAGCTAGCGGATATGGAGCCAATTCGTACGTTGAGAAACCCTCTAGTTCTTCTTGTGATTGTTTGGCGACAACCATCCTTTGAAGCATAATGGTTGGATTAATAACGACAGGTTGATTATTATTAATGTGGATTAGTGATGAAAAAGACTGGTCTTCTACATTTAGCAAGATCAAAGCAAGACCAACACAAGATAGGACAAAGACAAGTCAAGACTGCAAGATTAAGAGAGAAAGAACTGTTGTTCATCACTAACTGGAAAAAGTCTTGCAGTAATTTTGCAGAATTTAAGAGGTGCAAGACAAGGCTGCAAGGCTTTTTGCAAAACTTTTTGCAAGACTGTTTGTTCATCACTGCAACACTTTTGGCACTTAGTGATGAGCAAAAGGCTTTGCTCTCTTGATCTTGCAGTGTTGACTTGCCCTGCTCCTGTCTTGTTTTGGTCTTGCTAAATGTGCAGGAAAAGGCAAGACTAGTCTTGCTTCATCACTCATTAAGGATGGATGAGCTGATGGTTGCGTGTGGCCGCACTCGGTTGGTCCTTTTAAACTTGACTGCTTTAAAGTCATTGCTAAAAATTCTTTTGTTACCTTTGATCTCTACTTCTCTGGACAAGGGGCAATTGATTTCATGTCCTCCCACAACCCCATTGCTGATTGATATTTGTTCCGAGGTGTCGGGGAATGGTGGGTGCTGATGAAACCATACCAAATTTTTTTCGTGCAATTCTTGTCAAGATTTAAGGCCAAACCTAAATGGGAAGTGAAGTGAAGTTAGGTACCATTGCATATGACTGTATGAGAGTAACCAAAATGGAAGTAAGCGGAAGTTACATCTAATTCACTGGAAGTAACGTATACTTAACTTCTGCGGCCTTTACTCTTGCGTCAGTACTGTCCGCATTCTGATCGGTCGTTTCAAGGTTTACACCGGAGAGAAAAGTCTGCGTTGAGGCTGAGAACGGCTGGTCGGTCAACGGCACTATGGTTTTCAGCCTGGGGCATTCTGCAATTTCAGTACTTTAAGACGTTCCGAAAACTGGATTGCTATCTAAAACTCTCTTACTCTGGTTTCTTTCTAAGATATCACAAGATGGACACTATAAGTCTACTCAATAAAAATGTGTGTGCCGAGGGATCAAAACTCCAGGTTAAGCTGGGTACTGTCTTTCATACAGACGTTTACGTCATATTGGAAAGCTCTTAGTACAGAATGGCCTGCACCAGCAAATGGATTTTTATACACTAGGGAGCACTTGATTACCCTCACATGAAATTTCGATGTAAAATTTGCTGCAGCAAGCCTATCCCTGCGAAATTTTTGTTAAATATTTCTGGTCCGTTATTTCAAAATTCCTAGTAATCAAAATAATTCAAAGAACTAAAAGTAACGGGAAATTCCAATTTTTGAATATTATGTGTTTTGCAAGAGGAGCACTTGATTACCCTCATCAGTTTCTTTCTGTTATTATTAGCATAAAAGTGCAGTGAAACTGAGGAATTTGTATTTAATTAAACTTTTACTTCTTTCAAATAGTGTTTTTAAGTGTTTTGCGTGTCAGTTTGAAAATATGGGTCGCGGGAAAACTCTATCCCAAGAAGAAATAGGCAAAATTCTTGCATTCAAGCAAAAGAATTATTCAAACAGGGAAATCGCGAGGAAAATTGGACGAAATTCGTGGACTATTAACAACTTTTTGAAAGACCCCGAAAATTATGGGCAAAATGGAAAAGGCCGCACAGCAACGGCGACAACCGAGCGGGAGAGTAGGTCAATTTTACGTGAAGTGTCCAACTCCACGTCAACCGCTCGAAAGATAAAGGAAAAAGCCGGAGTTTCAGCGAGTGTTTGGACGGTTCGGAGGGTAATTAAGCAATCCCTAAAGATTCGCCACAAAATACTACAAAAAAAAACGCTCTTGCTTGAACGTCATAGGGATGCCAGATTAAGGTTTTGTAGAAATTATCTAAGTTGGAGGAGTGAGTGGTCACACGTGATTTTTTCGGACGAGAAAAAATTTAATCTGGATGGTCCTGACGAGATAGGAACAGATCAGATTTTAGCATATCGTGGAAACAATGTTGAAACCCGTCAGGACCATCCAGATTAAATTTTTTCTCGTCCGAAAAAATCACGTGTGACCACTCACTCCTCCAACTTAGATAATTTCTACAAAACCTTAATCTGGCATCCCTATGACGTTCAAGCAAGAGCGTTTTTTTTGTAGTATTTTGTGGCGAATCTTTAGGGATTGCTTAATTACCCTCCGAACCGTCCAAACACTCGCTGAAACTCCGGCTTTTTCCTTTATCTTTCGAGCGGTTGACGTGGAGTTGGACACTTCACGTAAAATTGACCTACTCTCCCGCTCGGTTGTCGCCGTTGCTGTGCGGCCTTTTCCATTTTGCCCATAATTTTCGGGGTCTTTCAAAAAGTTGTTAATAGTCCACGAATTTCGTCCAATTTTCCTCGCGATTTCCCTGTTTGAATAATTCTTTTGCTTGAATGCAAGAATTTTGCCTATTTCTTCTTGGGATAGAGTTTTCCCGCGACCCATATTTTCAAACTGACACGCAAAACACTTAAAAACACTATTTGAAAGAAGTAAAAGTTTAATTAAATACAAATTCCTCAGTTTCACTGCACTTTTATGCTAATAATAACAGAAAGAAACTGATGAGGGTAATCAAGTGCTCCTCTTGCAAAACACATAATATTCAAAAATTGGAATTTCCCGTTACTTTTAGTTCTTTGAATTATTTTGATTACTAGGAATTTTGAAATAACGGACCAGAAATATTTAACAAAAATTTCGCAGGGATAGGCTTGCTGCAGCAAGTTTTACTTCGAAATTTCATGTGAGGGTAATCAAGTGCTCCCTAGTGTATTTTCTATAGGATAAAGTTAAAGCTAGACTCATCCACCGGAGAGCAATCAGCATTATAATTGTTGTCAGTTGTTCCAAGTATCAGTAGGAAACAGCTTGTAATAACAATGCGAATTCCACTGCCTTATCGAAAATAAAATTTGAAAATAATAAAGCAATCGCAATAACACACTCAAACATTGTCTACGCATGCAAATGTATCTCTCTATCTCCGCCATAACATAGCTCCCAAGAGTAAACACTCAACAAAAATCATTTTAATTGCATTTGAAGTATTTGCTCAATTCCTTTAATTCCATGCTCTCTCTCTTTCTCTGCTTAAATATAAAATAAAAAATTTTAAAGCCACCCCCCATATCCCCCCCGCCCCCAAAAACCCTCCGATTCTCAAACTCAACCTCAAATAGATTTCGTGACCAAATTTTGTTTATCTTCGTACTGGAAAACTCATTAAAGGACACAAGTGGAAATTGTTTTCTCAAAGTTAAATTAAGTGCCTCCAGGGTATGTTCACCCCTCCTGGTTAGCTGGTGGTGGTTTCTTACATCGTTACACCAAAAACATTCACATAATATGTGCTGCCGAGGATGAGAGGCCACTTCAGGCCTCAAGAGTTCACATATGAGATTTTTAAGTTCATTTCGCAAACACGTGACTTACATCTATAGTTTTGGCTACCCGCCAGGATCTTGGTTATTGTGTATAAAATTCTTAGTCCTTACAAGCAGATTTACCCTAGTTTTATAGCACATTTCTCCCTTAACGAACAAATACGATAAAAAAATACTCTTGTCATGGGCTGTTAATTCTGCAAAAGGGCGTTTACGTTTCAGACATTTGCAAGTTTTTTGGGAATAGTTTGTTTTATGCAAATTTCAAAGTGCGATAAGGGTGAGTAATAAAAATGATAGTCTAAAGTAAAAGGACATTTCTTTAAAAAAAACGCACTAAGTGAGAAACAATTCCAAAAGTTCGATATACAATCATAAAATCGTTGATGTTCGATATCCATATGCAAAAAAGAAATGCCCCAGGATTCGCCGGGAGTCCTGTATTAATCGAGACGGAAAGCATTTTTCAAACGCATCCAGGCGAAGGATTGTGACACTTTCGATATCACTTTGTGGAGTTACGGCGTCAGCCCCACCAACCTTCAATATGCAATAATTTTTCTTGTTCAAATGGTCCGTGAGAGTTATAGACGCCATAAATCCTGTGTCGGAGGATTCAACCTTTTTGGGAGTCCTTTCGCTCTGTAAGTTTTAGGTTGTATGCACTCTTTTGTCTGCTTAGGTTTTTTTTTTTTTGAGGACAATATAAAGCGAGTTATAAAAGGATTTTAATTCCATACTGCTAAGTTTGCATATTTGTTTGTGGATGTGGATTGTGATTTTTATTGTCTTTCATAAATCATACACTACTAAATCAAGTTTGTTCATATGTAACTTATGGTAGACTCGAGCTAAGGCTGATGTTTTTCCCAACATTTGTCAAACTATCTGAGAAGGTTTAATCATATTTTGTATATGGAGGGTTTAAGGTCAGATGTGTAACTAGTTGGTACTGCCGACGATAGTGTTGAATATCTACTAACTACTATGTACTAACTTGCTTCGTCGAGGGGTCGCCCTTGCCACTTATTTGATCTATTGAGCCAGCTCTGTCATTGAAAAGATTAAGGCTTTTGATTTTGATATTGATTTAGGATTCATGTCTAAATCCCCCTGTGAGCAAAGAAGAGACTTATCTCAACAAAACAACATGGATTTCTTGCAGCTCGTTCCACTACTACTAATTTACTTCTCGTTCCACTACTACTAGTTAGTTCTCTTCATACAGTTCGAGGCTTTGTTACTGGTTGCCAAACTGACTGTGTTTATACAGACTTCAGTAAGGCTTTCGACAAGCTCTCTCACTCTATTATAGTTCTTCAGCTAAAGAAATTAGGCTTTCCGCATTCCCTTGTGGTATGGTTCCAGACGTACCTAGCTGACAGAACCTACCAGGTTCTATTCCGCGGAGTCAAATCTAAAAACCTCGAAGCGTCCCCTGGTGTCCCGCAAGGCAGTCATCTTGGCCCTCTTCTTTTTATTTAACTTCCCAGTATAGGAAGTTATTGTAATCGGTCCGAAAATCGAAATCGAAAATTTCAACATATTTTCATCTTTCAAGGTCCCAGGAGCATTTTAAGCAAAAAATTGGGAGGAAGTATGTGTGTGTGTGTGTGTGTGTATGTGCGTACGGATGTGGTCATTTTTTCCTGCACGATATCGCGCGAACCAAAAAACATATCGACTTCGTTGAGGTGTTGTTCGAAGCGTATTAACCGAAATATGATCTGAAAAGAATTTCATGAAATTCGGTCCAGCCGTTTTTTTGTTTAAGCGACGTAAGTGATTTTTGTACCTGCACGATATCGCCCGAACCACGAAAGATATTGACTTACTTGAGGTGCCGTTCGAAGCGTATTAGCGACAATATAATCTGAAAAGATTTTTATAATATTCGGTCCAGCGGGTTTTTGGTTTAAATGACTTAAGTGATTTTTGTACCTGCACGATACCGCTCGAACTAAAAACTATATCGGCTTCATTGAGGTGCCGAAAAACATTAATACATCAATTTTATATACATTTTCGTCATCCTAATCTTGTAAGTGCGCACATTTAGTTTGACATTTTAGCGATAATATTGATAAACAATTGTGACAAATTCTCGGTATTATGCATATATTCTATATTGCCTCATTTATTATTAAAACATCCAATCATAATATTCAACATCCATCATACTGGGAAGTTGATCGTGTGGACCGAAAGGGTCGAACCCACATCCCAACTAGTTTTATCAATTGACGATATTGTTACCCAGCTAAGGCACTGTAAAATCCTTATTTATGCTGATGACATCAAATTGTATCACCACATAAGGAGTATAGAGGATTGCAAGCTTCAGCAAGCAGACCTAAACACCTTCTATTCTTGGTGTTCCAACAACAACCTGGTCCTTAATATTAGTAAATGCGAGATCATGACTTTTTATAGGAAACGTGGTGTTATAATTTATGACTATACTTTTTTCGACAACAAGGTGTCCCGCGTTAACTCTGCAATCGATCTAGGGGTTAGGTTAGAAAGTAAGTTGGAATTCTCCACCCACTTCAATTATATCTCCTCTAAGGGCCATTCAGTCCTAGGATTTATAAAAAGATGGCCAAAGGAATGCAACAACCCCTCTCATAACTAAATACTTGTACGTATCCTTGGCTAGGCCTTTGCTTGAATACGCCTCCCAGGTATGGTCTCCTTACTACTCCTCCCATGTTAGTAAAATCGAATCGGTTCAAAGGAAGTTTGTCCGGTTTGCACTCAGCCAACTCCCGTGGGATAACCCACTTATTCTTCCGCCTTATGAGAGCAGACTTAAATTACTCAACTTAAGCTCTCTCCATAAGCGTCGCGAGGTCGCTGACGTTATATTCGTTCATCGGCTGATGAGTGATAAGGTGGGCTCAAGTTTCTTAAGAAGCCGCACGTCTTTTAGAGTGAATAACTATAACCTGAGAGGTGATCCTCTCCTGCACATTTATTCCTCTAATACTAATTGTGGCATGTTCGAACCGGTTAATCGCATGCTCATAAATACTAACAAATATAGGAGGACTCTTCTCAATTCGGCGTGACTTTCTGCCCCACTCCTTTTTTTGTTTTTGCATGCTTCTCTGTTCGATGTTTTGTGATCTTATATGTTATCTAATATTTTATGTTTGAATGTCTCAGCTGAGCCACGACTGCAGTGGTAAATGTTTCTCAGCCATGCTGAGAAGTGCACCTTCTGAGCTAGAGGGGTAACTCTATTATTATTATAGAAGCCATATTGGAAGAGATTTAATCTCCTCATCGCTGTAGCCTCACAATTGCACATAAGTTATCCGCTATTTTATGAGCTGTGCCGCAGAACTGACCGCTACAATTAACTTCCAGCCATATTCTGCTAAGGTAGGACCAACGCCATACGTAGTGGAAGTCGCAAGTCCCCAGAAGCTTCAATCACAATCTCAATCACAATTCCCAATGCGCGCTCATTTCCTTTCTTTTATGACGAGTGCTCTATAGTAATTGACAGTGCCCACAAAGAGTTCTGATATTCTTTTTACCCCCAACTTCTTGAAATTTAAACGTTTGCCCGCTTTAGCTTTGTCGATTTCAATGAATGCCTTAGCCGGTCCGGTACCCTAGGGTTTTGTCTATATTGATACGCCTCTTATTTCTGTTACAGAAAAAAACGTTACGTTATCTCCAGGAGCGGCACACTAATTTAACTTTTTCCAACTCAATATCGATGTATTTTTCAACCATCTTCGAGGCTAGCATGAGAAAAGGGGCACCTAAATCTGTCACTTGCTGACGGTCTATAACATAACAGTATTGCCCTGACTCGTAGCTTTGGGTTCTTTTGTATTACTAAGCTAAGCTAAGCGAACATTTATTAAGTCAATTTATGGCAGTGCCATATGAACATTCATATTCGAACTTTAGGTTACTTAAAGTTACGTTAATGCACGTCATATTAGGCTCAGGTTTTAGATTATATCTTTATACCCTGGCTTCACCAGCCGAACTGCGCTAGTTATGAACGCTGGTGTATTGAAATTCAATTTTTGCCTGAGCTCCCATACATTTTCATATACTGAGTGAACTTAGGAAAAATAAAGCCTGAGTTCGCCCAAAAGGAAATCGAGCTTGAAAGTAAAAGTAAAAAAATAGAAATTGGAACGTCATTCCAGTGAGCATTTCACATTTCTAATTTCCGTCGAAAAAGCAACAACAATTTCAAGTACAAAGTGAACATGCTAGCCGATGAAACCGCTATTGCGTATTGAAATGAACTTTATTGTACCTACTCAGGCCGGTAAAACTGGGGTATTAGGAATTTAATACAGATTTTATAATATAACATTCATCACCACAGCCTACAAAAAACTAAAAAAGATCAATCGATTTTAAGGTGATATCTGATGGGAGAGCATGTCCTGTGAGGAGGCCAGCTAAGATTCACATTTGGGCTTTAGTAAGCTCGAGAAGTCTCTAGGCAAAGGGTAATGAATTTCTTTGTTTGTGTCATCCTCGATACATCAGTCCAGTAGTGAGACCAGGGCCGGTGTTTGACTATTTTGCGCCCGGTGCAGTATGCTACATTGCGCCCCATCATTTCTGTTCAGTAAAGGGCAATGAAAAAGACACAAACACTCTTTGAAGGTCCTTTAATATATGAATATGAAGGCATGGGAAATCCTTTTCAATTTTTTCTGAAATAGCGTCCTGTCTAATGGCGCCCAGTGCAAACACACCAATTGCAGCCATAGGCCGCTCCTGCGTATGTCCAGCCAGATTTTGCTTCGCGATCTTGCTTTTGTGCTGAGTTTACATACGCTTTAACTTCTCAAATTTCAGAACAGCGCTTTCGAAAATTTCAGAACAGAGACGATCTAGGTGGTTTTTCGCCGAATTACTGATCTATAATAGTACGACTAATACGAACTACAAATGACACCGACAGTCAAGAAAGGATAGACAACGAAATCAGGCAAACTAAATAGAATTGGATTGGCCACATCCTTTAGAAGACAATAAAAAAAAGGCACAAATGACAATTATAAGGCACGGGAAAACTTTCAATTTTTTTAAAATCATAATTTCTGAAACTGCGCCCGGTGCAAGTGCACCATTTGCACCTATGAAAGCGCCGCCCCTGAGTGAGATCAGCATATTTCTTCCCATATTCGAATAATCTCTTTTGAATTTAATTGAATCCTTCATGTCCTGGTAACAGGGCAACTCAGTTATGGCTAAAACAGATAGCTCCGTTCTGCTGTTCGCTGTTGTTCGTTCCTTCCATTTCTTTCGTTAGTCTTCATTCTTCTGTGGACACTTTCATATGAAGTGAAATTACTCCAGAATCCTCTACCAATTGATCCAGATTACTCCATTACTATTGCCGGCGATTATTGCTAAAAAAATTGTCCTTGTAAGGCAACCTTAAAATTTACTAAGGAACAGCAATGGCTTGGGGGTTTATAAACTCAGATACCGGCTAGCAACTTAAGCGAAAAACAAAAACGGTACAACGCTGTCTATATAATGTCAGTAAAACCATTAGTGCCATTAGGTGTTCCGTTTTCCACGCGGTTCTTGAAGTACATCTTAAATTTAAGTTGTATCAAATCGTCTGTGACTTCGTGAGGATGATTCCTGAGCTTAGAAATGCCACATAAAAAAATATGCGCTAAGAAATGTCTTATTTCGGCAAGGGCTAAAGACAATCGGCTTCGGGTCTATAGAGAACGCGGTAAATGAGATGTTTCGTGTATTGGAAAATTTATTAAAGATACTGAGAATCAGAAATTTGAACAGAACAATTATTTGAGAATCTGAAACTTTTTTCTAGATTTAGCGGACTAGAAAGGGTCAATAGTTGCCTAAAAATGTTCAGTTAGTACAGAGCCGTGCCTAGCCACCGTTCATTGCGTAGGCAGCACGTATTTGGCCAAAACGGAAAGCGAGGGATGAGTTCACCACAATCAAGCTGCGGAATATCAAGAGAAGTCCTTCGCCTGCACGACCAAGCTTTAAGTCCACTATATATTCCAAGATTTTATGCTTTGCTCCACATTGCAATAATAAATGTTGGGAATTTGGAGCTCCAAACCCAAAATCGCTCTGGTATTCAAAGTATTTTTTGAGTGCTCTAATAATAATTTGCGGGATGCGAATTGGGACTTCATGCCAAAACCGATTCACAATATTTTTTAGGTTTTTTGAGTGATTTTTCTTCCCCCGCCCGCGGCAGACTCCAGACCTGGGCACAACCCTAAAATCATTCCATTTTTCAGCACTCAAAAATCACTCTGAATTACTAAAATTATTATATGCCAGGAATCCCAAAGTCCATGACCCAACACTTAAAAATTATTGGGATAATATAGAAAGTTCTTTAAAAAATACTAAAGTATCCAAAAATACTAAAGTATCCAATACTATGGTTGTAATCTTTTGCTGATTCACTCCATCGTAAGAAAGTCCAATTATGCGTACGTTGCACTAGACTGAGTACGCATAAGAAATTTAATAAAAATGTAAAATAACTTTTGTATTCATATATCTGATCAAAAACGAATTAATTGAAAATAAATCTATATAAATATTTCAATACCATATCCGAAAAAAAGGATATCGCCCGATTTTCCCACATAATCCTTTGTCTAGACAAGAAGAACCTTGTAAACAATAACAAAATGTGACTATAAAGATGGAAGATAAAAACCATAGAGCGAGCAAATTTTTATAGTGAAGCAAAATATTTTGCTATGGCACTTTTATCCCTCTAGGAAATTGGCCTGATAAAGGTTTCAATTTCGTTACGGCTCTGATCCCATCATAACACCCCCTTTTTGGAAAAAAAAAATAACTTGGAACGACGAAAGGTTGAAGGTGAAAAAGGTTTTACAGACGTTTTCTTGTGTCTCTAGAGAGAATATTTTGTGTAGTTGTGTGATAAAAGGAGTGTTTCTATGCCAGTTAAAGTCCCTTTTCCATCAATGATACTAGCAGCTTTAATTGTAGTTAAAAAAATTTGCCTCAAGTCGCCTCGTGTACTAGTACATTTCTCGTTTCGTTTTCTAATAAAACTATAAGAATGATTAATCAAGTTGAAAAGGATAATAAAGGATAAAAATTGCATTGTCATCAAACTGTTCGACCTTATAAGCACAAGTGAATCCGGGGTGTGAATTCTTCGATCCCTCTCACTAAGTGGCAACCACTTGCTGTTTTTATGGCTACTTACGTCAGGATCCTCTTCTGCATTCCTCCTCCTTCTCCTTCTATTTTTTTTCCTCTGCCTTTTCCTTCAGTCCTGTGCAAGGATACTGGCTGGGATGGAGATGTGTATATCTTCTCGCTGGCTGTACTGTAACAGATGGATGCAATAAGAACAAGTCAAATATTCGAGAAAAGAATTTCCACCATATGAATATGATGACAGTGGGTTGATTGCGCTAAATTGGCACATTTTCGAGTATTAGATTACATCACGCCCGAGGGGGGTGCAAATATGTATACACTTTCCCCCGATGCTGTTTAGATGGTGTTTGTGCTTGAAGGGAGGAAATTGAAATCCGCTTTCCACCACTTTTTCTTCTTGTAGCTTCATTTCGTCGATGTGAGTGCTCTGCTATATTGAGGATTGTGTTGTGAAGTGCTGATTCTGTTTCCGCAAAGGATGAATTGGCAATTTTCACAGATATTTACTTTGGGATTCCTGCCATATAATGGTAGGATGTGATGGGCAAGCAAATGCCTTGAATGATATTGTAATGGATATGAGTGGCCAAAAGTTCGTGGGAAGTATATCTACGTCTTAGTTAAGGTTGGAAATCTATTGCGCAGTTAGTAATGGAGGGGAGTTTCCTGTTATGATCGGCACTCTCTTCCACGGCATCATCAGGAGGTCGAGTGATCTCTGCTTGTTGTTGTCAGGCCAAGCCTTTCTAATCTTTCTAGTCACATGATTTTAAACTCCTTCACCTGCTATCTGTCATTGAAAAGAAGTGCATGGTGATTTTTTTACTAGTAAGTGTTGAGAATCTTTCATCAATCAAACAGCAGGATGCGTTCTTTACCCACTTGTAAGTCCTACACCCGAACTCCCAAACAGAACACAACGCCGTTGGTTCTCACCCAGACGGTGACTGACTAAACTCACCAACCCTTTTTCAAGAAGTGTCTGTCGAGACCATTGCTAGCTGTAAACGCATTAATTCAGCCTGGCGTCATTAGCATGACTCTGTCCGAGTAAAAATATAAATAGCGTTACAACGGGCGAACGCCGGTCGCTTGGCTTTTTAAGAGGAATTTGCTAGCAGTAGAGTTTTTAACTATTTTTAATGGGAGCACATACGGCCTCATGACAAAACCATACTTAGTCGAAAGATTTAAATGGCCAAGAGCCAGGAAATTTGTACAATTTCGTTATGTACAATGAATGGACCTTGCGATTTATCATACAAGATTATTGATCCACAAGAGGAACGAGCTCGCCAGTCGTGGGTTTGCTGGATGTGAAGTCTGGATGTGGTGTCTGTTGATTTATGTTCTCACCGCCCAATTCACAGGCTACATAGGTACCGCAGGCACGACAAATGTTTCTCAGAATTCTACTGAGAAGCTTCTAACTACTGAGAAAGTTCAGTGGGCTCTTAACGGGCCTTAGTGGGCCTAAAAAATCACCCCTTTCTCCACAAATCCTTCGAATCATGTTATAGTCCGTTGTTAGCTAAAATTATTTTGGCCGTTGTTTGCAGTACAGACCGCGTCTTCTTCCGGACATTTGGACCCTGGAGTTTGGTTCGTGTGGTAAATTTTTATAATTTTGTTTTAAAATGTCGTACCCGTAATATTACCCTGAGCGTACCTAATCCTTTCAGCCTAATATTATTGTCTCACTTCAAAGCTCACTACGTAAAAAAAAGCCACCTTTCTCCTCAGTATTCTCACCCACAAATTTTCAAATTACCTTAAATGAGAATAGTCCTCACCCCTTTCATCTAATCTATCTCAGACAGCCCGACCCTATTACTCCTCTCACATAGTCAGCAGCACATATGCATGAAACAGCAATATTTCAAGCATTAATTGGAATGATGCTCGAGTATAAATATAATCATGGAGGAGAACGATGAGAACAGAATCGGCCATAATTCAAGTCAATCGCGGCCATAAATAACGCGAAGTTAAGCCATAAAAGGAGAAAAAGGCAAAACGTCTTAACCCTTTTGTAAAAGTTCTCGAAACCAGCAAAACATAAATAATTAGTCGCGGGGGGGGGAGAGCTGGTGGGCCGATGTAGTTCATGAAGCATAAAGTAAAAAGGATACACATGTGATTTCAAGGATAAATGAGGAACGGAGGTGTGGGTTTTTTTTTTGATAAAAAAGGGATTGGAGTCCTTCAGACCGTGAAACCTTGGCGGTGTTTAGGCGTTTTCTTAATTTTACTAATTAAATGCCTTACTGGGGATGATAATGAGAGTAGGGTTTAAGGGGATTGTGCTTTACTATTAAAATTAAATTTAAAAAGAATCATTATAAATTGCACCCAATTTGACAATGCAAGCTTTATAAGTAAAGAAGCATTCTTCGTAGAGGGAGTTCAATGCATGAAGATTTGAATTCTAAACTAGAACAGGAACCCATATCTATGCACCCACAGTTTACGTGAGAATATTAATAATAACGAACAACGAGTTCGAGACAACCAGACGCCAAACAAGAGGAACTGAGCATCTTTGAGAGTATCAGTTTTGCGTTTTGGCATATCCACAAAGATACCGGAGTAGAGGCTACGCCATAAAAAAGAGGAATTACAAAATCGCTGTTTCTATGTGCAGTGAGAGTCTCAAGTCCCTATAAGCGAGCAACGTCTTAATACAAATAACACAGCCTTCTTAATACACATATAACACATTTATATTCTCAAACACACGCGCTCTCTCTTTCCCTTCTTTTACTGTGCGGGCTCTGTCTGCTGATGTTGTTGCTATCAAACAAAAAGACCGCGCAGGGAATTACTGTGATCAGGACAGACTAAGGATGGAAGTTGCAAAACTGGAGAGATGTCAGATCATATTGCTGCTTGGCATCGAACAACTAATCTCTTTAATGGTAGAGTCCGCACCATAATAGAAGGGAAGTTGAAAATATAAATGAGCCGGAGACTTTTTTTTTTTAACAGAGTGACGTTACTCGCTTGTGGAGAATTGGGACTCTACTTTTGAGATTCCCTGGTCCATAGTCGGACGACTTAACTCTTAATCGATTGAGGATCCCCAACACTAGAAATCCTAGCAACTTTCTTACAAGCAGATGTTTACGCTGGCATGCGCTCATGAGCACTTACGAAGAGTCTAGAGAAGTAAACGGATATTTATCTTCTATAACAACCAAGCGAAATTCAGGGCGATAAATTCCCATATAATCAAGTCTAAATTAGTTGGTGACTGCACACATGCTCTTGGTGATGAGTGCCGGGTCATTAGGGCCTCCAAGGCCAATACAAAGAGGGATGCCCTATACTGGGGAGAACCCTTGTCGATCTGACGTTGATAAAACAGGTGCCCCAACTAAGTACTGACCACGAGCAATGCTGCTTGACTTACGTAATCGGTCGAGAATCGGCCTACCAAGTAAGCTAATCCAACCTTTTACAGTCACCGAGATAAATATCTTGCTCCATTTAGTCTAGAAAAAGTGTGAGCTTCGTTTTGGACTATTCCGCACGTCTTTCATTGATAGGTGCTTATTAGCGGAGTGCATTTGGAAAAGTAGAAACTTTACTCAGGCGTAATGTGCCTGTTTTGGGTGCCATACAAGCGTTTTGACTCTGTGCGTGCCTGTTTCAGACTAAAAACGGGCGAGTATTACTTTTCGTTTAGCTCGAAGGATAGATTGAGATAGAGTCTGGAGGGTGCACGCGGAGATAGTGATGTTCTTGTTAGCAAAGTTCTTTACTGTAATATCTATGTGGTGCGACAGCGAGGAAAACCCAACCTCAGCTGCACGGATATCGTTCATGACGTTCAGAGCTTAGGGATGGCAAACTGGGTGACATCGGCTCAGAATTGAGACCGCTGAAAAGTTGCGAGAGAGCAGGACCAGATCCCGGTTGTAGGTCCGTTAAAGAACAAAACAATTCCAATATAGATCTCTGGTTAATGTTAAGCCTAGGATGATGAGATATGGTTCTGCCAATACTTCTAGACCGGCCGTTTCAGAGGTTGAGACTGAAACCGAAATAATTGTTGAGCACGTTTTGTTAAAAAACAGACCGTACTTCGTTTATGTTCTTCTTCCTTTTGCAATTGCGCTACAGCCCAACTGAAGCCTTGGCATCCTCTAATCTGTAAATCCTTCAGTAGATTTTTTTGGATCTAAATCCGTACTGTCTGCCATGAATAATTTTGTTGGTTTCCAGATATTCCATTAGTTTTTTGTTGATTAGGGTCTCCATGACTTTGAAGAGAACGGAAGTAATTGCTATTGGGCGGTAGTTTAGGGGATCGCTAGAGTCAACTTTTTTCGGTATAGGCTGAATATGAGCCAGTCTCCAGGAGTCTGGATAGACTCCGGAGAAGTAAGACAGGGCAAAAAGTTTACGCAGAGGTTTAGCCAAAGGTGATGCACATTTATTGACAACCATAGGGGGGTATTTTATCGGGGCCAGTGGATTTATTGACGTCAAGCTCTTTGAGACATCAATATACATCTCGAGTCCTGAAAAAAAAATTCTGTCCATTGAATGAGCTGTTCGCTCGAGGAAGGGAGGTTGTATAGTATCATCAAAGTGATGCTAACACCAAAAATCACCCTGGAGCAATGAACGCCATTAGCGGGAGAGTTTTGTGAAGCTAAAACGCAAGCAAACTCAAATGATTGCACAATCATTTGTATAATGTTTTTACAAATTACGTCGACTTCCTAGGCTTTGCTTGTGTACCCTCACGGAATCCGTTACGGAATCGCCTACGTACAATCTTAAGATAACGCATACGGCCGGTACCAGTGGTCTTCCTCCTTTTAGCCTTAACGGACCAATTGTATGATCTCAATTTAGCAGCTGGATATCCACATTGGGCGCAAGTAGATTTCTGAATATGATAGGATGAACGCCCGCAACGACGGCACAAAGTGTGCGTCTTGTTATGACGTTTACCAAAACTTGAAGTACCTTTCGTCATTTTCGACGACGGATTACTACAGAAGAGATTGCATAAAGGCGGGGGACGGCGCTTTCATAAGTGCAATTGGTGTATTTGCACCGGGCGCAATTGTTCGAGGCGCAATTTCAGAAAAAAAAGGTCCTCGGACTTCATTTCTTATGTTAAAGGAACGAGTCCTCCACAAGTCCACCCAGTTACTGGCTTACGCAGACGACATTGACATCATTGGAATAACAACAACAGCTGTACAAGAAACATTCACTCAGATTGAGCAAGCCGCAGGAAATCTGGGACTGCACATTAACGAAAGCAAAACAAAGTACATGATGGCCTCGTCTACAAGGACACCTAACAGTGGTCCCACAGGGTCAATAGTAGCAGTCGACAATAGCATGGAACCAGAAATACGCGCACGACTGCTAAAAGCTAACAAAGCCTACTATAGTCTGTCAAGGCTCTTTAAATCCAAGTATCTAACCATAACGTCTGAACTTTCACTATATAAGACGATGGTCCTACCGGTTCTCATATATGCATCCGAAACGTGGGTGGTTAGCAAAAAGCACTCAAACCTCTTGGGCATTTTCGAGAGGAAAATACTTCGGAGGATTGTTAGCCCCGTATGTGAGGAAGGACGATTGCGGAGACTCTACAATGACGAGATCTACGAGTGTGAAGAAAATAAGGCTCGGTAGGCTCCGGTGGGCAGGGCATCTAGTTCGTATGAGTGAAGCTGAGCCTGCTCGGAAAGTTCTCTGCGGTAAGACCTATGGGGTGCCACAACGAGGAAGACCTAAACTTCGCTAGAAGGATGGCGTAGACCAGGACGCTCAGAGCTTAGAGATTCCAAACTCGATGACATCGGCTCAGAATCGAGACCGGTGGAGAGAACAGTTGCGAGAGGCCAGGACCGGATCCCGGTTGTAGAACCGTTAAACAAGAAGAAAGGAACTCTACATGGTATTTGTGTCTTTTACATTATCCTTCAAAAAATGAACAGCTAATGGGGAGCAATATGACATATTGCACCGGGCGCAAAAACGCCGGCCCTGAGCGGATACAAAAATATGAGAAGAGTTAAGGAACATTAATACTGAAAGACCAATCGAAAAACGAGGATTAGAATGTTGTCTACATTGAAATTCCAAACATATTTAATTATATAACACTCAATTTAATTCACAAAATCAATAATCAATAAGGAGCCTATGCGGGGTACACCGGTAGAGGAGGTGCAGGTACAGTTGTAGACAATGGAAAAGCCTGGATCCATGCATCGCGAATTCTCTCACCTAGCTTACCCTATTATATAATATAAAATTATAAATATAATATTTTGTAAAATTTTAATGAAAATATATTACAGATGCCTCTAGGAAGAATGGGAAAAAGTAAGCATTGCTAGATGAAATTGTTACAGCCAAAATTAAACCAGCGAAAAAATATATTTTTAAGAATTTCATTTTTTGAGTTTTTTTTTTTTTTTTTTTGTAAATTGAGTGAAAATATTTTTAAATATTTCTGATGTTGTCAGTTGCTTTCTGAAGAGCCTTGGATATTTTTGGGGTTTATATACTCCAGAAAATGTTCGTTAACTCTACCATTGCGCAATTTCATACAAATTTTCTATTCAAAAATAAAATTATTGTTAAAAATCTTGACATTGATGGCTCTAAAGCGAATTTTCTTTTTGCACAGATGTTCCTTTCTTAGTTTTGTTGTGTTTGAATGTTTGTGAAAACAATAAAGCCTAATTAACACACACACACACTATGAATAGAACTGAGTTTAAGGCTGACGTTAATTTCAATGTTTATTCTCAAAGAAAGTTAAAAGAAAAAAAAGCTTGTGACTTTTGATCAAGCAACAACCGGGGAAAGGGTTAAGTCATATCTCTGGAGCATCATCTTATGCATATCTTTTGCGCTAAATTGAAAAAACAAACATTCTTAATTACAAGGGGTGAAGGCAAACAACACAAAAATATTACACCAAATCGCCCTGGTATCCGAAAAGGTATCAGCAGCAGGCAGCTTCAGCAACAGGACAACATAGTCCTGCCATTCGTCCATGGCATCTTGTGACACTAATCAAGTTCCGTCAATCAACCCCCAATGGAAATCTCTGGGTACATCATCTGGAACGGTATCCTGTATGCCGAGTGTCATGATAAAGTGACTTAATTAAAAATATGTCATCTGTGCGCTCGGAAGTTGCCAAATCAAATCTAATTAGGAAACGTCAGATCCCTGAGCAAACAGCGCCGCACATATACTACGTATATCCTATCCAAAATATCGCCCTTCCGCTGTGGGTCCTTTCTACTACGAAACTTTCAAACCTATTTCGTTTGCATAAGCATAAATTCATGTTTATGTCGTCATAAGTTGTTGTTGGGGGCATAATTTCTGTTTCTGGTGAAATTAAACTTTGTTGGGTTATCTGCTGCCGTGCACCGCGCTAGGACGAAGTGTTCCTTATGAGAGAGAGAAAGCAGACAAACCTTCTAGCAGCAACCAACCCCGGAGTCCTTTACTTTTTTGGGGTTGAATATGGAATAACAAGCAGCGATTGCCTGGGTAAACTTCTGACTGATGATGGGATGCAGGAATTTTGTTACAATTTCGCTGGCACAGGAGAATGGGGTCTCTAGGTACAAGGATATTGAATTATATGATTAGAAAGGAGGACTTCGGAATGTATTAGGAGGATGCGTTTGCTTTTTCACATGACTGGATATTTAGGTTGTTGATTTAAATGTGGCTTTATTTATTGCCTTTTGGCTTACAGGAGTGGTTGTCAGGTTACTTTACATATGGATAGCATCCTTTTAATCTTGTCAGAAGTATGTATATAGAGAAAAATCTATTGCAAAATTTGTTCCGGGAAGAAAACAGTAATCCGTCCTCTTGAGACGGCCGCCGTGGATCTAACGGTATAATGAGTATAGGTACCATATTGGATTGTCAGAGCTGAAAAATCGATTGCAAGATTTGTACCGGACAAACAGACACACAAGAAAACGAGCTAGTAAAAACGTTTTAAAATGAGTATAGTCTTGTCTTATGAAATAGGCAATCAATATAAGAAAACTCGTTTAACAATCAAGAGCTCAAATGCAGAGTTATCTCATTGTTCTCCAGAAGCCAACAAACTCCCCTTAACCTCGGGTTTATCCTTCACCTGTCTTTCATCCTAAATTTCCTGCCAATCGGTTCGTGCTTCGAAGCTTCTTCCTGGACGGTAAGTCTTTTGGTTTTAAGGCAAACGAAGTCGCTGGAGAAGTCGACTTCTTGAGCTAGCTTAATCCAAAGAATGAGTGCGGCCATGGTGTGGAATGCTGACCTAATCACTGCGGTTCTGACAACCACAAATTGTGGGGATACAGTTCTCATGCTGTCATTCTGCTGGATAAGCAGCCAGATGGGTTATCGGCAGATTGAACATAATGCTAGGTCTCATTGGGTATCTCCTCGTGGATCTAATATAAGTGAAATAGCTGCCGAGTGCTTTCGTAACCATGCAGGTACGATGGTGGAGTGTACGGGAACGTTATTTAGGTACAATGTAGCTTTAGTGTATGATACATAGTTCGAGCCGTTTTAGCGACACAGTGGATTGATCCGAGTTTTTGGCGGCGAGCAGTGATACTATGAAGTTATTCAGGCTCTTAGGTTAGGTTAAGTTAAGTTAAGTTAAGTTAGATTAGGTTAGGTTACGTTATGTTACGTTAGGTTAGGTTAGGTCAGCTTAGGTAATGATAGGTTAGGTTAGGTTAGGTTAAGTTAGGTTAGGTTGCGTTAGGTTACGTTAGGTTAGGTTACGTTAGGTTAGGTTGCGTTAGGGTAGTTTTGGTTAGGTTAGGCAGTTAGATATGGCTGAATTGTTGGTTTAAGCTCATACGCTTAGGCCAAAAGGATAGGCCAATTGTGATGCCATAGTGCATTTATTAAGATCCCTCCAATCCTTCTTAGCTTGTTGCATTGTGTGCTGTTTGCATCGGAGTTTAAAAGTGGCCCTTTCCTTTCCTGGAAGGATAGTGGCGGTCGTGCCTTTCCTAGCTAGTTTGTCAGCTTTTCATTTTCCCTCTACATTTCGGTATGCAAGCACCCGTACGAGGGGGGTTCTGAATTGTTGAGCCATCTCTTTAAGACACCTGCGACCTTCAGAGCTAGTTCTAGAGCTGTATGTGCAAGAGCTTTTAGAGCAGCCTGACTATCTGAGACGATTTAGACAGTCCGACTCCTATCGCCTTGCTGGTGAATTAGTATAACAGCTTCATGTATAGCTAAAACCTCCGCTTGGTATACACTGTAGTGATCGGGTAGTCGGAAGGAGACTTCAAACCCAATCTCTGAGCGTAGAGCCATCAGTAAAGAAATTGATGGCACCCTGAAAACTGTGTGGTCTATATCTCCATTCAATCTCGGGTATGCAGAAGTCGGTTTTTGTGAGACGATAATAAAGTTCAGCACCTTCGTTTGCCCTGCCCTGATTCCGGTCCAAAAATTAGATTTTTTTAAGTTTTAAGTTACTCTTAGATAAACTCCTGCTCCGTAAGCGGATAGTGAGGCATCGGTTCATCCATGTATCTCAAGGCCACGCTGGTCAAGAGACATACCAACTCATCATATGGTATGGTGGCTGCTTAAAACCTTTCTCTCACTCAAAGAATACTCCTTTCATCTATACAAGGTGATAAGCCAGCAATAGACTCCCCTTTCGCAATTTCGTACTTCAATTCTTCTGTTTGCACAGAGTGTACAATCAGTAGGAGAGATATTTCTAATTTGATGGTGGTTAATGTAGCGTTCCGTTGACGTTCCTCGGGATTCCAGCAACCCAATCTAGCTTTAGTTACCAAAGTTGTTAGAGGAGAATGTTTGGAGGCGACCAATTTAAAAGACGGCTAAATCGCCAAGGAAAGTCCAATATCAATAAAAGTCGATCCATACATATCAGTAACGACACGGTGCCGATATTTTTTGTGTCAGTGGCTTCCGTGATGAATTTTTCACTGACAGTCACACAGCACCGCCGTTTTCCTTATCGGTGTTCAATGTCCAATGACACCCGACATTTTAGTTTTGAAATATGGACAGTCATCTCAAGTGCATTATGTATCTTAGCGTGAAGAGACCCAAGTTCGGTTCGACCCAAGGGGACTCTTCGGGAAGTGGCCGCACAGCAACTGGTTTGAGTGTATTTCAAATAAATTTTACCTAAAATTTCTGTTGAATTCTTATAAAATTTTCGTTGAATTTAAAAAATATTTGTTTCAACGTATTTTTTGTGATTTTTACGGATGCCTGAAGGGTACTGAAATCGCCGGTGGACCACTGTATCGGATGTCTAGGAACAGGTCGCGCCTTTCTTAATTTGTTTGCAAGGGATCATATCGTACCAATATTTATTTTCACTGATGCTCCCGGTACTACACTGAAGTCGCCGTTACGTTACGGATATGTGAGGATAGACTTTAAGTGAACCACGTTCAGGTTTCTATTTAACGATGATCAAAAATGGTCTTGTTCTTGTTCTTACGCAAGACCATAGGCTCCACATACTTTGCACGGTTTTATGTCATCAATCATGTCCTACATTATACACATGCCATGGTAACGTGATTCAAAAGCTTTATTTTTTAATTAAAAATGTATTTTTTTTCTTTATTGATTTTTTTCTTTATACATGCGGCCCTATACACAGCCACCCATCTGAACGGGGCATTCTAGACC
Source organism: Thereva unica (assembly GCA_949987705.1). Taxonomy (NCBI): domain Eukaryota; kingdom Metazoa; phylum Arthropoda; class Insecta; order Diptera; family Therevidae; genus Thereva; species Thereva unica. Next base: position 156,401,485 of record OX465283.1, on the reverse strand, counting down.
GAAGCAAAATGGAAAAAATATCATCCTGTATGGTCGAACCCGTTTTAGAATATCGTTCAGTGATAAATTCGAAGAAACCTTTGCGGAAGCGTCAAGACCACTAGCAATTTGTTGCTCGAAGTATGAAAAAACTCGGCGTTTGGATTTTATCTAGTTGGATATCTTCCAAGTGGCCCAGCTTGCGGTATTCTTTCATCTACTCTAGAGACAACGTCCCGAGATTGGCCTAGCCTTCATGGATCCTCCTCGGGATTAATGATGAGCAAACGCAAGTACAAGACAAGACTAGTCTAGTCTGGTTCTTGTTCTTGTTCAGTATGTCTTGTTCTTGTTCTTGCAAGCATAACTAAGTCTTGTAATTGTTCTTGGTCTTGCTAAATGTGCAAGAACAAGACCATTTTTGCTCATCATTACGCGGGATGGACTAATTGGGCACATAAATGAGATGGTTGAGGCGATATGTTTTGGTAGATGATAAAGGCTGGTGGAGAATCCGTTCATAGTTCATTCCAATTATAAGCTGACTCTTTGCCGAGCTTCTTGCTTTCTTTCGTTAATGCAATGCCAATCGTCAGAAGGATGGGCAGAAGAAGAGCGGATGGCTCGTCTCCAGTACCTTAGGTGCCATAGTGTATGTCATTGATTTAACAGTATTGAGACTTCTTAGGTTATCATCGCCACTCCTGGACTTGTTTCCAAACGCTTTTAGTGATTGGAAACGAGTTTCTAGAAAGCTTTATCAATGCCGCTGTCAAAAGTTTGGTATTTTGGTAGCGGTCTTTTAGGATCTGCCAGCCTGATTCGTAACTCTCATCCGATACTGAAAAGTACCGGATGAGCTTCTCGACTTCACCACCTACGTTGGTTTTAAGACACTACATCTTCTGGCATGGGCCATAACTCAATAAATTTCATACCACAAATTTTTACAATTGAAATTGAGTGAATTTCTAGATTTAAAATTCCCCGCAGAAATTTGGTTATAAACGTTATCACTTTATAACTTAATTACCAAAACAAATCTACTTGCATTTTTGCTTTGGATATTTAAGGCGGCGCTAATCCATGATTTGGTATTATCGTCCAAAAGTTCTTAAGCCTGAGTTATAGTTGCAGAGAATTACAATAAAAAAATGAATTTCAAAATATTTCTCCTTTTTGCACTAATCTTGATTGTTGCTGTTAGTCAAGGAGAAGCAAGTTGGTTAAGGGATTTCGGAAAGAGACTAGTAAGTAACATTTTTTGTATTATATCACTAAGTGGTATTTGTTGAACTTTTATGTTTTTTTTTTGTTAATAAGGAAAAAATGGGACAAAATATACGAGATTCTAGCTTGCAAGCAATCAATGTAGCTCAACAGGCTGCCAATGTAGCTGCAACTTTACGAGGGCATTAAGAAACGAGAATGTTGATAGAAGTTTTGTTTGAAATGGAGAAATAAATAAACTAGCTTAAAGCCAGATTTTAAGTGTTTTACTAAATTTAATAAAAGTTCTTAATAGTTGAATTAGGGACAAAATGTGTGACTTTTACTCCCCAACAAATCTCGAAATTTTCGTCCTATGCGCGTGTGTACAGATCAGTACTCCACCATTAAAATCTTTTGATCATTTTTGGTCGTCATAAGGGCGTAATTGCTCCCCTTTAAAATGGTTAAAAACTCTACGGTCATCATATGCCACTTAAATTGCCAAGTGGCCGATATTCGCCCGTTGTAAGGCCTTTTTTATTTTTATTCGGGTTCGGAAAATACAAATGCCGTACACTGTAATCAAAGCTGTTATGTGGATGGATAAGCTCTCTCTCATCCACTTGTCTTGAAGTGGTTCATTAATGATGCACTCGAAGCAAGTGGAGTGATGCAGAGCTGAGCTTGATAGACTTGGTAGAAAGCACAACCTGATTCTATTTTGGGTTCTCGGACATAGGGAACATACATGAGAACGAGGACGCCGAATACCTAGCCAAGCAGGGAGTCTCGGAGAACACATTTTTGAATAGCACTGCTAGCCAGTCAAAAGTGGAATGCAGACCTGCACTATATCTAGGGCAACTTGTCCTACTTACAATAAAAAAAGAACCAATCCTAGATAGATCCCGACAACATACCCCCAGAATCATATGGCAATCGGACTGCGCTGAATAACCGTGAGGTGGAACTGGTAGATGAATTCTGCTACCTCGGTGCATGCGTCGTATCATTAAACTCCGCTGGCAAGATAGAATTTCGAATGAAGAACTATGGGGCCGTGCTGGCCAAGAAAGGATAGACGACCAAATCAGGCGAAGGAAATGGAATTGGGTTGGTCATACCTTGCGACGGGAAAACGAAAATCTAGCCAAACAGGCCCTTGATTGGAGTCCGCAAGGATCGTCGAGTTGGAAGACCTAAAACAACGTGGAGTAGAGCCATATTAACAGAGAACTGAAAGATTCTGGTCGGAACTGAGAGCTGTCGCATAAAACAGAGTCCACTGGAGGGCAACTGTTTACGCCCAATATCCCATGAGGGATTAAAAGGGATTAAAGTAAAAGTAAAAATCTGCATTCGTTTCCCCACCAAAGTAGAATGCAATGCAGCGTTTTTACAGGATACCCATACTAGGCCTAGTCCATAGGTTTCAAGGTAGGAAATAATTTTGTTGATTATCTCTCTATCTCTTCTATTTCCACTACATACTTTCCTATTGCCATCTTGTTACTTACTTATTCCTCTTTAAATGACTCATGGGGCATAGGGCGGGTCATGGGACATTAGGGGAAACATGTCATATTCATCAACACTCACCTCAGAAGAAAATAACGAAATGTGGTTGGCGTTATCAACGTTTAGCTCAGGTTCAGCTTGTATCCTTGGACATCGAATTGAGATAGGCCGACAAGAGCCATACGCAAGGGAACTACTATTCTGCACAGAGTGGCAAGCTCTTTCCTCGAGAGACCACTAGATTCGACTTTTAAAACCACCAGAAAACCACTAAAAATTTTCCATCTTCGCCAATAGTAATTAGTTATTCCACTATCTTTAAAGTTCCTCAAACTTAATGTTGAAAAGGAGCTGCAATCGGAAATAATTAAACTAATTAAAAAAAACATAATGAATCCACTAAATGCTATAAAATATCAATAAAGAATCAGCATTATTGATTCGGCTCCACCGCCCAAATTGCATAAATTGGTGAACTGAACTTTAAAATAACCTCAGTTCGCTTACAATTTCCACATATTCAACTGAGGATAAAACAGACCTCAGTTCGCCCAACTGGACTCCAGCCGAAGTTGAACATAAAAGCTCGCGCAAAAGAGATTAATAAACTGAAATAATGGAATGCATTTCTAATTTCTGGCGAAAAAGCAACAACTATTTCAAGCACGAACTGAACATGAACTGGATTTTAGCCGAAGAAGCCCATTATGTGGGTTGAACTGAACATTATTGAACTGAGGTAAATTTCACTCAGTTGGCTTTATGGACCAACGAAAATAAAATTGAGAAATTATTTATTCAAGAAAATCCCGCTGAATCTCCAGTTGAATTTTTTTAGAGGTTCATGTAAAAAGTATCTGGGGAGTTATTAGTTTTATTTTCACGACTTTATTTTTTTGAAATTATTATTAAGATTAACTTTTTCCAATTACTTAATTAATGTACTAGCTTATATGATTAAGATCTTTGAACATGCTTTTACCAATAAATAAATAATAATAACAATACTAACCCACTCTCTTGGCATTACTTCCAGCCAACGTTTGAACTCTAAGCTGTTATACAATTTCAATGTTTCGTCCATCGTCTAGGTTAGTAGTTCAAAATCAATATCTCTTAAACTCAGTTCTATTCATAATGTTTCTTAATTAAGCTTTTATTGTTTTGCAAAACATTCTTAACACAACAAAACTAAGAAACATCTGTGCGAAAAGAATCTTCGCTTTGAAAAAACCACATCAATGTCAAGATTTCTAAAAATGATTTGAAATTTTTGAAAAGACTATTTGTTTGAGAAACTGCACAAGGATAAGGTGGAACATTTGTAGTTAACCTTATCCTTGTGCACCAAGCCAACAAAGCCGGAAGTTCAGTTTTGTAGAGTATATAAAGCGCAAGAGTTTCCAAGAATCTTCAGAAAGCATCTGACTACTTCAGAACATTTCAAAAAAGTCTTTATTAAATTTCCAAAAAAAAAAAAAATGAAATTCTTAAAAGTTTATTTCTTTGCCGCCTTAATTTTGGCTTTAACAATTTCTTCAAGCAATGCCAAATTTTTGCCATTCCTCCTACAAAAATCTGTAATATTTTTTTTTATTATTTTAATTTATACAAAATATTATATTTATAATTTTTTATTATATTTTACAGGCTCTGCTAGGACAGAGAATTCGCGATTCATGGATCCAGGCTTTTCCATTGCCTACAACTACTGCACCAACGACTTTGGCACCTGCACCACCTGTAAATGGCTAAAAATAATTTTTTGGAATTTTTATAATTAAAATTTTTGAGTGTTATATTTTAATGTATTAAATAAAGAAACTTGTATAATTGCAATTTCAGCATTAATGTCTCTTAAGTCTCTCGTACTTTTGTATCCGTTTGACGCTCCCATCGTGCATGTAAAATTGTCATCATTCCATTTAAAATTTGATCATTCCATTTAATGATAATTTCAAATTAACGCTGCTGTCAAACAATAGGTAGGCTATGACGATATTGAAACTAAACTGAAATACAATAAGCAATATAGTATACTCAATATAATGTTAGATCCATGGCGGCCGTCTCAAGAGGGTGGATTACCACTTTCTTCACAACCCGTTGGACATGGATATCAAATGAAAGGGTATGATAAGTAGAATACAATAAGCAACATAGTATTCTCAATATACCGTTAGATCCATGGTGGCCGTCTCAAGACCCATGAATCCGTTCTTTGAGGCACTTCATCTGTGTAAAATTCATATCTCGAAAAACACCAAATTAATGGAAGGTTTTCGTAGGCTACTTTTGGCTTATGGGTGCAGCGAGGCGTACCGGGCCCCAGCTAGTTGCTAAATAAGTTTCCAGGGAATTTATAAAGTTTAACCCTAAGAAATACATCGCTATACATAAGGTTGCTTCAGAGAGTTCAAAGTCCGAAAAAACTACTGAGTATACACCTTTCAGTCGTGTTTCCATCACATTTATTATATTTGCTCGGTTTATTAAAAGACTGATATCCTTCTAAATCAAAACCAAAAGAAACAAGTTTCTGTAATAACGATCATGTTAAAATCGAATTTAAGATAATTAAAGAGAATAAGGCGTTCATCGAAGTTCTTATTTAAACTCACTCACAGTAGTCACTTTAGAGAGCATCCTAAACCGGAGTTCTAGTAGGGTGAGTCAAAACGGTGTTACTTAGGAATAAAACGTACACAATCGTTACACGCTACTTCAAGCTTGCAGGTGCAAGAAGAATCTTAACAGAAAAAGATGAGAATTCCATTGCTTCAGTGAGTCTGGTCTGGTTGCTCTGGATATCTCAAAGACCTTCAACAGAGTATGGCATCCCGCTCTACTGTCTAAACCCCAAGCTATTGGTATTGACTCTGTTGTAAGGAACTGGATTGAGAGCGTTTTTTCTGGTCGTTCAATGAATGTGGTGTTGGATAGCGTTGAACCCTGTAACTGGCACAATGGCGTTATGCTGCAATAGCATCTGTGGACGCCATTATGCTAGGTCATGCCCCATGAGTCAGAAGCCCTGAAGAAGCTGACTATGGAAGCAATCCCAGACATAAAAAAATTCTGAAAACTCACCCTCCCTAATCCACCGAAATAACCGTTAGGGGGGTGTTATGCCGGCCACACGGTATACGCTAGCTCGCCGGAAGGGGTCGTGGGGTGTGTGGCCGGGGCCGTGCAGTGTGGTTCACCACTTACCTGGATGTCGATTCGCGTTTCTCTTCATGCCCCAGTTCGCCTATGGTCGCTTCTTAACGAGCGAAATCGTGGATGTCTAACGCAGTAATTGGACCTGAAAACGAAAGCGATGCAACCCCGAGAGCACCTAAGAAGGGAAGCCGCCCAACCATCCTGGAAGTAATTTTTTAACTGTTTAGGCCATAAGGCCTATTAAAAGAACTGGTGACAATATTATTATTATTAAATTATATTCAACATACAATATGAAGTGTTCAACAAAAATAACAAAAAGGTGTTTGGATCGTGTGTGAATACAAAATTAGGTATAACGGAAAATTAATGATGTATAATAGTTAACGGCGGGTGAAACCTTATAAACTCTGAAAACACTATCTCGTACAACGAGAATAGAGTAACTTAACGACTAGTAAACGCGTCGACCTGGCCAGTTCGATGCCTTTGCACAATAGTAATTAAGAAAATTTTAGGAAATTTTATAATTATTTCTGTCAAAACACCCACAAGTTAAAGTTATCACAATAGCAAAGAATTGAGGTGTAGTAAAGAATGGTATAATGTCGTGTAAATATGGTTAGGATGAAACTACAATATAATTTAATATAATAAAATATTCCAATATTAAAATTTCAATAAAAATGAAAATAAAAAGATAATATGGGGTTATGGTCAATAAAACATTATTTCTGATCTTCTATATAAATTTCTCGTGCTTGGTGACACCGGGCAACTCGTCAAGGATTGCGCTGGGAAAGAACCCGATTGTACACGGAATATGAATTGACTAACTTCCCTTTATTGGATCACAATTTGCCTATGGAGAATTCTCCGTAACAGGTTGCAGCCTACCCAAAGTTGCTTAACTAGTACCAATTTCTGGCCTTTCCACATATGTGCATATTTTAATAAAAATGGTTTTACTTATCTAAAATTCCAGTTTTATTTTCGATTTCACGTTCCTTGGACTACCTCCTCTCGGGCCTCCTACAAGCAGACGTTATGTGCAGCCTCTTGCTCAATATTGCCTTCCCATAAAATTGATCGTAGTACAAATTTCTAATATCTTCTTACGGACTTCACATAAGATTGCTCTTATTGCAATTTTCAAGCATCTACTTCCATGATTTCAGAAATATAAAGGCTCTTCCCATAGCATATAGATCGTCCTTGAATTTACAAAACCTCTTCCTTCAATATTACAAATATCTTCCCCTTCGTCCTCAAAAAAAAAACAGACGCTCCTAAACTTTGTAAGAGTTAGCTATACTTTCTTTAACTATTTCCTCCTTCCCGAATAAAACTTCTTAATTTTTTTTTTTGAACTCAATACTTGGATATTTTTCTCAAAAACTCCCTTAAAATTTTTCTGCACCCAACTTCTGACTCATTTTTTCTTCCACCCCCGAAAAAAAATAATTTTTCTCCCTGTCAAAAATTTTCTTTTCCTCCCGCCTACTTCGTTTTTATTCTCGAGTCGAATGCAAGGTGATTTCCTAAAAATTTGCTAAATTTCCGCGAGGGGGGAAATAACCGACCGTTACAACCCAACACTCACTCCATCTCGGCCGGCGTTCCCCAGGGGTAGATTCTCTCAGCTACTCTCTTTCTTATATTCATTAATGAACTACTCTCAATCCCCTTCAACCAACTTCATAGTTTTGCCGATGACGGTACTCTGCGTTATTCCTACCCCTCCGACAACATATGACAAGCAAGTGCCAGACCCTGTCTCTTAGAACGTGTGTTCATGTCCAACTCTCTTAACGCAGACATTAAAGTCATTCTTGATTGGGGCCGCAAGAATCGTGTCGAGTTCAATGAAACCAAAATCAAGTACTATCTATTCTCCACTAAGACCAGCACCAGCCTTCCTTTCATTTCAGTGGGCGAGGATAATATAACAGCTGACCCATCTCTTAACATCCACGGCGTGACTTTATCCAAGGATCTGCGATGGAATAATCACATACTCCAAGTCACCAAACAAGCGCATCAATGCATCGGCTTCTTCTCCTTCATCCAGCTGCCTTGGGTACAATCTACAAGTCCTACATTCGGCCCCGCCTTGAATACAACTCGTATATCTGGGCGGGCGCCCCTAAAACCACCTTGGCTTGGCTAGACAAGGTGTAAAACCGCGCCTTTAAACCTCATTGGCGATAGCACCCTTTGCTCCTCCATCGATCCTTTAAGCCACCGTAGGAATGTAGCAGCGCTTAGCAAGTTTTACCGCACAGCGACTGCTCCACTGAAATCAAAAACTTACTGCCTACACTGCATTATTTTTCCCACAACACAAGACTAGCCATCTCGGGTTACCCCTTCACCCTGCAGCCCTTTCCTTCACGCACATTACGGTGTAGCAGTTCGTTTATAAATAGAACAACTTGATTGTGGAACTGTCTTCCGCAGTAGGTGTTTCCGAGCTCATATAACATCTCAGAGTTCAAACGCAGGTTCATCGACATCTACTCATGCATCCTCCAGACTCCTAACCTATCCTTTCTATTCTATCCTTCAGATCAAGCTTGCTACTATACATTGCACCATGACTCGAACGACATGAGGGACTAGTATACAAAGGATGACTCCTTAGCTTTGTCATACCACAAAAAAAAGAAGAGGTAGAAGTAAGGCCTTAAATAAATACGCATAGCCCTTTTCAGCAATCTACAATGGTACCGAAGTTTCAACAGGAGTACGTAAGTCTTACCACCAGCGAAACTAATGTGATCGCAGCAGGTCATGCTGCTGTTCAGTACCACCCCAAGATTTCTTGCTTTTTCAACGAAAACATGAGGAACCGCCTTTAACGCGATAGAAGAAAAGTTAGGACGAGCAGTAGACGAGTGAGAGTAAAATATGCACTGGGACCTCGAAGGATTTAGTTGCAGCAAATTTAATATCGATCAGTAAGATACATGATGCAAGTCAACAGCGAGCTTCTCCACACACATTCGATCTCTTAGGGTAGAGAGCCCCGATAACTGACCATCGTCTGTCTGCGTTCATATGAGGCTGAGAATATTTTAATGCTAATGGAAGATCGTTAATAAAAACATTGTATAAATGTGCAAATTTCATGTTCATCACAGGAGTTGTGAATATCGATCATGACTTTAAGGAGCGCAGCTTCGCAGCTGTGATAATTGCGAACGTCAAGTTATCGTATATCTATAGGTTTTGTACGCTCACAATACTCAATTATCTGAGTAACTATCAACTTTTAAAGGAACTTTGCCGGAAACGGAAGTATACTGATAGAGGCTACGCCAAATCAAAGGGAAAACTCAAAATTGCTGTTTCCATGCGCAATGAGAGTCTCAAGGCCCCGATATGAAAGAAGATAATAAACCATATACTGTTAAAAATCAAACATCTCGAATGAGAAAGATTTTTAGCAGTGTCAATCACAATACAATTATAGTCTAGCTGCGGTTTTTGTCGTGGCCAGAAGCTATGGTGGAATATAGTCGCCAGTAAACAAATTTCGATAATTTCTTATATGGTTAGATCGGCGAAGATTATAAACAAACCTTGTACAATCGTTGAAGGCTACATTGAGTTTATCACGACAAGACGCATCAAGGGACGGGAAGACCAAGCTAGCATAGGTGAAGTACGGTAAAATTAACGTTTTGATAAGCTTTGAACGGGTACCTAGGGGCAGAATGGAAACATACAGCCATAGACGACGCAAATTTCCATATATTTTAGATAGAGTATGAGAGATCTGGTCACAGCAAGTTAATTGTGAGTTCAGATAGACACCTAGATTTTTAACTCGCAATTGATAAGGTAAGCGCGTCTTCATGAGAATGATAGGTGGAAGGAAGGAGGTGTCTAAATGACTCCTATACATTGGAATGCAGCAGGACTTCGATGCATTTAGCAGTAAGTGGTTGGAAAGAGACCATTGAGAAATACGCTCGAGATCGGCATTAATGTTGTTAACACAGTTCTCAACCAAACCAATAGGACTGTTTAAGTAAATTTGGACATCATCTGCATACATGTGCAGTTTACAGTTAGTCACGGTACTGCTGAGATCATTTATATACATGCTGAAAAGCAGCGGTCCTAGAATGGAGCCCTGCGGAACACCGCGGGTGATTGGCAAGGAGTCGGAGGTTGAATTTTGTAGCCATACTTGTTGAGATCGATCATGCAAGTAGCTCCGAATAAAGGAGGACGCAGAGGATGAGAACCTCATGTGGTCAATTAGCTTAGTTTCAAGGAGCTTATGGCTAACACTGTCGAATGCCTTACTAAAGTCCAGGAGTACAAGAAAAGCAATGTCATGCGAATCAAGAGCCATTCGCAAATCGGTGGTCACTTTCAGTAGTGCAGTTTCACAGCTACTGCTCTTGCGGAAACCAGACTGTGCGTGGAACAACAGGGACCACATTTCACAGTGCCCATCGATTTGCCACGACATTAATTTTTCTAGTACTTTGCCTAAGAAACATAGTATACTTATAGGACGATAATCAGCAGGGCTTTGCGGAGATTTGCACTTAGGTAATGCGATAACTTTTGCTTTTTTCCACTGAAGCGGAAAGTAGGATTTAGTGAGGCAACTATTAAAAATATGTGTGATATATGGAAGTACCAGAGGAAAAATTAACTTTAGGAATATGGGTGGGAGGATGTCTGGACCAACAGATTCGGATTTAATTGAATAAAAAGCTTTATGGACTTCCGTATGATCCACATTGCGAAAACAAAAAACACCAGTATTACTATTAGCTGCCCTTAAGTAATTACGGTCTCCGCGTATATTTGATGCAGACGTAAAGTAATTATTTAGTTCGTTAGCGCTAAGGTTTATATGTGTTTTATCCATACCATTCATCCATCCAATGGCGCTGCAGCCCAAATCGAGCCTTGGCCTCCTCTAAGGCATTTCTCCAAGTTTGACGATTTCTTGCAGCAGCTCTCCAGTTACGAATGTTGAGCATTAGTTTTATCCATACACGCCATCTTAATGTGTGGACATGTCATTTCTCCACATTCGCGCTCAATTTCCTTTTGATTTGGCGCAGCCTCTACACCGAAAATCCCTGGTACTGGTAGAGGAAGGGAATTTTAGAATGGGTATCATAGACCATAAGGAAAAACAAACATAGGATCATCAAAAAATAGGTGAATAAATGACACGCTAGAAGACTTGGTATGAGCATTGAGATAAAGCTATCAAAACAATCTAGATACGACTGGTAAAAGACTAGAAGAGGAAACTCAAATCCTAAAATGGCGCTAAACATGTCGACAGAAAATAAATTCATTACGTCAACTTTGATTAAATAAATGAATAACAAGCACATATGCAACAATATCAAACAATTTCAAATAAAAACCACTCAATGTCAACTTGAAATATTTAGTGATCAATGATTTTCTTTATAAGCCACGAATATTTCATCCGAAACCCATTCAATTCACAGTCGTCCTAAATCAGCAACAAACAATGCATCCTCCTCAGCTTAATAATAAATCACCCATCATGGCCGCAAATAGGACATAAATCAGCGCTTTGATAAAAATGAACAATTCAATCACAGAAAACGAAAAAGGCGACCGACGACGAGAGCAGGCCAAAAAAAGTAAGTCATCCGTGGATTTATAAAATATTTCACTTAAGCTGTTGGACACGTTCATAGTTCAGGACCCTTCTGTGTCCTGGTTAAGGACGTGATGTGAGAGACTAAAATCAATTTTCAGATTCCAGAGTGATACAAGGAAGAATACACGAGAATGAATCCAATTCACGCACCATCATTGAATTCAGAAGCAACCAACCCAGAAAAAAGGTTATGAATCCTCTTCATGAGGAGGATTTTAGATATTGGGTGGGTATGTGTAAGGTATGAAGGGTACATACGCAGCAGCCCACCTAAGGGGAGTGCGTCCCGAAAAAAGTGGGTTAGAAATTTCACACTGCACGGAATGAGCACGGGTGGTGGGAAACATGACAAAACACCAAGATTAGAAAGTTTCGCTTCACGGAACCCCATAAATAACTCCCGGGGAAAGTAAATCGCTTATAGGCAATGCCACTGCTGCTGTCGCCTGCTCCTTAACAAACGCAGAAATTCTAAAAATGTGTTCGCAAAAATTGGCTCTTTGCCTAGAGGGCAGCCAGTGCCAGGGCCACCCTCCAAGGATCGGTATTTTTCAATATCTCAATACAAAATCTTTTCAATTCCAAAAATTTCTTTTTTTTTTGTTTCTGCTCCCTCAGAGATAAAAATCCGTGTCCCTGCACCATCCTGGACCAAATCCAGATTGGATTCCAGCCGAGGAAGGATACACCGCCAACCCTGTGTGTCTCCATCTATATTAGTTCACAAAAAGACGAGCATCGCTATGAATATTCTATTTTTCAAGCTCAGACCGATTTGAACGAGTATAAATGGCGGAGGTTAATAATGTGAACAGAATTTGTAATATGGTCTCCTCGCTCGGCCAAGGTATGGAGGACTCACGTGAAGCCGGCGGATAGGAAGGAAGCCCATCTCAATGGGACCCCATTAATCATTGAAATATCGAGGGCCACGTCCACCCAATAATAGGCGACAGCAACAACAACATCCCAGCTGCAAAAAAAAGCAGAACACAAGCAAAATGCCCAGACGTGTCGTCCTGTAAATAATTTGCAGGATTTGTTTTCAATATTTCTTCTCTGACTGTATTTAAGAATCGGAGAGGACTCAAGATAAATCGAGGATTACGTTTTTGCAGATATTTTTCTTGACTGGATTGAATGAAACTCGGCATGAGATGGTATAAATCTTCCGTGGTACATATGCTGCGGGAGAACGTATTTATAGTGCGGATAATTGTGGCTGGGGAATGTGGATTCTGTGTTTTAAAATTTATTCTAATAGAGAAAGTTTGTAAGTAAAAATGGGTCCCTAGAGGCAGATGCTGGAGTAAACCACGCATTCTTGCTGGTATTGAAGGAAGTAATTCTCAATGAGATTGGGGAATACGTGGTTGGGTTAAACTTCTCAAGTAACTATTATGGGAAGCTTAAGAACCTCAAGATAGGATAGAGAGCGGCAAAAAAGAGTTTCATACCGAAAGAGTTCATCAATAGTTTATGATAGAAGGCAAAAAGCATGCAAAATAATTCCAACATATACAGGAAAAAATTATTAGTTTGTAAGAAGAGGTACCTTAACTGATAGTTAGACAGAGATCCGTTTGGAAGGATATCAATATTGTCTTTATAGTCAAGCCAGAATGCTTTGATTGCACCCTCAAATCGTCAGGCCGATAAACCTCTCGTCTTTGCTTTGTTTCTATATGGCCGCCTGCGTGCCTCCAAGATAACAATAAATTAAAAGTAAATGTTAAGAATTGGATTCCACACCAAAAAAATGGTTCCAAAAAAATTTTCAAATATTCAGAGTGATTTTTGAGTGCTGATATATTGAATGTATCTCAATTTTAGTGTCGCGTCAGACGACAGTACGAGAAAGAGAGGAAGAGAATAAATAACTCAGAATAAGTAGAAAATGTTGTGGAACGATTTTGACCTGGAGTTCAAATGCGTGACCACGGCGCTCATTGTGATTTGAAAAATTTGCCTCCATAGCCTTGAAATTGCTATTGGAGCACTCAAAAATCACTTTGAATACCTGAAAATTTTTTTAAGCGATTTAGAGCTGGAGCTCCAATCCTAAACATGTGAACCATTATTGGATGCATAAAACCTTGCAATATATGGCTGGGTTTAAGGCTTCGTGGTCTTGCAGACGAATAGGCGAATTATCGCAGTGTTCTTATTTACTTACGTTGCGCATGCATGAACGCTGGCCAGACACGTTAACTTACCATGTCTTCGCTTTCGGAGTGCATTGATCCCTACGTTTAAATGCTGACTCCCTCTTACGTGCACTTTCAAGCGGGGGCGGATCCAGAAGTCTGCGTTGGACAGGACGATAACCCAAAATATAAATATCTACTAATAATTTTCTGAAATCCAAAATAAACGAAGTATTACTGCTTTATTTGATGAGTAAGTGTCGAACACGATTGAAAACCTAGTCGACATAGCCCCTACTTAACGCGGATATTTCTGTTTTATGGATAGCGGGGTCGAGAGGCCAAAAAATATAAAATATCGGCCATTCCACGAAGCGACATAAAACTCATAGAATTTTCACTTTCAATCTCACTTAGTCACGATAGTCACAAGTCACAAGTCACAACTCAATCAAAAGTGTGTTATGAGCCACAACTTTAGACATTTTGATGTGGTCCTCGCCATAAGAGAAATGAGCGTGGAATTTTGATTGGGAATATAAATAAGCCGGTTAATTACATTTTTAAACAAACATAGTGACGTTGCTCGCTTGCGAGATCTTAAGACTCTCAGGCAAATAGCGATGTTGAGATTCCGTTATTTTAAATCTACTCTATTATTCTTATTTTTCAGTCACAATTTTTGACAATCCGATAACGGCTGTCAACATTCTAACTTATGTATATCACAAGAGTAAAAAAACAGATTTCTAGCATATTTTTCACAATTTCTCACCGACTCAACACACAACACAGCCAACTTCGTCGATAGGTGCTCCAGTGCTCACATACACTCGGCCGTACTGGATAAATATTTTCTGGCGTTCGTTGGCGCCCAGACTTCTCTGAATCACGAATACAAATTCACCATTAGATGTGAATTATTTAAGATTTTTCTTGTGACAACTGATAGTCACAAAAATTGTCACAAATTCTCATTGAAGGTATACGAGTGTACTATTCCTTCAACTATTATGGTGCGTCCACACTACGCGGACTTAGGTCATACGCGCTTTTGCCTCTTTTTTTCATATAGAGTTTAATGGCTTTTTTTGTGATATTTTTAATGGCAAAGGCAGCACGATCAAACTGCACGGACAAAAGGCTGTGCTTAAAAAGGTACATTTTACGTCCACACAATACGGGCTTTTCAGAAGCGCGTACGGCCTTTCATATGAAAATTGATTTGTTTTCTCAATTTGCTCACGATTTAAAGCTCATGCGCTCTTTTGTCTGAGGCCGTACAGCGAAAAGCGCGTGGGATCCAAGTCCGCGTAGTGTGGACGGCCCATTACTGAACCTGTTTTGCATGAAAGAGGTATAGAAAAGATAAGATAGAAATGCTGTAACGTTCACCAGTAATGGTGCATCCACACTACGCGGACTTTTGTCATACGCGCTTTTGCCTCTTTTTTTCATATAGAGTTTAATGGCCTTTTTTGCAATATTTTTAATGGCAAAGGCAGTACGGCCAAACTGCGCGGACATAAGGCTGTGCTTAAAAAGGTACATTGTACGTCCACACAACACGGGCTTCTTGACGGTTTTCTCAATTTACTCACGATTCATAAAATTAAATGCTCATGCGCGCTTTTTTCTGAGGCCGTGCGGTAAAAAGCGCGTGGGATCTAAGTCCGCGTAGTGTGGACGGCCCATAAGGCGTGGAAGTTTAACACTTAAACAATGAGCTTTTGCTAACTCTTCCCAGTGGGAAATGGAGTTGTCCAATAGAGCATGTTAGAGCAAACCAGTCCCCCAACCAAATTCTAAGCACTTCCAAAGCTGCTTGTCCTACATAACGAACGTGAATCGGTCCATTGAGTATTGTATAATCGCCCGTTTTATTCGCTCTATGAAATTTATGAAAACTCCAGTAATGCTCCCTCGGGAACATATTTAACAGCACTCAAAATTGGGTTGTTACTCGTGTGAGATATGTAATAGGGAATCTATTTTTTAATAAATCCCCTTGATATTTTATATTCAAAATAAACTTTATACCCATTAATTGATAGTAAATTATACATTACAATGATTTTCTTGCTACCACAATACTATTATAGTACCTATCTTTTTTATTACACTTAAACAAGGCAAGTTCGACATTTCGAGTTAATTTAATTTTAATTTTACTTGCTTCATATTAATTTTACATCGATCGATGAGTTGCGATCAGGAGACACGTTGTCTGGCTGCCGATTATTGTCACCTAAAATAAATTCCAGCACAAACGAATATCTTGAGCAAGATGAGTAACAGAAACATAATTCAGCATGCAATGTGAGTAGCCCTATCAGCTTGTTTTATGCATTATGGAATCCCCTTAGGTACACGGTAATTAATCAATCTTCATAAATATTTCCCTAATCTATTTCTGTCTCAATACCAAAAAAAGTACAGGGGATTCACTAATTCTGATACATAGAGGAGATAGACCTCTGTACATTGGTTTTCCCGTAATGAAAGCCTCATGCATGACCGCTTCCTAAATTGCTGATAAGAGATCCAGAAAAATTCTTTGCGATTCAATTTTTGCGATCATATTTAAGCTCGCGCAGCATCAGTTTGAGCATCAATCAAACAACCGCAGTATCCACTCGCGCAGCTAAACTCTATTTTGTGCTAAAAATTCAATCCAAATTCACCATGAACTTCTCAAAAGCTTTCTTGTTCGTTTGCTTGGTTCTTGCCGTTTTGTGCGTAGGTCAAACTGAAGCCGGATGGTTGAAGAAAATTGGAAAGAAAATTGTAAGTAGAAAATAACTATTTTTATTAATTTGAAACACATTTAATACATTGAATTTTTTATTAGGAAAGAGTTGGACAGAATGTTCGAAAAGCTACTGTTAAGACAATCGCGGTTGCGCAGCAAGGAGCTAATGTCTTGGCTACAGCCAGAGGCAACCAGCCGCAGCAGCAGCCGCCTATAATGCATTAGTTTTAGTGGAACTTCACAATTTGTGCTCAATGAGACTTTTTAATTTATGATATTATTAAGAATGTAATTATTTTTTATTGAATTAAATTATTTACTTAAATTTAATAAATGTTGATTATATAAAAAAAGTTAAGTTCAATATAGCTTATCAACTGTCACTAAACACCTCCTAGAAGCATTTCTTGTGTTGCCAAAAAGTACCTTCCCTCATATCCAAGTAATTGCACAGATTGTGTCGCTATTGATGCACTTCTCTGGACCGTCGTTTTTCTTTCACTCATTGTAGGGCCAGGTTAAAAAGTATTGGAGCCAGTCTATCCCTTGTTTAAGAGCTTGTCGTACTTCGAGCTCTTCAGTTACTTTATTTTAGATCCTTACTTTCGCCAATGAGCTATTTGCTGCGCATTAGATCGTCGGACTAGCTTTGAGGCCACTTAATTCCACTTAACTGACATCAACTTTACT
The DNA here is from genome assembly GCA_949987705.1 of Thereva unica. NCBI lineage: Eukaryota > Metazoa > Arthropoda > Insecta > Diptera > Therevidae > Thereva > Thereva unica. The sequence continues at coordinate 156,384,348 of OX465283.1, read as the reverse complement.
CCTAATGCATCTATAGTTGCGCCATATTTACATAACACTTAATACATAGTAAATAATACATAGTACATAGAACACAGTACATAGTACACAGTATATAGTACATAGTTCATAGTAAGCTTCAAAAATCGTAATCTAACAAATATCATCGAATCATAGAAATTTCCTCCTGGCTTACCACACACCTACTCGGCCGCCAACTGGATGGGGCCTGCAGTCCAAGAAAACTAACAAAAATCTTTATGTATTTTTTTTTTTTTATGTGACAGACTAGAGGCTTAGGGAAAGTCCCTTTGTACTGTCGACAATCTTTTTTTTTTTATAGAGTGAATGTCGAACAGCAGCTCTAGCCGGAAGATAGAGAGAAGAGAAGGAAGTAACTGTCACAACACATGTGGGCAATTGTCGTTAGTTTGTGCCTGAATTTCTGGGGTGGTAGCAAGTAAGTCGTTTCAATCGACCTCTTCAGAAAACATTTTTTTTAACACTTGAATTTTTGTATTGGGGCCTCGGTAGTCTAGGGGTAAGGCGCCTGACTACTATCCCAGAGGTCCCGGCTTCGATTCCCGACGGTGCCACGGTCCTAGCCTTTCCCAATTTCCCACCTACATAACTTTCCTTCTTTCTTCTTCCCTCTTTGCATTCCTGCTTCCTTCTGTCATAGCCTTCACTAGTTCTTCCCCGCTCCACCAAGCGCATGTCATCGGTTGGCTGATGAGATTCAACTCGCATAACACTCCAGCGAGTTGTTCTCTATGCCCCGATGTCAGAGTCGCAAAATGGTTGGGAGTAGGTGAAATAAAAAATACCGCAGCTAGGTTGTGACAGTTCTTTCCTTCACTTCTCTCTATCTTCCGACTAGAGCTGCTGTTCGACATTTCAAAAAAAAAAATACATGGTCGACAGTACAAAGGGGCCTTCCCTAAGTCTCTAGTGTGTCATATAAAAAAAAATGAAGAGGTCGACTGAGTGAATTTACGGCACGAATTCAAGCCGTATCCACTCGAAACTGAAAGCAAGGCGCGAACTTGGCGTGAAAACCATCCACACTCGCGTTCGCGTTTGTTCGCGTTTGTTCGCGGGTGTTCATGTCATAAGTCTGGAGCCGCCTTAAGGCACAAACAGATTGGCGCGAAAGCGATGACGACACCGTTAGCGAGAGAGTTTCCCACACATTTAATTTCTCCCCGCCGTCTGCATATTGTGTCATCAAACATGGTGGTCTCTGATGTATTTTAAAGATTTTTGCAGTCACCAATCTGTTAGTGCCTTTAAAGTTTTCGTTGAGGCCATGAATATTTTGGCACTTGAATTAACAACCTGCTATGCTAAACCGTCGACTTCGCCTATGTGTCTAAAGGGAATCATGACGTCACCTGTATGCCACAGCCTGTCAGGCGTATACCTGAAGCCCACATCCCTCAGTCAGACTGAGTATTGTGTGGCCTCCATCGGTCCGCGCCTGCCGACCTGGCCTGCCGGCGGCCTGTAAGTGAATTGCGATCTTTAGTGTCGAAACATGTTTTACTTAATTTAACCAAGTTTTCTAGCAATTTTACACTGTTTTTTGAGGAAAAAGTTACGTGATTCGGCTCGACCCTCTCCCCCCTAAACGCCTCATATAATTAATGGACGACCCCTTTCACTTGAGTCGTGTGACATGGCAAGTCGTTTTAGTTGAAGAAAGTGACATTTCAGTAGAATTACGACTTTCAGCAAAGGGGCCAGAGAGTGGAAGTACTAAGTTGTGTTTAAGACCCCAGTGCTGAAAGTTATATTTCGACTGAAATGTCATTTTCTTTAACTAAAACGACTTGTCACGTCACACGAATCGACTTTCAGCATATAGATGCCTAGGTATTCTGTGGGTCCTTGTAATTATATAGTTCCTTAGACTATTGTTCTATCACAAAAGTATTGGATAGGAGCAGGTGCAGTAAAATCACATGCCCACGTTTATATTCTTCTATTCTTCTCTCCTCGATCCTTCCAAATAGTCAACAAAAATTTTCTAATTTAAGAAACTTAGAGTCAAACAATATAATAGAAAAATTCCAGCCTTACAGCAGCGCGGACACCCTTCATTTACATAGTCTCAACAACGCCGTAATTTGCCCTTAAACAAACAAATGGGGAAGATGTTGGCGAACATATGTGGTCCGCCTTGTTTGCAACTAATTACAATACAACAATTTCTTCACCTCATGTTTAAACTTAATTCCGACCCTATTTACATAATTAATTAAAAATTGAGTAGCTTCAACTTTTTTCCGGGAACCAATTTTAGGCTAAGCGACGTTTTGCATAAATTTCAATATTCCTGTAATAGAATCCAACTGCCCTTCTTCAACCACCATGCAGTGTGGGGGTAGATACAACAAATACGAAGAAGGAGTTCTTGTATTATTATTAAACAAAAAAAAAAACATAGAAGCGAAAACTTTCCATCAATGGAACCAATTGAGATTCCCTTCTGTGCCAAATCAATGCATCTATTGTTGTTCTCAACAAGTCCTATAAGTACCACCACCTCGCGTCGTGTCCCAGTGAAACGTAATAAATTTTCTTCTGTTTAAGTGTGTTTCCCAGGGCGTTATTGTAGTAAGGGATTTCTGTCCCCGTTTCAATGTGTACTTTCAAGTGCCATAAAAAATACTGCTTCGGGGCAGTACCAAATTGCACCATTAAGGATAATGGAAAGGAATAAGTGAAAACCAGGGACAACTAACACACACACCCATACACACAGATCCACCAACATCCCACGGATGTCAAATGCAAAAATTACAACCTCCTGTGGCGGGTGTTTTTTCAACAGCATCAACAGCAACCTTATTACATATAGAAGAGCTGCGACAAGTGGTGCACATTTTATGATAGATTTTTGCAGTTGGTTGAATATACAAGTGGCTTCCTGCATGTCCTGGAGTCCTTACAGTATGACGTGTCAATGCTACTTTATTATAAATGCGTTTTATTAAAACTCATCGAGTTCATGCAAATTTTTTGTAGTTTCGTTTGTTGGAAGGTGAAAAGCTATAGGCTCCTGTATGCCAGTTGTATGGGACTCGAACCCACTAAAACACCCCCTGATCTTCCACTCTCTCCGCTTTCTTAGCATAGCGACAATGGATCAGCTTTTATCTAGCTTCTAGTACTCTTTGGGTTTCTTTGCATTTCTCTCTTCCACTTTCCCGTCCATCCTATTTTCTGATCATGTCTCCTAGGATATTTTTCAATGGTAGTGGCGCCTCAGCTATTGGATGTAGTTCAGTCTTATATATGCCTCATGTCACATAATAAAAGAAAACGAGGACATTCCGGGCGCAGCAGTGAGGCCTCGTGCCCGAAATGACGGAGGTATTTACTATCTTAACTCTCTTTAAAACGCTTTCTCGTAACCCATCCTCCCATGTTTGAGATAACCAACACCAACCAACCCTTAACAGACTCATCCCACTTCGTTTTCCATTCTGTTACGGACTCGCATCGTTACCTCAAGGTATTTGGCTCCCCTGTAACAAATTCTGGATCAGACAGAAGCATGTCTTTTCTCGCCAGTATCTCTATGGGATCATACCTGCTATAGCCTGTGCCAAAACAATTGGGAATCTCAAAATCGGGTTTTTGTGCACAATGAGTATCAAATCCCCACTGCGAATGTATATTCTAAAAGAAAAAGCGCGCAACGTCAGTCCGTTCGTTAAAAAGCCCAAATAACTCCCTCATTTATATTTTCAATCACAATTTTATCAGTCTCACTGCGAATCTTGTTGTGGTCAGATGCTATGGAGGAGTTCGGTGACCGTAAACGAATTTCGAAGGGGAATCACCATTCACGAGCGCTTGTCTTTTATCTTTACACGAAATTTTAATGTGGATGGAATTATAATTTTCTCACATGCCTATAAACTTCCCAATTGTTTTGGCGCACCCTATATCACTCACGCCGTATTGTTAGATATGTCCTGTACTATAAAGTTCCCTATTGTTTTGGCGCACCCTATATCACGCCGTATTGTTAGATATGTCCTGTATGCGCAGCACTCACAGTGAGCGCTTTGTCTTTATGTGGTCATCCATTTTCTGCTGTTAGCCGACCTGTTAAATGCTGCTGCTCACGCTGGCGCTTCTTAACACACTCACTCGCTCTAGGACCTCCCACATTGCTTCAGTTTTCTGCTCACTAATGCTATAAACAAGCTAAGGGCGATCGACGAATAGCTTTGCTCAGCGATTGTCAAAAACGAATAGAACACACCGCTTATTCCGGTGTGTGTTTTTTTAATTTGTGTCGCCGTCGCTCTTAGTGTGTGCTCACAATAAGTTTCGTCGGTCCATTCGCCGTGGCCGTGGAAAATAGTTTCGCCGTCGCCCTTAGCATGTTTACAGCATAATAGTGCGAACATCCGGGCACGTATTAATCGCTTTCAGGGCGCGTTTTAATCTCTTCACTCGGCTCCACACGATGCGGTGAAAGTTTCATTGAAATGTGGGCTTCCAAGGATTGAGTCAGCATCGAAAAAAACCCGAACGTGTCCAAATACGCTTGGGGCGCTTGATATTGGACACTCGTGGTTTGAGTATCGGTCACATCAAACGTCCAACGCTGGAGGGTGTTCGTAGGCTCTTGATAGCTTCGTACGCGAGTAATTTGTTCTCATACTGTAAACATGTTAAGGGCGGCCGGCGAATCGCGACTGTCTAAAACGATTAGAATACATGCCGACCGAATCAATATATTTTCTATCCGTTGCTTGACCACTTATATGCGCGCTATGGCATGGGATTGTTTTGCTATTTCCGTGTGCTCCTCAATTTGCGTATAGCATAATCGGCTGCCGGGGTCATTTTCTTTGTCGCCGTCGCTCTTATTGTGTGCATACATGGAATTTATTTCGTCGGGACTTTCGCCTTTTCCGGCGAAAATTATTTCGTTATCGCCCTTAGCGTGTTTATAGCATCATATAGGCGTCTTCCTAAGAGCACTACCCCGACGTTTTCCACAAACCGGATTGAAACTGCTACTTTTGGGAGGCGTAGCCCAAATACATTGTGATCCACAGGTGGGGACCCAGGATAGAACTCTACGGAACTCCACATGCTGTTCTGCACACTATGGGCCCATCTTCCGACAGGCAATGAAGTGATGTACCTTCTAAGAAAGTGTTCGCCTATTAACAATTTCGAAGGGGGTCAGTTTGTCAGACTACCCACCTGGGCCCAGCACCATCCGCCGCCACTGTACTCAAGTATAGAATTTTGTCTAATTTATTTACTCTTTTTTTTGTTATGTGCACATTGAAATTTTTTCTCATTATTATTCATTAAATCCTCGTAATCCTGATTACTAGACGAAGACACGTTTTTTTTGACAGCATCAAAACACAACCAATCCAGAAAAAAGTGCAACCTGTCAATTTCCCAAGACAACCACTCGTGGGTGTAGTAATTCCTTTCACATCATTTCCGCTTCCATGCTACCTCGCGCCGAGTTGTGCCGCTGATCCGCAAATCTCACTCACAATTAGAACACAGCCATTTACACATCTGTCAATCCGCTTTTGAAATATAAATGAGGGTGGCAAATTGTAGCCAACGTCAGCACAGTCTATACTCTATACAGCGACAGCCTTAAGGGTAGCAACAGCCAAAAGCTTATATTAAAATGAAAATGAACGAACGACTGAAAAAAAAATTGACGAGAAAATAATTTGCATATTTTATCATACGACTCCTGATGACTAGGACTACTCGTGTTCACCGCGCCCGTGTATACTAGGTACAAGGATATATCCTTGCATAGAGTCCTTTTGCGCAATATGTTCCCCTTTTTAACTTTCCTTCTCTCTCCCGGCTAAGGTAAGGGACCAGAAAGAATTCCAATTATTTCGATTTTAAGCTCCCGATCACAGCGCTACAAAAGGACTTCGCGCGGATTTAATTTTTCTTCGTCCTTTCAACATTTTTGAATCCCTTAAATCCGATCTGTGCCTCTGTGCCGCGCGGCAACCAGTTTCCTTTTACACTTGAATTTTAAAATCTACGCAACAATGAATTTTTATGCGCGCTGTTATATTGAGAGGATGAATTTGTATGCGTATTAGCTTGCTGGATTATGAGCAGTCGTTGCGAGTTTTTGGGGTGGGTTTAAGGAAAATTTTAAGAAAATAAAACGTACCCACCCTTCAGAAGTGATAAAAGAAATTTATATGCGAGTACGTCAAGGGTGGGGCAGTGTCTTTGGTTAAACAAGTTTTATGACGCAGAAATCGACTTATTGACGCGGAATTTTTATACCTTCGTTCGTTGTAATATTTAAAACGCATATTCGGAAATGATATCAGTCAATGTAAGATGTCCATTATATTATTATTTTGTGCCCTTCGAGAACGGGCATAAATACGACACCATGTCCTGCTGCCCACATTTCAGTAAACTATCAAAGACTTCAGTGCCTGACTCCAGCGCTCCACTAAATCATTTGCTTTTTTACTTCGCAAGCCCTAATAAGGCATCTCGTCGGCTTAACCGAGTTAAAAGGTTCCGAACTGGCGCTTATAGTCCGTCTATACAACACACTCTTTGGTTGAACACCGTTTTGTACAAATTTCATATATTTCAGACGCACATTCCACCTTTTTTGCACCGGCTTATGGTTGCGCAATTATGATTGCACTATCAAATCTTAAAACTAGAAATCCAATTCCTCATCAAAATCTCAGTCCCCCAATTCCGCGGAATCGAAGAAAACTACAGTCAAACAAGGTATTCAGGCCAATTCTGAACTACGCTGGAATTGGCTCCGCTGGAATTTTAGAATTAAAGTTTCGTTAAATCCAAGTAAACTCAACGAAACTAGTCCGGTTAAGCCGAGTTTGGCATATGTGTAAGTATCCTTTACTGCACATACATATATCAACGGCGACGCAATGTAAAATTATTTATCTGTCACTTTCACCCAGAGCCGTCATGGAGACAGCATCGAGTTAACTTGAAGGAAAAAGCTTTCTGTTTACTCAACGAAAACTCTACCTCGATTCATGGAAACATGTGTCCTGCCGTAGGCCAAGGGTAAGTTGACATTTACACAACACATATGCAAAATCCGGCTTAATCCGACGTGTTTCGTGGAGTTTTCTTGGATTTAACGAAACTTTACTTAACCCGTATTTCCATGGGCGTTTATTCTGAGTTAACCTAAGGTAAACTCTGCATGGAAACTCAGTAATGTTCGTTAACGTTCGGATACACGCCTATAACTATACTTAGACGATTTTGTTTTATTGTTGTATTGCTTAGTAGGCAGATATCTTCAACTAACGAGTTTAAATATCCGCACACGAGTCGACTGATTTGCAAGCCCAATTTCAAAATAGTTTCACAATAATCACGAGTACAACCAGTTTGCAATCAAAATGAAATCTTTATCCACACACGAGCACAACTGATTTTGGATCAATCGGGGTTAGGGTTTAGTCACGAGGTTTTGGAAAAATGTCAGGTAGTTCAGATGAAGTGCAACCACGCAACTGAAATCGCTTTCAACCGGCTAGAACAGTCGTACCCAAGCAGTTCAAACTAGTTTCAAATATTTCGTTTCTGTCGACCCTTCTATGTATTCTCACTTCTATATACGGGCAAAATCATAAAACAGTTGCGTGTGCACTGGAATTGTAAATCAGCCAACTCGTGTACGGACGGCCTGAATATATTTTTATTATTCCTTTTGCAATATTGTTAGTATTTCTCTATTAAGTCCCGCTTTACTGATCCGGGATCCCGAGTTCGCAGGATTGGATTCCCTAGTTAAAACACCTAAATCCTTGCTTTTTTAACGCCCAGCAGGCAGTAATCTTGGGTTTGAATCCCAAGTATGCAGGGAATTTCAATCACCTTAAAGGGACCCCAAAGGAGGTCTAGGAACTGTTAGAGTTCTGCCACCGAATGAACAGACAATCGTCATTGGTAGTGATCCAAATGTCCAATATTTTAGGGATTACTGATGTAAACGAGAACGGTGAGTGTCTCCTAGAATTTTTGTTATGAAAAACATCGATCTTGAAAATAGGGAATACCAACTCACCATCTCAGCCTCACTAGCAGGCTACTGTCTGACAGTATCCAAAACTGCCTTGTTCTAGATAAGGCCTCACTATCGGACCATTTGCACATCATGTTAGGAACTTCTGGCATCGAAATAAGATCTGCTCATAGCCTCTATCAGCTAAGCGTGTGATTTAAAGATGTCTTCAACCATCAGTATTGACAAGTCGTTTGAGTTGAATAAAGTGGCGTTTCAGTCTAATCACGACCTGCAGTATAGGGGCCTAAACACAAATTAGCATTTCCACTCTAAGCTCCTGTGCTGAAAGTCGTAATTCGACTAAATCGTGACTTTTTACAACTCAAACGACTTGTTACAAAATACCACTCGACTTTCAGCACAGGCGCCTACTTCTTCCTTCCAGTCTTCGAGTAAAGTGCCCTGTCGGAACGACATACTGGCTGCAATGCGGAGGAAAGTTAGGAGATTGTTTAATAGGACACAGCATGCTGAACAAAGGGAAGAATAGAGGTTTACCCTAGTAGATTACAATAAGGAGTTGAGACGCTCCAATAGCACTGGCTGGAGGAAGCATTGTTAGAGCCTGCAGACTCTATAACAGAAAACTGGACACCAAAACCTACTCTTTAAAGGCTCCTTTATCGAGCTGAGCCTTCTCCAAAAGAAGGGTGGTTCTTACAACTTTGTCTGGCTGCCGATTATTGTGAATTAAAATAAATTCCAGTACAAAGAAATATCTCGAGCGATCGCTTTTTAGTTCCAGTTCAATATAAATATAATTACGGAAACCTCTTAGGTACATAGTATTAAATCAAGATTCATAAACATTTCCCTATTCTATTTCTCCCTCAATACCAAAAAATCATAGGGGATTTACAAATTCTGGCACATCGAAGAGATAGCTCGAACCTCTGTCGATCGGTTTTCCCATAAATACAACATATTGACCTGCCTTCGAAGTTCTTGATAAGAACAATTCTTGGCGGTTCTTTCCCCGGTTCAATTTTGCGATCATATTTAAGCCCGCGAAGCTTCAGTTCGAGCGTCAATCAAACAACCGCAGTATCCACTCGCGCAGCTAAATTCATTTTCGTACAAATCAATCAATCCAAATTCACGATGAACTTCTCAAAAGCTTTCTTGTTCGTTTGCTTAGTTCTTGCCGTTTTATGCGCAGGTCAAACCGAAGCCGGTTGGTTGAAGAAAATTGGAAAGAAAATTGTAAGTAGAACTTATTAATTTTATTAATTTTAAATATATTTAATATATTAATTTTTTTATTAGGAAAGAGTTGGACAGAATGTTCGAAAAGCTACTGTTAAGACAATCGCAGTTGCGCAACAAGGAGCTGATGTATTGGCAACAGCGAGAGGCAATATACCCCCGCAGCATCCAATGTAATAGGATTAGTGAAAATTCACAATTTGTGTTCAACGAGACTTTCTAACTTATAATATTATTAAGAATCTAACTATTTTTTATTGAATTAAATTATTTGTTTAAATTGAATAGGTTTTTATTTTTAAAAAACAAGTTAAGTTAAATATAGCTTGAGGATTTTAAAGGTAGTGGTTCATCAAGTCAATATCAGTCCGCTAGCCTTTATTTTTACAGATTTCTGTGAACTGTCCTGAAAACCCAATTCCCTCTGACATTTTATATGCAGATGACAATAACTAAATAGCACAACTAAAGCATAAATGGATTAAAGATAGCAAGGCCAAGATTTTTACCAAAGCTAGAAGATATCCAAAGATACATACATATATGTACATATTTGACAGCACGGCCATCCCATGACAAACCAGTTAACCAGTTGATGATGACGCAAATAGCGTCATCATCAATAGGTTTAGGGTAATTGTAATTGTTCTTAGATAATTAGGACGTAAATCACAGTATCAGAATTTTTTACTACTGCAGCCTTCTCATTCAATGGTCAAGTGTCGTCTTTCTTTAGTAGTAATAGTTGCATGCCATACTTTCTTGGCTGGTACTTCGACTCCTTATTCGTCAAGCCGAATTTATGGAAGAGGTTCGCTGATGCTATGGAGAAACCATGGAAATAAATCCTCTGATGAGATCCAGCATGAGTCTCTCAGTGACGAGCAAGACTGGTCCTGCAGTTTTGCCTTGGCTTGCACATTTAGCAAAACCAAAGCTGGACCAAGACAAAACAGAACTACAGAAGAGTGACAGATCAAGAGAGCAAGACTCATAACTAAGTGCCAAAGGTCTTGCAGCGATGAGCAAAAGGTCCTGCAAAAAGTCTTGCAAGAAGTCTTGCAGAAAGTCTTGCAGACTTGTCTTGGTCTTGCTAAATGTAGAAGACAAGCCTTTTCACTCATCACTGTAAGATTTTTGGCACTTAGTGATGAGCAAAAAGTGTTGCTATCTTGATTTTGCAATCTTGTCTTGCCTTGTCCTGTATTGTCTTGGTCTTGCTTTTCTTGCTAAATGTGCAAGACTAGCCTTGTTCATCACTACTGACCACGTGACTTTCATTTCTGGGACATTGTGTCTCAATAGGTATCCGGCCACTGGACAACCGTATCGTGGTCGTATCAGACATTACGGGAAATAACGCAGAGGAAATTCTCAAAATCCGGAATTGGAGACATGCTGCACGAGTCCATCAAACTTGAAGAAATACCCTCAAAAAAGGCCAAGGCTTAATCTGAGCTCCACCGCCATTGGATGGATGGGTAGATGGAAGTATCTTGTTAGACGCTTTCTTTAAACGAGTAATGGTATAGACTCACTGTGACGCTTTGTACTAGCATCTACAGATTAATTGGTCGCATACATCGAGATTACAAGGATGAAGAGTGTGACAAGATTTGGAGAGTGTGAAAAGAAAAATACTAATAATTTCGAATTTTTCAATAGTGGTTCCATGTCGATGATTCTGCTAAAAGAGGCCAATTCAACACCACTAAAGCATCCTTCTAGCAGAAGCAATTAAGTTCTCTTATTGATTTGCAGCAAGACCTAATGACTCCATCTGAAACTTTTCTAAAGACTCAACGAGTACTTACCTACATCCCATACATCCAAACTCGCAACATAATTGCACCGAAAATATAAAAAAAACGAACTTCTACCTTATAATGGGTTCATGCATGTTTAAATATCCACCGAGCAAAGAACATCGTTATCCACTTTTATCCTTCATACCAAGAATCGAAAAGCACGCAAACTTGTTAAAAAGTGTAGGAAAAGAAGCAAACACTCAAAACTTTCACTTCGGAGATTGCCACCCTTTCGCAACCCCTTTTGGAGAAATCCACTTGAGCAATGCATTTGACATCTTCTAGAAACTAGGAAAAGTCCTTTTCGTACACTGCCACCCGAATGGGGGCTTTATATACATACAACGTATCCTTTTGCATCCCTTTTGGTGTATACACACGAACTCGCATAAGGAGCCACATATGAAACACCTTGAAAGTTGACATCCTCATAAACGGATGCGTGATAAAAAAAATATATTCAAGGATGAAAAATGATGGCTTGTAAGGATCTTGTTTTTTTTTTATATTTTATCTTTCTCTCTTTTTCATTTTCTAACTTATTTGAGCACTTTAAGGTGGTTTTGTTATTTATTTTATTTTTTTTGTTAAAAAAAAGTTTTCATCTTTGTAAAGATCCCGACGTCAGTTTGCCTGACATGTTCAGTGTAAGAAGGACTCCTAAAGGTGGCTGGAATGGTGTAGAGTGAGAGAAAGGTGACGCTTTTGTATCGAATGAAAAATTCATAAATATGCAGAATGGTGGTGGGAAGGAAAAGGATGAATTTTGACTGAATAAGCGTCAAAATCTTGACACGTCTGCTTGTGAAGTGCTGTATGACTATGACGTGATTTATGATGCAACTACCGGCACAATTGCAATAAATCTTCCATCCAGTATGCACATGTGAGATCATAAAGTGATAAGGAGTTATTCATTGCAATTCTTAGTGATTGATTATAGCGATTGCGTTTTGATAGTCGTTCTTTTTTTCATTGATAAAAAAACGTAAACCAAAGCTTTAATGTAGGAACTTAGAATCAATAAATAAATAGCGCAATATCTTTTGAGAATGTACACTGATCTTCCAAATATACATACCTTAAAGCCCCCTAACTATTCCAGCGGGGACTTGAAGCGCTTTAAAACAGATTCTGAAGCGCTGAAAAGGAATGCTAACGCGCTTCTTACTCATATCCCTATTCCCTTCCTTTTAACACAGGCATGTCATCAGAACGAAGCGCTTATATTTTGTTGTTGAAGAAGCGCAATCGAAGCTGGGAAATTGAAGCTCTTGGGAAGCTCTTGAAGCTTTTACTTTCACCAAAAATAGCATTTCACAACTGATGCGGTTATTATAAAAACTACAAATTTCCCAACTGAGGAGAATAAAAGAGAGCTTGACGAAAACAAAGCAAAAAATGAGAGTATATAGTTAGTGCTTCCAAAGAGCTTCCAGTGCCGGCCCTAGCCCAAGCTCAGGGTAGAGCAAGATTATCTTTTGACGCCCTTTGGTCGAGCCGACCGAGGCACTTTGGCGATGGAGATTTATGTGGACCAGCTTTATATTGGTATCGGATTGTGCTGCCCCCTTTTGCGAACCTCTTTTGCCTAGGGATTGCTCCGCTAAGGATTTATGTGCTGGTTAAGGTCAAGGTCAGCGGGGTTGTGGTTAGAGGAGGCTCCCCCTACTACCAACCCGCCAAATGCAATGGTCCACATCCTGACACTCGAAAAACTTACGTCTTCCATTCCTAAAGCAGACTGCTGGGAGGCTTCAGTTGGTAACGTTGGAGGAGTTTGTGCTTCCTTGGTGATTGGAGCGGAAATTGATGTGGTTGCTCACGAGATGCTCAGGGCACAGGAAAAGTTGGGCTGAGTATGGGCTTTTATGCCGCTTATGCTCCTAATCTGTGCCCTACAAGACTTGTAGCCAGTTTGGCCTACCGTCTATTTCACCTCGTCAATAGACCTTCCAGTCCTCAGAAAACGTCATCTCTGTGAATGGTGGGCGGTGGACTTTATGGAGTACTCTCTACTCCTGGATCCTAAGGTCCTGTTTAAGACCCCTACCCTTATATGTCAATGGGGGCTGCTGTTATACGACCATTCTGACCCGGCTTGCCATTTGGCAGAAGGTCGACTTTTGAGCCGTTCTAGGCTTTATTGTGGGTCCGTCGGACTCTTTTTCTGAAGGCATTTCAGCATGCTTTCAAACCGTATGACTGGAGCCTTCCTCCTTTCGCCGATTTATTGTGGCCTGGACATCTAACCCTCTTCTTATCAAGAACAGCTTTCGAACAGCTAAGGAAATCAAATGAAGAAGTGATCTGAGCGCGCTCAACCGCAGTTTGCTGTCTTAGACTGCCCTCATTGATGAGTGATCCCGAAAATTCCCCTTCACTGGGGTTACATTCGGCACCCTGCCGCAAAGATTCAGAAATATCCAGCTATCCTCGTAGGTCGTCCTGTTGGAACTATAGGAGCCCCAGAAGTGTTGCGAGGTGCACCAACCTCAAGTATTTTTTTAAAGAAATCTATATTGATCCTTCAAGACTATTACCTTGAGATTGTGTGTTTTATCGAGTTTCTTGTCTCTAAATCCGCCGTTTTCAGTCTGCTTCATGCACACGCAGGGGCACCTCCTGTAGGATGTGGCGTAAGGCCAGGTACAGACGGTCTTGGAGTCAGAACTCCCTGTTTGTGGCGTGTTCGAGTCATATTGATGAGCACATACACTTGGCGGGGTACAAATAATGCAAGTGTTATCCGCCGCCTGCCCGCCCTACCGTGCACACAAAAGGGCCATTAAAATTGTATTTTTCACTCTAAATTGTTCTTCGATTTCATTTGGGCCCCTCTTTCCACCTGGCGCCTAGAGAGCAACCGCTCCTCTTTTTTTTTTTTTTTTTTGGTAAGATGAAGCTTAGGAGTCACCCTTTGTACTACTAGTCCGTCATGTCTTACAAGTCATGGTGCAGCGTATAGTAGTAAGCTTGATCTGAAGGAAAGATAATAGGATAGGTTAGGGGTCTTGGAGGGTGCATGAGTAGATGTCGATGAACCTTGCGTTTGAACTCTGAGATGTTATATGAGCTCGGAAACACCGACTGCGGAAGAGAATTCCACAATCGAGTTGTTCTATTTATAAACGAACTACTAAACCGTAATGTGCGTGAAGGGGAGGGTTGTAGGGTGAAGGGGTGAGCCGAGTTGGCTAGTCTTGTGTTGCGGGAAAAAAATTGCCGTGTAGGCACGAGGTTTTTGATTTCAGTGGAGCAGTCTTGCTCTACCTCAGGGCTGGCACTGAGAGCTTCCATTGCATATGAATTGGAAGCGCTGCATTTTTGCTTGTTTTGGCAGCGCGTGATAAATTTCCCACTGGGTATATTTAACTTAAATTTTTTTATATTTAAAATCGCTTATTAAATTTAAGTAAATAATTTAATTCAATAAAAAATAATTACATTCTTAATAATATCATAATTTAAAAAGTCTCATTGAACACAACTTGTGAAGTGTCACTAAACCTAGTGCATTATAGGCGGCTGCTGCTGCGGCTGGCTGCCTCTCACTGTAGCCAAGACATTAGCTCCCTGTTGCGCAACTGCAATTGTCTTAACAGTAGCTTTTCGAACATTTTGTCCAACTCTTTCCTAATAAAAAAATTCAATTTATTAAATGTGTTTAAAATTAATAAAATTAATTATTTCTACTTACAATTTTCTTTCCAATTTTCTTCAACCATCCGGCTTCGGATTGACCTGCGCACAAAACGGCAAGAACTAAGCAAACGAACAAGAAAGCTTTTGAGAAGTTCATCGTGAATTTGGATTGAGCTTTTACCACGGAAATGAATTTAGTTTAGCGAGTGGATACTGCAATTATTTGAATGATGCTTGATCTGAAGCTGCGCGGGCTTAAATATGATCGTGAAATTGAACCCGGGAAAGAACCGCCAAGAATTTTTCTCGCTTCCTTATCAGGAAGTGGTGATTATACTTTCTTTGCGGGAAAACCGATCGACAGCATTTTCAGTTATCTCTTCGATGCACCAGAATTAGTGAATCCCCTGTAATTTTTTGGAAATTGAGACAGAATTGGAATAGGGAAATGTTTATGAAGTTTGATTGATTACTGTGTACCTAAGGGGATTCCATAATTATAGAATGAACTGGAAATAGAAAACGCTATTTTGCATGTAATAAGCTGAAAGGGTTACTAACTTTGCATACTGAATTATATTACTTTTACTCTTTTCGCTCAAGATATTTCTTTGTACTGGAATTTATTTTAGTTGACAATAGTCTCTAACCAGACAAGATGTCTCCTGAACGCTACTCATGGACAGATGTAAAATTAGTATTCAAATTCAAGTAAAATCAGATATAGTTGAGTTGAGCATTCGATATTAAGATTAAATTAACTCTAAATAAATTATAATAAAAAAGATACTATGTATATATGTATAGTAAGAAATTCATTTGGAGAGGAATATTATCAAGTAAAAGATGCCGGAACTCATCCCGGGACAGCGAGCAACGACTAAGGAAAAATCCTTGCGATTTAATTGGATTTAGTTTAAGAAAATGACTAAAACTCTACTAATTTATTTGAGACAGGGTGCTATTGAGTTTAGAGGCACAAAGCTCAGTCTGATGAGGAGGACACGAGATATATAGCTGGAGGTCATCATCATAGAGATGAAAAGAGCAGTGACGGATGGCGGATGGAAGATCATGAATATAGAGGGTGAAAAGCAAAGGACCCAGAACCGAACCCTGAGGCACACTTGCAGGTACTCTAAGGAAAGAGAATGTAACATTATTATGCCGAACACACTGAGACCTATTACAGGGAAGAGAAGAGAAAGGACCAACAGAAGAAGAAAGGAAGTGATACCGTTGACTAAGTTTATGTAGGAGATGCGAGTGAGCTCTAGAGTCAAATGCTTTGGAGAAATCTTGAAGAGCTAGTATAAAGATCAGTGGTTACCTTCAGTATAGCAGTTTCGCAACTATGGGATTTACGGAAGCCAGATTGGAACAGATTTAGGTGCCCCATTTTCTCATGGTAGCCTCGAAGAGAGTTGAAATGTACATGTATGTTGAGTTGGACAAAGTTAAATTAAGGTGCCGCTGCTGTGGATAACATAGTTAAAATTTAATTCTTCGTAACAGAAATAAGAGGCGTATCTCGCCCATATTTTCACGCTTGGCACTCAATCCAATATTTTTATAGGAATAGTGACGTTGAATGTTTAGACATTTTTGATGGGATTGTGTAAGAAAATCGACCAAATTCTCGATTTATTATGGCAAGATTGAGCACTTGTTTCCATCCCTTAGCCATCAATTACGCTCAAGCCTTCACTTCAGTTTCCGTGCAAAAAACATGCAGCAAACGCATATGGGGACCAATACAGATCTCAACTAACATCAAATTGCGGCTGTGCAACTCCAACGTTAAGACAGTTCTGTTGAACGGTTGCGAAACATGGAAAATCACCTAATTCATCACAAGTCTTCATCAACATATGCCTGCGTCGTATCTTAAAAATCTGCATGGATCCCGTCGAGGCGGAAGACCTAGAACAACGTGGAGGAGGACCCTACTTGCAGAGGCCGCAACCACTGGGAGATCCTGATCAGAGCTGAGAGCTGTCGCGCAAAACAGAGTCCGCTGGAGCGTAACTATTTCCGCCCTAAGTCCCATGAGGGATTAAAGGAGCGCAAGAAGAAGAAGAAGAAGAAACATGCCAAGGGGATAGAATGAAAGATGCATTGAGTGAGTTTACATCTACATCATAAAAGTTAAGCTCAGAGGAATGAATACCTAGAGAACAGAGATTAGACCATAGTTGCTTATTGGACAGAGCGGGATCAAGTTTATGGCAGTAAAATTCACGCTTGGCCGATTTGACTTTGCTATTGACTAAGTTACGACGATTTTTGTACTCACGAAGGTAGCCCGAGATCCTCGTTCTGCGGTAGCGTCTATACAAGAATTCAAGGTCAACAATCAAATTGTGGATTGAGATGTGAATTGAGATAGTCAATGTCTCGTAGCATATATGTACATACATTGGTATTCATAACATCCTCACAACTCCCTGGACTTCAGTTGCTTCAAGTTGTTGTCGATCAAACAGAATTGTCGATCCCAATCTTCATGTGCAATTGCCATACTCGAACTCAGGTGTTATTGCCGCCATATCTTGTTGTTAGCCCATAATAACAAGAGGCCGAGACGCCTTGAAGTACGAGTAACTTCTGCTTGGGTTGTTTCTTACTTAGGGCAGTTACTACATCAATCGATAGATTGATCGAAGGCTTTGACAACTCGGAACTAAATCACTGTTAAAATACTTTTGATATCAAGACAAGTCATGTTTTCTCTGGTGGAATCTATCACCCATGTAAACAAACAAACTGAAATTAGATGTCACTTCGTTATCTCTAATTAGGAGATAAGTTGCCTGGTTGCCGATTATCAACTAAAATAAATATCAACACCATGAAATATCTTGGGCCACCAAGAAATTAACAAAATGATTCAGTATGCTTCTTGTATTACAAATATGGGATCTACTTGGTACGTAGTAATTAAAATCATAAACATTTCCCTATGCCAATTCTGTCTCAATTTCAAAAAAATTCTAAGGGGTTTACTTATTCGGCTACCTTAAAGAGATAAGCCTCTGTACATTGGTTTTCCCGCAAAGAAGGAATTATGACCGGATCTCCGGACTTTCTTATCAGAAAGCGAAAACAATAATTCCTGACGCTTCTATCCCCGCGATTAAATTTTTGTGATCATATTTAAGCCCGCGCAGCTTCAGATCGAGCATCAATCAAACAACCGCAGTATCCACTCGCGCAGCTAAATTCATTTTCGTGCTAAATACTCAATCCAAATTCACGATGAACTTCTCAAAAGCTTTCTTGTTCGTTTGCTTGGTTCTTGCCGTTTTGTGCGCAGGTCAAGCCGAAGCCGGATGGTTGAAGAAAATTGGAAAGAAAATTGTAAGTAGAAATAACATTATTCTTATTAATTGGGAAACACATTTAATAAATTGAATTTTTTATTAGGAAAGAGTTGGACAAAATGTTCGGAAAGCTACTGTTAAGACAATCGCGGTTGCGCAGCAAGGAGCTAATGTTTTGGCTACAGCGAGGGGCAGCCAGCCGCAGCAGCAGCCGCCTATAATGCACTAGTTTTGGTGAAACTTCACAATTTGTGTTCAATGAGACTTTTTAAATTACGATATTGTTAAGAATGTAACTATGTATTTTTTATTGAATTAAATTATTTACTTAAATTTAATATGTGTTATTAAATATAAAAAAAGTTAAGTTAAATATAGCTTAAGGTAATTTCTGGCCAAAATTTCTGGTTGGAATGACCACATATTCCAAATCGCCAAACATGCATCTCAGTGCTTGGGATTTCTCAAGAGATGCAAGGACCTCCTCCAGCCATCGGCCTGTGCTGTAATATACAAGTCCTACAATCGGCCGCTTCTCGAATAGAACTCTCTCATTTGGGGCGGCGCGGCGCTCCGAAAACCACCTTGGCGTGGTTAGATAAAGTCTTCAAACTTATCGGTGACGACGCCGTTTGCTCCACCATCGACCCCTTGAGCCACCGTAGGAATGTAGCAGCACTGACAAAATTATATCGTCATAATGACTGTTCTTCCGAAATAAACGCTCTCCAGCCTCCACGGAAATCTTATGCCCGCAACACCAGATCGTCTCATTCCCTCCACCTAGAACTCCCCCGTTCACGCACTCTACAAACTAGTAATTCATTTCTAAATAGAACAACTCGACTGTGGAACAGCCTTTCCCAGCCAGTATTTCCGAACTCCTACAACATCCAAGAGTTCAAATGCAGAGTTCATCGCCATCTTCTTCAACACCCCCCCCCCGAACCCTCATAACCCTTAACATATTTCCCTCCTGTACTAAGCTTACTGCTAGACATTGCACCATGGGTGACAAACGACATAACGGACTAGTAGTACAAAGGGTGACTTCTGAGCTTAGAACTGCCACATAAAAAAAAGCAACAATTTCAGTGTTTAGTTAGAGTTGTCCGTTTTGTAATTAACGTTTCCGCTTTCTTAAGATGACATCTTTGGACAGCCTTTTGTTATTAAGAAGATCGGTATCCCTCTACTCCCAAGAGGCCATAGAGACCCTACCAACTTCTACACCGAAGTAACCAGCTTCCACAAATCGTCTAGAAGGTTTTCGGGCTGCGCCACTTCGTCTTCTCAAAGCGGTCGCTTTTTCGGGTCGTTTCCTCTAAAGAAATCTTCTTCCATTGAAAAAGTGATCCAAACGTATTCCACTGCGGCTTGAGGGCTCTGACTGGTCTTATTGAACAGGGATCTTGCAAATCCCCCTTCAATGGTGCCACATTGGGCACTTAGCTGGATGGGTACAAAAATATCCAACAAGCCAGTTGTTGGTTCGAACCATATCGTGCAGATACAAAAATCATGTACGTCGTTTAAATTAAAAAAAACGGCTCGACCGATTTTTATGAATATATTATTAGATTACAGCTTCGGTAATACGCTACGATCAGTGCCTCAACGAATTCAATATCATTTTTGGCTCGCGTGATATGGTACAGGAAAAAATGATATCATACGACAGTACGGACGCTCTTCTCGTCTTTATTCTTAAAATGCTATTGGGACATTCAATGCTCGATGGACCTTCATTTTCCTGCTATGCTCACTGGATCTTTATAGACCAATAACATTGCATTGATCGGTCCGGAACTGGTTATTAGGGGCTCCAAAAGTTCGGTGTAGTAGGCCCTCACCCATCGGACTTGGATGAAACTGGATTGGAGGTCGGTGCCTGGATTGAAAACCTCTAAGCCCTACCGTCCTGTGACACGGCCAAGGAATTATTGAGGCACAGTAAAAAGGATGTCAGGACACTTCTGGGTTTGATTAAAGACCACTTTTTGGCTTATTTACCGGACACTGAGCCCTGGACTACCATTTATAAGATTAGAAAAGGCGCAGGACCCTAACTGCAGGCTTTGGATTGAGAATGATGAACCAGTTTCACCGGACTCAGTCAGTTCAATAAAGTTAAATTCAATCCCCATAAGTCGCTTCACCGACTGGCATCTTTAGTTCACGCTTGAAATTGTTGTTGCTTTTTCACCGGAAGTTAGAAATGCAAAATTCCACTGGAGTGGTATTCCATTACTCTAGTTGATTAACTCTTTTTTGAGCGAATTTTGTTCAATCTCAATTTCATGTTCTGTTTCCTGAGTTCAATATGTGAAAATGTATGGAAATTCAGGCAAAAATTGATGTACACCAATTTGCTCGAACTTGCGCAGTTCGGCCGGTCAATCAATAAAAATTGGCTGTAATCGTCAATTACCTTTTGAAGAAGAAGAATCGTATGGGTTTTCAGAACAGCCAACTTTTCCAACAAACTATACGTTAGAATAGCTTTAGCTTGTTGTTGTTGCTTTTAATATTAATTCTCCCATTTAGCATTCCTTTTCTTTTTCTAGCAAAAGGGAGACAAAAAACAAAAACAACACAGCTATAAAAAAAAAAACTGATCCATCGCTCTCGCTTACTCTCTTCTACGCAAACGAGACTCTCAGCAGATTGTTGTTGGTTGAATCTTGACCGTGAAACTTCCTTCCTATCTATGTGCAATCTCTCCTATTCAGCGAGTTTTTGTGTCTCTTCCACTGAACATGAACATCTTATGGGCGCAATATGGCATAGTGCACCGGGCGCAAAAACCCCAAGCGCCGGCCCTGCCCACAGCTTTAGGGAAATGCTTGCCACTTTGGTTAAACCTCTGTGCATTTCCCTTTTTTGTAGTTTATATTTGAAACATACAAAACCGGTTTTAATGGTAAACCTGGGTCGTAATCTACAAAGAACTACAGCTCCGCCTTGAATTCAACCCACTTATCTGGGCCGAGAGCTCCGAAAACAGCCTTGGCTGGACAAGTGCAAAGCATTTTGTAATGATTACACAAAATTATTATATAAAAAAGGTAAATTTGCAATAAATAATATATTTGGTAAAAAAAAGGTTAAATTCTTAAAACAAAATATTAACTTAAAAAATACTATCGAAATGGTTCATTTGCGCTCTTAGAAATACTTTGTACTCATCAACTAGTTCCCTCTCACTGTAGCCAAGACATTAACACCTTGCTGCGCAACCGCGATTGTCTTAATAGAAGCATCTCGAACATTTTGTCCAACTCTTTCCTAATAGAAAATTCAAATTATTAAATGTGTTTCCCAATTAATACGAATAGTGTTACTATTTCTACTTACAATTTTCTTTCCAATTTTCTTCAACCATCCGGCTTCAGTTTGACCTGCGCACAAAACGGCAAGAACCAAGCAAACGAACAAGAAAGCTTTTGAGAAGTTCATCGTGAATTTGGATTGAGTTTCACAAAAAGAATGAATTTAGCTGCGCGAGTGGAAAGTGCAATTATTTGAATGATGCTCGATCTGAAGCTACGCGGGCTTAAATATGGTCGCAAAATTCAATCGGGGAAAGAACCGCCAAGAATTGTTCTCGCTTTCTTATCAAGAACTTCCGAGTTGGGTCATTATGCTGTCTTCCACGGGAAAACCGATCGACAGCGCGGTTTGAGTTATCTCTTCGATATACCAGAATTAGTTAATCCCCTATGATTTTTTGGTGGGATTGAGACAGAATTGGAATAAGGAAATGGTTGAGAAGTTTGACTAATTACTATGTACCTAAGGGGATTCCATAATTGTATACACCGAGTTGGAAATACAAAATACTATTCTGCATACAATAAACTGAAAGGGTTACTCATAATGATTACTGAATTATATTACTGTTAATCATCTTTCTCAAGATATTTCTTTGTACTGGAGTTGAACCAGGCAGCTTGGCTTCAGATCGTTACTCATTCAATTAACAATAATATCTGTTTTAAATATATGTATGTATGTATGTGCAAGTCAAGTCTTCATTATGTAGTTGAGTTGTACATTCATTTATTTAATAATAAAATTAAACGTACTTGATTTTTGTTTCAAATTGCATCTTGATTTTAGTGTAATAAATAGAGTAGCTGACGGTCATATCCCTTATGTATTATGGGTATTATTTTGATTTTCATGCGGTATGAAATGACTCGTTCAAATGCGATGATACCTCATGGGCTATATAAGAGGCTTTTGTCAATGAATGGATAATATAATATATACAACAATGGTTCATGGCTCTTGTCAATATACAAGAACGGCCGGCACTACAACCAGATGCCTCACTACTGGAGTAGGGTCAATAGAATAATTATTTCGAAGGCAGGTAGACCAAACCACATAGGATGATATGAGTTGTCTCAGAACTTATGCTAGACCTATACCTCCGAAATATTATAACAGAGGTCCTAATGTCTTCCTCTCAGTATGCATATTTCAAGAGAAAATCGGTTAACGCTGCAATGCATGACGTAATGCATACCGTAGAATGATCCATAGAATACAACCAATTTACCTTGCAACCTTCCTGAACATAGAAGGCGCTTTCAACAAGGTCACCATCGAGGCTAACCAGATGCCCCGTGCGGAATTCGGCGTGCCGTAGCATACCCGAGCGAAGACTCCTCTTGCGGCTGTTATTTTCACAAAACCCGACAACATACAACTCTCAAGGTCGAGTCTATATATAACTAATCCAGAGTAGGCCAAGTCTATGGAGTGTCATGCTGCGGAGTTATGGGGGCTCGTTTATGACTGTGGAACAACTTACCTCAGTCAATATTCCCGAACTCATACAACACCCAAGAGTTCAAGCGCAAGGTTCACCACCATCTCCTCCAACACCCACCCGACTCCCCCTAATCTATCCTATCTTTCTCTCTATCCTTCGAGCTAAGCTTACTACTAGACATCGCACCATGACGTGTACGACATGACGGACTAGTAGTACAAAGGATGACACCTAAGCTTAGACTATCATATAAAAAAAAAAATGCACCCACAGAGTCGATGAATGTGATTCTCGATCATTTGCCACCAAATCTATATCAGGCAGTAGGCAGTCTTCAAGGACCTGAGGCTTCGAGAAGTTTTTTACATATCACCCTGTATTTCTGTAACTCTATGTCCTATTTTCATGAATAAGGTAGCACTGCACGCAAAATACTCGCACCTAACTAAAACTGTAAAAGTGACTGTTATATTGAAATTACCGTCTGTTGCTTACATGGGGCCGGTTTACCCGCCGGGACACCGAAGAGGCAAAAGGAACAAACGAACTGGGCCAATTTATTTTACTAGTTTGTCCGATTCTTCGTTCGTTGCAGTTTCGCCCGTAACCCCCGACTTCACGGATGGTAATCAAACAAAACTAATGTCACTTCAACCCAATTTTAACTCAATCAGCGTATATGAGCAGTTATCAACTTGACCCAGGTGAGAGAACTGAATTGGGTTGAGTGGATCCAGTGTCATCTCGACCCACGTTTATGACCAGGTTAAACCTGAGTTAAAGCTAGTCATAAATCGGGTAAATATCGGAGTCTTGAATATCGGAAAAACTACACACGTTCACCCCAGGTGAGAGACTAAGAACGGAAAAAGTGCGTCCATGTTGAATTTTTATTGAGAATATAAATGAGCCGAAAATTTGCGATTTTAAACAAACAGAGTGAAGTTGCTCGGTTGTGAGGACTTCAGACTCTCACTGCACATGGACACAGCGGCTGATATGCTGTATTAATAAATAATAATTTTTAATAATAAACCTCTATACAATTTAAACAAATAATTTAATTCAATAAAAAATAGTTACAATCTTAGTAATATCATAATTTAAAAAGTCTCATTGAACACAAATTGTAAAGTTTCACTAATCCATTACAAAAGTTTCACTAATCCGTTTCATTACATTGGATGCTGCGGGGGTATGTTGCCCCTAGCTGTAGCCACAACATCAGCTCCTTGTTGCGCAACTGCGATTGTCTTAACAGTAGCTTTTCGAACATTCTGTCCAACTCTTTCCTAATACCAAAATTAGATTTATTAAATGTGTTTCAAATTAATAAAATTAATTTTACTTACAATTTTCTTTCCAATTTTCTTCAACCATCCGGCTTCAGCTTGACCTGCACACAAAACGGCAAGAACCAAGCAAACGAACAAGAAAGCTTTTGAAAAGTTCATCGTGAATTTGGATTGATTTTTTAGCACAAAAATGAATTAAGCTGCGCGAGTGGATACTGCTATTGTTTGATTGATGCTCGATCTGAAGCTGCGCGGGCTTAAATACGATCGAAAAAGTTAAATAAAGGGAAACAACCGCCAAGAACTTTTCTCATTTTCTTATCAGAAAATCCGGAAGCGGTCATCATGATTCCTATGCGGGAAAACCTATCGACAGCGGTGAAAGTTATCTCTTCGCGTTATCAGAATTAGTAAATCCCCTATGATTTTTTGGAATTGAAACAAAATTGGAATAGGGAATTATTTATGAAGTTTGATTAATTACTATGTAGTATCTCCATGGATCCATG
Source organism: Thereva unica (assembly GCA_949987705.1). NCBI lineage: Eukaryota > Metazoa > Arthropoda > Insecta > Diptera > Therevidae > Thereva > Thereva unica. Next base: position 156,359,696 of record OX465283.1, on the reverse strand, counting down.
GTTATAGATTCAAATGGAAGCTGAAAGTACTATTCTGCAATAAGCTCATTTGGAAGCTTAAAGGCTTCATAAGAAAATTTGGTACGCCTTGGAACTTTTGGTAACCACTCGTGAAAAATAAAGCTCGCTCATTCTTAGCATGCGTCAAATCGTGGCACCCAAAACAGGCACGCTACACTTAAACAAAATTTCTTTTTTTCCTAATGAAGTCAGTTGCTGGTACGTATCAATAAATGGCGCAGAGAATGGTCCAAACAAACTATGGTACTCTTACAGACAATAGGGAGCTTAAAACCCCGTATAGGATGAAAAGGAAGCGGGCAACTAATCGGCTATGGTTAAATTGCGTAGGTCAAGCAGCGTTGGACGTGGTTAGTACTTAGTTGGGGGACTAAATTATTTTTACTCGAGTAATGCACGATCGAGACCACTAATTGCAGTGAGATATGCTATGTTCACGAGAAAATATGTATGGTATATACTTGTATTAAATTCACATCAAAGCTTATGCATAGTGAAAGGTATTATTGTGCACAATATTTCTACGCATATACCGTTACTAGGATGACAAGTAGTCCGCGGCATGGTTTTATTTTCCAGACACATGTCTGATATCTGTGGTAAACTGACAAATTATACCCAAATATCTGGTATGTTTAATCGATCGTTGTGTGAAGGGCACGAACCAGTGGTGGAACTAGTCAGAATAGACCATGAAATTGCTCCCTTTAGCGATCAAATAAAGGTGACTTTTGTCCTGTTGGTGACAGATTCATACATTATTAGTTTAGTTAAGGTGTAGAATCCGACCAGTGCGATCAAAGGACCAATTGTCGCTTTGGCTAGTATTGGTACCTATGTTTTGGTGACCTTTTAAATCGAGTGTAGTGAACGCTTAAAGCCATCCTGTGGAGTTTAGGAAACTTATCGGTGCCACTACTCCAAATGTGGGTATTTCTATTAAACGTAGCTTACTGACTTTTGCTATAACCGGGAAATTACACAGGAAGTGAATGAGTACTTCCCCCAGATGATTGACCGGAGGCAACAGACGGTGTGTGGAATAACCAGCTTGGCAGATGGTCACCTAAGGCCAATATACGATAATGGTTTCTGTAGTTCTAGCGATATCTTTTCTGAATCTGTTCACGATGCCATTTGTTTCTTCCTTGTTTTAACTAGGCTAAATAGTCCTAGATATAATGCAGGTCTCTAGTTCACTCCTCCTTTGGCGGCTAGCAGCAGGTGGTAGTCCAAAATAAAGTCGTAGCTAAAAATTTCAATCTCCAAGTAGTTTACTTTCACGTTCTCATCTATGTTAATACTTCCGAGGAGCACCCAAATAAAAGTCAGGTTAACACATCATCACTGAATCTAAAACTTCTATAGAAGCTTTGTTGTCTATGAGAATTCCAATTCTACATCCTTGTTTACGTTCAAGGTGCATTGTTTGGCAGACCTTCAGGATCGCCAGCATCTCTAATCTGTTTGTCTTGCGCTTCAAATGATTATATACGCTGCGGAATAAACGAGCGCAGCCCTGTCAGTTTTATCTACGACAGGTAGAGACAGAATTGATGTTTTTGCTGTGAAAACACAATTCCCAGTTAGGTGATTATAGAAAAACCGAGTGAAGACAAACCAGTTCACTTTGCTATATAGGGCCCCACAATTTTCGTAGTTGAAGTAGAAAATTGATATGGGAAGTGGGCGAGTTGCTTAAAGAAGAATCAACTTACAGCCCCATCCGAGCTCTGGCCTCCATCAGCTTCTTCCCCCAAACGTCTCTGCCTCACGGCTTGCCTCCGGTTTCTTGCGTTGTGTAGTTTTGTTGCATCAGCCTTAAGAACGTCTTCGTGGATTGCCTTTTCCCATCTGGTAGTAGAAATTATATCAATGTGCAGTTGTCGTAGTCGTTGCAGTTGGTTCCGTCCGTCCTGCTGCCTGAATTGATGGGTTTTTACGAGGTCCCTTAGTAAGCCCAACTCCTCTTCTGGATGATCAAATTTGTGAATTTTATGCCATCGTATAGGGTAGCCTAGCTATACCCCTGGACTACGTAAGTCCGTCGTCGGTTCGTTATCCAGGTGACGCTACAACTTTTTCCCCCTAAAGTTCTGGCAAACAATCGATACTACGTAACTAAAAACAAAACTGTCTGCTCACATTTAAAGAAGGGTTGCAACTGTAACTATGATATTTATTTTACTAGAAAAATTAATTTAAAAACGACTAAAATATTTATGGCACATTATGAAAACAATTTTACAAATTTTATTACTTTTTTAAAATCATCAAAAACGAAATTTATTTTCATTTTGTATAAGAAGTCCAGCAAAGTAGTTCAGTCCTAATATCAATGCCCTCTTGCGGTGGCCAAAACATTAGCACCTTTCTGAGCAACATCGATCCCTTGTAGAGTTGCGTCTCGAACTCTTTGACCAGCCTTTTCCTGTAAAAAAATAATAATTGAAAGTAAAAAAGGTCCTTTATGGTAAAAAAAACTGAAATTAAAAACATACAACTTTCTTCAAGAATTTCCTGAATCCATGACTTTCACCAACAAACGCCACAAGAACGATGGCGAAAACAACAAAGAAAATTTTTGTGAAGTTCATTGTTAATATCGAAGGTAACGAAGGTAAGTATCTTCAGTGGGTGGATATATTCAACCTGAGTGAATGGTGCTAGATCGGGTGTTCTAGGCGCTTAAATACTACCGAGGATCGAAAAATGGTAAACCACCGGAAAGGTAGATTGATTGGGACATATTTTCCGCTCACTTCCGTTTTGGTGAAAAAGAAAAGATTCTTAGAATTCACTTATCTATTTCTATTTGCACTTATTTTTATCAAATTCTTGCATTGTTTTATTGTAATTGTAAAAGTTTGTTTTAATTAAAAGCTATTGTGGCGATATAGAGAAAGGCACGTGTTATTGTATCTCAACAACAAACAAATTAAAACATTATGACAAAATAATAAGAGCAAATATTGTTGCAATCATAAAATAATGGTAGTTTCTGAATGGGGAATGACGTATGTTGTTGCGTTTCATTGATAAATCGTTGCTGACTCGAAAAATATAACACTCGTCATCTAATTTCATTGAAAATAAAAATTTTATGAATTATTTTCTCTAAAAGGTTGATTATACCCTACTTTAATAGATCATCATTCTCTTTTAACAGAAATATTAATGAACATTGTTAGCTCTTTGTCCTTTTACGAATTATTTTTACTGTGTTTGTTATTGATTATTTTTATGTATTATACAATAGTTTCACTTACATAGTAAGAGATTTATCGATTTATTATTATTTATTGGACAGAGTACACAAGATAACAATCTTTTTTAATATGCAAACTTCTAACAGGGCCAACATAATTAAAACAAAGAGAATCTTCAATTTTGTCGCCAATACCCGCTTTTAGTTCACCCTGGACGAGTACTACGCCTACACCAGTCAGCTTAGTACTTGGATCTTAATCTGGATGCAAAGTTGAGGCTCAAGACAAGATCGTCTTAAAACAATGCGCCTCACATTTGGCTAAACCTCTGCGCAAACTTTTTGCCCTATCATACTCCTCCGGAGTTTACCCAGACTCTTGGAAACTTGCTCATGTTCAGCCAATACCGAAAAAAGGTGACTCCAGCCTTCCCTCCAACTATCGCCCAATATCAATTACTTCTATTCTCTCCAAAACTATGGAGACGATAATCAACTAAAAGCTTATGGGATATCTAGAATCCAACCAACTTATCAACGACAAACAATACGGCTTCCGACAAAAAAGATCCACTGGTGATCTTTTAGTTTGCCTTACAGAACACCTCAACCGAAGTTTGCATGGATCTGGTGAATCTAGTTTGGTTGCTTTGGATATCTCGAAGGCTTTTGATAGAGTATGGCACTCAGCCTGTTAGCTAAACTCAAAGCTATTGGAATTGACTCGCTTTTCTATAAGTGGGTTGAGAGTTTCCTTTCCGGCCGTTCAATTAAGGTAGTATTGGATGGCGTCAAATCCGAATCTCACCCCATCTCTGCGGGGGTCCCCCAGGGGTCAATCTTATCACCGGCGCTATTTATAATCTTTATAAATGACCTAATTTCAATCCCCTCCAACCCACTTCTTAGCTTCGCTGACGGCGGTACTCTACGTTACTCGTACAGCTTCGATACAAGCCAGATGCTGTCTTGATGATCGTGAACTAATGTCCAAATCTATTAATAGCCGTGTTTTTTTAATGAACCATATAGTTCTTTCATCGAGTTCATTAAAAAAACGACAAGGGAAATTTCTTGTAGCGCCTACTTCGATGCTTAAAAATTTCAAAATTAAACGGAAGTTAAGTGTTATTTTTTGCACTGTTACACGAAATCCTCGCTAGAAAATAATAAATATGTTTCTAAAAAACCAATTATTTGTTATAAATTTGCTCTCATCACTTTCCTGTTGTTTTTATTTTTAAATTACGTCTTTCCGACCCCCAAAAGTATGCAACATGCCAACCCCCGAAACAACATGTCATCGCCCGAAAGTATGCAATATGCAATTTAAGAAATTTCCCAAAACCTCGATAGAAACCCCGATAAAACCTGGGTTTTGAGATTTGTATGGGGAAGAACTATACAGTTCATTAAAAAAAAAAACACGGCTAATAACGACATTGATCTCATTCTAGAGTGGGGAAGCAAGAATTCAACCCCACCAAGTCTTATTTCAAAGAAAGAAAAAGATCAACAGCTCTTCATCCTTGAGAGTGGGTAAAGTTGAACTAACGGCCGATCCCTCCCTACACATCTTAGGCGGGACATTAGCCAAAGACTTGCGATGGAATGACCACATATTCCAAATCGCCAAACAAGCATCCCAGGGCTTGGGATTTCTTAAGAGGTGCAAGTTCCTCCTCCAGCCATCGGCCCGTGCTGTTATTTATAAATCCTACATTCGGCCTCTTCTCGAATATAACTCCCTCGTTTGGGGCGGCGCTTCTATAACCACCTTGGTATGGTTAGATAAGGTGAAAAAGGCCCTTAAGTTAATTAATGACGATACCGCTTGCTCCAACATCGACCCCCTAAGCCACCGTAGGAATGTAGCAGCACTGACAAAATTTTATCGCTACTATCATAGTGACTGTTCCTCCGAGTTAAACGCTCTTTTGCCTCCACGGCAATCTTATACCCGCAACGCCAGATTAGCCCACTCGTCCCATTCCCTGCACCTGCAACTCCCCCTTTCATGCACTCAACAAGATATGAATTCGTTTGTAAATAGAAAACTCGACTGTGGAATAATCTCTCGCAGTCGGTATTTCCGAGCTCCTATAACATCCAAGAGTTCAAACAGCAGGTTCATCACCATCTTCTTCAATACCCCCCTCCCCGTACCCTTATAACCACCCCACCCTCGTACTAAGCTTACTGCTAGACATTGCACTATGACGTGACAAATGACATGACGGACTGGTAGCACAAAGAGTGACTCCTGAGCTTAGCACTACCACATAAAAAAAAGTAAGGCCAGTATAGTTTTCTATGCCTGTAAGCAGACTTTTGAAAAAAGATGGGGTTTGAAGCCGCACATGATGCGCTGGTTACATACGGCAGGGATTATGGTTCTGCCGTATGGTGACCCCCTTTTACCAAAGAATATAATAGATTCATTCTTGGTTAAGCACAAAGAACGACGAAAGCGTTAAACGCTGATTCATGCATTAAAAAACAGGACTCCTGCAGCGCTCTCACTACCATGGGCACTAAACTGGGTAAACTCAGGGTAAACTCGGCATGGAAGCTCAGTACTGTTCAATTCAATTGAAAGGGACATCGACCTACATATTTCTTTATTAATTGAATTTGAAATTCGCTAGTAGCCCGGGCTAAAAATCTTAATCTCAAGGGCTAGTACACCTAAACTCCGGCTGCGTGGCTGGATGAGCTACAAAAGTGTACTATAAAATGGCACTATTTGCTCTCTTTGGCAAAAAATTTATGGGCACCAAGTAGGCTATTGTAGCAGCTACCTGGTTTCCCATAGCAAGTAAAAATTTAGTAGGCTGGAGATATTTCATCGGCTATTTTAAGTAGGCGATGGAATGTTTCCAGCCTATATAAGATACCTTTTTATATAATAAATTTAGTTATAACTTCAAACTCGCCTTGTATATATTAAATAATAAATTGTAAATATTGTAAATACAAAATAATCTATTTTTGGCTAGTGGCCAACCAGGCCACTACAAATTAACTTAACTTAATGGTCATCTTCTAAGAAGCAAATCGTAAAAGGTGGGGTCAATGCTAACTTCCAATCCCTAAATGGAGGAGACTTCTAATGCAAAGTCCAAGCCAACAAGTGTCCAACAATAGCGATACTTGTTGCAAAATTAAATTATTTGAAAGTTGCAAAGAGTTGTTCTTAGGTTCGAATCCCATGTAGTAAATTTTGCTTGCTAATAACATGCTTTAGTATATTGTATATTGAATCTATGTCCTCACAAATGCAGTCTCACAAAATACATACATATATGAATAAGCCTTCAATTGAGTTTTTCTATTCTTTACAATTATTTTTGTGTAAAAGCACAAGGCTACCTCGGGGCGCTATATTAAAAAGGATTTTCAAAATATCATTATTTCTCATTCTTAAATAACAAATACAACTATACACAAATCTCCCATCAAATTGGTATTAACTTTTTCCCTCCAAGGATTCAGGTTACGGTTCATCGAATTTTAAAATTGGAACTTCTCCTTTTTTTCCCTAAAAAAAAATCTTTCATCCTTTTACTCTCTGAAAAGAATTTAAATATCACCGAAAAAAGCAGCGAAATTCTAAAGAAAGTAGCCCCAAAGGTGAGTGAGTCCTCTCGGATAGCATTTGTATTACCGTCGATTGTCAATATGCATGGATTACTCTAAATAAACGGAATCGTGTGTGTGTGTCATCGCCAAAGCAAAATCCTTCCATATTGCCTTTGATCTTTTGTATCATGTCCTTCACACACAAAAGCAAACGCATGTATTTGACTGGTTCTAAGTCCATTGAACCGAAACGTAAACGATATTAAAAATGTACTACAAAACGTTACCGATTCACAAATCCTACACAAAAGGACGAAAACATTCAACAAATATTTGTGAAAAATTTCCCTGTACACAAGGACAAGGAGGGGGTGGTGGTGGGAAAATCAAAATGAATTAAATTTAGACAAAAATGCTTTAAACATTGTTAAAAGTAAATTTGCATAAAAATCGTTATTTTCCTTGTTGCCATCATTAAATTTGACAACAACCCGAAAAAACAGTTGTAATCATTAGGAGAAAAGGATATTCGTTGTTTGGGAAAAATTGTAAAGTCTTTAAGGAACCCCTTGAGTAAACTGAAAGTGCAAAAGTAATAAGGACGAAAAATAGAGAGAAGGAGAACAAAATTAATTTAAAAATCAACAATGGTCCAACCCCCAACTTCCTTCCTGGAACCATTCGGCGGGCCATCCTCAAGGCGCGCTCAGCACGTCAATCAAAATCCAAGGATAATTTGTTGCTGCGCTGCTTTTTCTGTTTGTTGTCTAAATAAGGACGAAAGCCATACACACACAAAAAAAATCTTCCCCTGTCCATCACGTGGAATTCAACCCTTTATCTTAATTGCGGATCTTGGAAACGTGTTGCCTCCTGTACGCGTTCATCACCGGAGTGTTGCTTTCTGACGAGGAGGTCCTTTTTTTGTTTTTTTTTTTTTGGTTGGTGGTTGTTAAAACGGTGACGTGACTGCACCCTTGAGAGATGGACGCGAAAAAACTTGAGAAATCTGCATAACGTAATTGCGGGATTGTGATTAACGACAGTTTAATTATCGGGGTTGTTGGTAGTTTTTGGGGTAAAAGTTTCGAATTATGAAGTTGGGAGTTAATGGCTCTTGCAGGCAGGTGCAACAGTAACTAGCAGCAGACTAGAGTGGAGCAGCTTGAGTTTTGGGAAGACCGAAAATTTTAATCCAAGTCTGGTCATAAAGTGAAAGTGCAATTCGGCAATTCGGGGAGATTTTTATCTTAGCCTTAATCTTAGTTTGAAACCGATGAGTAATTTAAATTTTTATGGAGCAAGATTTCAATTTTTGATATGACAGAAATTACCTAATAAGCACATCCAAAATCACGTCGAATCCTCGTCAGCCTTTCGTAATTCATTTATTACAGTCCTATCCACACCTGTTCCTTGCGATGTGTTGGCTCATTGTCAGGGTTTCCGGTGAGGCTCTCCGTTCATTCCTAATCGCCTCCGTCATGGCGTTGACTTGAGGTCGTATAACCTCGGCTCTGCGATTCACTTGAGTCGCAAGTACGTCCAAATCTTCGGGTTCGTTTGCGCGAACAGATGAAGGGAGTTTCAGCGAGGTTCTTTATTCGATGACAATACCGCGATGGTTTCTCGTTTCCCATTGGCTATCCTCTTATAAGTCGTTGGAGTCGGTGTGTCAATAAGATCGCCTACCACCCCCGAAATCTCGGTGTCCTGGTTTACCAATATGTACCTAAACTTGGACGTAACAGAAGTGATATGGTAATAAAGGATTGAAACTTCTGCCACTGCGATTTATCTGTTCGGCGCTTATTTGCAAAGTGGCTGTGGAAGTCTCCACCAGTAGTTTTACTAGGACTAAGGAATTGTTTGAAAAGAAGATCTTTGTACACAAGGACCTTACAATGTATACGCATGTTTTCATAAGGGTGGAAGGAGTTAAAAAACCACTCGCCCAATCGTTATAAAGAGAAATAGCGACACATACGGTGGACGTAAATGGTACCATTTCAGTAGATAGAATAAAACCAGCGTTCATGCAAATGATCCCGAACAAAGAAAATGTCACGATAGTCCTAGTAAAATTTGGACTCCGTCATCGGTCTCATGACATTTTATTGCTACTTTCAACTCTCTCTGCCAACGTTCCATTAGTTCGTCCATTGACCAGCAGATGTTAAGCTGTCGTTCTTTTGATATCACTGCCGATCGTCTTGAAAAAATCTTCAAAAATTTCCAAATCAAATTGCGATTCCCTGTCTGATGTTATGATGGCTGGTGTGTCAAATCTCGCTAACCAAGTTGCGAAAAATGCTTCGACCAGCGTGGTGGCGGTTATATCCTATATCGGAATAGCTTCGAACCACCTCGTGAAACGGTCGATCATCTTAAGATAATATCTGTATCCCTGTGATAGATGCTATATAGTGTGAGTGTGTGTGGAATCGTTATGTTTCGGCAATTTCTTCGTATGGTTTTGACCATTGACAAGGTAGTCATGATCGTGCTCAATCATTGAAATCCTTGTTCAGCATCGGCCAGACGTATTTCTTCGCGACAACCTTCTTCGTGTCTTTCACGCTACCATCTGCGGTGTTTTGCATCATGTCGAAAATTACTTTCCTCAGTTGTTTCGGAATGTACGGCCTTATTTTATTTGTAGGAAACGTCGCAATAAACTTTTGTTTCCGAGCCTGAGAGTCTCGTTGCTTGAGCTTGAATGTCTTGTTCCGAATTAAGTCCTTCAACTCTTCAACACTTGCTTTTACTTTCACATTGGTTGACATGTGAACTGGTCAGAGTTTTCAACCCGCCCTTTACCCCAGTGGCACTTACTCAACTTGACTGTGCATCCATATTTCTTCAAGTATTGAGTTACTTCTTTTACATGTTTCCAGTGTTCCTCCCTTGATCGCGATGCTATTATTACATCATCATGCAAAAACAAAACAAAATTCGAGTCTCTCAACGACACATAATCTCCAAGTCCCATTTTTGCCTGATTTATTTGTGATCGAAACCAAATAATTTTATATTCCTGTGCAAGCTACGCCGTAGGCAGACTTCACGCATCGTAAACAAACAATGTCACTTCAATTACAACTCAACCTGCCTATATGAGACGAAATATTAACTCGATCCAGGTAGGAAAGCTAAGTTGAGTTGAGTGGACCCAGATTCAACTCGATCTCCCTTTTTAACTGGGTTGAACTTGGGTTAACCCTGCTTTGAATCTAGTCTTAAACGGGGTAATAGTTAACTCACGCCATCTATTGGTCAGAAAGGTAATTGAAGGCATTGAGATTCTTAAAGTTTGTAGAGAGTACGAAAAGAAAAACCTGGAACATTGAAGGGGATCTTTACAGACTGTGGTGGAAAGACCTTGAGCTTAGATAATGGAGGAGCTTGGATATATAAATGACATAAATGGCAGAGACATTTAGAGTCAGTTGAAAAGCGATTAAGTGTTCTAACTGATCAAAGTGACTTAAACCGAAAAGTGGTCATTAAAGGCGAGACAATATAGAAATCGTATCATATTATATTTCCGGACTCGGTAGACTACGGGTAACAGCGCCTGACTATCCTCCCATCGATCCATGGCTCTAATTTCCGCAACGACATAGTCTTTTGGAATTGGTCTTTTCAATCATGGCCCTTAAGTAAGCGAGAAATCCATCACTTGGTCGATCGTCGTAGTTAGCGTTGTCTCGCTTTAGTTCTATGTGAAACGAAAGCCTGGTGACGAAAAACCGTTGTCTGTTGACTTTCTACTATCTTCCTCACTTGAGCTTACTGATAGACATCGAATTCTACATAAAACCACTGATAGTAAAGAGTGTTTCAATAACAAGTGTTATTTTAAATATCACGCAGTTTTTCGAACTGTCAACATGCAACTATCATTACGATGAAATTTGACAAGTATAAATAAACTGAAAGGATTTCAAATATGCTTCAATACACACTCGTGCAAAACGCATTGATAGTGGTAGTGTAAACATCGCGGAAACGGTTCTTAAAGCTTATACTGCTTCTGGTTACAGAAACTGAGGATATCACTAGCGCCATTGCTTCTGCAACCATTCATATCACATCATTAGAGCTCCAACTAACGAAATACAGCTGCCATTACGCGAAACTAGGACGAAAAATTTCATGAAAAGAAAAACTGTTTGTAAGAAGAGCCAATCATCGCTTGGTCGCATGTGTCTGCTACTAGCTTAGTCCCACTTCTATCTAGTTTTTATAAAATGCTATTTATTGTTGCTAACCACAGTAAGGAGTGTTCTCCCCTTCTTGTTTGTGATGCACTTTTTTTTGGCATAGTTGGCTGCCATCTTTCATTCTTTAGCCTACAAAATAGATTTCATTTTTCTGAAACACCGATTAAATGCAAATATTTGAACCTTTTAAATAAAAATCAAATTTCGCAACTGAGTAACTCTCTAACCACTCCTCATCGAGAATATTAAACACCAGCTCAAAACCACCACCACGAAAATAATCAATATCCACTAAAACAATTCCACGTCTTGTTTCTGCATCGTTAACTGAAAATCACCGACGGTAACCGAAATTAAATGACCCAATAAATCCTTCGATTTTTCACTGTTCACTCAGGACTCATTTCAAGGATAGAACCCATCACTCAGCTAACCAGCAGCAAGAAAAAAAAACATTACAAGGATATTTTTTTGCAAGCAGAAAACCACTAGGAAAAAGTGAAAAGTCGCGCGTGTGTCAATTTGAATTTCAATTCTGCAAGGATATCTCCTTCGACAGGAGAGAAATGGCATCAGGACATCCCTACGTGTGTCCCAGTGATTCTCAGGATCATTGACACTAACCGCCGCGCAGTGAATCATTTGAACAATGTATGCACGTTGTTCTAATAAATCAAATTAAGGACGATTTTGGAAGGATATATATTTTATGTAGTATGGTAAAAGGGACGATCCACTTTCCCCTGCTTGGTATAAACTTCCCATTGCAGGTTTTTTTTTTTGAATTGCTCTCCTTTTTGAGGAGTGTCGGGCATTTTCGGCAGGACACTTTTAGTTTAGCATAATTTTATTTATTTTCGAAATTTCAATGATGATTTACGGCGGCTTTATAGCATTTTTGTGATAATAAGGGATTCTGTATTTTTTTTTTTTTTTTTTTTTTTTTTTTTGAAAATGTCTTTTTAAGCAACCAGAGGGGTGGAGGTTTAAATAACACTTCAGTTCCCTTCTTTATAATTTTTGGCAGGACCATAAAATATATCTCAAAACAGAAAACACCTTTAATCACCTGTCGTCGATGCAAATTCAAATTTAATATGAATCTGTTGCAGCAAAAAAACTTTCGCTCTGGTGCAGAATCTGGGGAACCCGGTTTTTAATTGTTCATTTCTTTCTGCAATAGAGTATCACCACTGGATGGCGGGATTAACCGGTTTCTCAGAACGCCGCCGCCTTTTTGCTGAAAATTAACTCAGGTGACTCAGGTGGGTATTTATGTTTTTTAAGATTATTCGTGCTTTTATTTTTGGTGTACGAGTATCTCCAGATATTTTTGATTGATGTTTTGCGATGAATTGCATATTGGACAGGTCAATGCCTTTATAAAGTTAATTGTTGTTTGTATAATTTATTTTTGTAAGTGGTTAAGGCATTGTACTTGTTGTTTTGGATTGTACAATATGGAATTGTTTGTAATATATTAAAACTAGAACGAGTTTGAGATTGTTGCTTATGAAATTATTGATATAGTTTTACTCAAACATCTTGTCGAGTAGAATTTTTCATAAGTGGTATCACTATTTACATATGACTCAAGACGTTGACCTATAAAATTTGGACATCTCAAAATGTCTAGAATTTCTTATATATTTACCATATCCCAGTCTCTGAATTTAGGGGGCTGTTAAAGGGATGAAATCGGTTGCTCTATAGCATCCAAAGATAATTCAATATGAACGCATGAAGATTTTGGATCATGACAAATAAAGCAAGGAGCTCACAATGCCTATGGAGACGATTCCTAAGCTGAGGGTGAGCAAGAGGTTTTATAGCACCGTAGGAATAGCCCCCTCTCTAGAACAATTTTTTTCTCCAAATACATCTAGGAATCACCCCTGAAAATATTAGCCATGTAGTCCAACAAAGGACTTATTGAACGTCTGATGACCTATACAAGTCGCGAATGAGTACATATGAGTATTTTAACTGACCTGAAAAGAAAAAAATGTCTGCACGATTCCCATGCTCTCTTCATACCGCCCGTTCTGCATCCAATGGCACGTACAGACAAGAACCGCGCAGACAAAACATTATATCTGGCAATATTGGCCGGGCATAGCCCATATCTGACCGCGTATAAACGTGCCGTGCCGATCCCCTCCCATGCCAGTCTCGGTCAAGTCAAATCTTTTTATAGGAAAAGCAATCGCCGTATTTACAATTTCGCTCTCGTTCAATTTCCGTGCCAGTCACACTCGAATACGCCGATTGCTTACTCGATCGCCTTCCTTAAATCCAGCTCGGTTGGCCTTCAGGTAGGTTCGGTCTTCATAATGTCGCTGGCCGATTGTAGATTTCCCGGTTCGTTTCAACGATTTCCTTTAATATCGCTCTTAGTACAGAGAGTATTCGCTGAGTGATTGGCTTGTTTCTCGCGCAATTCCAAACTTCCAAACAAATCCCCTGGCAGCGTAATATGTTTCCTGAAATTCATCCTTTCAGGCGTCTGACTAGTAGAACTGTGAATAGCTTCCTAAATGCCATCAAGAAAAGCGGTTCGTACCTGTCCCACTCATACCGATGGTCGTTAACTATCTCCCTTAGATAGTCGCCAATGACCCGGTTAAAACGTTCTACTCTTCCATGAGATTGAGGGTGTAGTAACGGTTGCCCCTATTTGCTGCTGGAAATGCTGTCGGCAGTTCAATTGCATTTTTTCGATTAGCACGCCAACATTGCGCATGATGGCACGCCGCACTCGAAAATCGCCTCTAAGATCGACTGCAATCGAAGCAGGCGTACTTGCTACTCTGATACAAATATATGTATCAGAATTCACAGACGTACACACTACGTAAGCTACCGGCGAACAGTTCAATCGAACGTTGATATAAAGGCCCCCATTCAGTTTTTCACAAAAAGGCGCCGGCAGGCTGTCGCCCGAAGGTTTCTCGCCTTGAGGTCAACGATCAACACGCACTCACTCGCCACCAACTGGATGGCGTCTGCAGTCTAGGAAAACTGACAGAAATCTTTATGCCTGTAGATATTTATCGTCAGTCCAGGCCTGGAGATTTGAATTTCTCTTTAGTCTGAAGTTTTCGTTAAGGCCAAAAAGATTTTTTAATTTTAATTAACAACCTGCCACTCTAAACTGTTGTTTTCGCCTCTGTGTGTGTAGGAAATTAATAAGATCATCTGCAGGCCATGGCCTGTCAAACCGATGCCTCCAGTCCTCATCCCTCATTCAGACTGAGTAATGTGTGGTCGTAATCTGGCCTTTTCTAGGCAAAAGGAATATTCAACATCGACCATTTCCAGCTTTACTTTGCTTTGGCTTTGCGCTTTGCCGCTTTGGCATTTGGTTTTGCCTCTTAAGAGAAGAAGAATAACAACAAAGCTTTGGTTTATTTGATGTTATACTTAGGGGTCGTCCGTTAATTACGATATACCTCCTATCTCAGTGGAAAAATAAAATGTTGAGGCGACTCCACACTCACGCCTAGAATCACGGCGAGAATTTACGTCGTATTCACCAAGAACGGAAACAAGGAGCAAGAACTAGGCGAGCAAACCACCCACACTCGCGTTCACGGGTATTCGCGGTTGTTCATGGCGTGAATCTAGAGCCGACTTAACGACTGACTCAACTCTTAACATCCTAGGGGTAAATTTAAGGCTTCCATTATATTAGTTTATGCAAGCGTCCATCAATTATATCAGTCATGATTGTTGGAAATTAAAATATTCAAAAAATTACATCAGTCTTCATCTTAGTCGGTAGGTTTTCTGTCAGCCATCGCAGTTACTGCGGCAAAACTGACAGCAAAACCTATCGTTTAATGGACCCCTAACGAAGGATGGGCAAAGGATTGATCACTTATTCAAAACGTCAAACAAGACTCCCGATGCAAGTTCCTCTTCCAGCCAGTCGACCTGGATACCAAACCTTCATTCGACCCCGCCTTGAACACAATTCATGTATCTACGCGGGCGCCTCAAAAACCCCCTTGGATTGCCTTGACAAGCTGGTTTCCTTCAACACCCCCCAGACCCCCTCTAACCTTTCCTATTCGCGTCTACCCTTCGAACTAAGCTTACTACTAGACATTGCCTCATGACGTTACCAACGACATGACGAACTTGTAGTTCCAATGGTGATTCGTGAGGTTCAAACTGCAAGTAATTCGATGTCACTCAAAGGAACACTTGAACTGTCACCATCGAGCGAGCGTCCGGGATCAATGTTTGGTGACCTATTTGCAATTGACGCCATCTATCTGGAAAAAGGCACAACCTTTCCAATTCCAGTTTGTATTCGCTCGTCGACCTGGAGCTAACATAACAATGGCTTCGTATTGCTCTCTTAGTCCTCTCTGCCGATCCCGTTCTTAGTTACAATAGCACTCGATATCGATTTTGTAAAAGAGGAAACAGATTAAACTACAATAGTTCAAAGGATCCTGCAACTACAAGGATAATCGCCAGCCATAAGACTTTTGCTTGCCAATTTTTTTTTCGATAGCTTCCTTCAACTACATAAAATTTCTCCTCTAAATTGAATCCAATCCAATCATTAATTCCTTTCACGCCCCACTATTTGTTGAACATTTTCTCATTGATGAAAAATTAGTCCTGCATCGCCCCCACCCCCACAACACTTCGAGGAAATAAATTCAGACAAATGAACTACGTGCGAAACTCATTACGTAAGTGGTCGCCAGATTTTGTTCGGTCTTAATCAAGGCGAAGGAGAAGCCAAGTCCTCTTAACGATTCGCAGGATCCTTAAGAAACACCATCATACCCACCCTCCTGTCCTGTAGTATGTGTGTGTATATCGTGTCCCTAGCTGTGATTATGGAGGTGGGAATTGAACGCAGATAACAGATCTTCATCAGTCTAGAGAGTTTCACTACGAAAACAAAAGGCGAAAGGAATTTTTTTTCTTGTTTCCGGATTAAGGACTCTAGGGAAAATGATGATTTTTTTTCCTTGGAAGGGATGTAATAAAGTGGGCGATTTTTCTCTCCAATTGTCTAGGGCAGAAAATATAAGGATATCCTTTTATGGTCAGGTATTCGTGTTTGTGACACTTTTTATTGTTTGACTTAATTTTTGGTCCTTGAGTGCAGGTTTAAGCGATTATTTTTTGTGGTGGTGAGAAAAAAAAAATCCAGGATTTATTGTTTAAACAGGACGAAAAAAAAATCTCATCTCGTACTTATACTGTGTGTTCATACAAGAGACCCCAGGAGCGGAATTGAATCAAACAAAACCGGGCGAATTCAAATTTTTGTGTCCCCAATCCCTTCTCGTGGGGGTAGTAGATTCCATCTTCGAGGGCTGCTTAAACAATAGCCGTAAATTGAAATGTGAACTCGTGCAGAATAGGATAAAAAAACCAACTCCCATTGGCTTGGTGGATGGTGATTTTCGGATATCCACGTGTGCACCGTGGACAATGGTTTTTCAATTACGAGTGTAATCTGGACAATCCCCAGACGATTGTTAATAGGGAAACGCATCCTAATGGTCATCGATTTCAGGATGTGGGCCCAGGATCCTTTCGGCAGTTTTTCGATGATGTACGTTTGAATTCGTTAGATATGTATTTACTTTCACCACGAGTAACTCGATAGCTGGTGATTGTTACGGGGATTTACGATAAACTTTGACTTTATGGGGGTGTGGTTTAGGGGTGAAGGTAGTTGGTAGAGGTGGTAGGTTATTTAATGTGTAGGGAGGTCGTGGACTGTGTGATTGGATTTATAAGAAGAAAATTGTTGATATCATTCAGAATACCTATCAATCCGTCCAATCCAGGAATGAACTTCAAAAACTAACGCGATCAGGCGCTATCCTTTTTCTTCTTTGATCCGTTAGCTGATGGTCCGAGCGGGACGTCCCAGCAACTGTCGCTGCTGTCGGTACCGCTGGGTCTCGAACTTTATTAACGATTCGCTTCCATTCTTGCCGGTTTTTGGCGATGTCTCGAGCCTCGGAAACTGATAATCATTGATTCTTTAGATCACCCTCGACGGTCTTCCACCATGTTTTCTTCGGTGAAGATCGCTGAATTCTCCAATCTGCGGAATGGTCTCGCTGTAGAAGTTTACGTGGCAAGCGGCTATCATTCATTCGGCAAAAAAGTCCAAACCACAGTAGTCGACGTTTTCGTATTTCTTCTTCGATCAGTGTCTGCTGATCGCATCATTATCTAACTGTCTCGTTTCGAAGGCGATCGCGTAGTGAGACACCGAGGATCTGCCTCAAGCATCGCATTTGGAAGACCTCGACCTTGCTGACATCCGGTTTGAGCAGTGTCCACGTTTCAGATAAATAAAGAAGAATCGTAAGGATCAGCGTTCGATAAAGGCGTACGTTCGTTTTGATGGCAATATTTGTTCGTTTCCATATGCACCACTTGAGCGAGGCGAATACTGCTGTTGCCTGGCCGATGCGGCTGTGAATGTCGGCTGCCACATTTTAACATCGGAACCTGTGCGATTTGGGTTCCATGGAGGTGAACACTGGCCCTCGATCTGACCGTTGTGAGCGCTATGGTATTTTCCGCATTGACTTTTAACCCGTATGATTTGGCGATGACGGAGATGATGTATAAGATGTCCATTCCTACGGTATACGAGCCGGCGGAGATGGCGCTATCGGCAACAAGTCGACTACGAAGTTGTTGTCGTCGTATTAAACCCTGCGTCGTCCATCGAATGCTTCAAGCATATTCGCCTCTATCACAACGTTGAAGAAAAATGACGAAACGGCGTCTCCCTGTCGGACACCCGTTTGAATCGGATTAGTCCTTAGATTAGTCGCTTTGAATACGAACGCTGTTAGTTGAGGCATCGTACGACACTTAAAGAAGTTGGATGATTTTCAATGGCACGTGTTCGGTTTCCAAGACTCTCCCCAAGCTGTTCCAATCGATTCAATCGAAAGCGGATTTGAAATCGATGAAAAAGACGACAAGTCGTTTGACGCAACGAACTCTTTCTTCCATTAGCTTGACGGAGTGCGAATATTTGATCAATCCGAATTTGACGATCCGAATGCCATATGTGTGTTATGAGAACATGAAATCGTTTTGATAAGACATCACCTTCGGCTTTGATCATCTAGGCGGTTACTTGATCTATTCCCTGCGCTTTTTCATTTTTCAGCTATTTTATTGTACCGCGATAATTGTCGGTTCGATATCGAGAAACTGATTCGTCGGCTGTTCGATAATCGGCTGTTCGGGTGCTGGACCTTGTGGCAGATCGTGGTTGTACAGCTGGTGAGAGAATTCTCTCCACCGCTGCAGGCGCCCATCAGGAAAAGTCACGAAAGTTCCATCCGATTCGTGATGTTTTGCCGCCTTACTGCTGGATTGTCTAGTACAGCGTCCGGCACTCGTACCTCGACATCGCTTCTTCATTATTGGCCGCAACCAGTTCCAGTACGCTTAACGTTCCGATTTTATTTTTTGTCGAACTTCTTTGTTCAATAGTCGGTATTGCTGAAAGACGACGTGATTCGATCGACAGCTTTCCGAAATAAGTGGCTGCGTCCGTTTATGGATAGGTGGACACAACTTCATTGCACACCCCACAATAGACTCTGACAATTGTCTTTCTGCCTTTCTTCTACATCGATATCGTCCGTTATGGCGAGCGCCGTCATTTTGTTGGATAAAGACATTTGACACTCTCGTTCGATGGCTACCCAATTCTTCTTGGATAGTAGTGGTGCCGTTTTCTTCGCTTTTTGTAATCGCATCTGAAATTTAGATCGAACAAGACAATGGTCCGATCCGCAATCGGGCCGAGGCATTGCATGTACGTCTTTAAGCGTCAATCGGAATCTTGCGTTGATGAAAAAGTAGCCTAACATTGTCAAGTCTTTTCCGGATAGATTTCGCCAGGTGAGTTGGTGTTTGAGTGGATGGGGGAAAATGTTGTTGCCAACGATCAAGTTGTTTGACTCTGAACGCGGTATCCTAGAAGCTTTATAGATAGTGGATCGTGGAGTGGGTCAAAAAGGTAAAATAATATGACGTTGCCCAGAATTATAAGACACTCTGGAATCGAATTGAAGGAGAAAGCTGACAGCCCAGCAAAGGGCAAGCTTAGTATAAAGATAGGTCCCTCACATAAAGGAATCGCATCGTAAGTCTGATTTGAAGTAAAATAAAACTCAAAATTTTCAAAACTAAATAAAATCATTTAATTATTATGCAAATCTAATTTCTAAAAAAATATTAAAATAAATACTAAAAATTATCACAATCAATTCCCTCTTATCGTCTTCAAAACATCAGCACCTTGTTGAGCAATCGCAATTGTTTTTATTGTTGCATCTCGAATTCTCTGTCCAGCTCTCTCCTATTAAATTAAATTTTAATTAATAACACAAAAATAAATTAAACAAAAAATACAAACGTACAACTTTCTTTCCAAATTTCTTCAGCCATCCAGCCTCACCTTGACCGGTAAAAGCAATTAGTACCAACAAAGTCACCACGAAGAAAATTTTCGAGAAATTCATTTTTTTTTTTTAATTTAATAATTTTAAAAGTAATTAATTTTAGTGGTTAAAAATATTCCAGAGTTGGCTTAAGCACTGTGACCATTTAATTGATGGTTCGTTCACAGAATCGCGTGCTTAAATAGCCGGAAACTATCTAGAATTCATTTCCGATGAAGCAAAAATTGCCTCATCACTTTTGCTGTAGTTTGGGAAGAACATTTTTTGAAGATTTAGATACCTTTTTTCAGGTGCTTTAAATTTGTTGATTAATTGCTGTTGTATAATTAATTTGTTCACTTCTGGGATAATACTGTTTTAGTCAGATGGGTTTATTCACTGGTTGGAATTTCCGATAATGTGGAAAGCGGTGAGAGTGATTAGATTTTAGAAAAAAAATGGAAAAATGTTATAAGCAAAAGAAATTCACACACCTTTAAAAGTCTACCAAGAAAACATGTAAACTTGTGATGTGGGTAGTTTTGGCAGTGTCCTCTAACGATCTCCTTTGGGAACCAGGCACAACCAGTGTTTTATCCGTATATGGAGGCTCTGTCGGGATAGGCATACCTTTTCGTACCACACTCTCAACCCTAAACGACAAATGTGAGCAACCATCAGTTTGATGAAAAGGGCGGCCATTACCCTTAGCCAGAAGGTAACGGAGTGTGACCAAACTGGCAAATGCCTCATTTGTGGGAAAATATTGGGCAGGAATAGTGGACACGTGACCAGAAGCAATAGATGTCCGTCGTTTAAGAAGGCACCAAAAAGTAGAAGAAGCTAAGGAAAAAACGACTTCGCCATTGTCTGCGTGGTATAGAAACCTGCACAGCAGCGTCTGGATAGCGGATAACAGCGGCACGACAGCGATAAACTGTTGCGGGAGCCGAGCCATGGAAAATACCATGAAAGACCCAGCGAGTAGCTTCACGCGGGCAAAAGTAGGCGAAGTACACGTCTACAGCTGATATCCGGCGCCAAGTCTGTCACTAGACGAGCACGAGTCGATGTTAGAAAGGTTAGCCGCCGACGCGAGTCGACATTGCCCGAAAATAATGTAGGGGTCATTCAACGCGCATACTCCTAGAATTATTCTCGGAATTGAACGTAGTGTTTGTCGAAGGACCTGCAGTGGTGGGTGAGCGATGTGTACACTCACAGTGACCACCAATCCATCAACTTCGAGGCAGGTCCGGGTATAGGAGTGAGGACCCTTAGGTACGGGATGGCTAAAGGATGGACCGTTAAAAAACTCGACACAGTGGTGTTCGAGGAAGTATTCCTGCATGATGTGAGGTTGGCAGGGAGGGCCAAGGAATTCCAAAGGAATTGCCTGAAAGCGAGAGGAAAGGGCAGAGAAGTCCGGATTTCGATGAGCTCCTTAAGAGATACAGTGAGCATCAATATAAAGTTAACACAAAAGGCTCAACAACAAAAATACACTAAAAAATCCACGTTTTTACCTCCTCAAAAAAAATCGGAGGAGGCTACACGACCCCTTAAAATCTTCGTAACAGTCTCTACTACAATTAAAAAATAATTTAAAAATTCGCATTTGCCTCTAAGGGGGTCCTGGAGGCTCCCTAAAAGACTCAAAATAAAATAAAGGGGAATTTGTGTTAACTTTATATTGATGCTCACTGTATATGGAAGCGAGGAAAAGGCTAAACAAAGCCATCGCTAGAAGTAATTCCGAGCATTTCAAAGGCTGTGCAAAGAAGCGGGCTCGGACCCCTGAAGCGGAGCCTATAAAATGGTTATGTCAGCGGTCAAGGGCAAGCGCTCTCCGCCAATCGCCTGGCCCGCTCTGGAGCATATAGGGTACGTCCTTTTTCCACAAACAGCTATCTAACACCCTTCTAGTGAACCGTCAGTGAAGTGGGGTGGAAGGGACAAAAAATAGGCCATTAGAAAATTAGAAAGAGTGTGGGTGATAAACTCCACCCCAGGGGTACACTGGTATAGATGGTGTGGAGCTGAGATTTAACCTATCAAAGGTCATACCTCGACACAAAATGAAAATGTAGAAAATGTTGCCAAGAACACTGTCGGATTCCAACGGGGAATTGAAGTGTTTTAGAACAGACTCTGAAGCGCTGAAAAAGAATGCCAACACGCTTTTTATTCATATCCCAATTCCCTTCCTTTTAACACAGGCAGGACATCAAAACGAATCGCTTATAATATGTTTGTGAAGAAGCGCAAACGAACCTGCGAAATTGAAGCCTTTAGGAAGCTCCTGGGGCTTTTGCTTTCACCAAAAATAGTATTTCACAACTGACACAATTATTATAAAAACTACAAATTTCCAAATTAAGGGGAATAAAAAAGAACTTGAGGAAAACAAATCAAAAAATTGGAGTATAGAGTTCGTGCTTCTGAAGAACTTCCTTAACATATGAATTAGAAGCTCTGCATTCTTGCATCTTTTGGCAGAGCTTGATAGATTTCGCGCTGTGATGGTTCACCTCGACAAGGCCTGGGCCACATTCCGCAGGTATTGATCGGAATATGGTTGGTATGTGGTATGCATGTGTTATCTGTGTGGAATGACCGTGCCGGATCGTACACCTCGACACGATATAGGACGGGAGAAGATGAGCTCTCCTAAGCGAGTCTGTCGAAAGACTTTATTTGGTCTGGTGAAGCAGTTTGTTTTAAAACTGGAAACCTCTTCGAGTATCAAGGTTTAAAGCTTCGAAGTGAATCTTTCAAAGACGATCACCTTTCTTTGTGGCTGTTGAATATTTAGTTTTCTAAAGCTGTTTTGGGAAAGGGATTGTTAGTAATGAATCGCCGTTAATTACAAGATAGAACGGAAGATAGGGCAGAGTTAGGGGTGTTTTGCATGAAATGGCGATGAGCCCTGCGCTGGAACTCTTGGGTGTTGTATGAGTTCGGGAATACTAACTGTGGAATGTTGTTCCACAGTCGAGTTTTTCTAGTTATAATGATGATTTAACTTTCCTGATGATGGATTTGCAATATTTCCTTTGCTTGATTTAATTTAGATGGAACAATATACTCAAGGAACTCTTGTTTTTCTTATGAGAAAGTCCAAGTATAGTAGTCACCCTACTACCAGCCTGCCATGTCGTACTCCTCATTGTGCCATGTTTAGTTCTAAGCTTGATACGAAGGAAGGAACAGAGCACAGGATAGACTAATAACAATCTGAAGGGTGCTGAAGGTGGATACGATGGATTTTGCTTTTGAACTCGTGATTCGGCAGCATCCAAAGAGAAGAAATCAGCCCGAAGTTCGCTGTAACAAAAATCAAAACAAACAATTGTAACAATTGATATGCAGTTTGGGCTAACTAGGTAGCCACCTGAGTAGCCAAGCGGTGAATCATCTTCGATGGAGCATCAACTTGAATAAGAGATAACAGCAGGATCAAGTGATAAGTTCCTTGGCCTACAACATCAGGAACTCTTATGAGATGATACACAATTTGATGTAGTCTATTGATGTACTCAAAGATGTCTGGTCTTTATCGGAAACAGAGATGCCATAGGTTGATAACAGCTATGGTTGGAAAGTCACTACACTGCAAACACTATAGCTTGCTTAAATTTCACGAACCGGCGTGGGTACGATATGGACCATTTCAGCGAGATATTGATAGCAGCTGCCCATGTCAAAAAAAATCCATCCATACATATTTGATATTTTATTTGACAAAAAATATTCAGAATAATATCCTATTGTAAAATTATATTCCAACACAATACAAAATTCTGTTATTGCTCGTTAAATACCCCAAACAAAATTTCTGCATTCATCCATAAAAATTGATTTAAATGCCCAAAATCCATGTGTGTGATGGCACATCCTCCAAACACATTCAAAACTCCGACTATTAATAAAAATCACAGCAGTTTCCTCGTTAAAAATTAATTTTAGCAAAAGTTTCATCCTCTCCATCCAGTGAATGATATTCAGGACATAAAACAGAAAGGATGCAATCAGCATGAAAAATCTGACGCGCGAACACCGAGCGCGTCAGGGGTGGCTGGAAAAATTTTCACACACCCCGAAGTGATGTCATATGCATGTTTTGTATCATCTCAGCAGGATGTCAAACAACCTAGCACCCCGTTACTATTGCGTCGGGGTTTTTTACCCCATTATAAGTCCTGTTGATATTCAGAGAAGGATAAGGCTAGATTTTCGTATCTGGATGAGCCCGCCCTGTGCCTCCTCCCTGGCAAAAAAAAAACTAGGACGAAAATCCTAATATCCCTGAGGAAAAGTGAATTGCTAGAGTAGCTTTCAGTGTCAAGCGCAATTTTTCCCAATAATCGCAGTCCTTTAGTAGCAAGGATACATAGCATCCATGCGGATCTTCAAGTGGGGCTTACTGACAGCTAGTCCTGATATCGTATTTATCTTACTCTCAAGGATGTATCTCAGCGAAGGATTTATCATGGGGCCATAAATCGCTCTCCGCGACGCGACGCTGGCCTGTGCAATGACGAGAAAATAATGTTTGCAAAACACACACGTGTACATGCAGGGTGTCCTGTTCCTGTTCTATATATATGTATGCAAAAAAACTGTCGCAAATTTAAAAATTACATTGTATCACATCATTTTTCATGGGTGATATGTCACCAACATTTGGCGCGTGTATCATGTTATTTCTCCCGTCACAGGACGATGCTCGAACGAAAATTTGCATTTTTTTGCGCTTTTACTATGCGCGATAGCATCCTTGTTCCCTCGTCCTGACGAGACACAGTAGTTGATTCCCGAGAGTTGATTCTGTTGTAAAGTGATAAGTTTATTCTTCAGGCTGGAACCACACCTCTGCACTTTAGGTAGAGGGATAACAATAAAGATTTCAAGCGAGCCTAGTCACCCTCTTCCTGCAACAGGGATATCGTCACTCCCAGCAAAATGACTTCAAGATAAATGACTTTTCTGTCACTTTCTCATCCTTTTTTTCCTACCCTGGGTTTTGTAATAATTCTACAAGTTCCACAAGATTTTTTTTTTTCAATATTCTCTTAACATTCACAATTTTTCAAGATTTCCTTCTGTGATACGTGACGGAACGCGTACACAAAAGTAACACGAAGGACGAAGGATGCGCGCTGAATTTTCTCAACAATACAGAAATAATAACAAATAGAAGTCAAGGATAATAAACATCAACAAAAGACGGAAGTGTGTCACTTGATGCCTGTGTGCGAGTAATGATGATGATCTTCGCTGCAAAAATATAGAGGGTGTTTTGATTTCTTTTTTTTTTTTTCTATATATAAAATAAAATTGAGTCCTTACAGGGTGCACCGTCAGGAACGGCTTTCCCCGTTTTATACCCTTACTGAAAACGAAATGTCTTACGATGGAAAACCATTGATAGTGTATGGAATGGAGTCGCAGTCTGTTACAACTTCCTGAAATTCGATGGGTGGTAAATTTTTACGGTAATGGAGCAATTTTAAAAAAAGAAAATCCTTAACGAGGATTTTTTGGGATAACAATTGTCCTGTCGCGGGGGTTATTGCCGAATACTGGTGTTAAACGTTTTGGAAGCAGGAAATTAAGGCCATAAATTACTAGAATGAAATTGCTTTATGCACTTTAGAGAATTTTATAATTTAAAAGTGTCATATTTTGTCAGATATAGAATTAATATTCATTATTCAGAAATGTGTAGTTGAATGTGCAAATCATTTTATATTCCTGTGAAAGCTACGCCGAAAGCAGACTTCACGGATTATTATTAAGGAATAAGGGGGCAGCCCACAAGGTGAACACCGCGGCCAAGTTAGGCCTATTGGAACAGACTATCAACCTTCCGGATGAAAGCAAGAAGGTCTTTAATTGATGAAGACCGGACTTGAGCAGGCCTCAAAAACTCTCTGATAAACGTTCTTATTCTAAGCCAGATCAGAGCAGGACAGTCACAAAGAATATGTGTGGAAGTCTCGTCGCCTTCCAAGCACAGTCGGCATTCTGTCTCTTGAGACAGTCCTAGGCTGTGGAGGGGGTACCGCAGTCCTACAAGGCCAGTGAGGTAACCCACCAGCAGCTTTAGGTCCGCTCTGTTTATAGTGATAGGGCCCCTTAGGGCAAAGGGTCTTATAAGATCTTTAGCTTGTCTAAGACCTGGGACTGACTCCCAATAGGCTAGGTTTATTCCCTTAATCCACTTCTCTATCAAGGACTTGGAGGTGGACCAAGAGATGTCACAGAAGGGTTCTGGGCCCTGGAGCAACGTCTTAGACCCCTCCCACACGAGGCTGTCTGCCGACTCATTCCCCTCGATACCCCAGTGTCCGGGGACCCAGCAGAGCGAGACCTCATTTCTTCTGGTTATTCTGGTTAGGCTCTGGAGTACGTCAAAGCACCCTGCTACTAGCTTGGAAGAAAACTTGGCAGCTTGGCTGTCAGAAAAGATTTGAAGGTTGGCGCTTTCAGACCTTTGTCAAGGTTGAGGCGAGCGCAGGTCGCAATGGTACGTGTTTTAGTCTGGAAAAGAGAGGGCCACTTACCCATTGCAATCGAGACGTTGGAGTTGGGTCCTGCGACACCAGCCCCCGTGCCATGTTCCATTTTTGACCCGTCAGCAAACCTGTGGAGATGTTTTGGATCCCCTGGAAGAATGAATTCCTCCCGCTCAGAACGATCCGGGATAATCGCTCCCTTTGGAACCACAGTTGACTAACTATATGGTCGGATACGTGGCAAATGGAATGTGGACAGCCTTATTTGGTTTGATTGACAGACCCTCCTTGGTACACCATCTTTGAACTTCTAGGAGTGCTGTTCTCATGACCTTTGTAATGGTCAAGTCAAACTTCCCAGAGACAATGATGGCAAGACTTCACGGATGGTAAACAAGCAAAACAAATGTCACTTCAACTCAGTTACAACTCTAATCGCATATATGAAACGAAAGATCAACTCGACCCAGGTATGAGCGTTCAGCTGAGTTGAGTGGACCCATAGTAGGTATACATGATGAGTTGAATTCAAGTAGAACCCGAGTCCAACTGCATGTAGACGCGAGTCGAGTTGTTTTAGGGTCGACTGAACTCGACTCAAATGTGCTACCTGGGTTGAGTTGATATTATGCATATAGACGCGAGTTCAGTAGAGGAATTTAGTTGACAGCAGCATTTTTGTGTTTTGATTTTTTGTAATGTGCAGTGTTTTTTATTTATTTTCAATTCAACCTAACTCAATCTCAACTAATAAACTCATCATGTATGTGTAGTACCAGTTCATAACTGGGTTGTGCCTAGTTTGAACTTGGGTTGAACGTAATCATAAACGCAGTTTTTAGATCGGACTTTTTTTTGCCAAGCAAGGTCGTAGTGGATGTTTCAGTACCCAATTTCGGGCCAATGAAAGCAGAGCTCTTAGCCCAGTCATTTTATACAAAAAAGGCCAAACCTCTAATAAAAATCCAACTGAAAATTTTCCTGCGGGAAATAGTCAAGTCACATTCTTCTGTTTTCTATACAGAAGTCCTAATACGAAATGAAGCCTCTCTTTTTGCATTCGACGCTATTTCTGAGCGGATTTTCGCTATTTTATCTGCACACCCGGAGTGCGAAATCATTGCCACGGGTAATTTCAACGTCCATAATTCAAATTGGCTTACTTAATCAAAAGGCATAAGTGTTTCTGGCAAGGACGCCAAGCTCTTTGAAGCACTAACAATTTACATCAGATTATGCATCGTCCTACTAGGGTCCCTGAAGTTGCAGGCCAAGGATCCCATCTTCTTGACCTATTTCTTGCCTCCTTACCGATACTCTGTCGATTTTGACTCACCTCTGAGCAGCTTGGATTACAGCATAGCAAGTTCATATTTGCCATATCTAACACCTGACCCAACCATCGCAGTTCCTAAACAACCCTAGGCCTGTTCGCTTCTTTCAAGCCACCGAGTGGGAGTTGTGTTTTCGTCAAGCCCATGTCTGAAAATTCAGCCAACTGCGCAGAAATGACAGCATATCATTCAAAAAGTCAAAATGGCTGCAGCCAGGCATATATAACCTGCAGCCTTGCTGCGATACTGCCAATTTTGCGCAGCGGGCTGAATTTTCGAATGCAGCCTTTGACTGAGTATGTCATCCCGGTCTGTTGTCTAAACTCCAAGCAATTTGTAAATACCCAGTTATTAGGAAATGAATTAGGAGCTAAGTTTTTAATTGTTCAATAAAGGAAGTATTGGACGGCGTCGAAAGTAATCCCCACACAATCTCGGCCGGGGTTCCTCAAGGATCAATTCTTTTACCAGCTCTTTTCCTAATATTCATAATCTTTATGCTCTCAATCCCTTCCAACCCATTCCTCAGCTTCGCTGATGACAGTACTGTGCGTTTTTTCTATGCTTTCGACAATATAAGACAAGAACGTGCCCTGGCCATCGTGAGCTCATGTCCAACTCTATCAACTGGAACATCAAACTCATTCTTGATTGGAGCCGCAAGAATGGTGTTTAGTGCAACCCTTCCAAAACGAAGTACTGCCTCATTATTTATATAATCTTCACCGACTTTCCTCGATTTTTTTTCAACTCATTTTAAGCGTATTGAAACCGCAGTCACAAATATAATCCTTGCATGCGGAATAAGGTTTAAGTCCTGATTATACTCGTAGAATTCATTTAACATCAACAATACGTTTCATTGCAAATTATTTGGTTAGAGACAAACGGAGTAGAAATGAGTCTTTAAAAATAAAACGAAATCATTGAATGATGCAACTATGGTATGGGGTGACTTGGATGCTCCACACGATCTTTGATTACAAAAAATGCGACATTCATTCCTTTTAATATCAATCTATAGACAGACAACTTCAAAGGACCTTCTCCAAACCGCAATTAAGCTCCTTTAACAAACATTGCGTAATCAAGATAGAAAAAAAACTCCAAATCATCTTCATAAGTATTATTACAGAACTCAATATCATCGCAATAATGAAAATCATAACTCTTGCAACCGTATATATGTCGTAGCACTTGTGTGCCAAAGTCTCCCAAAAATTCCACCCTCAACAGGCGTTCCCCCCTCATCAAATGTCAAATAAATAAAAACAACCCTCCATATCCCCACCCACCTCCTAAGTTCTAATAGAAAAATGAGTTTCGGTAGAGCTGGGAGCTGGTTGTCTGAAATGACGAGCAAAGGACTTGTAGCTTTTGTTCGGCTGCTTTAGAAATGAATTTCCTTCGCCTTATAACCGAGCACAGAGAGTCCTTTTTTGCCAGGAACAATCCAACCGTGCACTTTGCCGAGATGAGAGGAAACTAAACATGACAGCTGCTATTGTTCTGGAAAATGATTGTTGGTTATGCTTCTAGTATCTATTCCCAAAATGACAAAAAGGAAGAAATGTATGTGTGTGAGGACAGAAAAATGAAGATGAGTTACAATGTCGATATATATGAGGAATCTTTTGGATGGACACCGAAAGAAGATTGTGCTGGTCTTTTCGATTGGACATTTTGAAGGTGAATTGTGGGATTATGAAGTGGTTCGCTATGAGAACTAAATCACTAGTGTTGCTGCATGATGGAAAAAAACGTCCATAAAAATTCGTAAAAATATCTATATCCTTCTGGGGTAACCCTCATCGAACAGAGTAACTACAACAACAACAAAAAACATATCCGGAAATTTGGTCCGTTAACTCAAGTTGTTAATGTCTGCGGTGTCTATCAATTCAGGACGATATCCTGTCCTATTTGATGGGCTGATACGGAGCTATGTTGCTGCTGCTGCTGCATAAGGTTTTATCCTTCGAATTATGTGTAGGGGAGGAACCTTATAAGCATCGGCACAAATCGCAGTTTGCATAGAAATGGCAACTTATGGGGTTAATGGCTTGCGACGTCGCTTATAAGAAACGATATATTTATGTAGGCTTTGGGATATTGGTGATGTTGTAATAAAATGTCTCAATCGATTTCATGAAATTTTTCTAGGGAAATCTGTCACTTCCAGGAGGAAATGATGAAAATATGTCAGTTACTACATACATACACATAAAAATACACGTTATATGAACTTGTGTACCACCAATTCATTGAGTGAAAAGAATAATAATAATTTACGCCAAAAAAATTCATGCTCAATTTAATGTGAAAAAGTAAAAGGCATAAAACGTTTTCAGCGCGATATTCAATTTCTTAATATAATTCTTAGGTACGATACCGGGTGCCCTCCTGCCATTCATATGTAGATGAGGCAAACGCAGGAGAATTGAAATCGACCACTTCTTTTCCCTATTGTCCCGCGCACTCGATTAAGTACGGAAGAATGGTGAAATACGTATACGTACGTACAGCAGCACAGTAGCAGCATTAAGGAATCAGTGAAGGGTGCACAGGGATATACTATAACAATCACTTAAAGGAGAATAATAAGAAAGGATCTAGCTCGCACATATCAAATCTCCTCTCTCTCGAACAATGGCCCAGCCAGCCGATTTGAATGAATTGAAAAAAAAATTCATGTGTACGAAATGAGACGATCCTTGGTTTGGTCCTTGTACCGGAATTTCAAATTAAATTCCCAACGGGATCCGTTGCGGGGAATAATATGTGCGTGTATATACGCAAATTTTCAATCCAGGGTGAAAGCAATCACTTATATCCATACATATATAGGACGAATCAATTCACCTCCTGACAACATAATTATTATAATCAGAACGAAGGCCAACCGAAAGCTGAATTGTTATCCTTCCATGTGGTCCCCCTTCTGCTTCTATGGATAAAATTGAAAGTCCTTTCTCTGTTCACTTTAACCCTCATAAAAATAAGGACTACACCGATGGGATGTTTATTTTTCATTGATGAAAGTCTATTTAAAATTATGATAATATGGCAGGCTTCGTGTGCATTACGAAAGCGCTTCAAGGCAAATATTTGTCAGGATTTATTTATTATTTGACTTGCGATCACTTTTCATAGTCACAACACAACACACAGCGGCGGTAATTGCAAAATTAAAAACAAATATCGCCTTTTTTTGTGCACCGCTGCCACCAAAAAAAAAAAAAAAACGGCACGAAATAAAAAATGAGACCCCCGTCAGGAACGAAGTTCCTTACGATTTTTCTGCAACTGCGAATATAACTCCCAATGTGCATACATATATATTTCCGACTATTTTATTTATTCTTACTTGATATCATGTCGAAGGTGTTGTGAAGAAAATGGTAATCCGCCCCTTTGAAATGGCCGCCATGGATCTAACGGTGTAGCCTATTGCATTCTTCTTATGATGCCCGTTCATTTGGTAACCATGTTGAGGGAGTTGTGAAGAAAAAGGAATCGAAGTTCTTGAGACCACCGCCATGGACCTAACGGTATATTGAATATACTATATTTCTTATGGTGTTCTACTTATCATACCTTTTCATTTGATACCCATGTCGAAGGGGTTCTGAAGAAAATGTTAACCCGGCCTCTTGAGGTGGCCGCCATGGCTCTAACGACATAGCCTACTGTATTCTACTTAAGATGCCTTTTCATTTGATACCCATGTCGAGGAGGTTGTGAAGAAAACGGTAATCCGCCCGCTTGAAATGTGCCGCCATGGACCTAACGATATATTGAGGATACTATATTGATTATTTCAGTCTACTTATCATACCCTTTCATTTGATACCCATGTAGAAAGGGTTCTGAAGAAAATGTGAACCCGCCCTCTTGAGGTGGCCGACATGGATCTAACGACATAGCCTATTGTATTCTACTTATGATGCCTTTTCATGTGACGCCCGTGTCAAGTTGCTAGATTTGTTTACACACAAGATACAAGATACAGGTGAATCTAATAAAGCGTTTAAATAGAGACAGAGAGGGAGATTCCATTCATTTCAATAAGACAGCATAAGAATATTTCCTCGATAATCACCATTTCTTCCTATAGCTATCGGTGCAAATTGGTTCCAATTTCTACAGAAAAACACTGCATTCTGATTTCGTAAATTGCCTAATGTGATCGATACTCGCACGCATACATACACAGAATACAGCATTTTCTTACGTGGCGATTTCTCCCAACTCACTCTACCCGCAAGCCGCTTTAAGGAACTTCGTTCCAAAATTATTGCATCGACACAATGCAGTTGGAATTTCTAATTTCAAAGCATCACAGAGGGTGTTCACACAAACCCACCCCCAACTACCAGTTTTGTTTCTCTCATCATCATCATCATCACACAATCATATAACCTCTGACTTTTTTTTTACACATCAGAATCACACGACAAATATTTTGCATACTGCCCTATATATTTTTTTGGGACCCTTCACCACTTTCATACACGCGGGGGATAGGTGAAACCGGGACGCCGTCGTAATTGAATCATTGAAGATGCGTTCGCGGAACGTAAGCAGTTATCGGATATTAAAAATTAATTTATTTATTGAAAACGTTATAAGTTGTCAATTTTCCAGGGTAGGGATTGAATGTAACAGGGTGGATTCTCTCAAAGTATTAGATCATGTGTACGAGCAAAGTGATTCAGCAGGATATGAAAAATCATTGTGGAAATGAGCTGGAAAATTCTATCATGTTCAATCACACTCGAATTGTCTTCATTTTATATTCGAGAAGGGTGGATTTTGTATTGCGTAAGCAAAAATAACAATTTATATTTTGAGCTTTGGTGTATATATTAATTGTTTTTGGTGAAAGTGGCAGAATAGGGTGATATTAGGTCAAGTCTCTTTCTATGCTGAGTTCATACCATCTCTATATCAACCTCCCAAGGAAATTAAGGATATTGTGGATTGTTCCAAAAAGAATGGTCTAAAGATCATCGCCTCGATATAATAGACCGCTGTGCGGACTCTACTTTCGAAAACGGAAGGTAATAGCCCTCACACATTAGCCACTAATTACATTCTTAAGAGTAACTGATACCTAGAAATAAAAAAAATATTAAAATGAGTTCTCGCTAAAAACAAGCTGCTGCCGTTTTATTTCTGCTTGAAGAAGAGAAAAAGAAAGAAAGGAAATGTTGGAAGCGAGATTGGATTGCGAAAAGAAAACAAAATGCTGGAATGTACCAAGAAATATTGAATGATCTTGCGGAAGAAGATGCACCTGCATACCAAAATTTCCTGAGTATGTCGTATTCCAATTTCGAGGCGTTACATCGAAACGCAAATGAGACTGGATACGGTAGAGAGAAAAACTCTATCACACATAGAGGGTAAAGCAGATAAAGAGCTCTACCAATCACTAATAATTGCGAATAAACTATAGAGTTCTTTTATTATAAACAACTTTCGCGTAGAGCGGGTGTAGAGCGATCGTCTCTACTTGTCTCTACGCTAGAGTTTTCTCTAGCTCTACGCTAAAACTCCTATAGGTTTAACCTTGTCAAGATGAACGACAATTGTGAGATCTGTAATATGGTACATAGACGGATTTCAAAAGGGGCATGGGGCACGTGCCAATTTTAGCATTAACAAAAAACATATTGATTAAACTACGTATTTTTTGAAGAAAAAGTTGGTTGAACTTGAAATTTTAGTGAAAAAAGAAAAACACGACTCATAGCTCTGGAAATTAGTGGGTGAGAACTTTGACTTTTACAGTTTTAGATATTTGGCAGTATTCTGAGTAGATGCCTGCATTATTCATGAAAATATTTCATAGGGTTACAAAAATACAGGATGATATGTAAACCTCTAGCAAGAAAAATTCAAAATTTCAGATTTCCGCACCCACACGATTTTCTGTTCGTCTATCCAAGATCTATCCAGAGCCTGTTTTTTCGACAGTTTCAGCAATACACCCTGTATGTTTTTCGGCATTTTATGGTGGCGGCCATATTAGATTCAAAAATACGTCACACAGTTTACTGTATTCTACCTATAGTACTCTATCATTTGATAGCCATGTCGTAGGCTTGGTGGAACACAATTGCTAAAATCAGCCCCGCCGTCTTGGAAGCGCCTTCTTGGTTTTTTTTACAAAATGGCAGATTAGTACCCATACATGATGAGTTGAACTCAGATTGATTCAGAGTCCAACTACATGTACACCGAAATCGGGTTGAGTTAGGTTCGATTGAGCTAGTCTGTAACAGCATAATGGCGCGATAAAATAGTGGGCGCCACTTATGCGAGGTATTACCCCCTTAGCCATAAGCCCGGAAAAGCATGACCAAGGAGCCAATACCATACATAAGAAAGGAAACAAAATTCCGGAACTCCTACGCCGGCCACACGGAGTTATCTAGCTCGCCGGAGGGGTCGTGGGGTGTGTGGCCGGGCCTTACCGCGGTTGGTTCACCACTTACCTATGCCTGTGCAACTTTGAATCCCGCCTCCATCATTCTCCGGTCATCGCCTGAGCCGCGTCAAACCCTGAAAAGGAATGACATCCGCCCCAACCATTCCACAAGAAAAATTTTAACGCCTGGACATTCTATTATTTATAATCATTTAATCATCAAAACAAACAATACAATGAATAATCATAATAATCATCAACCACGACAATACTTATATATCCTTGTCAGCTATTAATCTAAACGATCAAGTTCAACTAAATTAATGTTTCATTATTTTAGGTACATATGTATGAAGCTCAAGATAAAAAGAAAACGCGCAGTAGTGGCCAATACTACTCGTTTTGTACAAACGATATTACAAACGGCCGTGTAAACTAACGGAAGAACAATTTCCCGGAACCAACACAAGAACTCAACAACACAAGAATGAAGAAAATAGTTCTAACAAGGAGCAAAATAATTTCATATATAATTATAAATACGATTAACGTTAGTACTAGTTACCTTTAAAATTATTATTTCGTAATAAATCAACTCATGAACTAATTTGTTTTTTTTTTTTTTATTTTATATTGTGTATTTTTGTGTGTGTGTGTGTTTTTTTTCTTTATATTTATGTATATTTTGTTTCCTTCTCTTAATTTGTGGTGTACTCACGAATAAATAAAGAATGTAACCAAAAAAACCTTATTAGTAATCTTGGGTCTCTTCGCTCCTGGACTGCAAGAATTTGTTGGTCTTCTACCGCCGACACTAGTCAATTATATCTTTCTCGTCCTCCGAGAAAAATAATTTTTGATGCTTTCCTTACGGGTCACACGAATTCTCTCCTTCTTGTTGCTCTGTACTACGTTTTGGAATGGATTGAAAAAAAACTAAAACATGAGTCCCACAATGGGGTTAAATAGTGCGCTTCGCCTTAGTTTTTCGGGTGGGCAGACAGATGCTGGATATATCGAGCTGTCAAAATGAGTATGAATTTACCTACACTCTTGTCATCAGCTACGTCTTAGTCATCTGCGGCAATCTTATCGGTGGTTAGAACTTCTTATGGGTATGCCTCAGGGTTAGTTTGTCGAACCTTGGAGCTTAGACTGTCGACTTCCTTGGCAAAAACATCACCTCCGCTTGATCCAATTCCCAAATCAACGTTATCATTAGCGAAGTGTATCCTCATCAGAATTTTTACTATTTGTAAAACGAAAAAAAATCTTTCAAATTTCGTTCGCACACACGCGCCCGTATGCGAGTAGTTTTCTTCGCCACCAAAAAAAATACGGCCGAACTGTTTAAAATTACAATTAAAAACTTTTCCCAAAAACAAAAATCCGTCCTCTCCCCAAAAAATATTTTCCGTTTTTTTTTCTCTTTCTAATTTTTCCACGCATCCCCCGTTTAAATTTTTCAATCGTTCCCAAGTTTTTCTACAAATTTCCCAATACCTACAAAGTGATTTCGAAAGTAAATTTCCCAATCAAAATAAATTTTCCAACCGACCGTTACAAGTCTCAGCTCTGCTAACTGGGTTGAGTTGAAACTATGTATACAGACAAACCGGCCGCCAACTGTATGTGGCCTGCAGTCCCAGAAAACTCACCAAAAAAATTATGTGTTTGGACATTTATTGTCAGTTCGTACCTGAATATCTGATCTTCCATTCACTCTCAAACCAAGCATTTACGACAAAAATTCAAGCCGTATTTACTCGGAACGGAAAACGAGGCGCAAGGGTGGGAGGTGCGAAAACCATCCACACTCGCGTTCGCGCTTAATTGCGAGTTTTCAAGTCATGAGTCTGGAGCCGCCTTGAAGTTTTCGTTGAGGCCATGGACGTTTTTGCAACTGGTATGGTAAGCTGTCGTTTTCGCCGATGTGTCTGTAGAAAATTATGTTTTCATCTGCATGCCAGGGCTTGTCAGGCGGAAACCTGAAGTGTCATCCCTCAGTTAGACTGAGTAATCTGTGGCCTTCGGCGGGCAGTGCCGGCCGACCTGGTCTGAAAGGCGTGGAGAAACAGGTTTCACTTAATTTAACCCCAGTTTTCTATTTGTTGAAAAAAAAGTACTGGATAACTGCTGAGACCCCCTTTCCCCACGTGAGATTGGGTGAAATTGGGTTCGACCCCCTTCCCCAAACGTATGGACGACCCCATAGTTACAAGTGTCTTATGTCTGTCTTTTAACTGTCCTGTTAGGGAGCCAGAGTGACACAGTTTTCAGACGCATCTTCAATGGTGAACAATCCTTTTCTGCACTACACTTTTCTGATATCTTACTACTTCACGAACCAACACCACCTGGGCCTTATGATTTTTAAGTTTTGCTATGGAATTGGTAGTTACTTCTACAGCAACTTCTGTCGCTTTGTATTTAGTTCATCATTACTTCGGTTGTCTGCTTCTTCCTGAATTAGAGTTATGTTTCCTTTGAACATGTCTCTAACGTACTTCTTGCATACTTTTAGTATGTCAGCATTGTGTTGACCTCTCTTGTTTCTAGTGACCCTTTTACAAAATTACCAAACTGCTCCTTGATCTCTTGGTATAGT
The DNA here is from genome assembly GCA_949987705.1 of Thereva unica. Classification (NCBI taxonomy): domain Eukaryota; kingdom Metazoa; phylum Arthropoda; class Insecta; order Diptera; family Therevidae; genus Thereva; species Thereva unica. The sequence continues at coordinate 156,323,298 of OX465283.1, read as the reverse complement.
GTTTGCCTTTCATATTTGACCAGCTCAACGGAAATACCTTCTTCTAACTTTTGAATTGGTCTATGCCTTTGATTGAATTGAACTACCAATTTTCTAAAAGTCAACACAAACTCTTGTTGAAACTTACTACCATTAACACCCAAACACTCTAAAGGATTACCACTGCCCCATGTTGTTGACATGCACTTAGGACTTGATTTCTATCCTGAACTATTTCTCGACAAACAAAATACAAAAAATATTTCCAATTAACGAAAAACATTTCATCCATCCAAAATGTCCATTTATTTTTCATTAACCAAATTCACTCGACGGGCGGTCAATATCGTTCCTTCGTTACCATCATTTTTTTTTCCTCTCTTGACCATTAGTCTAAAGCCCGATGAAAAGTATCGTACTCGAATCGGATGATTGCAATTGATTAATGTAATCAAGCCCCGATTGGATGCTTAATCAGCTAAAGAATTCCTCTAAGGAGTATGCATATGTACAACTGCTCATCCTCTTATACTATACTCTATGCATCCCATATAATGGAGGAAGGTCCTGCAGATTTATTTCTCCGTTTCATTACCTCAAAAGATTTGTTATGTTCAAGTGATTCCAGTCAATGCCATCCCCTTAACAGTATAGCATTCAACATACATATAGTATATATATAGTTGTATTTGTGCAGGACTAGACATAAATGTTAATACGCTTGACCATCTCCAGTAACGGGCTGTTAAGAGCCTTAACGTTTTATGGTACGGGGAGGATGGTAGCACTGGGAGACAAGCGAAGGATAAATAGGACGAAGAAAAAAAATTCCTGCTCAACTCTTAATTTAGTTATAAGAGAGATTAGGTGGATTTTGGGCTTTGGGCATAAAGGGAAGATAAAAGCGGATTTCTCCTTATTAACTTCAACTTTGTCACATAATTCAATCTAATTTGGCGATATTAAGTCCCTTTTTCGGGATTGTGAAATTTTTTTTGTGGGATGCGGCGAGTGTCAAATGTCATAAATGTTTTGTGGGTTCATTAGTTCTCGATTTTGCTAGTATGTATTTGTATTCAATGCTAATTGAACAGATCATATTTACATCATTACATCGTCCAGTTTTGTTAAAAATCATAATTTAAATATAATGACAAACAAAAATAGACAAATCTATAATATTCATGACAATCAATAAGCAGGGCCGGCGCTTGGGTTTTTTGCGCCCGGTGCACTATACCATATTGCGCCCCATAAGCTGTTCATTTTTGAACGCAGTGAAGCACAAAAGAATTTTGTTCTCCGTTTCGTTCATTTACAATTTTTAACAATTCTTGGAACAGAATTTAAAAGTTTGGCAACAGCGTCCTGAAGTTTATATCGATCACAGTAAACAGCAATACACAATACAGAGCCATCGGAACAATTTTTTCCTTGTGCGAGTGGATGTGGTGGGCTTTATAGAATTTTCAAAAAGTGTTCAACCGTAGTCTAAATAAATGAGATATTCTGGATTCTCGAAGACGAAGATCTGTTCGTTCACATTTTGAGTAAAATCTCGAGTAACATTTCTTGAGTTAAATTTTATGGAAATCTAGGAGCTAAATTCTTTGAAAACTTCCTGCCCCGGGCGAAGTAAATTGTCCCGGTTTTTCTTGCATGGGAAAGTACAAGGACAGAAATTAGGTAAATTTGTGTAATTTCTTGCTAGAATACTTTACAATTATTTTTTATATTTTTCTTAAATCTTATTTTCTGATATTGCGCCCGGTGCAAATGCGCCATTCGCACCTATGAAAGCGCCGCCCTTGTCAATAAGGACGCTGAAAGTCAGAGAACAACGAAAGTATAGTACTAGTGGAGCCAACTACACAGGGAGTCCTGTCCTGACTTATTTTTATGTGGTAGTTCTAAGCTCATAATTATTCTAAGTTTATTCTCTTAATCGACTCCTCTATCAAGGACGTGGAGATGGACTAAGAAATGCCACAAAAGGGTTCTGGGCCCTGGAGCAACGTCTCAAAACCCCTCCCTCGCGAGGCTGTGTGACTTTGCTGATGACGTCAAGTCAAGTCAGGTTGAGCGTTCCAGTTCAGTCTCTTGTCTTAATTTACTCCCAAATATTTGACTGAATCTGAGTACTCATCTGTGGTAGCCTGGATACAGATAGGACCTAGGTCGCTATGATAGTAGTTATATAATTTTGTCAGTGCTGGTACATTCCTACGGTGACTGAAGGGTCGATGGTCTACCGTTCGCGCCATTTCGCAGTTTTTATAAATGCCCATTTTCTGGATCAGCACCGGCACACTATATGGTCTTTACTCTACGTTACTTCTATGTCTACGATAAAGTGAAGAAAATCACGAGCCCGATATTTTCCCAATGATTGTTAGTCCATGTCCAATTCAATCAACACGGGCAATAATAAATGCTTTGATAAACAAGTTATAACTGACTATATTTAATCAACCATTTGGAGCAGACGAATTCGTTGCAAATCGCAAGAATAAGTGAACAACAAACATTCAATCATTGTTACAAAATACACGTTAAACGAAGTATTCAAAAAATCTTTATTTCTATCACTTGAAGTAAAAAAAAACGATCTGAAAAAACATTGAGATAAGAATTGTCTTATCTATGAACGACGACATAGCGTCTTTGTGGACCGGCTAAATTGTTTGCATACTTTCACGGGTTTTTAATGCTTACTAAAGAATTTAATTTTGCATACTTTTAGTCTTTTTAAATCTATTTTTATATATAACTGTGCATATGTACTTTGTTATTCCAATAACGGACAGAAGCTGATACGAAAAATCTCGTTTTAATTTTTTAACAACAGCTGGTAAAGTGGTGTGCATTTTTACCACATCCTTAATCAACGTCATTCACAATTTTTACCATAATAAATGTTTTTAATCCCTTGGTAATGAAGGCAACTATAATTTATAGTCATCAAAATAATTCCATAAGTATTATAGTATACCTTCACTGCTGGAAGCTTGATATACAATACAACACCATCAAAAAAGGGCGGCTTATCCGTGCGTATCCCCCGCCCCCACCCAAAAAACTGGGGAAAAATACCGGGAAACTTTGAAAATGCAAACACACAAAAGATGGATATGGCGCCAGTGGTGTACGAGTAGTGAATTCAGACAAATCTCTCTCTCCCATAAGGATTTATTGTGCCTGGGGTGGCGTATATCCTGTGTCTACTTTACAGGATATAACCATCAGGATCCATTCCTTCGAAATGGGTGTATGTATCTATCCGGTTGTAACGGCAGCCCCCCCCCCCAGTAAAGTCATCTCCTTGACAATTTTAAAATAGTTTTTATAGCGCCCGCTCATAGTAAAAACAGATTTGCACACAGCCGATCAATAGTCCTGGTTTATGTGTAAGGAACCGTTAAAGAGTTGCCTCCCAACAAATGGCGGCATATCCTGAATGATGCTTCTTACACCACACTAAAAATATCACAGACTGACTCTACCCCTTGTGATACTGGGTTACTCACTCAACAAGTTCATGGCAAGGATTTTCTGTAATAAACTTAAAGCAATTTTCATAAAACGGGTTGAGAAGGGGAGGGTAGGTTGTAAAATTTTTAGATGATGATAGAATAATGACGTAGGGTTGATGCTAGCTAGCATAATACCAAGACCTTGTCCACCCCAAATGCATAGTAACATATCCATTGTGTCATTCGTCTCTGACATCTGGGGGACCTTAGCACTTTTGTTAACAAAAGCAGAGTGCAGCACCCCATTTGTGTCCCCCGGTTGGCCCCCGGTGGCATCTTATTATTGGAAGGTCAGGTAGGAATCTGGGGAATTTCGTTATAACCCAGCATGACACAATAAAACACTTTGCTTGGAATTTTTTCATATCGGACAAGATTCAATTCCATCGAAAGCGCCTTTGTCTAGTTCTGATCCATGCAGAGCGACGTCGAACCTGCATTTTTTGCATTTTTTGATATATTCACGATTTGGAGGAGAGATGGCACACAAAAATCTCGAGATATTTTTATATTAAGTAATCTGAAAATCTCACCGGAATTTCACCTGCAATGAACTGCTTACTTTTTTTGTACTACTACGAGGCATGCCTCGTCGCAGGAGGTACTCCGTGCGGCCTTCTACTTTTGCACAGAGAGAATGTCGCCTCTAATTTCCATATTTATTGCTACTGACGACGGCTTACTGCCGTGGGGGGGGGGGTCATAGACTCTGGCGGTATTATTTTTTGTGTTTTGTGTACCGCCAATAAATAATCTTAATGGCGACTGATTTGCTTCTAAATTATACATAAAGCTCGTATTAAGAAGATAAATTGGCTGCGAAGGCGTAATCCAATCGCCTAAGCATCCTTGAAGGCGCTTCGCAAGTGAGGATTGTGAACTTTTGTTATGGTTTTATAAAATAGATATTGCTAGGTGCATGTGGAATTTAAATTGTGAAATTAATAAAATTGTGTTTTGAGGTTGGGATTTGATTTAGTTGAACTGTGGCGGAGAAGAGGGATAGTCTTTTCGAGACAGCCCCAGTATCCTTCAATCGGAGGACTGGGCAGAGCTCTTTGCACTTGCTTCACTGCAGGATTTAGCGAGAGTTTAGGCTGGTATCAGTCGTTTTGTTAGTTGCTTATATAAAGAGAGAGCAGACATAAGAGTTGTAAGTCCTCATTTTCTCTCGCAATGAAGATAGCCGTGATAAAACACTAGTCTTCACCTGCTGGACCAAGTTGTTCACCATTGTTCAACAGCTCATACTAAAGGACTGGTCATTATGTTAGCTCAGACCGGGAATCAAATGCTGCTTGCAAAATACTTTCATTCAACCTCGTCACTACTGAAGGCTACCACTCTGAGACTATTGTAGCTCGACGTGATGATAAGATGATATCCCCCAAAAACTGAAATGATAACTTGTTATCATCAGAATTAAAAAAAAATATTCTAATCGACACCGAATAACCCCGATCCGATAGTAAATATATTTAGGCGCTATGTTATCCATGAACGACGTAACGTCTTTGTGGACCGGTTACTTTTTCTGCATACTTTTAGGGTTATTTTTTTTAAATTCCTTATTTATATTTTTTAATTTTGCATACTTATAGGATCAATTATTTTCAATTTAAATTTTTAAAGGATGGGAAATATGTGAAAGAAATTTTAGTTTATTAGTCTTTAACAAGAAAACATTGATCTGATTAGCAGATGGTGTCTGGGTACGAACATTACACCGATCTTTCAATACGTGATTACTTTAGGATATACACCTGTGGTTTTGTGGATAACTTAGTGTACGAAATGACTAAGTTATTATCTTCTGTCATCTTTTTAACTGGATAATGTAATTTTTTTGTCGAGGTATGGTAAGAGTCTTGCATCAGGCGATCAGGCGGTCGAGGGCTTGCATAACGCATAACAGGAAACACCGCTGAGGACCTGCACTCAGACGGTAGTGTCAGATTCTTACTGACTAAACTCACCATCCCTTTCAGTGGCGTTTATCCTGGCCTTTAGTTCGAGCGGGTGACACTTCTTCTTCTTCTTTAACGGCTCTACAACCGGGATCCGGCCCTGGCCTCTCGCAACTGTTCTCTCCACCGGTCCCGATTCTGAGCCGATGTCAACCAGGCATCTCTAAGCTCTGGGCGTCCTGGTCCACGCCGCCCTTCCAGCGAAGGTTGGGCCTCCCTCGCTGTCGCCCCCCATAGGTCATGGTTTCTGGCGTATGGGGCCATCCTGTTCTGTAGGATAGCGGAGAATATCTTATTCACGGTACTCAACAACGTTATACCGCGATAATTAGTGCACGCTGTGATATCTCCTTTTTTGTGTACCGGGCAGAGGAGGCCTTTTCTCCAGTCTTCTGGCATCACTTCCTGCTACCATACTTGCACAATTAATATTCATGAATCGCTTGGTGTAAGGTAGGCCCTCTATATTTAACCAGCTCCGCTGCGATGCCGTCTGCACCCGAGGCCTTGTTGTTTTTAAGCCGGCAGATGGCTCTGCTAACTTATTCTATGCTTGGTGGCGGCAGCATAGCATTGTCATCAGATATTGGTGGAGCCTCCCAATCCTCAGTTAGCTCGCCATTTAGCAATTCATGAAAGTGCTCTTCCCATCGCTCCAAGACGCCTTTAGGATCGGTGATCAGATTCCCTTCTTCTTTGTCCTTGCAGTATGTGCAACGTGGTGTGTATTGCGTCATACTGCGGACTTTTTGGTAGAACTCCCGTGCCTGGGCGCCCGTCCTTCTCTGTACTGTTCTAGCTCACAGACGAGATTTATTTTTTTCCCAGGCTTCCTTTTTTCGTCTGTGAATTCTCTTTTCTTATTTTCTGAGCTCTTTATAGTTCTCTTCGCGTGCCCGTGTTCTCTGAGACTGCTGCATGGCTCGGTACGCAGCTATCTTACATTCAGTTGCCAGCTTGCATTCATTATCGGACCAGTCGTTCCGATCTCTACGACTTCTGCCTAAGATGGAATCAGCAGTACTAATGACAGTATTTTTAAAGCGGGTCCAGTTCTCGTCGACGCCCGGCATTTCATCCCCAGGACTTAGGGCGAGTTCTAATGCATGACCGTAGCTGTTTCTGGCAATTTCATTTCGTAGTGCAGCTGTGTTGATTCGAGCCTGATCAGCGGATACAAAGCTTTTGGAGCACCATACCAACAAGATAATGATCCGAGTCGAAGTTGGCACCTCGGTACGTTCGTACCGTCATCAGACCCGAAAGGTGGCGGCGGTCTATCAACACATGATCTATTTGGTTGCGTGTGGCTCCATCAGGTGATACCCAGGTGGTTTTATGGATATCTTTACGCGCAAATCGATTACTTACCAAGTTCTTACTTACTGCATCTCTACAACTCGCTGTCCATTGTCATTAGTGTTTTCATGCAAGCTCTGTGGTTGCCGACATATTGCCAGTATATGGGCTCCCAGCCTGCTTTGGCGTTCAGATCTCCCAGTATGATTTTTACATCATACCTGGGTAAGGCATTAAGTTCCCGTTGAACTAATTCGAAGAATTCTTCTTTATCATCATCCGGGGACTCTTCTGTAGGTGAACGTGAACGTTTAAGAGGCTGATGTTCTTAAATTTACCTCGCACACGAAGGGTGCATAGCCTTTCGTTTATTGCTCTAAAGCCACAATAATGGTAGGCTTCATTCTTTTGCTGACCATAAAACCTACTCCGAGAACATGGTGTTTTGTATGACAGCTGTAATATACGTCATACTCAGGTTTTTGCAAAACACCATACCCTGTCCATCTCATCTCCTGAATGGTGGTAATGTCAGCTTTATACTTTGACAGGGTATCGGCCAGACGTTGTGTAGCTCGAGTTCTGTACAGAGTTCGAACATTCCATGAGAAAATTCGCGTATATCGTTTTGCCTTTTTCGTTGCCGTGGTCGTCGTCGTTAATTCCAGTATCCGAGGCATGTTGCTCGTTCCGTAATAATTGTTTTTTACGGGTGAGGTTAGTAGCCTTACGCCAACCTTACTTGGAAGGGACTAGCCCGATCATATTAGCCTATTCTCTCTCATAGAATAGTTACCAGTGGCCACCGTTAAACGAGTTCAATCCAAAAAAAAAAAAATTTAAATCTATTAAAAATTTCACAAGTCACTGTTGGATATTACCTAATCATCGATCGCGCTGTCATGTCACAAATGCAGTGGGCTGGTATACAACCCATAGTCAAAAATTTTTTCAACGGCATTTGATCGAAAGTACCGCTCGAAGACGACTGACTGTCTCTCTCAAATGAGTCATTGCTCGAAAGCTTTCGTCGTCGTCGTCTTGTACGTGGTCGTCGTCTTGCACGCGTCCGCGGTAAACAGTGAAAACGATCGACAATTGATCGACAACAATACCTGCTCTACTCACCTGAAGACCGTAACTACCTGCATAATACCAAATCAAAATGTTAAGGGCATTTGTGTTATGATCAGCAAATGCAGTGCATATAGAAAAGTGCGAAATTTTTTGAACGTAACGCCAGAAAAGATCAGTTTCTTGAGGCATATCCAGTGTCCTGTAAGTAGTGATGATGGTGATGCTGAAGTTTGCTGTCCAATAGACTGTTCGGACTATATTAATCCGGAAATTGATTTTACTGGACTGAAAGTGGTGCCATTTGTGAATTACACTAGAAAATGGAAGCAAAAGAAGCATAAGAGAAGGATACAAAAGGTGCAGGATGCTTCTGGATTGATCAATGAGTGCGGAAAACAGATCACTAATAGGATCTATGGTGGGGAAATTGCTGAATTGGATGAATTTCCATGGATGGCATTGATTATGTATAATTCAAGTTAGTGTTTTTTTGTAATTTTTTGTAAATATTGTGAATTATTTTTCTGATCGTGTGTGTGTGTGATCATTTTAGATGAGTTCGGTTGCAGTGCGGTACTTTTAAATAAGCGCTATGTCCTTACAGCTGCCCATTGTGTTCGTGGACCGATCGTTAGGGAAAAGAAAGGATTGTACGTCGTATGTTTGCCTGTTTTTATATTTTAGCAAAAAATGTTTGCGAATTAATTTTATTTATTTATATTTTATATATTTAGGAAATTCATTCGTTTGGGTGAATTTAATACGAAAACTCAACCGGATTGCATTGAAGAAAGTAACTTCTTGAATTGTGCTGATGCAGCTATTGATGTGGCTATTGATAAGGTTATTGTTCATCCTGATTACGATGAATATTCTAGTAATAAGCCAAATGATATAGCCCTGATACGATTACGAAATACTGTACAAATGACGCATTTTATTATGCCAATTTGTCTACCAGATCCAAAGGACGAGGAGGATCCATTTGTATCTGGTCGTCAATTTTCTGTTGCTGGATGGGGAAGAACGGATCTTTGTTAGTTTATATTTATTTATTTTTATTTTTTGTTTTATTTTTTAAACAAATTTTTTCAGCAAGTTTTTTTTTTGTTTTTTTTGTAGTTAATAAATATTTCGATAACATACGCAGTCCGATCAAGCTAAAGCTACGAGTACCAATTATATTACGTGAGAATTGCACCAAAATACTTGAGCCATATGGCTTTAAATTGGCACCAACACAAATATGTGCTGGAGGTGAAAAGGCTAAAGACACCTGTGCCGGAGACAGTGGCGGACCTCTAATGTATTTTGATCGGAAAAATTCTAGATGGGTTACCTATGGTATTGTTAGCTATGGATTTACCGAGTGCGGCTTAGCTGGGCATCCAGCTGTTTATACAAATGTTGTGCCGTACGTTGATTGGATTCAGAACATTATTCAGCTATAATTAAAAAAGTATTTGAAAAATGTTTTCGCGAACTGTTTTGCAGGTATGAATAAAATTGTTATAGTACTATATTTTTTTCGTTTCTTATTTGTTGTTTCTGTGAATAGAGGAGATGTGTATGTACATATAGGTATATTATTGAATTGTTACTTTTCTGATAATATGCCACTTGATTGCTGTGTGTACCTACTTTAAAAACTGACGTCAATAAAATTGGTGAAAAACCCAAAATCTGTGAATTGTTTGTGTTTTATTTAGTTGATTAAATATGGTTTCTTTTCTTTTTTTATAAATTTACATTACCCATGAGTACGGCTTAGTGATGAGCAGGACAGGTCTTGCAGTTTTGCCTTTTCTTGCACATTTAGTAAAACCAAAGCAAAACCAAGAAACACAAGAAAAGAGAAGAGTGCAAGATCATGATAGCAAGACTTTTCGCTCATCACTCAATGCCAAAAGTCTTGCAGTGATTAGCAAAAGGTCCTGCAAAAAGTCTTGCAAAAAGTCTTGCAAAAAGTTTTGCAAAAAGTCTTACAGAGAGTCTTGCAGTCTTGTCTTGGTCTTACTAAATATGCAAGACAAGACTTTTTGCTCCTTACTGTAAAACTTTTGGCACTTAGTGACTTCTTGCTATCTTGATCTTGCAGTTTAGTCTTGTCCTCGTCCTGTCTTGGTCTTGCTGTGGTCTTGCTAAATGTGCAAAAACAGTCTTGCTCATCACTACTCGGGCTGCCATCGCCTAAATTGACGTGGCCGGACAAAAACTACAAAAACCCCAGGACATTTTTGGGTGAAATTGAGTTTTTCTCCCGGACAACCATTTTTAATACACTTTTATTAGCTTCACTTGTAATGTATATGTAAAAAAATCTAGGACGTTAAATTCGACCCAGTTCCCGTTGCATCTTCTTCTTCGTTATGCTAATTTAACTCCTCATGGGACATAGGGCGGAAACAGTTGCCCTCCAGCGGATTCTGTTTTGCGCGTCAGCTCTCAGCTCCGACCAGGATCTCCCGGTTGATGCGGCTTCTTCTAGTAGGGTTCTCCTCCACGTTGTTCTAGGTCTTCCGACTCGACGGGATCCTTGCGAACTCCAGTCAAGGGCCTGTTTGGCTAGATTTTCGTTTTCGCTTAGCAAGGTGTGGCCAACCTAATTCCATTTCCTTCGCCTGATTTGGTCGTCTATCCTTTCTTGGCCGGCACGGCGCCATAGTTCTTCGTTTGAAATTCTATCCTGCCAGCGGATTTTTAGGATACGACGAAGGCATCTGTTGATGAAGACTTGTGATGAATTGGGTGACTTTCCATGTTTCGCAACCGTACAAAAGAACTGCCTTAACGTTGGAGTTGAACAGCCGCAGTTTGGTGTTAGTTGAGATCTGTTTTGATCTCCATATGCGGAACAGGCATGCATATGCGCCTCGTGCTTTATTTATTCTGGAACTGACATCTTCTTCTGCACCGCCATTTTCGGTAATAATACTACCGAGGTAGCAGAATTTATCTACCAGTTCCACGTCACGGTTATTCAACGCTGTCCGTTTAATGGTGTTTGTATTTATTCTTTTGTTTTAGTCGGATTTAGCCTTAAGCCTGCTGGACTACTTTCTGTTGCCAAATTGTTTAACATGTTTTGCAGGTCCTGGGCCAGCAAACAGATATTATCCGCATAGTCGAGATCCTTAAGGTATTGTATGCTGCCTGTTCTACTATCTTAGGCACCGACAAGGATGTCATTTATTACTATAAGAAATAGTAAAGGCGAAAGTAGGCACCGTTGTCGTACTCCTGAACTCACCTCAAAGCTGTCGGATAATTTTCCATTATGGAGAACTCTGCATTTGGAATTGTTATATGTGCCCATAATTATGAAAGTGGTCTAAGTCAAAATTTAAAAAAAATGAGTTTATCAGTTATTTCATACCACATTAGTTTAAACTAAATGTATTCAATGTAATTTTTACGAAATTGTCAAAAATGAACCATTAGATAGTGGTTGTAATTTCAACATTATATGGAATTCATTTAGTGTGTCAAATGCAATTCATTAAATATCTTCAAACAAGAAATATATGACTTAGACCACTTTCATAATTATGGGCACATATAGGGCTTTTAGCAATTCTATTATTTTATCAGGTAGTTCACGTCGCCGTAGTGCCTACCATATAAAGCTCCTATTGACCGAGTCGAACGCTGTCTCATAATCTACGAAAGCAAGGTAAAGGAGGGATCGGAATTCAGTAGATTGGTCCACTATTATTCTCAAGGTGTTAAAATAAACAATACATGAGCGGTCCTTCCTGAATCCGGCCCGCTGCCTTCTAAGCGTTCGTTCTACTGCCTCTCTTATCCTAGATAGTAGCATATGGGACACAATTTTGCCCACAGTAGATAACAAACAGATGCCTCTCCAGTTGTCGCATATTGTTAGGTCCCCCTCTTTTAGAATTTTGACTATGATACCTTCCGTCCAATCCTCCGGAAAAATACACGTGTTCCATGCTTTTTCCAGGGTTGGCTGTAGCGCATCTGCTACGAGGCTTGAGTCGGCTTTCAACAATTCTGGCGGGTGCCATCTTTCCCAGCTGCTTTGCCATTGGCCATCGCATGAATTGCGGTTACTATTTCCGTCTTGGATGGGGCCCGAGTGGTGATTTTTATTGGCTGTGCATTGTTGCTGGTTTCCTGAGGTTCCTGTGCAAGTGAACCATTCAGGGCGGCGAAGAAGTAATCTCTCCATCTTTGGAGTTGATCCTCGTCGCTTCACAGCAGCCTTCCATCCGCACTCTTAACGGCATACTTTTTAGTAGATTGATTTCTCGAGAGCTGTTTAGTGATTTGGTACAGCACCTTACTGTTGCCGGTGTTTGCCGCGTTTTCCGCTTTTTCTGCGAGCTCATTTATCTGCTGCCTTTTATCACGCCGGACACTTCTTCCTCCCGGTGTAATTGGGAGTATTCCCGTCCAAGTTGGTAGCGTCTTTCGGGGTCGCTTGTAGAGTTTACGTTACTTTTGAAGGCCCTTCTGCGTTCTATTTTTTGCCAGGTTGTGTCCGAGATCCAGTACTGCTGGTTTCTTTGGACATAACCGTTTCTCGTCTCTGCATCCGTCAATATAGCGCCCTTTGTCTACTCCATAGCTCTTCAATATTTGTGTCTTCAAAAACTGATTTGCTGGTTTAATATTTGTTGTAGATTTCCAGCAAATTCTCGCTTTTTAACGGTCTCCCCAGAAGGTCTACGTTAAACCATCTACGGGTTCTAACATCATGTTGAACGTTTCTGACTGCGGCAATTTTAAGGCGAATAGTTGCTACAACCAAATGGTGGTGGCTTCCAGTATCTGCTCCCCTGAAACTCCTGACATCCTCAAGAATAGTTCTCCATATACGGCTGACGGCCACGTGATCTATCTGATTTCTCGTTCTACCATCGGGCGATACCCAGGTCTCCTTTTGTATGTTCTTGTGACAAAAAGTAATTTCCACCCACCATGAGTTGATGGGAGCTACAGAAGTCAACGAAAAGCTCACCATTGTTATTGGTAACTTGGTTTTCAATTGTTTGTTCAAGGCCGGTGTGGTCACGGCCGATCTGTGCGTTTAAGTCTCCCATTAATACAATGATGTCTCCCCTTGGAATAGAGCGAAAAACTTCATTCAGTCGCATATACTCGTCTTTGATGTTATCTTCTGCGTCTGGAGCATAACATTGGACTACCGTAGCACTTCTTACTCTGGTACGCAGGCGCACGGAAATAGTCCTCTTAGAAACTGGTGACCAGCTAATGAGGATGGACCTGGCTTCTTTGGTGAGTATTATGCCAACACGGGGTTTTATCCGGACACTATTTAAAGCCCCTCCCGGACGGCCCCGGACGCCCTCCAAACTAGGGCAAATCCGGGCAAACCCGGACGGATGGCAGCCCTATCTATGAGTATTTTTTTTTAAAAGAAATATCAAAAATAAAAACGAAGAAAATCCATTCATCTTCAATCTATTAAAAAAAAAATTAAAAAAACTAAGGCCCTATACGCATCAAGTTCAAAAGTGAAGATCACTTTCACTTAACTTCATTATCCCATATTTTATGTGTGCTCGAATGTCCAGTAGTAATAAAATTGCATCATGGGAGAAAGTGTATAGTCCACCTTTAAGCGGCAGTAGTAATATTTAAATTTTTGTTGATGCACCGCGCACCGTTTGTGAATCATTGAAAATTAAAGGTGGGTACTTCAAAGTTGGACTACAGTGGACTACGGAATAACAGTGTATGTAAACATTGGAGATTATGGTGATCGTGAGACTTTTGGGTTGTGAAATGTGATCATACCAGTTTACATAGACGATTGTTAATTCGTTAGGAATATACTATTTGGGTTTTTAGTGTGAAATTTGTGAAAAGGAATTTACTAATTTTTCTGGATGATGTTTGTGGTATTGATCGAAGTTGATGATTTTAATGCTTTATAAGTGGTAATGATAATATTATAATCCTCAACTAAACCAGTTCCTAAACAATCCGTTTGGCATTATGGGAAAGCGAACTGGCTGGGACTCATTCGACACGAGTATATTAGATTAAGAAACTCCAGTACTCCATCATTAGGAGAATGAAACCATCTTTTGATGACAGGTTGAGAAGTAAGTTACTCAACACTACTACCGACGATAGTAAAAATGTCTGGTCCTTGGTCCTTTGCATCTCCATCGACTCTCTGCGCCACCGTAGGAATGTAGCAGCGCTCTCCACGCTTTATCGCTATTACCACAACGACTGTTCCACTGAAAATCAGGACCTTCTGCCTGCGCGGCAATATTTTACCTGCAACACAAGACTAGCTTGCTCGGCTCACCCCCATACCCTACAGTCCCCCGTTCGCGCACAACATGCTCTACAATAGAACAACTCGACTGTGGAATAATCCCACAGTCAGTTTTCCCGAATTCGTACAACACCCAAGAGTTCAAACGTAAGGTTCATTGCCACCTGCTCCAACACCCCAAAACCTCCCTCTAATCGATCTTTTTCGGTTCTACCTTTCAAACCAAGCTTGCTACTAGATATTGCACCATGACCTGAACGACATGACAGACTGGTAGTATAAAGGGTTATTCCTACGCTTGGTTTCCCACATAAAAAAAAGCAGGAAGAAAAAGGGCTAACAGCAGAAAATGTAGGGCTGTAAACAGACTTACGCTGGAGACAAATACGTGCGTGCGTACAGTGCCTGCGGTGTATCCGGCGAATTTTCACTGGTAGGCAGTTGCTTGCTTGGGTTCCGTCTAGCCTTTTACAAATAACCGAAAAATCAAAGCGACGAATGCATGGTTAGTGTTGTATGGTTGTGCTTGGGTATTTAAGACTATGGCGAATGCGGCAATGACCAAAAGTTGGAAGTAAAGTTGACTGTCAGTTTGCATTTGAATGTAAGCACTTCTATAATATCAGCGTTCGGTGTCTTCAGCAGCTTAAGCGCCCTTCGCGCGAGCTGCGAATACAGGACCATATCAAACGATGCGGTGTACGTGATAGCGGGAATTATACCCACAGAGATACGGTCGAGAGAAGACATGCAACTTTATGATCCAGAATATTTTAGTTTTTTTTTTTTTTTTTTTATGTGGCAGTGCTAAGCTTAGGAGTCACCCTTTGTACTACTAGTCCGTCATGTCATTTGTCACGTCATGGTGCAATGTCTAGCAGTAAGCTTAGTACGGGGGAGGGATGAGGGGGGGGGGGGTATAGGTTAAGGATTAAAAGGTACGGGGGGGTATTGAAGAAGGTGGTGATGAACCCTGCGTTTGAACTCTTGGATGTTGTAGGAGTTCGGAAATACTGACTGCGAGAGGTTATTCCACAGTCGAGTTGTTCTATTTACAAACGAATTCATATCTTGTTGAGTGCGTGAAAGGGGTAGCTGCAGGTGAAGGGAATGAGACGAGTGGGCTAATCTGGTGTTGCGGGTATAAGATTGCCGTGGAGGCAGGAGAGCGTTTAACTCGGAGGAACAGTCACTATGATAGTAGCGATAAAATTTTGTCAGTACTGCTACATTCCTACGGTGGCTCAAGGGGTCGATGGTGGAGCAGGCGGTGTCGTCATCAATTAATTTGAGCGCCCTTTTTTGCACTTTATCTAACCATGCCAAGGTGGTTATTGGGGCGCCGCCCCAAACGAGGGAGTTATATTCGAGAAGAGGCCGAATGTAGGATTTATAGATAACAGCACGGGCCGATGGCTCTAGGAGGAACTTGCACCTCTTAAGAAATCCCCAGCACTGGGATGCTTGTTTGGCGATTTGGAATATGTGGTCATTCCATCGCAAGTCTTTCGCTAATGTCACGCCTAAGATGTGCAAGGATGGGTCGGCCATTAGTTGAACTCCATCCACTCTCAAGGGTGGAGAGGTGTTGAGCTTCTTTTAGGAGATAAGACAGTACTTGGTTTTGGAGGGGTTGAATTTGACACGATTCTTTTTTCCCCACTCTATAATAAGTTCAATGTCGTTATTAATAGAGTTGAACATTAGTTCGCGGTCATCAAGACAGGATCTGGCATGAGTCTGTCTTGTATCGAAGCTGTACGAGTAACGTAGAGTACCGTCGTCAGCGAAGCTGAGAAGTGGATTGGAGGGGATTGAAAGAAGGTCATTTATAAATATGAGAAATAGGGCCGGTGATAAAATTGGCCCCTGGGGTACCCCCGCAGAGATCGGGTGGGGTGCGGATTTGACGCCATCCAATACCACTTTGATTGAACGGCCAGAAAGGAAACTCTCAATCCACTTCTGTAGAAGTGAGTTTACTCCAATAGCTTTGAGTTTAGCTAACAGGGCTGAGTGCCAAACTCTATCGAAAGCCTTGGAGATATCCAGAGCAACCAAACTAGACTCACCGGATCCATGCAGGCTACGGCTGAGGTGTTCTGTAAGACAGACTAAAAGATCGCCAGTGGATCTTTTTCGTCGGAAGCCATACTGTCTGTCTGTAGTGAGGAGACAAAGCCAGTGCGCCGGGAAATGACGCATGTTGCGCCTGTACCGTAATGGCAAGACAAGTTTATTAAGAGTCAGTGGACCCTCAGACTCATTTTTTCCATTGGGAGCTTTATGTCACGAAGATAATCGCCCATTTTTGTTTCGTTTTATAAAATATATGAAAGCTCCAGTAATGCTCCCTCGGGATCATATTTAATTACTCCAAATAAGCTCCCCTGAGCAGCGCCCCCAATTTTTCCCACTGGGTTATATCATCATACCACCTATAAGAGATTCCCAAAGGGAAAAATTGGGAGCGATGCACAGGGGAGCTTATTTTGAGCACTGTTAAATATGCTCTCCAGGGAGCTTTACTGGAGTTTTCATAAATATTATAGAAAAAAAGAAAACGGGCAATTGTCTTCGTGACCATAAGATGTGGCATTAGCATACTCAATACCCCGGCTTTCATTCGATACGAAGGACAAGCAGCTTTGGAAGTGGTTAGAATTTAGTTGGGGGACTGCTTTGGTTAGAAACGCTCGCTCTTGGAAAGCAAGAGGCAACGGCAAAAGATGAACAAAATAAAAGCTTTTCGATGCCGGATCGCATATGCACAGGCGTCTATGAATATTTCCTTTTTAAAAAGCTTTTTTATATTGCTCCTAGAACGCTTTTGAGGAGCATAAAAACTTATGCTCCCCTGCAAGGACATGCAATATTAAAAAGTATATGGAACTGGTAGGGGAACAGGAGTGCTGCAAGCTATTTAAGGAATGCTCCAACATGGCTATTGGAGTACTTCATTTCGAATATTCGAGAACATACAAAAAAATTCGCCGACTAGGTCTGCTAGTCATTGATAGTTTAATTTATAAATGTAGTAAATAATCAAGTCTAAAAGTTTTAATTGTTTTGACATTCTGATAACACCAACTGATTTGCAAACTTTTGATTAAATGCAAATTTGTAAACATGCAAATAACTTCCTACCTTCCACATTGCTCTAGCAATCAATTCATTCTAGATAACCAATAAAGTCAAGCTTCTATCTAGCTTTAAAACAAATTCCTTATCGCCTCGAATTTAATCTTTCGAAGCTCGAGATCAATTGAAAAAGAAAATTCATAAAAACGTTCTCACAGATTCAGTATCACACATAAATCACAATTTTACTAGCACCATAAAAAAATTTTACGATTTTAAAAAGGACCAAAAAAATATCCCGAAAATTTTTATTCATATACTGACCTCTTTATCAGGACATATAATATACGATGGGTCCTTGTTTCATGAATACAGAAGGAGAGAAAGAGGCCACTTGAGTTGACAACTGATTGACGAAGCAGTGTCGTAAACGTCCCAACTTGAAAGGACGAGAACAGCATGCTCTCGCATACAGCCATTAACTAGTACATTATAATCATCTTGTATGTTATCCTTGAATGGACCTTAACGTGTAAAATAATTCACACATATCCTAGATTGTAGCAGAACAATATACATACAATACGGCACATACATATACACAATAATATGGTTAAGGACATTTCGTCATCTCAAGAGAGTTGCGAGAACATAAAAAAAAAAATAAGGACTAAACACTCTAATTATCCTTGAACCATTTTATGAATACCTCCGGTGGTTATAACAATGACACGGTGTCCCATTCAAAGGACACACGGTTGACATATTGAATTACAAAGTATCGAGAGAATAAGGAGCAAAAATACAATAAAAATTTCGAGGGTAGCGCTTGTGTCCTGTTTGTGACGAATGTGGTCAATTTTTTGTCCCTTATTCTGCGCCCTTAGTAACAAGCGAATTCGTTTTTCTTTCCTTTTTTTTGGTTGGTTCGGTTGGTCCCTTTTTGGATCTTCGATAAAAATTAGGGATGTGATTATGCCTGTCTCCCCCCTTTTTTTATTATAAAGAACAGGATAAAAAGGTATATTTTCAAGGATGACCAGCTCCGTTAAACAGGGATAGCGGATCACTCATCCGGATGGGTTAAATAAAGAGATTTCAATTTTGTGATTACGACGCATAATGGACTCTATTGAACCGGGGTGGGTCCAGTGGCAGTCTGTCAGCTATGGCATATACAGGACGAGACTTAATTAAATATCAGTTTTCTGCCAATAGACGGTCAATCATATCGGAGTATGTTAAGGATATGAAGGGGGAGATATTTTTTATGGTTGACTTGGTGTAAAAGTCCGTGCCAGTGATGGGGGAACAAAGTTGTTCGTTGTTATGTCTCAATATACAAAGTTTATTTATATAATTCAAAAAAATACATTCCTTTGAATACTTTGACGACTACTGACATTAGGCTCATGAGTTTATATTGCAAGTGTTCAGTTGCATATACCACTTCTTCTTGCACTGTCGAAGCGGAGCCTTTTTAAGCGAAGACATTCAGATAAGGCCGGCGCTTGGCTTTTTTTGCGCCCGGTGCAGTATGCCATATTGCACCCACATCAGCTGTAATTTTTTTTGATCGCAGTGAAGCAGAGTGGAAAAAGACGCAGTGCAAAAAGACACTCTATGCAGGCTCTTTTTTTTTTCAACGATTAATTTTGATATTGCACCCGATGCACGTGCACCATTTGCACCTATGAAAGTACCGCCTCTGCTTGTGTCCAATCATGATTTGCTTCGAGATCCTGCTTTTGTGCTGGGTTTTGCTTGCGCTTTAAAGAGTCTTTCAATTAGAAGTATCATTTTAAATGTCATGCCATTTTCGAAATGCCAATATACAACTGTCATTACGATGGCATTTGACAAGTAAAAAGTAGGCGGTTTTCTTATATGGATTTATACATACTTGCAGGACACACTGAAATAGTGAAAATTCTCTGCAAAATGCCATAAAATTTGACAAGGCAAGGTATCCAGACAAGAACCTCTTTAGATGAAGTAGACCAGAAGACCAATCTTATAAACGTTTTTGTTCTAAGCCAGGCTATTCACAGAGACCATATGTTGTGTAAGTCTCGTCGCTGCCCCTACAGAGCCTGCATGCTGTCTTCTGAGATCGTTCTAGGTGTTGGAGGTGGAAGCACAGCCTCATATGGCTAGTCAGATAGCGAAAAACAGCCTAAAGTCCTCCATGTTTAGAGCGATAGCGTGCCTTAAGGATTTTATTAGCTCTTTAAACTGTCTAAGACATGGGAATCTTGGGGCAGCAACTTCTCGATAGAGTGATCCCCACCTTCCGACGCATTTACGTACATACTTATGTACCTAGGGAATTGGATAGCCAGCTTCGTCCAAGTCACCTTTTCGCTAAAGAAAGGAGAGATCGTAGTACGTTAGCTGATCCCTTTGTCCCATTATTCTGGCTCTGGGAACTCCTTTTAATCCCACGCTTTTCACGCTGATTACTCCAGACTGAGCTATTGCCCCGGGCTGAACTAATTTGGGTTTGTATTTGTATCTATGTCGTGACTCGTGAGTTTAGACTAAATCTGAGACTACCATGCAACAAACCACGATTATTTACTAGAATCGCTGTCCGAGAATTTTAGAAAACAAATATTAAAGCACCAGACTAAAAAGAGGTGTTATCTCTTTGAAAGCTTCACTCAGAAGTTTTAAAGCTTCGTACCTTGCAGAGCTTTCCGGCTATAAAAGAAACCTATCTATAAGGCCAAATTCAATCATTTCTCATACTCGTTGCGGAGATATTATCTTTTCGGTCCTAACCGTGCCGAAGTGTAAGACCCGAAAATGGTACGACATTCAAGATAGGAGCCTTCTCGTCGGAACTTGGGATTGAAGTCTCCTTCCCACTACCCGATCACTGCAGTGTGTACCAAGCCGAAGTTTTAGCTATACATGAGGCTGTTTTGAAAATCAACCAGCTAGGGGACAGGAATCGAGTTTCCTACATCTTCTCGGGGAGTCAGGCGGCTCTGAAGGCCCTGCGCTCTTGCACTAATAACTCCAGAACTATCTCTGAATGCTGCAGATCTCTTAACGAGATGGTTCAGCAGCTCAGGACCCTCCTCATATGGGTACCTGGTCGCCGAAAAATAAAGGTAAACTGTAAAGCTGACGAACTGACTAGAAAAGGCACACAATGCAACAAGCAGAAAAGCATTGGAGAGATCTTAACAAGTGAACCTTGGCTAAAATGACTTGGCCCTTAGCCCTCTTACTGCTGGTCCTCAGTATACGAGACCTCTCAGTTGCAGTGGGAGTGCTGACCGAACACTGTCTGATAGGGACGCCTCGTCTCGAAACCTACGATTTCTGCAGGAGCTGTAGGAATCTAGACGGGGAGGAGAGTGTAAAACATCTTCTCTGTCATTGCCCAGCCCTAAGCAAAAGCAGACTTACCACTTTTGGTGAACCTTTCCTAAGCACGATTGCGGAAGTCCCGAAGTTTGGGATCCGGCAACTAAAATGATTCATTACGTCCTCGAAGTGGTTTAGAGGAGAAACGACACTTGAACATTGGGTTTAAAGTGGGATCATTACGGCATCACAAAAGGCTTATCCCTTAGGACTAACTATTTGGGCTGTGCACCAGCAGCTCAGCCATATCTAACCTAACCTACTTAAGGCAGTAATAAAAAATTCATTGATTGAGGTAAAGGCTATACTTCAGTTAGTCTACTAAGATTTGGGTAATGCTTTGGCGTAGCTGTATTGCATTCTAAAAGTCCAATTCTTCAAAGTTTAATACTTTTTCTTCAAAGAAACATTCGTTTCAACTTTTTCGCCATCTAGAGTTATTGTTGCTAATACATATAAATGTTTTCACAGCGTACATTTTCCAAAATATTCTAAGAATCCACGATAATACTAAAAAAAGGAAGCAGTAATCCTTGTTAGGCAGAAAAACATCTCCCAAAAGAAAATATTTATACAAAAGATGCGACAAAAGTGGTTCGATACAAACCGATGACAAAGGGCGAAAATTTGGCCACAAAAAGTGTTCATTGTCGACAGAATGAGCTGCAGCACACTGTGCGCAGCTTTCCCCCTTTGCCAACGCACAAAAAAACGCATTTTATTGTATCAATCCTGAAAATCCTTTATTATCATCCACCAAATAAAAGTCCTGTAAAGGACTCTACTACGCACTAATAAAGAAATGTTTTTACATCCATTCATCCACCAAGCAGGAGCTAGGATCCTTAAACCTTTCTTCGGCCATTCATCGCCATTCGAGGAGAAACTGTAGCGCGAGAGCGCAAAAAACCTCCAAAATACCTGTATTAATGCAACTCCATTGTTAGCGGCGCTCAGAAGGATTCCTTTCTGGAAAAAAATAAGTAGCACAAGGACATGCCGGTACACACTATGTGCAAGCGCAAGGGATGCATCTACTACAAAGAAAACAATAAGGGACCAAGGCGCATTGTACAGTTATTTCTCAATATATGTATGTTGCGCAACGCCGAGGGTTGTTGCCCTCTTGCTCGCCTCTCGCGAGTCAAAATCTGTTGGAAACTTGTTTCCGCTCCTTGCACTCGCTGCGATTAAATTCCCCGCGGGATTTTTTTTTTGTATTGTTTTTTTTTTTCATTAAAGGAAAATTGAAACAAGATTCTGAAAACGCGAAACAGGATTTCGAATTACGTAAGGATGTCACAGGATTTAATGGGAACAGGCGCGAGGACTAGGTCAGTGCTGGATTGTTTAGATCCGCGCTAAAATCCTCGGACTTTGCGCGCGACAAACTTTTCTCACGATTCTCAAATGCCAAGAGGGGGGTCAAGATTATATCGAAGGATTGATCTTGTTCCTTTGTCTATGATCCTTTGATCATGTGAAACTCAAACAAATGAAAGTTGCCCGTTGGTCAAGTTGAAGCGCAGTTCAGTTTGTGTAAATTGAACTGCACTCGCAACTGCAACTCGCGATCGTGTATCGGAATCAGCTCATATTGAATTCGTTGTTTCTTTAACCAAACATTATCCTTTTTTGTGTGTCTTGTTGTCCTTATTACGAATTCCCCTACAACTTTAAGGATAATAACGGTACATAAAACTTTTATTACTATCCAAAAAAGCATCGTAAAAGATTTTCGGTTTTTTTTTCTCAAAAGGATTCCATTTTTTTCCGGTGTAGTTTTTGTCATTTCCAGTTCTGTTGTTCGTTCGCAAAGCATAAATCATCAGAATTTCGTCCTTTGTTTATTGTAAAGGAACGCGAAATAAAACCCTGCGCCTGGCATTGATAGAATTCCTTTTCAATGTCCTTTGTTGGACGTTTTTTTTTTTCTTTCCATGCTTTATGATTGTTCGCGGATCATCCTGAATTAAACAAGAACTGGAATTCAAATAAAAAATGGTAAAGAAGACGACACCGAAAAAAGGATGTGTTTTTTTTTTTTTGGTTTTATTTTTAAAGTCGTGGTCTTGTTGTAAATTTTGGAATTTTTCAATACCAATTCGGTTTTTTTTACACATAAAATAAAAGGAGAACTTTTTTGATAGGCCTAAGAAGGAATGGGAATTTTATGCATGTATGGGCAATGTTATAGGCTTAGGTGGTGGAAATGGAGAAATTGCCAATATTTTTTTTTTATCAGAATCAGGTAAGAACACAATAAGCCTGACCAGCGACTGATCAAGAGTTCTGAACGCCCTAGGCTAATTATGAAACTAGGCAAGAAACCACATTTTTGAAAGCGGCACCGACAGCAGTGTATCCGTTGCAGGGACGTCTTTCTCGGACCACCAGCTAACGGATCAAAGCGAGAGAAAGAGAAGACACGTTCCAGATTTTTCTACTACATATTGTATTCTACTACATAATTACGAGCACTAAGAGTAGAAGGGGTGGCTCCTAAGTTTGGACTTTCTCATAAAAAAGGAGTATATAGGCCATTTATAAAGATAATAAATAGAGTAGGAGACAGAATTGTCCCCTGCGGCACCCCACCAGAGGTGGGTTAGGTTTTGATATATCACTGGATGAAGTTAACTGGGCTGGATATGCGGAAAGGAAACTGTTAATCTAGTTCTGTGAAACTGAATAAAAAGCAATAGCTTGAAGTTTAGCTAACAGAGATGACTGTTATACTCTTTCAAACACTTTGGAGATATGTAGTGTTATACAGAGATTTAGCATATGTGGGCACACTTTTTTCGTACGATTCATTTTAATCCTTGCAAAAAGCCTTCTCCTGCCAAAAACTTCTACATCACTTTAGACACAACTTGAAACTTCTTCCGAACTCCTTCACCGTTATTCCGATCGGATATCGGGGATACATTATATCTCCTTAAATAATTTTCCACGAAAACTCCTTAAAATTTTTGCAAAGCAAATCTCTTTAAAAGTGCATTTAATATGTGTGTACGCTTGAATCATGTATATAGTATGTAGTATGTCTATGTTACAAGAACCCCCTAAAATGGATAACGAGGGGTTGCGACAAATTCGTGGCCCATGTTCATTCTCAAGTGTTCTTCAGATCAACACTTTTGAAGTACTTTCCCTTGTACAATAAGTTCACCTCAACATCCCATTAGTATGTCGTGCGTATGGGGTTGTTTCACACACTGGAAATGGGCTTTGTTGTTGTTGGTGGTGGTGGTGGTGTTTTTTTCGGAATTTTTGTTCCTGTACCACACTTTTCCACGCTTTGATTTCCTTTTAACCATTTTTTTTTCTGTTGATTTGTGAATTAAGTGAAGCTTGTGATTTTTTTTTTGCGGTGGGGGGGGGGGGTTCATTTATTAAAGTTTGTCAATGTTGTTGCAAAATTAAAGAGTTTCGCAACGAAACAAATTAAACGATGATGTTATGTATGTATATGAAAACTACCACAAAAATCACCAGGGCTGGACTGAGCATGAATTTAGGACCGGGATATTGGAAAATTTCGACCCTTTTGAGTTTTACATATTACCCTATATTTTTATTACTGTACAATCTGTTTTAACAGATAGAACACCTATGTACATAGAACATTGTCACCTATCTAAGTATGTAAAAGTGATGGTTCCACCCTACCAACTTCCAGGGTTAAGATTCGCCAAATTCAAAATTTTTGAGTTTTCCATTTGAAACATCTATTGCCGCGCCTTGGGGGTAAAACGGACGAGTATGTCCTGACTAAAAATTGTATAACGTCTTGACGGCATGTCGTAATATTTGTCGTGAGATGAGTCAACTTGAGATGAGTATTCGAGTTGGCTTAAGAGTTGCGTTAAGAGTTGGGTTAAAAGTTTAGGTACGAGTTGAGCAGTGGGTTGCGTTTAGATAAGTCGAGTTGGCCTAAGTTGAATTAAGAGAACGTGAGAGTTGAGTTTACTGTTCAGTTAAAGATTAAGAGTTTGATTAAAAGTTGAGTTAATAGTTTAGTTGCTTTGTGTTGTGTTAAGGCTTGTATTAATTCGGTCACCGAGCTCGGCGACGTAGTAGTTATCGCAGTGGTCTGCAGATTGTGCAGCTTCATACAAAAACGGTGTGTTCTATTCGTTTTTGAGAGTCGCTGATCAAAGCGATTCGTCGGTCGCCCTTTAGCATGTTTACCGCATAAGGCATGCAAACATATAAAAACAAATAATAAATACTAAACACTCTAACAAAGAAGCGTGCAACAAGAAATATGGAGTGGGGCACACCAAGGAGTCAAGTCACAATAAAAAGACTCTTTTTGAGAGCCACTTCACTTCACTGATACCTCGGTAACATCTTAGAGCCTTTTCGTAAACGCATGCGTATACTTTGCAACGATGCAGCGAGTTCGTAAAGCCATTCGTTCGGAAATGCACAAGATTCAAATTTGTTGCGCAACAGTCAATGCAACAGCTCCGCCAAATTGGAATGTATGCATACGTACAGGGACGGTGCTTTCATAGGTGCGAATGGTGCACTTTAACCGGGCGCAATAAAATTCAGGAAATCTTCAACAAAAAAAAAATTGAAAAAGTTTTTCCATGGCTTCAATTTCATCTATTAAAGGAATTGTGTCTTTTTCCATTGTCCTTCACTGTGATCAAAAAATTAAAAGCTGATGGGGCGCAATATAGTATACTGCACCGGGCGCAAAAAATCAAGCGCCGGACCGGCATACGTATGCGAAAAGAAAAGTTTGCGCTGCTTTGTTGCCGATGCGTTGTTGCCCAGTTGCTCTGTTGCTTTGACGTTTACGAAAAGGCTCATACTGTTGGCCAAACATTTCATTAGTGGCGTCTCCATAACCTTAAACGGCTAATATGGACATATTGATGGGCCGCCGCATTAAGTATTTTCTTCAACAACTTCGTTCAACAACTTACGAAAATTTAACAAAAATTGAAATGAACTTGACAAGAAAGGTATGATTTTGATTTAACATTCGACACGGGAGCGGCGCTTTCATAGGTGCAAATGGTGCACTTGAACCGGGCGCAATTAGATAGGGGCGCAATTTCAGAAAGAGAAGGATGGGAGAGAAGCTGGAGGAAACTGGCAAAATCATGTTGGAAGTTCACTCTTTAGGAAGCTTCTTCTCTGTTAGGCATTGCGATTATTCTGAATCAAATAAAAACGAGGTTAAACCGAGATTGGGTTGATAGGCTGATGACAGAAAAGGGATTAAAACCGGCTATAGAAACATTTGGCCCATTCAAGAAATCGCGGCTTGGCGAAATATTTTTCGCTTTCCCAAAGCTACAAGAAGACCATTGTATTTAAACAGGGGCGGCGCTATCATATTGGCAAATGGTGGACCTGCACCGGGCGCAATTCTACCAAGCCGAGCTGGGAAACCCGGTAGCTTTGGTAAGAACGTCCCAACTCTGAAAATCACCCTCACATCCATATAAACGTAGTCCTTTCATCAACTTTTAATTGACTACAATTCATTTCGGGTTTTGTTGAATTAACCACAGATAAAAAAAACGAGAGAGAAATTTTTATTGTATCATTTGTATACATTTCACCCCTATTTACTGGGATACCTTCAAACCACTGGGAAATTATGCAAAGTTTGTTTTAAGGGATGATGACGAAATGGAACAGAAGTCTTTCGTTAGTGTGTATTCAAATTGAATGATTGCAGTGAAATTGAATTCTTAAAATAATTTCAATAGGAAATTCTCCTTAAAAAACATTTTTTCTCCCTGGCTCTCGGGGGTTGTGCCTTTTTGAAAAAAAAAAAAACTCCATTCAAGAGAAATTTGTTTTTTTATTAAGTTAGCCCCAAGCTAAATTTCGGCTCTAATTAGCTTTTGAATGTACTCAATTGTAAACAAAAAAAAATTGTTAAACATCTTCGTTGTAATACGATCGCCCGGGAGAAAGTTGTTCACCCTTCGGTCGGTCGTTTTTTTTTAACATTAAATTTTGTTCTTGTGGCAAGTGTTGTCATAGGAAAGTTAACACTTTTGGTCCATTCTTATGCTAATTAACCGGAGAGAAAAATCCAAGGGAGCACGTTCGTTCTCATCCTTTAGATCCGAGGATAAATCTTGAAGATCTTTGTTAATGCATTATCTACGGTAGAAAGTCTTTATTGAGGTTTTTGAGGTGGTATGATAAAAAGGGTAAACATTTTTGTCATGGGTTGATTAAACCCTGTTTTGGTTTGCTGGAATAAAAGAAATATTTTAGAGAATAAGTTTTTTTGGGCATTCTGTTGAAAATTTGATCAAATACTCCCAAAAACGAATTCTTAGAGACTGAAATAAACGTTACAAACTAATGAGAAGAAAGAAATGAGATTCTGGCATCACACTGGCCAATCAACAAAAATCTACGACGTTTTCTGTAGATTAAACGTCGTTTGAAAAATCTAATGGTGAAAAATCTCCCCACCCATCTAGTACTCTCTCACCCTCTTCTTCTAAGCACCCAGGTCTTGGATGCATATTTAAGTACCGGTAAGACCATTAACTTGTATAGTAGCAGTTTAAACGTTATGGTCAGACGTTTGGATTTGCACTGTTAACTCAAGTGTTTAGTTTTTAAACGGTATACAATTATGTTGATAAAACTACATATAATAAGGTTATTAGTATAAAATACATACTATTACAGCAAGAAGTGGAAAAAAACAGCAAAAAAATCCAAGTTTGAATGTCGTTTTCCAAGAGGTCCCCCGACTAAGTACAAACTACTTCCAATGCTGCTTCATCTCCGTAATAGAACGAGATGCGGTTTACTGAATACACTAAAAGGTTCACCTATGAGTCGCAACATGAATCGACTGATTTGCTATCCCAGTTTACAACTGGTTTCACAATAATCACGCGTGCAACCAGATTTCAATAACTAGAAATCTTTGTACACACAAGAACGCGATTGATGATGGGGCGATCAGACGGTGTTCTGTACCCACATAGTTTTTCGTTATGAAGACTTGATTTGATTTGGTTGATAAACTTGACCACTTAAATCAGTGTCGAAAAGTAATGTTGTGTTTGAAAGGATGTGACAATCAGAAATTTCTACAAGCTCTTCGCTTTTAATTGCGAAATGTAGTGTAGCGGAGACGATTAGCGAAATTGTAATCAATCCTGCTGCCAAGATAATGGCAGAAGTAATGATAATAGAAATAGCAAAATCAACTTTTTCCCACTCTCAAATAATACAGTTCATCGACGAATAACAATCGGTAGAGTCCTCTTGAGCTAACTTCATAGGTTCTCTATAGTGTTGAGATCTGGACCACCCTAGCGGTTTGAAGTGCTGTATGAACTTGTAGGAAAATCCTTCCATGGTTGAGCCTATGCTCGTCTAACATATGTCCCGGTACTGTACTGCTGTCTGGGCTCCCTCGATGAATTTGAGCTTCACCCATTTTTTTGACAAAGGGTACCTTTTTTTATTAGTACTAGTTGGTAACCAAATCATAAATATCTCATAAAATTAATCCAGAATACTATGACATTAATAAAAATGTGATCAGTACACCCCACCTTAGCTGCTTCCCATTTTCCTACCTACTTGAACATGCATTTTTTTGAGGAGGGATAATCAGCGTTACAAAATTATAGCAGGGTACACAGATGTTGACAGAATGGGAAACACCGCCTTGTGATGTTTCTAGCTTATGGGGCCAAACTGCTTTATAGGATAGCGGAGAATATCTTATAAGCGGTACTCACTCAACATTATACCGTGATAATTACTTGCACAAGTAATTTATGAATCGCCTGTTGTAGGCCCTCCATATTTGGCCAGTTCTGTTAGTATGCCTTGTGCTTCACACGAGGCCCTGTTGTTTTTGTGTCGGGTTATAGGCTCTGCTAACTTCTGCTAAGCTTGGTGTTGACAGCATAGCATTTTAATCAGATATTAGTGGGGCCTCCAAATCCTCAATTCATGAAAGTGCTTTTGCCATCGCTGCAAGATGCCTTTAGGATCGGTGGTCAGGTTTTTATCCCGTCGTATGCCCGTTTGTACAGTTCATTCAGCTTATCTTTTGGTCAAGTTTGGCTATCGTGAGGCACAGTATGTGCTCCCATTCAAACTAGTTAAAACCTCTACGGGCGTCATATGCCCCTTAAAAGCCAAGCAGCCGGTGTTCGCCCGTTGTATGGCCATTTTTTTATTTTTTATCGGGATATGCGGTGCCGTACCACTTCCACAGCCTAGGACTATCTCAGAAAACAGAATACCGACTTTACATAGGTATAAGGCGACGATTCCAAGTAAAGCTGGTGACATATCCCAGCCGTACATGCATTGCATTCAGAGGCTCCATGAAATCCGGCGAATTTCGTCTGACATATAATTACATGGTTTGCGTTCCGTGCCGGCTGTCACACATAGCCCGACAATCTAAGTAACGTGTTCATGTGTTTGTGTGCTTATGCTTGTGTGTGCTATCTCGAATGCGGCAATGCAGAAAAAGTTGAAAGTAGCCCGACCTTTGCGTGGCATGCCTTCCACTCACGGGATATTCCGTCAGCTCGCATTTGAATACACACACTTCTACATTATCTGTCAACGAATGCAATGCATGTACGGCTTGGATATGTCACCAGCTTAATACGTCAGCGCGCGGCTAAACAAACTACTAATTACTTACATACCCATTACTTAGGAATTGGGGATTATGCTGCATTATACTTAAGAGTAAAAAAATGTATTTGCGTTAATAAATTATTTTATATTCAATAACCATGAAAAACCCACATTCAATTCTACAGTGCCAAAAACAGATACACACACATTAATGCCAATTAGATGCCAGTTAAACCAAATAGAGGGTTGCAATTTTGCAAACAATCACCGCATTTTAAAAATAAATCCCTAACAAGATAAGTGGCTTCATTTCTCTTCTGTGTAGCAAACAGCACAAGCCAAAATAAACAAATTACACTCAATGAACACCACCAATACATAAGCCCCAGAAAAAATACATTCTCTGTTAACTCCTGAACCCCTTAAACCCCGATTGAACATCATTTCCAGCTTATCTAGTGGCGAAATGTAATAGGAACCTTTTCACATATTTTTCTAGCCCACAAAAAAGGATCAATTTTTCTAAACTTCTGACATCTCAAGAGGACAACAAATCGACCACAGGATTTTCACTTTCCTTTTTCCCTTTTTTTTTCTTCAATATTTTTTTTTTCTTGTGTTATTTGTGACTGGTATAAACAACCTTAATGGTTCAATGAGTAGTAGTTAACTCAAAACGCCTTCCTTTTTAAAAAATTCTCTATTGTCAACAAAACCGAAAAAGGAAATGTGAAGCCGAAAAAAATATACACGATTGTTGAAGTAGATTAGAAAAAAATGTTGGCGAACGTTGGTTTTTTTTTGTCATTTTGCAGGAAGGGTAGTGACCTGGCCAGAAAAAGAACGGAGAGAGGATAAGGATTATGCCAAAACCACGCACACATAAAATTCGGAAGTTACTTCAGTCCAAATGAGTGAATCCTTACAAAAAGGAACAGAAGCCGCACCAGTACTTTTTTGGCTGCAATTCAATCAATTCTGTGTCCAAGTTTTGTTACCTATTGTTGCTGGCAAATTGGACGTCGTTGGTCAAGTATTTCGATAATGCCTTTATTATACGCTTGGGGGTTTTTGGTGATTTTTGTTTAACGTACAGACCTTTAACGAGATGTAATTATTTTGGGCTTTACCTACTCAGAGAAACCATATTTTTGATGGAAATTAATAATAATAATCATATTTTTTGCCATTGTACTAAAGGGTTTCGTTGAACGGGACTTGTGTTTTTGTTGAACAAACAGCATCAAGTTTTGAAAGAATTAGACTTCCGTAAGTGAAATAGGACATTACCAGGAACGACACCGCAACGGATACCCTGCTGTCGGTGCCGCTTAAAAAAATGCGGTTTCTTGCCTAGTTTCTTCGGTCCTTCTCTTTTCACACCTTGGACTTGGGACCAGACGACAGCGGAGTTAAGCATAAGCCTTACGAAGCACAATTCTGGTTTGGTTACAGCAGCTGAGTTTGGAGTCGAGCTTGACTCCCAGATTTCTTAGAGAGTTAACTACCATACACACAGTAATTACACATACCATTCTTTATTGAGGCCAGATTTTCAATAAGAATAGGAGTTTTGCTGATGACAAGGCAGGACGACTTGCTAGGGTTTGAGATCACTGTTTCGCTGAACAGTACAGTCCTCGATAAGTTCAAGAGGTTTGCATAAATAGATCTGCACATCATCAGCTATAGATGAATAGAATAATGTTTGTCTACATTTGGAAGGTCGTTTATATAAAGGCTGAAAAGCAAGGGGCCCAGGATAGAACCTTGAGGTACTCCACAATGAAGGCGCAGGTTCGGAGAAAGATTTTTGTACCTAAACAGTTTGAGTACACTCCTACATATAACTTTCAAAAAGTTTGACTGCAGTAGGGCCGAGTCTGCCTAATTTTTTCAAGTAACATCATATGGTCGACTGAGTCAAATACTCGAGTAATAATAAAACTGATAATCGAGTAGGACTAAGATTGCAATTTTGTTGTTATCAAGCGACTCAAAAATATCAGTTGAAGCTTTTAAGTAGACGCAGCCTTAGTAGCACTTTCTGAAACTGGATTGACTCTATGCTAAGAACTCGCAATCTAATGGTCTTTCATGTTGAGGGGTCTCTGGAGGGCACTATATCAAAAGGCTGCTGACAGGGAGGAGTTTTATCTCCACTTCTCTAGTGCGTTTTTGTAGATGAACTCCTAGAGCTGCTCAACGGCCGAAACTTTTTCGCCCAAGGTTACGCTGATGATGTCGACATAGTAGTTACAGGTGAAACTGAAGGAGCCATGTGAAGGCATCTGCAGCAGGCACTAGATATGGTCTCTAGCGCAAGAGCGTAGGACTAAAAGTAAATCCCTACAAAACGAATTTGGTTCCTATCACAAGGAAACGATCACTACCGGGACTTTTGGAACCTACCCTCGCAGGCCGAACTACATATAGGCTTCTCACAACAAGCCAAATATTTAGGAGTGACACTAAATGCCAAGCTCAACTGGAACCAGCACATGGACACGCTGCTGAACAGAACGCCATGGTAACTTATGGAGTTTTAGTTTGGTGGCACAGAACGACGCCTAAGGGTTTCATAAGCAATTTAAGCAAAATTCAAAGAATGGCCTGCCTCTCCATCACAGGATGACCCCACTTCCCCGACAGCTGCGCTGAAGACTCTCCTCAATCTGGTACCCCTCCAACTTGAGGTAGAGAAGTCCGCCATAAAGGCGGTGCTGCGGCTGAAAGCGAATGGTCACCTGGGCACTGGTCTTGGGCGAGGACATTCTATAATAATCAACATCATAGAAAGGATTCCGAAAGCGGGGATGCTGTCGGAATGCAGAACGACATGTGTGGGCGCCCGAATCTGGAGTAAAAGTCCCAGATTCAGCAGGGTGATAAGCCTAGGCACCCTAGCAACTGTCTTTCAAGCAAACTCTCTTTAAGCAGCCTCATAGTTTTGCGTAAGATAATTCGGTGGGGCTTCGAGAGACTCTTGAAAGCATACATTCTGCTATCTGACGAGAAATCTGACTGACGAGAATCTGACTCTTCTCAAATTTGTCTAGAAAAACTCTCTGCTCAGCGACTGATGGGAACTTCACTATCAACGATTTTATTTGGTTGCAGATCCAGTGAAAAATTTACTGGAAAATGGCGATAGATTGTGCCCGATAGCTGCAGAGACACATTCCAAAAGTTGCTGCGGTTGCTCATTAGACACGCACGGCATCCCTATTATTATAGCATCAGCCAACCGACCAATTTAATAGAAGAATTTTGTACCAATCGTTGGAATTGCATATTTTATGGTACACTGTCCAAGATCTATTAATATTAATTAACAAACTTTAGTCCCATTTGGAGTTTTCCTTTAACTAAAATTGATTAAAGTAACTTTCGCCCCTCTCTTAAACCAGGGGAAGGACTTACCAAACCAGCTATAATTACACCGTCGACATCTTTAGCGTTGGTGCATTATTTATCCCAAAAACCGTAGCACCATAATTCATTATCATACTAATGAAATTAATTTCTAAAAAAATTTCCATATAACATCATCACGGAATGTCTGGCAAGGATACACATCTGTCAGGCGAGTAGACGTCATCGTTTGCCACAGCCACGTCATCACGAGTTTAATCATCGCCAGCGACTTACATAACCCACTAAGCAAATAATCGTTACAAACCGGAGAACCATTAATTATCATAGAAAGCACAATAAATCCTTGTTTCACTACATCCACAATAGAAAAATGCTTTCAGGCATAAAAGGATATTATATTCTGCACAACACACACACACGCAAATACCCCCACAGTCATTAACAAACACACACCGCTGCTGGAAACCAATTCAAATTACTGCGCGCCTCTGCTGTTACCTATTTCCTCTTACTCGACGGGTCCTTAATTTTTTTTTCTTACCTTACCAGGATTCCTTCCTGGTGGATTTATCCTAACAAGAAAGTGCTTAACACGCCATTTCCGTCACGTGGTTTAGATTGACAGATGTCAATTACAGGAGGTTAACACACGGAAACTTTAAAGTCAGCGAGAGTATCCCCTCCGTTTTAACGGCAAACAAATCAACAGGGCTGGCAACGCGCAAAGGGGTATCTAGAGATGCTCGAGAGGGGGGGGGGGGGCTACTTGATGTAAATGTATGACGTTGCAAAAATCCTTTGGAAAAAAGGGACTAACTGTGATGCGATGAATTTTAATTTTTTTCGGTGAATATTGTTTGCTGGTATGTATACATAAGTAACCCTTTTCTTGGGAGATTGATTTTCATCTCTTTCAAGTGGACCTTTGAGTTTTCCAGTCATGGGTGGGGGTGGGGGGCGATTTGAAGTATTTATTGTAGCGAAATTAAATTTTGAAAAGATTCTGTTGATTTTTTGTGGTATCTCATCTTCCAAACAGTGTCTGAAGATGTTGAGATGCTTTCATCATGATCAGATAACACTCCAACTCGATCAAGTCTTAACCTAATCGATTTTCGCCTTCCATTCGCTCATGCTACTCGTCTACTGTTGACAATGAATTTAGGAGCCATATACATCAACAAAAGTTAATCTATCATCTTAATTTTATAATGAATGTCAACCTAGCTTAAGGTACAAACAATTGTCAAACCTGCAAGAAATAAAACGTCATGGTACCAGGGTGGGTTTTTTTTAAATTATTTTTTTTTTTTTGTCAAAGCCAATATTTATATCACATTCACTTCAGTTTCTAAGTTCATTTAATATAATTTATATAGGAAGTTTGTTTCTTTTCGAATGTACTTCCGTGGTGGGATTTGAGACTCTCACTGCCCATCGATTTTGAGATTCCCAATTGTTTTGGCGCACGCCATACTATTGGCTTATGGGTGCAGCGAGGCGCACCGGGTTCCAACTAGTTCATTATATGTCAATAAAAACTTCCTTTTTTGTTCTGATTATGAATCGGAGTTGATCTATTACTGATGAGCTGCTGCACTACATATATAACTGGCTGCTTGTAGCTTCAGGAATCTGGTGGCAGAATGTCGCGAAGTGATTTCTAAGGGTGTGGTTAAGTGGTTTCTAAGGGTTCTACACACGGCGTTCGTTATTTTGAGGCAAGCCATTCTCTGGTCAATAACCCCAGTCTAGGGTTGTTGTATTCTTTGACAAGAGTGAGTGAGTGAGTGATAACAGTTTTATGAAGCTATTGTAAATATTTTGTAGAATGAACTCCCCTATTCTATTTTATATAAAGGCTCTTCCTAAAAATATTTATACAAAACTAGCAAAAACCCGCGTGCGTTGCAACGCCTTTCAATAAAATAAGATTATGGGGACACAGTCTGCGATAGGAAAAAGCTATACTGAAAAAAGAACAAATCTGGGAAAATTGATTTTGGGATATGACCGCCATGGACCAAATGATATATTGAGTATACTATATTGCCTATGGTGTTCTACTTATCATACTCTCTCATTTGCTACCCATCTCGAAGGGGTTGGGAAGAAAATGGTAATCCGCCCTCTTGAGATGACCGCCATGTACCAAACGATATATTGAGTATACTATATTGGTTATGGTGTTCTACTTCTCATACTCTTTCATTTGATACCCATGTCGTAGGGGTTGTGAAGAAAATGGTAATCCGCCTTCTCGAGATGGCCGCTATGGACCAAACGATATATTGAGTATACTATATTGCTTATATTGTTCTACTTATCATACTCTTTCATTTGATACCCATCTAGAAGGGGTTGTGAAGAAAATGTTAAACCGCCCTTTTGAGATGGCCGCCATGGACCAAATTATAAATTGAGTATACTATATTGCTTATGGTGTTCTACTTTTCATAGCCTTTCATTTGATACCCATGTCTCGGGTGTTGTGAAAAAAATGGTAATCCGCCCTCTTGAGATGGCCGCCATGAATCTAATGACATAGTCTATGGCATTTTTCTTATAATGCCCTTTCATTTGATACCAATGTCGAGGGGGTAGTGAAGAAAATGATCATCCTCCCTCTTGAGATGACCGCCATGGACCAAACGATATATTGAGTATACTATATTGGTTATGGTGTTCTACTTCTCATACTCTTTCATTTGATACCCATGTCGCAGGGGTTGTGAAGAAAATGGTAATCCGCCTTCTCGAGATGGCCGCTATGGACCAAACGATATATTGAGTATACTATATTGCTTATATTGTTCTACTTATCATACTCTTTCATTTGATACCCATCTAGAAGGGGTTGTGAAGAAAATGGTAAACCGCCCTTTTGAGATGGCCGCCATGGACCAAATTATAAATTGAGTATACTATATTGCTTATGGTGTTCTACTTTTCATAGCCTTTCATTTGATACCCATGTCTCGGGTGTTGTGAAAAAAATGGTAATCCGCCCTCTTGAGATGGCCGCCATGAATCTAATGACATAGTCTATGGCATTTTTCTTATAATGCCCTTTCATTTGATACCAATGTCGAGGGGGTAGTGAAGAAAATGATCATCCTCCCTCTTGAGATGACCGCCATGGACCAAACGATATATTGAGTATACTATATTGGTTATGGTGTTCTACTTCTCATACTCTTTCATTTGATACCCATGTCGTAGGGGTTGTGAAGAAAATGGTAATCCGCCTTCTCGAGATGGCCGCTATGGACCAAACGATATATTGAGTATACTATATTGCTTATATTGTTCTACTTATCATACTCTTTCATTTGATACCCATCTAGAAGGGGTTGTGAAGAAAATGTTAAACCGCCCTTTTGAGATGGCCGCCATGGACCAAATTATAAATTGAGTATACTATATTGCTTATGGTGTTCTACTTTTCATAGCCTTTCATTTGATACCCATCTCTCGGGTGTTGTGAAAAAAATGGTAATCCGCCCTCTTGAGATGGCCGCCATGAATCTAATGACATAGTCTATGGCATTCTTCTTATAATGCCCTTTCATTTGATACCAATGTCGAGGGGGTAGTGAAGAAAATGATCATCCTCCCTCTTGAGATGACCGCCATGGACCAAACGATATATTGAGTATACATACTATATTGCTTATGGTGTTCTATTATCATACCCTTTCATTTGAAATCCATATCGAGGGGTGTGAAGATAATGGTAATCCAACCTCTGGAGATGACCGCTATGGACCAAACGATATATTGAGTATACTATATTGCTTATGTGTTCTACTTATCATACTCTCTCATTTGATACCCATCTCGAAGGGGTTGTGAAGAAAATGGTCATCTGCTCTCTTGAGATGACTGCCATGGACCAAACGATATATTGAGTATACTATATTGCCTTTGGCGTTCTACTTACCAAACCCTTTCATTTGATATCCAAGTCGAGGGGTTGTAAAGCAGATGGTAGTCTGCCCTCTTGAGATGGCTGCTATGGACCAAACGCCTGCTTTTCCGTTGAAATTTTTTTGCTATAAACCTCACGGAGCCCGAGACCTTTCCAACGAATGCAAAACCGTGGAAATCGGATCGTGCGTTCTGGAATTATAGCGTCAGGAAGGAAAACCCGACTTATTTTTATATTATAGATCACTCTCCTGTCACCATATTCAAATTAATCATAGAATCTCTTTTAAATGCCACAACGCCTAAAATTTTCCACATCACAGATTCTGGCTTAAACAAAATTTTGTTTTTTTTCCAGGATAATTTTTGAATCCTGAAAGACTTCACCTTCTTGACAATTCGCCAAGTAATTAATTACATTCACCTCACTTCCCAATAAACTCCGGTTGACTTATCATAGAAAAAAGATCCTTTTGTTAGGAAAATTTCTAAGGACACTTTCTTTTCACCGGCTGGTTTCATAGCTCTAAAGGGACACAGACCTTGTTGTGTGTTGTGACCTGTTGCATTTCGTCATCACTCATACGTCATTAATTTTTGATTAAAATCTTGAGTTGAGAGTGAGAGAGACTTGGATTTTTTCCCCCAGTTTCTTAATTCTCAATCAAATTAGTGGGAAAATTAAGGGGCGAATTATCCCCGCGAAAGGGTTCCCAATAATTCCCATAACTTTTCGATTTATTAACATCGTAATCCATTTAGTAATTGGCGACCGATGTCAGCTGCGCTATGGAAGAATGAATTTTTACAGCATCATAAAATCAAGAACAGAAATTGATTTCCGAATCCTTTTATGGCCGTCTTTTTTGTATGATTGTGACCGATGACGACGACGACGACAACGACGAAATTCCCTGTCAGTGTTAAGTGAATGACTCAAGAAGTACGAAATAAAAAAACGAGA
The DNA here is from genome assembly GCA_949987705.1 of Thereva unica. Taxonomy (NCBI): domain Eukaryota; kingdom Metazoa; phylum Arthropoda; class Insecta; order Diptera; family Therevidae; genus Thereva; species Thereva unica. Next base: position 156,285,813 of record OX465283.1, on the reverse strand, counting down.
AGTCCTCTAACAAGGCATCGATGTCTTTTATACATAAAGAGGGATTTAAGGACGACAGCCAGATGCTTAAGTTCCCGGTACTAATCCCATCAATGTTAAGGGGAAACTTGTGTACATTCTCTCTTCCACAAGATAAGAAATTTCGCAGTAACAGCCAAAAAAAGAGGACATTCTTAAGGACTTTACCAGCACCAGATGTGTCCTGTATCGAAATTGCAAGGATATTAAATTTTATTAACACAAAGAAAAAAAAAATAATACAGGTGCGGTCATGGCACCCCGTCAGGAATGAAGTTCAATCTGTATATTTTATTTATTTTAACTTGATATCATGTCAAAGGGGTTGTGAATAAAATGGTAAGCTGCCCCCTTGGGATGGCCGCCGTGGATCTAACGATATAGCCTATCGCATTCTACTTATAATGACCGTTCATTTGATAACCATGTTGAGGGGGTTGTGAAGAAAATGGTAATCCGCCCTCTTGAAATGTGCCGCCATGGATCTAACGATATATTGAGGATACTATATTGCTTATTGCATTCTACTTATGATACCCTTTCATTTGATACCCATGTCGAAGGGGTTCTGAAAAAAATGGTAACCCGTTTTCTTGGCGTGGCCGCCATGGATCTGACGACATAACCTATTGTATTCTACTTATGATGCCTCTTCGTGTGACACCCGTGTCAAGTTGCTAGATTTGTTTACACACAAGATACAAGATAGATTTGAAGCTAATATAAAGCGTTTAAAAAGAGACAGAGAGAGATTTCATTCATTTCAATAAGAAAGCATAAGCACCTATCCTCTATAATCACCATTTCTTGCTATAGCTATCGGTGCAAATTAGTTTCAATTTTTACACAAAAACACTGCATTCTGATTTCGTAAATTCGTAGATTGCTTACTGGGATCGATACTCGCACGCATACATACACAGAATACCGCATTTTCTTACGTGACGATTTCTCCCAACTCCGTCTACCCGCAATCCGCGTTAAGGAACTTCATTCCAAAAACAACGCGACTACAACATCTTCTGCAATATCCTCGCACTATGCCACACAATTTAACGCAATTCATTCCTTATTCATCCTTGTTCATTTTTATATCTTTAATCCTTATTACGCCATTCATTATCATCGGCTTAGTTGAATTTTTAATGAAGACACAAAATGGATAAAAGGAGAAATGTGAAAGTGTGTACACACAGGCGAAAATCTTCAGGATTTCAATGCATTTTTAAGCGAACGCAACACAACGCACAGGAGCTTAATCTCAAACCGGGAAAAGGGGGGAGGGGATGAAGAGTGAATAGCATAATTTTTAATATCCATAAATTACGGTAGACTTGCCGCGAAATATTGTAGGAAAATTACTTCTGGTTGTGTGCGTTCGCAAGTACGTTTTTCATGATGTTCAAGAGGAAATTCGCATTTTATTTTTTCCCCGAGTTTGGGAGAAATGAAAAATTATTATTTACCTTAAACCACCCCCCCCCCCCCCGCCCTCCCCAGGAAGACCGGGAGCAACGTTATGGAAATTTGATTTTATGAGTTTTTGATACTTCGTAAGGGTGGACAATTTTGTGACGGAATGAAAGTTTTTCTATGTGAAAATCTAAGCTCAGGAATTGTAAAAAAGAAAACGTCATGGTACCAGAGCGGGGTTTTTAGCCGACTTCAAAAAAAGAGGAGGTTACTCAATTCGACGTGTAGGTATTTTGTGGTCCTGTTCACGCGTAACTTTGTAACCCAATAACTTTTTTGCTTTTTTTTGGTTCATTTGAAGGGGGAGCTTCCCACGGTGGTCCCGTTAAATTTTTTCTAAATTCTGATAACGGAGTTCGAAGTTAGGCATAAAAAACTGTTAAAATTGGTTCAACCTAAAGATTTCATAGGCACCGAACAAATTACTTTATTGTTGTAAGTCTGGCAGCAGGCCGATGGGTGAGTGGGTACAGCGTCGGATTCTCGGTTCGACGGAGTGTGCTGCTTGCAGGTTCGATCCCTGGTCGGGCCAGCCCGGTTGTTTTCTTTTTCTCTTTTTCTTCTTTCTGAAATGATTTATTAACATATTGGTCAGCGGCCGATAGTACTTGACATAGCGCAAAGGGCTAGAGAGAAGTATTCTTCTCTGTGGGATCTGTGGGGTGCGAGTTCGATCCTTGGGCTCGCGGTGCTTTTTTCTATATATTGACAAAATAATTATTTTTTAATTTCCTTCGGGGAATTTTGTTCCATATTAAACAAGTTAAAGGATAGACACGATAGGTTAAAGGGAGGTTTGGCGGTATATGGAAGTGAGACAATGTACCCTGCATTTGCATTTTTGGATGTCGCATGAGGTCGGGAATACAAGCTATAAAATGTCGTTCCATAGACCAGTTGTTCTACTTATAAACAAATTTTTGACCATTGCGTGCGTAAAAACAGAAGAGTTACAGTCTTGGATTTCGAGGAACACATAGCGTTCTTATTTCGGTGGAGCTTGGCTCAAGCGATAATATTTTGCCGGCGCTGCTACATCCCCACAGTTATTCATTGAGTCAGTTCTCAAATAGCGAGCAAATAACACCTTGCCTCCTGATTTCTTACAAGCACGCAAACGCCCGCAACTAGCATGCATAGCGAACAAATAGGAATGCCACAAAAGTATGTACGCTGCCGTCACAGGCATGCACCCTCCCGCCACAGGCACGAAAATCTAAAAATTTCCGCTACAGACATGAACATTTAAAAATGCATCCTCTTCGCGAGTGTTGTTTTAGCAGGCGGTCCCCCAGCTAACTACAAACCACGTCTAATGCTGCTTGACCTACGCAATTGAACGATAACCGTTATACTGAGTATGCTATTGGCATCCTTTTTGGTAACCAAGTTAATTGCCCGTTTTCTTCGTCCTACACAATTTTTTGAATCCTCAATTTTGCTCCCTTTAGTCTAGAAAAAATACATGCCTGTGGCGGGAGCGCGCATGCCAGGAGCGGGTTAGTTTTATTCCAAAGTAAAAATGAAACTATCCCGCATCTAGCATGCTCCCGCTACAGGCATGCACTTTTTCTAGACTAAATGAAGCAAAATTGAAGCTTTGAAGAATTTTGTAGGACGAAGAGAACGGGCAATTATTTTGAGTGTTACTTTTATCCAAGACTGCATTTTGGCTGCAATCGTCATGTGGGCAAGTGCGTACCTGCTGCATGGTAGGTAAGGATGAGTGTCATATTTACTAGGGCTAGCTATGCTAAGGACATGTTGAATAACGAGTTTGATGCCAAACAGGAGCGAATGTAGGTCTTGGTTCGGCCCACGACTGAAGGAGTAATTTGCATAGAGGAGGTTTAACCGTTATTTCTACATCGTTCACTGAAAGGGTAAAATGGGTAATGCCTTTATTACGAATTATATAGTACTTGGTTTTTGATGACTTAAATTCAAAACGATTCGGTGTAGCTACCATGGACTTTTCCCTAAGTTTCCTCATGAAAACCAAACAATTGTGGGCTAATGGCAGGAGAAGCCTCTTTTAACGAGAAGGGGACTCTCTCCACCCTCTCAACCTTACTAGCTGGGGCAAGCCCTAATGCCTAACCATGTAATACAAACAACCAAATAGCCTCCAAAGAAGATGGTGCTCTTGGCGAAACGTCGGGGAAGCAAATCGGAGAAAACATACATCCTCGCTACAAGGATGTCCTTATGGGGGCCCCCAGCCCATAAAGGCTTGCAAAAGGGGAGCTATAATCTCGTAAGGAAATGGCAGGCCGGCAGTACTCGAAAAAAGCTTTATCTAGGACAACTGGAAACACAATTTATGTGAAGTGAAAGCGTCGAACAAAGGGCGCCGACAATCGCGCTCCACCATCAACAAGGGCTAGGGCCGGTGCTGACTCCATGAGTCATCAGTTACGCCCTTGCAGTTCTGTTAAATTTTGCAGAATATATCAAAATACGTGAAACTTCATCTTTAAAACCACATTTTGGCCATCTACTACTTCCCAAAAAAAAAAAACAAAATTCCTAATCTTGCTGATTGTCCTTAAGCATCGATAACATCACATCCCTGAAAATAAATTTAATATTCCGATATCCTAAATCTGCAATTTTATAAATTGAAAATAGCAACAAAGCATAAAATCGGCTTCCCTCCGGCTGCGAAGCCTTCAATTTCACCAAAATATTACTCCACAAGACCATCACTAATTCGCTAAGTACTCGGGGATAATCTCCCGTAGGAAAAGGACTTGTCAACAATGTGGCAGTCACATTTCTCGATTTCTTACTTGCCGCCCTCGCCACCAACCTCTACCCATCCTCCCCCACACTAGGAACTCTCCGTCTCGCATACACACTACCAAACAATAAAACGAATTGAAAAGGATCAAATCTGGGGCTCGATGGTGCACGGATTCTGGGAAATCTCCAGCCACGACCATCTACTATACCGAATGAACGTTTCGGTTGCGATAAGGACCAAGGAACAATTTCCTTTATTAGAGCTTTGTGCCGCTGCTCGTGTTACCTTTCCAAGTGGAAAATTTTATTAAGAAATACGACCCCCTTAATTAGTGTGGAACGGGCCAGGATAACCACCGTCGAAGATATTCCGCTCCCGGCAAGCAGTCCTAAACGGAGCAGTGGTAGTCTTATGGAATTGAGGCTTTATGGACGGGAATCCTTACTGGCAGCGGGGCGGGGGAGGATTTGGAGGTGGCTTCGTCGGCTTATACGCGCTTTTGCGCCATCATGAATGCTTCACGGCACCTAATTATGAAATTTATTCGACGTTCCTTAGAAAATCTGACAATGACAAGGAATTCTTGTTCTGTATTAATCCTGAAATGAAATTCTCAAGAGGGTATCACTTGAAAAGGAGGAAATTAAGATGGAAATGCCTTTAAGAAAAATAACGAAGGTGGAAAGGTATTCGGCGAGATGGCGGAAACTCCTCGATCTTGGGCCATCTTATATCAAAATATATTGTAGAATTTTTTCATTAGTTTTTTTTTTATTAATTTTGACAGTTACTAAAGTCCTTGAATTTCGAATCCTCGTAGTCCTTAAATAATCGATCGCATTTCAGTCACCATTAAAGCCCATGGACTGACGCTGTATAATTTCTGTCCAAAATTACAGAGGCTCGCTCACACCATCCTTTTTGCAATAAAATAGAAAGGCCGAATCATTCAGGAATTAAAGATAGATGAAAAGTTCGGGCCGGGCCGGGACGGCGGGTAGTCGAGAGGGTAGGGCACACTGGTATACAGGAAGGGAGTTTATATCCCAAATGAATGAGAAAGACACGGACGGGTGGCGCGCTGCTGACTAGCGTTGCTAGGGAGTGCACAGTTTGAGATAAAATTATGTAACCATCGCAGGAAGTCAAAGAACAATGCTCTGGACCAGAGGGATAAAACTCTCTGGTGATGGGCTTTTCGTCCTGGACGGTGATATGGCTTTGTCTATCGATGTTGCGACGTGATTATCTCTGGGCATGTTGTATGGATTGTCCTATTCGTAAAAGTGAGTGATTTTGGGGTATATGGTATATGTTATGTACTTGTAGAGTTTGTTTGATCCTGATTTTAGCAGGAGTTGTGTTAATTCAAACTTGCAACGTTTCATTGAAGTTACATTGTTATTTTGAACAATTAACTACTCGTGCAATTTAGAAATTGTCGAGGTTGTAAATCGACCGCTCGTTCAATAAATGAGATCATATATAGACCCAGTCAAGGACAGCGGTAGATTTTTTTGCGCCCGGTGCTGTGTGTCAAATTGCGCCCCCATCAGCTGTTTATTTTTTATAGCAGTGAAGGGCAGTGAAAAAAGACACAAACACTCTGAAATTATTTTAATATATGAAATAGAAGGCAGAAGGGAACACTTTCTCAATTTTTTTTTCTTCGAAGTTTTGAATTTTTTTCTTAAAATTTTAATTTCTGAAATTGCATCGGGTGCAAGTGCACCATCTGCATCTATGAAAGAATATGTCTAATCAGGATTTGCTTCGCGATCTCGCTTTTATGCTAGATTTGCTTGCGCTTTAACTTTACAAAATTCTCCCGTAAATGCTGCTTCTTTAAGCTTCGTACTGCTTATGCTTCTGGTAGATGGCCTTGTTGGGCGTTATTGCCACCATTCTTTACACATCTACCAACCTCATCATCTACTGCAGGATGTTTTTCGGTGTACTTCCCTATCTACATATTTCAAGCAGAATCCTGGGCTCCGTAAATCTATAGACCACAATATGTCGTTCTGTAAGACTTCATATATCAAGATATAATCAGTGGTCACTGTACTGCATGTATTAGTTTTCACTGTATAACCTAGCGCTTTCAACAACCTCGCTTTCAAAAACTTCAGAATAAAAGCGATCCAGGTGTCTCTTGCCGAATTATTGATTTATAATAGTGCGACTGGTACGAACTGCAAATCAAGAACTATGGCACCGCACTGCCGGAATTGATTGACCATAGCTTGCAAAAGTACAATGGAAAAAGACACAAATACTCGGTGCAGTTCCTTTTATATATGAAAATGAAGGTACGGTAACGCTTTTTCAATTTTTGGTTTTTTGAAGTGCCCACGTCCATTTGCGCCCGTTGCAAGTGCACCATTTGCACTTATGAAAGCGTCGCCCCTGGACCCAGTGAAGTGTTTGTCGCAAAACATGATAACTTCGAAATTTTGATAGATTTCTTTTTATATTTAGTTTTGTTATTCCTATTCTAACCGGCATTTTTCTACTAGATGGCATTAGCATCATTAGCAGCTAAATGCTCGACAGAACTGTCAGGATCAGAAACGGCAATTGATAAGCTAGCCTTGATTTTTGCCTTCAATTCGAAAAAATGTCTTCAATTCGAATAATTGTAAAAACATATGATGGGACTTCTGTTAGTGAACGATTTCAATGCCATAAAACTGAACCAAAGTGAATAATAAAGAATGCCCTGGACCAGTGACAAAGTATGAAATGGACCATACCTGCGACTACTGTTACTACGACCCTTCATCTCTTTCAGGTTCTATTACCTAATGTATTCCCAAATGTTCTTTAAACTACCTTGCATCGACCATTGCAATGTGCAAACAAACACTGTCTATCAAGTATACGGAATACTGGTAAAAAATATTGCTGGCAATACGCCGCGGTACCATGCAGATTTTGAGCCCCATCTTTTACTCAGGGTGTCCACAGCAGTTATTTATTTTTTATTAAATGTTTATGTGCTCCGCAGTTTTTGCAATGTTACAATCTTCGTCGAAAAAATAGTTGGCTTTAAATAATGATTTAATATAGTTTTATATCTTAAAGAAAAAGATTAGGTTTGGTTAGGTTAGATATGGCTGAGCTGCTGGTGCACAGCCCAAACACTTAAGCCAAAGGGATAGGCCCGTTGTGATGCCATAATGATCCCACTTTAAACCCAATGTTAAAGTGTCGTTTCTTCGCTAAACCACCTTCGAGGACGTAATGAATCTTCTTAGTTGCAGGATCCCAAACTTCGGGATTTCCGCAAGCGTGCTTAGGAAGGGTCACCAAAAGTGGTAAGTCTCCTTTTGCTTAGTTCTGGACAATGACAGAGAAGGTGTTTCACACTTTCCTCTTCGTCTATATTCTGACAGCTTCTGCAGAAATCGTAGGTTTCGAGACCTAAGCGGGCCGCATGCTTCCCTATCAGACAGTGTCCGGTCAGCACTCTCACTGTAACTGAGAGATCTCGCCTACTGAGGCTCAGCAGTGAGGTGGTCCGCCTGAGATCGTAAGAGGGCCACGTCGTTTTGGCCAAGGTGCATTTGTTAAGATCCCTCCAATGCTTTTATGTTAACTGCATTGTATGGTGTTTGCATCGGAGTTTAAAGGTGGCCCAAGGCATCTCTTTCCTAGCCAGTTAGTCAGCTTTACAGTTTCCTGTTATATTTCGGTGACCAGGCACCCATATGAGGAGGGTCCTGAACTGCTGAGCCATCTCGTTAAGAGATCTGCGGCATTCAGAGATAGTTATGGAGTTATTAGTGCAAGAGCGCAGGGCCTTCAGAGCTGCCTGACTATCTGAGAAGATGTAGACAGTTCGGTTCCTGTCGCCTTTTTTTTTTTTTTTTTTTATGTGACAGTGCTAAGCTCAGGAGTCACCCTTTGTACTACCAGTCCGTCATGTCATTTGTCACGTCATGGTGCAATGTCTAGCAGTAAGCTTAGTACGGGGAGGGGAGGGGGGTATAGGTTAAGGGTTAAAAGGAACGGGGGGGTATTGAAGAAGGTGGTGATGAACCCTGCGTTTGAACTCTTGGATGTTGTAGGAGCTCGGAAATACTGACTGCGAGAGACTATTCCACAGTCGAGTTGTTCTATTAACAAACGAATTCATATCTTGTTGAGTGCGTGAAAGGGGGAGTTGCAGGTGAAGGGAATGAGACGAGTGGGCTAATCTGGTGTTGCGGTTGTAAGATTGCCGTGGAGGCAGGAGAGCGTTTAACTCGGAGGAACAGTCATTATGATAGTAGCGATAAAATTTTGTCAGTGCTGCTACATTCCTACGGTGGCTGAGGGGGTCGATGGTGGAGCCAGCTGTGTCGTCATCAATTAATTTAAGGGCCTTTTTTTGGACCTTATCTAACTATGCCAAGGTGGTTATTGGAGCGCCGCCCCAAACGAGGGAGTTATATTCGAGAAGAGGCCGTATGTAGGATTTATAAATAACAGCACGGGCCGATGGCTGGAGGAGGAACTTGCACCTCTTAAGAAATCCCAAGCACTGGGATGCTTGTTTGGCGATTTGGAATATATGATCATTCCAACGAAGGTCTTTGGCTAATGTCACGCCTAAGATGTGTAGGGATGGATCGGCCTTTAGTTCAACGTCATCCACTGTCAAGGATGGTGAGGTGTTGAACTTCTTTTTTGAGATAAGACAGTATTTGGTTTTAGAGGGGTTGAATTTGACACGATTCTTCTCTCCCCAATCTAGAATTAGTTTGATGTCTTTTTTAATAGAGTTGAACATTAGTTCTGGTTGATTTGCAAGACAGCCTCATGTATGGCTAAAACCTCCGCTTGGTATACACTGCAGTGATCGGGTAGTCGGAAGGAGACTTCAATCCCAAGTTCCGGCGAGAAGACTCCGCCTCCCACTCGACCCTCGCGCTTAGAGCCATCAGTGAAGAAGTTTATGGTATCTTGAATACTATGTGGTCTATTATTCCATTCACGAGGTGACGGAATGTAGACTTCGTAGTTCTTCGTAAAGTTGACCTCGGATATGCGAAAGACGGTTTCTGAAGGAATATTGACTGAGTCTAGCACCTTAAAGTGCCCTCCTCTAATTCCGGTCCAAGATCCAGATTCTTTTATTCTGAGCGATGCAAATTCTTTTATTTTTTATTGAGGAAAAAAATTTTATATAAAAAAATATTGCAATGTTTCTTGCCAAAATTTCCTCCACACCAACAAAAAATTCAACAAAACAGACTCTCTGTAAAGAAATTTCCATATTCACCCCTCCTGCACGGGCTTAAAAACTACCTTTACCCAGTGGCAATTATTCTACCTTATTCCTTTGGAACGGGTGATCCAATTACTATAATTAAATATTTACCAATCACTCCTGAAAAATTTCTCCGATATTGTTTCCGGTCCTGCAAACAACCAAGAATAATGGAGACAAGATGAAAGTGGCGGCTGCCCTCGAGGGAATCCGGCATCTCCTCGGCGCTCCGGTCGTCGTCCTGCCCGCGATATGTATACACTTCGCATTACAGGAGGATAATGTTCAAGGATAATAACAGCCAAAAAATTAAACCATATTGCCAGGATTATCAAGCACGCGTTATTGACGAAAGACGGTAAACAATTCTATGATGAATTTCGGATTAGATCGATTCTGGCGGGGGGCGTCGTCCCTGTGTGCAGTAGAAGAATAATAAATAATAAAAAAAGGACGAAGTGAACCCAATCAGGCTCGAAATGGAAGATCAAACATTTTTTTTTTGGTGGAGGGATGCTTGAGTGTAATTTGATCCTTTTCGCGGAACTGGTAGTGGGCATGTCATTCAATTCCAGTGCGGCAACCCCAGCTGTGGAGCCTTTAATCAACTGATTTATAAGTGAAGTAATTTAAGGACGACGGCTTTTATTGGCTGAAACCTTTTTAGATGGAAGAACGAAATTCGATTTTGGTCCTGTTTGCAAATAGCCAATTTGTAATTTAAATCCTGAACCGGCATATGTGGTTTGGGGTAGAAGAGGGGGGAGGCTTTTTGTGTTTACCTCTTAAAAGGATTTTTGGTCTATGTCGATGCACTTTGAGGCTGTCAAGGGAAAGTCCTATTTGAGTAGTACTTGTTAATATGTGTATTTTGGGTGTGGGTGATGTATACTAGGTACTGTATAATTTTAAATAGTTAATAGATCTTGGTTAGGAGAAACGTTTTACTTACACTTTTAATAGAAATATGAAGAAACCGTTATACTTTGGTGTCCAAATATTCTCCTGGGCGGTTTTCGGCTTTACTCGAATTTGTACACTAGTTGACTAACAAAACAAAAGATATACTGTCGACTTTATTGGGTGTCAATACAGAGCATCTTGTGGCAATCATTATGGGTTGGGTCTGGTTGCTCTAGATATCTCCAAACCTTTTGGCAGACTGTAAAACTTGCTTTTTGGGCTGGGGAGCTATTGGGATTGACCTAGTAATGAACAATTAAAATGAGAGTCTTCGCTTTGGAAAATTTCCCGTCATGTGCCCGTTTATACAGCTTAGTACTTGGTTATTTAAATCTTTTCGTCAAGTTGGGCCGTCGTGATTCCGTATGTGCTACCATTAAAAATGGTTGAAAACTCTACGGCCATTATATGCCCATTAAAAAACCAAGCGGCCGGTGTTCGCCCGTTGTAAGACTATTTTTTATTTTTACTTCCGGGGATATGCGCCCAATCAGGGGAGCGCGACGTCAGACTTCTTTTGTATCTGCAAAACACATTGCAGGATACCTGAATGAGCGGTTCATAATGTAGGAAACAAACGATGGCTTGCAAAGAAGAGCTATGATATCTGGGGTCGCCCAGGGGCTCCTACGTTTGGATATGCCCGAGGTCGTGCTCTTGATTGGGTACGCAGAGCGTCGCGGTGATCATCCCCGCAAAAGACGTTGAAGCTGCGCAGATGCTCCTCAACCAGGCAATGCGTAGAATCTCTTCCTGGATAGACGACTCTGGGTTTGAGCTTGCAGCTCACAAAACGGTGATCGTGCTGCTCGATCGAAAAAGTTCATTGACACGCTGCGCAGCTTCGACGTGGGAGACGCGACAGCTTCATCAACGAAGGCCGTGAAGTACCTGCGAGTACCTGCGGGTAGCGTCATTTAGCAGGATCATGGCCCCTGATCCTGCATGCGACATCTGCTTATGCGCCCTACCGAGTCTATCCTGCTATACGGAGCATAGGTGTGGGCTAATGCGCTGCGGTATGACAAATACGTTCTTCGAGTCCGCTGATGGTCGCCGGAGTCATTGCGAGCCCAGGAGAGACGGTTCGTTCACAGAAAGAGGACCACACCATGGCAAACGCGCTAGGAGGGTGAATCCACTGGCAGGTGGACAATCCGACTGATCGGCCAGCTGAGCACCTGGGCGTACCGGGAGTTCGTCGACGTTGACTACTACCTGACCCAATTTTTGACTGGGCATGATTTCTTCCATGCGTACCTGAAGAAAATGGGTAAGGTGGCGGATGTCCCATGCTTCTACGGGAACTTCACTTCGGACAACGAAGTGCATTCGAATGCATTAGGTAGGAGGTCGAGTGAGGCACGATGCAGGAGGCGCTCGGAAATATGCCTCCCGGCACAATTGTTGGGATAATGCTTTGAGGCCCCGAAGAATGGTCTAGGGCGGTGCGGTTTGTCCATACCTTCCTAAAAATGAAGACGACGAAGACTGAGGATCGCTGATTCATCTCCACGGAACCTTGGCATCTTCTCGCCAATACCGGAGGAACAAGTAAAGGGTCATGTTTTTGATAGCCACTTGTCTATCGGGTACAGGAGTACTCTGGCGTACGCCCTTGAGTTTGATTGGGTGTGTGTATGTAAGGAATCATGAGGTCATTTGCAATCCACGGACTGTCAGCCGGATTACTCATATCATCATCGCTCAGTCAGAGTGAATACTGTCTGGCCATCATCGGGCCATGTTTGCCGACCTGGAATAAAGGCCACGGCCTGTAAGTGAATGGGGGACCTTAAGTTGCGGCCTTCATCAGGCCCTACCTGCCGATCTGATCTGAAAGGCCATGTTATATGAATTGGGGCCTGTTTAATTAATTTTCGCACGATTAATGGGCTGTAGTTTTAATTATTTGTTTTGTGGCACGCCAATGCTTTTGGGCTGCCAACCGCTGGCCTAGGTGAAGAACAGACCTAAGCGGAATAATGGTACCATGTTATTAATCGGTTAAGTCAGCGGGATGCGTTTATTAGGGCAACCAAATTAAAACCACCAAAAGGTTTACAATAAAGATATGAGATACATATTTATTAGAAAAAATTGTAAACTTTGTTAATCAAAATTTCCTTAGTACAACTTTAATATTTTACAATGAAACACAAAAAAACAAAAAAAAAAAAAAACTGCAATGTAAATGACTTAAATGCAAAATAATTTCAAAAGCGTAATTTTAGTATAGTTTAAGTATATGTATGTACATACAAAACTAAAGCACCAAAAATAACACACACGCATACAAAACACAGCAATTACGGTCTTAAGTTACTTCTTATCCAATCCTCATAGCTAGACACCCTCGTATAAACAGCTGGCCATCCTTCCAATCCACAAAATCGCCCGAACGATACGATACCTTCAATAGTCCAATAAGTGTTAACGTTCTTCATTAAAGGCCCACCAGAATCTCCATCGCAGCTATCTTGGGCAAATCTACCTCCAGCACAGAGCTGTGAATCAATTATTTCTACCCCACGATCACCAAATTTGTTGGCGCAATCCGATTGCGATGCTACAGGTACATATAGCTTCTGCTTAACTTGGGAATTTCTTGCTGGAATGGAGTTAGTTTAGTGATCGTTAAAGTTAAATAATGATTATATGTTATGTTACCAGTTAAGGTTCTACCCCATCCAGATACTACTAGTTCAGTACCGGGGCCGGATCTAGTTGCACCGACAGTTGATGGCAAGCAAACTGGTCGAACAAATCCGGTATATTGAACATCTTGACTTAATCGAACAAGGCCAATGTCGTTATAACGATTAACATTCTGATCAGCATAGCCCGAATGAGGGATGATCTCTTCTACACCAACAATTAAAATTGGATCTGCACAATCGGACTCTACACAATCAATGTCAGATTGGAGATCGTATTCGCCCAATCGAATGCTTTCTCTGGAATACATATATGAAAAAAAATAAAAATAATTAAGGCATTGACAAAAATAGCAATTTCATTACAATTGTCCAATATCAGTTAGAATTCGGCCGGTGATGCAATGCGCTGCTGTTAAGACGTATCTTTGATTGATAAGACTGCCGGCGCAGTTCAGTTCTTTGTTGCCATTACCTATTGGGTTAGTGGACCGATAAAATCGATTTTTTATTGGTTTTATAAATATGAACAAAAAAAAAATAAAAAAAATAAAATATACTTCTTCTGTACTCCAAGATCACCATCCATGGATACTCGTCCAATGCAGTATCATTACCGCTGTAGATCTTCCTACCAGTTGGTTCTATACCACATTGCGGTGGCGTTGGCAGAACATTACCTCGACCATTACTTTGCATTACTGGATATTTTACTACATTAGTTTGTGGGCGATTGGTGCTTGATAGTCTAGTGATAAAACCAGTATCATCAGTACAACAAACAAGCGGTGCACGACCTGATCCGCCAGTACATTGTGATGCAACCAGAAATCTACGCTCTTCAGGCATTAGATTTGGCTTAGCTATCAATGAATAGAGAACTGGACAATCATAAATAGATTGGCATAATCCACGATTTGAATTCGGATTCACGCAACGAGCTGCAAAATAAAATAAAAACCATATTTTTTTTTAATCTCTTCTCGATTTAACTGGATCATCAATATTTTTCACATACACTGTCCATTAACGAACTGATTATTGCTGCCAGCCAGAAGGGTAATTACAGCCAGACAAGCAATCACAGCACTTTTGTTGAAACTCATTATTTTTAACTTAACTTAAGTTTAACTTATTAAAAATTACTGTTAACCAGGTTCGCGTCGTCTCCGTGCACTTTCTTATATTCTTAATAAACGCGTAGCACAGAACACAAACGATTCACTGGACTGAAGTAGACTGAACTTTTGTTTAGCAGACTCGTTTTGGAATTACTTAAGCCACACCAAGATATTTATTTAATAAAGAAGACAAGTCAGTTCGACAAGTTCAGCCCCCGACACACACCACGATGACGTCTTGACCAGTCCAGAAGAAAACTGGAATTGAAGCTTTTGGTGAGAAATTTTTGTTCGTTGAAATCTTGGAGACTTTTGGTGAATGAAATGTCAAAAGATTTGCTCTTTGATGATGAGTCGGGGGTGAGGGCGGATTGCGATTAATTTTTCTTAGACTTAGACGCGAATTGATAAACCAACAACAAAACGGAATTCCCATAATCGCAGCAGCAGCAAACACACACTTCTCATGTTTTGGGAGAATATTATAGAACGAGAATGAAGATTGTTATCTTCGGTAGATTATGGTGTATCTAGAGGTCAATTGTCAGGAAAGAAAATAATATTGACGCGATTGTGGAGATTTGGGGGGAGTAAGCTTTGCTGTTGCCTTCGTTGATGCATGACATACAATTATTTTTATTCTGGATTATGCAGTCAACGCAATCTCTCTCTTTCTCTCTCTCTTTCTATTACATTTTATTTATCGGTAGTGTATTTACAGACTTCGGTACTTTCAGCGGTTTACGTTTTCATATCAAATCGTAAATTATGATGATTTTATTGGGGATGCTATAAAGGAGAGACTTTTAACCTGATTTGCTCTAAAAACTAAACTTATCGGATTTTCAGATTAGTCACACAAAAACCTGATTGCGATTGTAAGGATTTGGTTGTAGAGTTACCTTAATGACACATAATGTGGTGTAAATGTGCAGGGGCGGCGCTTTGATAGGTGCAAATGGTGCACTCGCACCGGGCGCAACTGGTCAGGGGCGCAATTTTAGAAATTAAAATTTATTTATTTATTTATTACAGCTACACAATTAAGTACAGAAACTTATAGATTTGTGTAGGAAAAAAAGAACAAAAAAAAGAAAGGGCCTTAGTAATAAAATAAAATAACAATAAAAATTAAAAAAAACTAAGCTAAAAATTGAAAACTAAATTAAATAGGTAGACTCAAATTAAATAACCGTCTACAGATATGTAAAAAAGATTTTTACGAAAACTGGGAATGGTGCTGTTTCTCTTAATATCAATTGGTAACGTGTTCCAAAGTCTGATTTCGTGAATAAAGAATTGCTTTTCAGTAATTCTATGGTTAAATTTAGGGATTTGCCAGTTCAGTGTCCTTTGAGAATTCGAAAAATTCAATAATGCAAACAAGTAGTCAGGCTTATGGTACAACATAAGTTTCTTTAAAAAGGTAATTGTACGGAAATCAAGGTATACTTTTGAAGAGTGCAACCCAAGACGGAATTTACATATGCAGACGTCTGATCAAAACGTCTAAGCATGAAGCAGTAAAGAATTGCTGAATTAAAAGCTACTTTTAATTTCCTCTGTGTATTGCAATCTATCGAGCAGAAAATTTCACATCCATAGGTCAAGACAGGAATTATAAGTATTTTTACCAATAGAACACGTGTTGCAACAGGAGTGCATGGCGCGGATATGTATAATTTCCTAAGTGTCACGTATATCTTAGAAATTAAACTGTTAATCATATTAACATGTTAAGGTTTGATTAAAATGACTCCAAGATTTTTAACAGAGTTATTGTATGGAATAGGTACGCTGTTTAAATATACTTTGTGAAATGTGGACAAATCCAGTGGATTTTTATAAAAAAACGATCGCGTTGGTCTTAGCTGGATTGAGATCGAGGTCATTTTCAACGGCCCATTTAAAGGTATTCTTTAGGTTTAGGTTCATAGATCGAGCACCATCTTCAAGTTGGTCTACGGACTTACTAATATATAACTGCACGTCATCAGCATATAAGTAATATTGGCAAAAGATCAGGGAGCTAGTCAAATCATTAATAAACATTGAAAAGAATAAAGGCCCAGGAATGGATCCTCGGAGAACGCCACTGACAATATTTATAAAGTCGGACATTTTCTCACCCGAGCATACTCGTTGCCGACGGTCTTTTAGAAAAGATTTTATGAGTTGACAGGCATAGTTAGAGAAGTTAAAAAGAGATTTCATTTTATTTATTAACATAATTTAGTTAACTCTGTCAAACGCCTTGGAGAAATCCAACAACACCAGCAAAGTAAGTTTGCCTTCTACCATCGCTTGCCCGGATATCTTCAGAAATTTTGAGCCTCGCTGTCGCAGAGCAGCAACTATGTTTAGCTCGAAATCCAGATTGATAAGTTGATAGAAAATTATTTCCCTCGATGTATTTCGAAAGCTGTTCGTGTAAGAGTTTTTCGAACACTTTGGCAAAGAACGGAAGAATTGAAATAGGACGAAATTTCTGCTTACTTGACTTTTTAGGTATTGGGATAATTTTGGCCAGCTTCCACTTAGCGGGGAAAGTCGAAGATCATATTATAGCATTAAATAAATAAGTTAGATAAGGCAGTATCATTGGTAATATTATCTTTAGGAACTTGGGATTAATGCCGTCAAGCCCCATGGAGTCAGATTTAAGACTTAGCACTGTCGCATATACTTCTTGCTGGGAAAATATTAGTAAACGAAAACCCTTGAAAAGGATCGCTGTGAGTGACGCAAGTGTAATTAGGACTGCCATCATGTCCATTGGCACGCCGGTTTCCAGAGGAATGAGAGAACTCATGGTTGAGTTCGTTTAAGTCCCCTGGCTATATCATTGGTTTCCGATTTGCCTAAACCAATATCTCTCCAATCCAAAAGTGTGGACCGTAAGTCATTAAACTGGCTAGTTTTCGAACAATCAGCAAGATAGTCCACATTAAAATCGCCACCAATTATTATGTGGGTATATAGATGTCCTATTTCTGCAAGAACTGTCTCTAAGAGGCCAAAATTAGATATAGAGGGCGGTTTATATACTGTACCAAGCAGAAATTTTTGCTTATTGAAGCAAATCTCAACAAATATATATGTATTCAATTACAGAGTTAATCCAGATTGAGCAACTAATTTACCATGGGTAGAATTATTTACAAATATAGCATCACCACCACCAATCCTACCAACACGATCGTTTCTAAATACTTTGAACCCTTTTAGACTAATTAAGGAATCAGAAATATAATTTCTTAGCCAAGTCTCGGTAACACAGATTACATCAACAGAAATATTATTGAAAATATGTCTGAACTCATCAATCTCATCAAAAATTTAAAAAAAAAATTCTTGTAGTTTGTCCCGAAAACCGTCAATTTTTTCCTAATCTTGATGGATGGTATGGACTAAAAAATGATTTCTTAACATTTTATTCCACGTAAACGATTTTTTAGAACCTTTTGTTGACTGATTATTTTAAAGGAAACCGAAATTTATTTTGTCATTGACTGCTTTAATAATGAGTGTCCCAAATCGTCCCAAATATCCGTCAGCGGTCTTGAGCTCTCCTAGAGTAGTAAGTGCTGGTACTCTTGCCCGAAGCCGCCGCCTTTTGACCTAAAGAATCAACGGTTATCAGTTACCAAGGCTTGAGACGACGTCGCCAAAAACCGTCAAGAATAAAAAATAGAGTTCGAGATCCAACAGCACCGACAGCAGGGTATCTGTTACGGGGACGTTCCACTCGGACCGCCAGCTAATGGATGAAAGAAGAAGAATAAGACTCTGCGGACATAATCGGACCGTGCCTGCCGACCTGGCCTGAAAGACCACAGTCTGCCGGCGAGGCATGTAAGTGAATGGGAGTATTTAGTGGAAAGACATGCAATTTTACACTCTTTCTTGAGCGAAAATAAAAATATATGATATGATATTTGCCGACACTCCCCTCTTCTACATGAGAGACTGGGTAAAATTCGCCTCGACCACACCCTCCGCCGCCCCCCTCGAAACGCCTCATGTACTTAATGAACAACTCCAAAGAGTATGGAACTAATATGGGAACGGGAGATCTGAAAGCTTTCTAAAGAGTGATCAAACATGGCTATTGAAGCACTCCATTTCCCCCGCAAGACTGGGTTCAACTTATCATGTAGTTAACATATAATTAGTTGATTTGAAGATAGAAAAACAGGAATTACCATATCTCACTATTTTACAATTCCAATAAGACAACCTGGATATTACAACAACGACCCTTAACCTTCGATCGTAATAGAAGCAAATAAAAGATTATTTTCAAGAGGCCTTTCTAGGAATGATCATTCGTCATAAGTGTCAATCTAATGACAATTTTATTTACTACACTTGCATTGAAGTCCCAAGACGATCAATTGCAGGAAACTCTCAAAAGTGATTTTTCCATGAAACACTGAATCTTGGCGATTCAATCTGATCATTGGAAATTTGCTCGGGACAGCGTCTCCAGCTACAGTTGAGTATAACTCGTTGGCTAGTGATCGTCGGTTGGGCCCAGGGAACTTGGTGCTATTTTATCAGACTAATAAGTTAAAATTGGTTTAATAGTTTAGAGTTAGAGTTAAGTTGTGTTTTGTTAACACTAAGAAAAGAATTTTGTTTTTAAGTGAAAAAGTGTAGAACTGAAGAGCGAGATCCAAAATGAGGAGTTACATAAGAAGTGAAATTGTTTGTCTGGTTTTAGTTACACTAACTAGTTTCCAGAATGTTAATGCTCAGTGTAAGTGCAATAAGTGAGATATATTTTTTTTTTAATTGTATCTCATGAATTTCGTTGTTCATTAAAATTTGTAAATAGGCGAGAAAGAAGATAAAACGATTACAGTGAAGATTTTAGTGATCCTCAAATCTTGATCAATAAATAAAATGTGTGATCCTACCTTAACAATATCCTAAAAACAGGCTAAATATTATTCGAGTTAGTAGTTAACACCAGACAATTATTCTAAACCCTACCCCTATCCTACACTTTTTCTAGCAAGTGTTCATGTATGTAATTACAAAAATGCTTGGATCAGTAGAAATACTGCAAAAAAAAAATATTGAAGCAAACAGGTCTGACGAGGTACAAGAACATCAACTTCTTCACATGATAAAATGTGTTTTTTTTTTCTCTCTTTCTCTGTCTCTTTTTCGAATTACCTTGATTATTATAAGACGCAAGTTACACGATCATTTTACACAGATTCAACTGAAGATCAATGTCAATATAATCAATTTGCAAAATATGCCAAACATTTTTGAGGGGTTAATGGCATTTTGGCAATGTGGTCTTTTGTCTCGGATAAGAAATTATGTTTTGTAATTACTTCTGATCTTATCGATCTTCATTATTCATTTTAATACTAATGCAATTATTCTGTGGGCGTATCTTAAGATAATTCAAGCTAACAGCTAATGGGTATGCAACGATAAAAAAAAATAAAAAAATAAAATAAATTTTAAAATTTAAAATTGGAATTTACTTTCCTCTTTCATGGTGAGTCATCAGCTTTTGCAAGATGTGTTCTTGAAGAATCCATGAAGAGTCCACATTTTCTTTTAATTTTAACTGTCATCCAAGCTCACTTCGTTCGATTTCAATAGCTTGCTTTCCTCAAATGAGTTGGATGATGATGTTGCAAGGTTTTATTCCGTTCTGTACGAAACCTGTGCATCCTGTGTACCTCTTGAGCCTCTAAAGCTACCCAGATCATCCCCATTCTGGTACAACTATGAGTTGAGACCAGAAGAACAGACAGCGAGTTTCAATGCAAAAGCAATCAATTGCTATGACCAATTTCATACTCTCTCCGAAACCCTCTATAAGGAGTACATCAGAAACATGGAAGGTAAAATGTATGGTGATCCCAGAGCATTCTTTCAATTTATCAACCCAAAGAAAAAAGTTGATAATTACCCTTACACCATGCAATACGAGAACTCCCTTAGTCGAAATTTGTGACAATTTTGTATCGTTCTTCCTCAAATCCTTCTCGTCCCCTGTATTCCAACCAGATGAAGATAATTTTCGACATATCAATGCAATCCAAACGGCTCAAAACTTTCCCCTGTCTATAACCAGGGATGATATATCGAAATATATAAATGAACTTCCACAAGATTTTTCGTCCGGGCCTGATGGAGTCCCTCCAGCTGTTCGAAAATCTTGCGCAGAGGCCCTACTGTCTCCTCTACTAAGTTTATTTCAAAAACCCCTAAATAAAGGGCGCTTCCCAACCTTATGGAGGAACTCTTTTATAATACCTGTCTATAAAAAAGGCTGTAAGAACGAAATCTCTAATTACAGGCCAATTGCGAAGTTATCGTCTATACCAAAACTCTTCGATTCTATTATTTATTCTGCTATCGCCCCTATCTGCAAGAGACTTATCTCAACAAACCAACATGGATTTCTTGCAGCTCGTTCCACTACTACTAATTTGCTAGAGTTCTCTTCACACACAGTTCGAGGCTTTGTCACTGGTTGCCAAACTGACTGTGTTTATACAAACTTCAGTAAGGCTTTCGACAAGCTCCTACTCTATTATGGCTCTTTACCTAAAGAAATTAGGCTTTCCGCCTTCCCTTGTAGTATGGTTCCAGTCGCACCTAGCCGACAGAACCTACCAGGTACTATTCCTCGGAGTCAAATCTAAAAACATCGAAGCGTCCTCTGGTGTCCCGCAAGGCAGTCATCTTGGCCCTTTGCTTTTTATTTTATCAATTGACGATATTGTTACCCAGTTAAGGCACTGTAAAATCCTTATTTATGGTGAGGACATGAAACTACAACTACGCCACATAAGGAGTATAGAGGATTGCAAACTTCTGCAAGAAGACCTAAACATCTTCTATTCTTGGTGTTCCAACAACAATCTGGTCTTTAATATTAGTGAATGCGAGATCACGACATTTTATAGGAAACGTGGTGTTATAATTTATGACTATACTTTTTTCGACAACAAGGTCTCCCGCGCTAACTCTGTAATCGATCTAGAGGTTAGGTTAGAAAGTAAGTTGGATTTCTCCACCCACATCAATTATATCTCCTCCAAGGGCAATTCAGTCCCAAGATTTATAAAAAGATGGTCAAAGGAATTCAACAACCCTCTCATAACTAAATACTTGCACGTATCCTTGGCTAGGCCTCTGCTTGAATACGCTTCCCAGGTATGGTCTCCTTACTACTCCTCCCATGTTGGTAGAATCGAATCGGTTCAAAGGAAGTTTGTCCGGTTTGCCCTCAGCGATCTCCCGGGGGATGACCCACTTATTCTTCCACCTTATGAGAACAGACTTAAATTACTCAACTTAAGCTCTTTTCCATAAGCGTCGCGAGGTCGCTGACATCGGCTCATCGGCTGATGAATGATAAGGCGGACTCAGGTTTCTTAAGAAGCCGCACGTCTTTAGAGTGAATAGCTACAACCTGAGAGGTGATCCTCTCCTGAACATTTATTCCTCTAATACTTACTATGGCATGTTCGAACCGGAGCGCGTTCAAAAACCTTACTATAGTAAACCACGAGGTAAGTTGTGGTTATGCTACATCACTTCACTTAACCACCAAAGTTTATGTTTAACCATGGAGGTTTTTGAACGCACCGTGGTTAACTACGTCGTAAAGAAAATTTAAAAAAAAATTCCATAAAATAGTGTCGGCTATCTGCCTCAATTATTTCCAATAATTATTATTTATTTAAAATAATCTCACAAATCCCACTTTGATTAGTTCATTATTAACATTAAAACAAATGTCAAAAAATTGTTTTTATTCTTCTTCTTCTTAACTATCGCTAACCATGCTCCCGAGCATGGTTAAAATTTAACTACACCATGGTTAACCACGGGAGTTTTTGAACGCCAAAAAGTTATGCTCGTGGTTATGTTGTAGTTAACCACGGAGTTTTTGAACGACAAAAGTTTACCGTAGTTAACCATGGTTAACCATAGTAAGGTTTTTGAACGCGCTCCCGGTTAATCGCATGCTCATAAATACCCAGTTCTTCTCTATCTTGGTTCAATAATGAACACAAGCAATTGACAAATCAGATGAATAGGCTGTTGCTTGCGTTGGTTTCGTGTTAATTTGGATGGTTTTTAATTTACTAGTTTTTATGTTTGCATGCTTAGTTGTGAGCCTCTCATCTCAGCGCTTGGTTGAGTGCTGAGTAGGTAAACCTTTCTTGGTTAATTTGAGAACTGCACCTTCTGTATTAGTAGAGTTAACTCTATTACTAACAATTAACATTTGTTAAGCTTTTGTGAAAATAATAATTATTTTTTTTTTCTTTTTATTACGGCAGCTCGTTGTGTCAATCCCAATTCAAAACGTGGTGTTTGCACCTCTATATATGATTGTCCAGCACTTTATAATGTTATAAATAAACCAAATATTTCGGATGATGATCGTCAATTTTTAAAAGAATCGGCATGTATCGGTGGTAAAGGTACATTACCGCATGTTTGCTGCAACGAGGATAGTGAATTCCATACAAAGCCATCTGATAACGGTGTAGAAACAACAACGATCCAACCGATCTTGCCAAGTAATGGTAAAGGTAATGTTCTACCATCACCACCATACTGTGGATTAGAGGGTACAGGAAAGAAAATTTACAATGGAAATAATACTGGGTTAGATGAATATGCTTGGATGGTTATTCTGGAATATCGAAAAGGTAAAAATTTGAAGTTTTTCGATCGTGCAAAAAAAAGAGATCATTTTATATATATAGTATGTATGTGTTTGTTAAAGGAAATGGACCAACAGAACAGAAATGTGCAGGAAGTCTTATTAATCAAAGATATGTTCTAACCGCAGCGCATTGCTTGACTGGAGAAGTTATAACACTATATGGAAATTTGTAAAAAATAATTTTATTTTTAATTTAGTAATATTTTTTCATTATTTTTCTTTTTTTTTATAATTTTACAGAGTAAGTGTTCGATTAGGTGAATATGATACATCTACATCTAGAGATTGTATCGAGAACGACTGTAGCGATCCTATTCTAACTGTTAGACCTGAAGAGATTATACCACATGAAAATTATGCTCCACAATCCAATGATATTGGTCTTATACGATTAGGTCAGGATGCACCACTAACAAGATATATAAGGCCAGTTTGTTTACCATCAACGATTGGTGCAGCACGATCATTACCTGGACAAGAATTAGTAGTAGCTGGTTGGGGCAGGACTTTAACATGTAATAAAATATAACATAATTCTATAACAATATTAAATAAATAAACTAATTTTTTTTTATTAATTTATAAATTTAGCTAGAACATCAAACATCAAGCAGAAGCTATATGTGCCAGTAGCTGATCAAGCGGTATGCGCTGCTAAGTATGCAAAGCTTTCGAAAATTACTGATGGAGAACTTTGTGCTGGCGGAAGATTTGGGGAAGATAGTTGCGGTGGTGATTCTGGTGGACCATTAATGGCAATGCATAATAATTATTGGTTTATTGAGGGTGTTGTTTCATATGGTCTTAAATGTGGCCTGCAAGATTTGCCAGCGGTTTATACGAGAGTGTCGGCTTATGATGATTGGATTAAAAGTCATATGAAGCCATAGTTATATCACTTTAAAATATATCTTAAATAATACTTCGATCGTTTTAGATAGATAGTCTTGTTAACGTATGACAGGTGATCGTGTTCACGATCTTTTTATATAAATAAAGATCAGAAAAAAATATGAATATAATATAATGAAATAAAATAAATTGATTTAAAACCCAAATATTTGTCTTAAAGATATCCTGCTGGTTATATCTTGTATTTAAAGGAATATCAGCATTGTATTTATACCAAACCTTTTTGAAAAAAAGATGTAGCAAATTTTGTTCCATTTCCAATTAATTTTAAATTGCCCAATTTTATCACTAGCTGACCCGGTCAACTTCATACCACCTCAGAATCGATAAATGCTCTGGCTAATTCAGTGGCATATTTTAAGATTTGGCGCCCTGGGCCTAGGACATTTGCGCCCCATACATTAATGTTAATCTATTGAAACAGTCAAATTTACAAAGCTCATTTCGGTACACCATGCATTCTCTTGGTCTGGAGGTAATTAACATGCTCCCCACATATTTTAATTGTAGAATACCCTCTTTGCTTGATATGTTTCTAACAAACGACACTAGCTCTATTCTTTTTCAAAACCAAATCTCTCCACCTAGTTATTTGGATCATGATATTATATTCGCATGCTATAGCTTTAATGTCGATCCTCCTTCTATGAAAACAATTACTTATCGTGACTTCTTAAATATTGATCAGGAACTTCTTAGCCAAAGATGTCTTTACCTACCCTGGGCCAATATCTTCACATTAGCTGAGGTAGATGAAAAAATAGATGAGTTTAACAGGATATTCCTTGATCTTTACGATGAAATTGTGCCCATCAGAAGTAAATCTTTATCAGCTAAATCTAAACCTTGGTTCACTGCGGAAATTAAATCGCTTATTATTGAAAGGGAGTTCGTCTATCGTTGGTCCTGCTACAGCATAAAGATCTTTTAAACGCCTTCGTAATTTGATTGTAGCAAAAATTAAAGAAGCCAAACGCGATTTTTACTCCCAAAAGCTTGACCCATCCCAATCCGTAAAAACTATATAGAAAAATCTGCGCATTTTGGGTGTCCACTCTAAAAATGAAGCTGCTGCTAACAACCTAAGTCCCGAGAGTCTTAATCAATATTTTATATCCAACCAAGCAGCGGTTAACGAGAAAATTCGTGCAGGGCAGTAAACCACAGTGGCGAGACATTTTCTATAACCACAGTTAATTACAATGCTATGGAATACCAAGGGATTAGCTGCAGATTCCTTAACTTTTGAAAGACCTGAAGTTATTCTTCACATATATGGCTACTCCACCAGCAGAACGGTTCTTGCGATCATTTCGGTATAGATTGTACCCATCTAATGAAACAAGCTTCGTGGGGACATGATCGCGCAGTGAAGATTCAGACACCAGTATGACGTGTATATTAGAACCACGAAAAATCTCCTGAAATTCATCAATTTCGCCATCAACTTGCAAAAAACCTTTCGCCTGCCTTATTTCATCAGAGTTTTCCAGACAGAACTTCTGGCAATTTATCATGCCTGCCTAGCAATGCAGTCAAATCCAAGCCCAGGAGCGAAAATAATTCGGCCGAAATACTACTTAAAATACAAAAAT
The DNA here is from genome assembly GCA_949987705.1 of Thereva unica. NCBI lineage: Eukaryota > Metazoa > Arthropoda > Insecta > Diptera > Therevidae > Thereva > Thereva unica. The sequence goes on along the minus strand of OX465283.1, from coordinate 156,260,349 downwards.
GTGATGTGAGCTATATTATGCTAATACAAAAAACAAAATCCAATTCATCATACTAACATATTATCCTCGAAGTTTATTGTTTATTAAACACAAAATATTTCCCTCTCTTCTCAATTATGGCCTCAATTTACTTTTAATCCAGTCTTCAAAGCTCGACACTCTCGTATAAACAGCCGGCCAATTCTCCAATCCGCATGCATGTCCAAACGAAATAATCCCCTCAATAACCCAAAACGAGTTCTCGGTCTTCATTAAAGGTCCGCCAGAATCTCCACTGCAACTATCTTCTGCAAATTTCCCGCCAGCGCAAAGTTGACTATCAGTTATATTTGTGGATCTTGCATATTTCGCAATGCAATCTTCTTGTGGAACTACCGGAACATAAAGTTTCAGCTTAACAGGTGATCTTCTTGCTTTAAGATATTAAGAAAATATTATATTAATTGGTCGTATGTTAAGAAAATGGTTACACCTACCTTCCAAAGTACGACCCCATCCAGCTACAATTAAGTCCCTTCCTGGTTCTGATCGTTCAGCTCCAACAGCCGATGGTAAACAAATCGCTTTTATATATTTTGTATATGGCACATCCTGACTTAATCGTATTAGTCCTATGTCGTTGCTTTTGTCTTTCTTGCCAGTAAATAGTTCATGTGGTATTATCTCTTCTACGCCAACTGTGAGAACAGGATCGGCGCATTCACCATGAAGGCAATCGATTTCTGATGAGGTGTTGTACTCACCTAATCGAACAGATTCGCTACAATGAATTTTTTTTGTTATCTATATTATACGTCAATTTCGGAAGCTATGGATTATACAAAACCAAAGAAGGTTCTATCTAAAATGCTATATCAAAGAACTACCTCTACTCAGAAAGATAATTGGTAGAAGAATAAAAGAACTGGCGAAAGCGAAATTCCCCGTCTGTGTGAATTCGAACCACGGACCTTTGGAATGGTCATCGAACGGCTTAATGACAGCCGTGTGAATACTCATAAGAATACGTTCTCATTCTCTTGGAAGTAGTCTCAAGCGCTCTCAAGAGAATCGCTCAATCAGAATGCGTGAGAATGCACTCTTTCCAACATTTTTGTGATGCGTTCTCTTACTTTTGTTTTGTGAAAGTACATTTGCTGGTAGTTGTGCTTATTTAGTATTTATTTCATATACCTGGCACCTTTTACTAATTTGGGTATGGCAAACTCAACAAAAATAAAACCAACATTGGGCTGTAGTACCATTAAACTGAGCTGAACTAAAAAGGCATTGATAAGCCTGGAAAGGAAATATTAAATAAGAACGAAGGAGCAATAGAAACTTTTAAAAAACTTAACTTTGAAGCTTTTTAAAAGCTTTCAGTTTTTTTAATTAAAGCTTTTAAGTTTTTGTAAGTAAAAAAGCTTAAAAGCTTTTTGAAAATAAAAGCTTTGGAGCTTTTTCAAAATAAAAGCTTTGGAGCTTTTTCAAAATAAAAGCTTTGGAGCTTTTTGAAAATAAAAGCTCTGGAGCTTTTTGAAAAACAAAGCTTTGGAGTTTTTTGAATATAAAAGCTTTGGAGCTTTTTGAAAATAAAAGCTTTGAAGCTTTTTGAAAATAAAAGCTTTGGAGCTTTTTGAAAATAAAAGCTTTGGAGCTTTTTGAAAATAAAAGTTTTGGTTCTGTTTTAAAAATAAAAGCTTTAAAGTTTTTAATACTAAATGATTCGAAGCTTTCTGAAAATAAAAGCTTTGGTTCTTTTTAAAAATAAAAGCCTTCTAGCTCTTTGTAAATTTTTTTTGAAGTGGAAAACTAGAGCCTCAGAAAAAACCCTTTATACTGTCGACAATCTACATATTTTCTTCGTATAGAATGCAATTTTGAACAGCAGCTCTAGTAGGAAAGGAAGGAACTGCCTCCTGAAGCGAGTTGAATCTTAACCAACCGATGACATGTGCTTTGGTGGAGCGATGAAGGGCTAAGGAAGGCTATGACAAGAGGAATCAGGAATGTAATGAGGGAAGAAGAAATAAGGAAAGCGGAAATGGCGAAGGACTGGCCGGGATTCGAACCCGGGATCTCTGGAATGGTAGCCAGATGCATTACTCCCAAGGCTACCGAACATTTATGAAATAATAAGAAACAATTTATTTTGTTAACACAGAAATCCTCGATTCAACACCAAAACACTTTATTAGGCATGTTTTCAAATGCAAAAGTAGCGTGAGCGTGCTAACTATGTTTTGAAAGGAAGTAAACAGTGTTTTGCGCCGGCCTGATCGTTTGCTATTGATATCTAGAAGATTAGCAGAGATACCAATAAACAGTTTCGACACCTACCAAGTAACTACTTTGTTTATACTATTGTTAAAAACTTACTTTGTTTATAAATTGAAAAAAAAAATGCTTACAGTTTTCCATATAAGGTTACAACATCTCCAACCAAGCAATGTGCAGCTGTTAAAACGTATCTTTGATTTATAAGACTTCCAGCACACTCCTGGACTTTTGGACGATTTCCTAATGAGTAAAACGCGTTTATGCGTTTCAGTTTATGCCTAAACAAAAACACACCAAAAAATACCTTTTTTGTATTCCAAAATTACCATCCAGTTATATTCATCTAATCCAGTATCATTTCCATTATAGATTTTTTTTGCTGTTAAGTGCAATCCACATTGCGGTGGTGTTGGTAGAACATCACCTTGGCCACTACTTGGCAAAGCCGTTTGCGTTTCGGATTCTTTCTCCGATTCTGGCTCAACTTCAGTTGGTATTGTAGTATAACCACCATCTTCATTACAGCAAACATGCGGTGTAGGTCCTGCTCCACCAGTACATGCAGATTCGATCAGGAATTTACGATCTTCATGCGAAAGTATGGGTTTATTAAGGACATCCAAAAGTGCTGGACAATCATAGATGGAGCCACAAACACCGCGATTTGAGTTGGGATTAACACAGCGAGCTGAAATGTTGTTTTTCCTGTTTTATTGAGTTATACAGTGCGGAGCAAGACTATAAACGCAGCCAGAAAATTTTGTTTTTGCTAATTATTTTGTCAAATTCTACTATTTTCTTTATTGATTTTGAAAGAATAGAGAGAAAAAATACTACACAAAATAAATTACCAAGGGTAGGTCAATAAAATTACCGTTAGTTGGAATTAACTGATATTTTGGCGGAGCATGACTATAAACGCAGTCACAATTTTTGCGTTATTGGCTGTTGATCACAACCAAAAAGTGTGCCAAATAATAAAATTAATTGTGCTCTTAACTTCTAACTTTTGCTTTTAAATTATTGTTACAAAATTTTTAAAATGCCACGTGGAACAGTTCTTACCGATGTGGAAGTAGGCAAAGTGCTTGCATTTTTTGAAGCCGGCTTGAGCAAGCGGGCAATCGCTAAAATACACGGCCGATCGGACGCTGCTATTCGGAACGTGTTGCAAGATCTTGCAAATTATGGAAAAACTCGATCCGGAGGTCCGAAAAGCAAGTTGTCAGACAGAAATAGGCGATCAATTATTAAAAATGCAAGCAACAGTATAAAGACTGCCGTCGAAATTGCAAAGGATTGTGGACTGACCGTGTCCAAATGTACAATTTATAAAGTTTTGAGGAGTTCCAACCTTATTGTCCGCTAGAAGCTGAAATCGGCCCCGCGACTTTAGCGCGTCATAAATCAGCAAGACTGCAATTCGCGCGAGCAAATATGCAAACCGACTTTTCAAAAGTAAAATGATCAACGTTTATTCTCGATCAATTTTTTAAACTTTTCTGCTGAAGGTAATTTTTTCTGATGAGAAAAAGTTTAACTTGGATGGACCCGACGGAGCACCAAGTTATTTTCGAAACGAAATTTCGGTGGAGGTAGTGTTATGGTCTGGGGAGCATTCTGTGCTGATGGAATGCTGGAACTGGCTTTTCCCAGCACTAGGATGAATTCTTCCGAAAACATTGATATTCTCCGAATGAATTTATTGCCATTTGTGCAGCGCAAAGGCACAAACTAATGGACTTTCCAACAGGACAACGCCACAATCCTTGTGAGCCGTGCCACCAAATCGTGGTTTATGGACAATAACGTTCAAATCTTGGAATGGCCCGCTTGCTCCCCAGACCCGAATCTCATTGAAAACATTTGGGGACTCCTAGCAAGGCATATTTATAAGGAAAATAAGTAGTATAACACTGTTGGTGAGCTAAAATTGACCATCATTCAAGCATGGTGCAATATTGACAATACGACAATAACAAATTTATTAAACAGTATGCTAAATAAACTTTTTGAAGTCATAAGTAATAAAGATGGCCTCACACATTATTGAAATTACATTTCACTTTGTTTGTTATGAAATTTTTTAAAATTATTTGAGTGCGTTTATAGTCATGCTCCGCTGAAAGATCAGTAAATTCCAAATAATCTTACTTTTATTGGCCTATCCTTGGTAATTTTTTTTGTGTAGTATTTTTTCTCTCTATTCTTTCAAAATCAATAAAGAAAATAGTAGAATTTGACAAAATAATTAGCAAAAACAAAATTTTCTGGCTGCGTTTATAGTCTTGCTCCGCACTGTATATATTTGATTTAGTAGTAGTATTAGTAGTAGAAGTAAATTTTTTTATATATATTCATATTTTATTAACACCGGAACTTTTCGCTAGCCCCTCACATTTGCTACTCAAATCGAGTGGGCTGTAAGGAAACTGGTAGTCCGCCATTTTATATTGACTGGCATTTTGAATTTTTAATGACGCCTCATACCTAATTGTATTCTACTTGTCATACCCTTTAATTTGATACCCATGTCGGGGGGACGGGGATCACGGGCCGCCATTTTGGAACCGCCATCTTGACAAAATGGTCAGATTTCATTGTCACGTGAACTATATATGTGTGCAAAGTTTGAAGTTGATCGGTAATATGTGTAAGTGGGTCAAAATTAAGTGGGAAGTTTCAAGATTTGTCTACATACATACATACGTGCACATATACAGATGAAGATAATACAAAGCGTATCGATATAGCCTAAAACAAAAATACTGAATCGTCCAGTGAAAGTCCAATTGTAATGGGATTAGAGGTCATGCATAAATTACGTGAGGCGATTTTTGGGATTTTTCGACTCCCTCTCCCCGGGTCTGGTTTACTTGGCTCTTACCCCGCAGCATTTGTCGAGTCGCGCGTTTGGCTGGACGGTGGCGGCTAAACAATCGAAGAACTACTATGATACTTTCTGTCTGGCGTCCTCATAAAAATGCTTGTATACGATTTAGCCATAACTTGGGGACCAGGGGGTCTTACACACACCACACAGAGGAATAAAGTTCTCGCCTTGAAGCCAAGTATCGCCATACACCTCCCCGGCCGCCAACTGGATGGGGTCTGCAGTCTAAGAAACCTGACAAAAATCTTTGTGTGTGGCTATTTATCGTCAGTTTGTGCCTAGAGATCTGAACTTCTGAACGGGCCGTGCCTGCAGACCTGACCTGCCGGCGACCTGTAAGTAAATGGGAGTCTTTAGTGGAGAAACATGTTTAACTACATTTCACATAGTTTTCTACCAAATGTACACTTTCTTGAGGGAAAAAAATTACATGATATTTGGTAGACGAGCAATAGACAAAGAATGAGTATATTTAAAAACCTAGGCGATATGTTATCACTACTAGTCGCTTTAGATTTAACAGAATTTATGGCAGTCAGCACTTCGAGGGAGTTCGCACAACGACAGCTGAAGCCATCAGAGAGGTAGAGGAGGGGGTATTAGTGAGGTCCGCTGAAAGTGAGATAAAAAATGTTGGTCGTTGTCGTTATGTCCGACCTGTCAAAGGAACACCTTGAGGATTCGGTAGCATGGCGGTAGATCTTAGATGGTATTAGTAGATGGCGTATTCCAGAACTAGTCTCTTCGGTGCACCGGTACCAACAATTCCTGAGGCCAATGGAGGCCCAATAATCGCTTTTTCCGCAGGGCTGTAACTCATGTACAGACGGAGAAGTTCTTCCTAAAGGTCAATCTATTCATACTCTCAGGAAGCAAATTCAAAATATTGTTATGTCCGCAGGGTTTTGAGATGCAGGCCCCCGGATTCCTTTCAGTCTGAGGGCACTACACGAGGCTATATGTTTGATGTGAAGGTCGGAGGGAGTAGGTGCAAGAGTACGTTGAGAGCTTTCTGAGGGGCATGTTTTCATAGCCCCCCTACTGTTGGCGTTCTTTGGACCCTTCCCCAACTTTTGTAGTTAGTCCTTTTTTGGGCTTCAACCTGCAGGTTTACTTTGAAGCGTAATTATGGGTGGTCCGAGAAGGACACTTTGATCTGATACTCTCCAATTTTCTACTTTAAATGTTTCCGTGACCATGGACAGCATGATATCCAATACTTCCACCCAACCTTGAAAATTCTCCGTGCTTCGGAATACGAAGGTTGGGTGTTGCCCCCCGGTTACTCCTCCGGTGGCTCCTCGTTGATAAGGAGAAATAATGAACTGCTATTTTTCACCGGTTCCTCTTTTTTGATGACCACCCAGTCATCTTTGAGCTAGCGCGAAGTGCTCGGGTGGGGTGAGCGAACGGGTGGGCGAACGCTGCTACTCGCAGATCGCTTCGCCGACCTACATATATGAAATCCGCAAAAATGAACCGAATAATTCGGCCGAATGTTCGGTTCGGTACATTTTTGACCGAATATTCGGCCGAATATTCGTATTCGTTCGAACCCATATTCGGCGCATCTCTAGTATTTATAGAAGATAAAAAAGGTCACCAACTTGGCCAAATTGGTGCCCACTGTGCAACCTGAAAATTCACAATTTGTCGCCCCCGAAAAAATCGAATAAAAACATTTCGGCTTGAAACGAACATTGGCAAACATTATAAGACGACACTACTGATTTGATCCTGAAAAAGTGTTGCTGCTTCACGTTTTCGTGTTTTGTCGTTTCATGTTTTACCAGCTGGTCATACCGCCGCCCTGGCAATACAAAAATATTCATATTAATACAAGGTTTACAATTCACTGCTACCCCGTTCATGACTAGGTTCAATCCAGGTTCAACCCAGTCATAAACGGATGTCGAATTGAAACTGGGTCCACTCAACCCAACTCTCCTACCTGGATCGAGTTGATATTTTACCACATATACGCGGGTTGAGTTGAATTTGGTTTTGTATTTGATGTTTTTTCTGATACAGGAAAAATAAATTATTTCGTTCTGAATTTTTACGTATCTATAAATGGGAAATTCACACAAAATTTGAGGTTATGTTTTGATATCAATTCAACTCTATTTCAACCCAAAGTGAACTCAACTCAACATCATATACGGTGTGGAAATTTCATCTCAATCTCGACTCAACTTTTCGACCTAGTCATAAACAGGGTATGAAAGGCTTCTTTATAAGCTTGAGTTTGGCCTTGCTTCCCCGATACTGGATATATTTTATAGAGATCGACAGATTTTCAATCGGCACATGCGATCAGCTTCACGCGGCCCTGATGCCATCCCCAACGCGACACATTAAGAAGCGGTGTCAGGATGCTCTTGAAGGTTTGGAAAGAAAACCGTCGCGAGCCAGAACTCATGTTTCTACCATTTCGCAGCCAGAGTGGTGCCATCTGTATCGCTTTCGTCGATTACGGCGATAACGCACTTGGCTATAGGTGTTAGTAGTAAGAGGAAGTAGATTGCTACTTTTCCTACTACACTTAGCCTCAGGGTGATTGGGTTCCTCAAGGGACCTCTGACGCTCTGGTTGGTATTGGGTTGTCAGTTTGCGGCGAAGTATGCTCGCTGATGACCCGTGTCGCCCACCTTATTGAAGGCTGTTGCTTAGTATTCGGTCGAACCCATATTCGGCGCATCTCTAGTATTTATAGAAGATTGAACTGGACATTCTGCATCATAATAAACATTTATATTTTTTTATTTTTTTCAAGAATTTGCATATTGACATTGAAACCGGTCATGAAACACTTTCACAAATCTTCCACTGATTACAGAATAATTGAGTCTGGTTGTGCTGTTTTTTGTATGGCTAATGATGGACATACAATGTGACCAACTCTAGACGGAACCGATTCTGTTTGTATGCTGATTGATAATAGAAACATCTGAACTAATTTTTATACTAAACTCCAAAAATCTTCACTATATCAAGATTCAACTGCAATTTCCATTTATAATCAATTCCTAAAACGGCATTAAACCAATCCACTTACACTGAGCACTAACAAACTGGATATGAACTAAAGTAATTAAAAACACCAAGTACACAATTATCGCCCTATTGTAAATCGCCATTTTTATCAACAATTTCCCACTTGCAAATAACAATTTCAGGCATTAAGTTAACTATCTTGACCGCACGATCCACCAGACTTTAATGAACTAAATTCCTTGAGACTTGTTCAAGACAACCCAGTCCAAAACAACAAAATAATAAAAGTTTTCATCATTATGATGATTTAAGCAAAACTGGTATATTGTAGTGCATGTGTCCAGTTAAATTTTGCGTATGGACTATTGAATATTGATGGCTGGATGATTCAGACAGAAAACAAATTATTTACAAAAAAAAAATTCCACATGCATGTATTATCATATAAATTCTATTTTTATGGCGCTTACTGACTAGATGTTGCCTTGAGCGGATATTGATTAATTAATTGATTCTTCATTAGTAATCATATAATTAAAATATTACCGAACTGGTTTGCTTCGATGTTTATTTATTTGTCAGGCTTTCTTTAACATAAATTTTATACAGATGTTAGCATGCAAAAAAATTAAATGATTAACACTTTTTTATTACTACTCATCAATTTTTGTAATTTAATTAAGGGGTTATATCTATGTGAAAAAAAATGTTTTTCGATTTTTTTTTTATTGGCTAAAAGTATGCCAAAACATCCCTAGAATTGGAATAAAAAAAGTTCAAATACTAATATACTTCAGACAATTTCTGAGAATTAATTTTCTGAAGCAACTCCAAAACTCGAAAATGCACTAAAATTTACCTCTATTTTGCCTCTCACGGCCGTAGGAGGCTCCACAGGTCGTAGGAGGCTCCAAGACCCCGCAAAATTTGCGTAACGGTACCTACTATTAGTAAAAAATACCAGAAAAATACCCCCTTGCCTCTAAGGGGGCCAGGGAGCTCCCCAAAAGGATAAAAACAAAAAAAAAATTCACAGTTCCACAACGTTTTAAAACTTCAAACGCGTTTTTCTCGAAACCATGTTTGTGAAATCGGCCGGACACCAAACTCCGTCAGTTTTCATCCGATTTACTTGAAATTTTAACTGTAGCTTCTTAATATGATTATCTAATGAAGTACACACGATTTTTGCGATTGGTTAACTAGAAAAAAAATTATAAACAATTTAAGTCGATTTTTTTCGTCAAAAAAACAAATTTTTTTTTAAACTGCCGCTATTTTGCGAAAAAAAATTCTAAAAATATAATCGTGGGTACTTCACTAGCAAAACTCATGAAGATAATAAAAAAAAAAATTTTATTGTTCCAGATGCTGATGGGGCTGCGTAATGTGTCCGGCCGCGGAACACCTTTTGAAAATACTACATACTTTACTATGATCTACAGCCGCCATTTTGTTTTAAAGTTCATATAAAAAAAATTTTTTTGTACTCTTGAAGAGTTGCCCTATCGATTGGTATATTATTTGTAATACCTTTCTCACAAAATCAATGCAAAAAAAAATCCTGAAAAAAGCCTTGTTTTTTGACCGTCACATAGATATAACCCCTTAATGAGCGCCGTCCGAAAAATTAGTTCCTAATGATGATTTCTAGATTTCACAGCATTGCGCAATAATCAATTTTTAGAGGTATTGCCTACTTTTAGGAGAAATACTCCAAAGCTGGAAACCAAATCTGGTGCCAAAGCGTTTAGACTAGGGAATCCAATCCCGCATCAAAATCTCAATCCTGCGGATTCACGGGATTTGCAGGACTGGAAAATAATTCATAGATTTTGTTCTAAATAGTTATGTTCATGAATTCATGAAGTATTGTATGAAATAAGAACGTAACAAACTACAATCAAACAAGGTATTCAGGCCAATTCTGAACTACGCTGGAATTTTCTTACATAATATTGTAGCATAAAATTTAATTTCGAAATTACTCTCAATTACAGCCGAGTTTATGCTACCGATGTTAGAAAATTCCAGCGGAATCAATTCCAGCGTAGTTTAGAAATGGCCTGAACACTATGTTTAACTGACTCAGTTGTTCGTTTGAAATACAACAACACAATTAGCCGCGAGGGCAAACGTCTTACACTCACTACTATGCTTCCATGTACAGTTTACCCTGGGTTTTCTCAAAGTAGGCGACCATAGAAATGGAGGTTGGGTGAAGTTTCGTTAACCAGTCCGGCTCAGGCGAGTTTTGCATATGTGTGTGATTGAGTATATCCTTTACTGCACATATACCAACGGCGAAGCAAAGTAATATTATTTATCTGTCACTTTCGCTCAGAGCCGCCATGGAAACAGCATCGAATTAGCCTGGGGAAAAAGGTTTCTGCTTACTCAACGAAAACTCTATCTCAGTTCATGGAAAGACAGTAATGCACTTGGGGAATCCCCTGTGGTGGGCGTAGGGTAACTTTACATTTACACTTACACTTAAATAAACACTTATGCAAAACCTGGCTTAATCCGAAGTGTTTCGTAGAGTTTTCTTGGATTTAACGAAACTTTACTCAACCACCGTTTCCATGGGCGCTTACTCTGAACTAACCCCTGGATATCATTCGGTTGACTAACCCACAGCTATAGGCATCGTGGAAGGTTACAAAACTGAAGGATCCGAAAGGTGACAGTCGAGCGGTTACATTTGTAATCTGGTGGCAAGTCATAAGTTACGGTTTCTCTTCCATAACTCTGAGGTCTTTCAAAAAAGATATCAAGCAGAGTTTCAGCTGCTCCACCTGTGGGTCCAGATGGTGAGCCCTCGTACACTGCGGGTAACACAGACACGGAAGTTTTCGAAACCAACGCACTACGGATGGTACAATTTCGCAAGTAGTTGAACCCAATGTGCCTGGTAATATGGGTGACACAAGAACGGAAGTAGCGGATACTAATTTATTCTCACACCGAAAGAAGATGAGGCTGACATAACTGAACTAAGTCGCTATTGGGGAGCAGCCATTTCAACCTAACCTAACATAACTAAACTATAAACAAAGCACTTAGCTCAATTCTTAACACAACTCTTAAAAATTAACTGAACTCTACTCAACTCAACTTTTAATCTCAACTTAACGAAACTTAACTAAACTCTTAGGACAAGCTTTAACCCAATTCTTAACTCAAGTTAATTCAATACTGATCTATACTCATTATTAACAAATTAACTCAACCTTCGACTGAACTCTCAACTCTAAACTAAATTCTTGACGTAATTGTTAGCTATACTTACTACTACTATTACTTCAACTCTTAACTCAACTTAGTTCAACTTTGATTCTTTAAACTCAACCCTTAACTAAACGCCCAACTCAACTCATGCCTCCTCTTTACACAACTCGACTTATCGAAACTCAGCCCTTAAGCCAGCTCATAGCTCAACTGTTAACTCGCAAAAACACTTTTCTTTTCACTAGACCGCTCAGTCCTGCAATACGCATGGCTGATGTGAGTCTTGTATACTAAAGTAAACAGGATTGAATCAGTTCAGAAGAGATTTCTTCTTTTTGCTCTGGAAAATCTTGGATGGAATAGTGAATATGTGTCATCACTTCAGAAACGTACAAATTGGTCCAAGGACAATGATAATCTGGATGTTTGGAGAGCTCGCATTGTTTAACGAAGAGCCGGCATCTTTCTGGCCAACAGCAAGAATAACAGCCATCCACTTTATACTTAAAATACAATAATAAATGCAAAAAAATCAACTTCATCATACATTTATAACATATTTTCACCTAATTTTATAATGTAATAATCAAAAATATTTTCCTCTCTTTTCAATCATGGCTTCAATTTACTTCGAATCCAGTCTTCAAAACTCGACACTCTCGTATAAACAGCCGGCCAATTCTCCAATCCGCATGCATGTCCAAACGAAATAATCCCCTCAATAACCCACGACCCGTTCACGGACTGCATCAAAGGCCCACCAGAATCGCCATTGCAGCTATCTTCCGCAAATTTCCCGCCAGCGCAAAGTTGACTATCAGTGATGTTTGTGGATCTTGCATATTTCTCGATACAATCGTTTTGTGGAACTACTGGAACAGCAAGCTTCAGCTTAACAGGTGATCTTCTCGCTTTAAGATAATAGAAAATGTGATTTCAATAGGTCATAGTAAAAGAATAGATACCTACCTTCTAAAGTTCGACCCCATCCAGCTACAACTAACTGCATTCCAGGAGGTGTTGGTCCAGCACCAACAGCCGATGGTAAACAAACTGTATTTATATATTTTGAATATGTCACATCCTGACTTAATCGTATGAGTCCTATGTCGTTGCTTTCGTCTTTCTTGCCAGAATATTTTTCATGCGGTATAATCTCTTCTACTCCAACAGTTAGAACAGGATCGGCACATACACCATCAACGCAATCAATTTCTGTTGAGGTGTTGTACTCTCCTAATCGAACTGATTCGCTGCAATGAAATATTTTTGTCATCTACATATATAGGGCTGACATAGGGGTTGGGGCCGTTCGGGAGGGGTTTTAAATAGTGTCCGGATAAAACCCGAGCACTGTTTGTGTCAGGGGTGACCCGATCAATTCGGTCGTTCAAGGAAACCAAGGTCTAGTTGTCAAACGACTTAATGTCCGACCGATTTATTTTCAGATCAAAATGACCAAGCAGGTGCCAATCGGTATGGGAGTTAGTAATTAAAGACTAAAATCAAAAAGTGGTCTGCCAGACACTTGGCACCGGCACAAATCCAGCAGATTTTTGTTTTCTAGTATAAAAATGTTCAAACTTTAATTCGATTGTACGTTGAAACTCTTACTTGATAGGTCAGTTGCGGTCCCAAAACAACAAAAAAAAAGTGGTGTGCCATGACATCAGCTTCAGATTTGACCAGGCAGACCATCACAATTTTTTTACTCCATAAGTACTAAATTTTAAGAATAGTTCCAAGCTCTTACTCGGACCACGGTATACAGAAATAAAATAATGCATGTAAAAGAGATTGACTGCTTCGAATACCGTAAAAAGGCGTCCCCTAGTGGCGTCAGCAAGTCAGCAGAAACAACAACAGCTTCGATTTTATATAGAAAGGGGTCACCAACTGACTTCAGAACTAAAATGACATTTTTCTCTTACATTGCTGTTTCCTCTTCTTGTTTTTATTTACCCCGTTTCTAACAAGGTTCAACCCAGGTTCAACCCAATCTTAAACGCGGGTCGAGTTGAAACTTTGTCTACTCAACCCAACTCGGCTCTCCTACCTGACCTGAGTTTTTCACCTCGTATACACTGGTTGAGTTGTAAATTATTTCAGTCTGAGTTTGTTACATATCTATAAATGAGAATTTCACAGAAAAATTTGAGATTATATTTCGATTTCATTTCAACTCTATTTAAACCCAAAGTGAGCTCAACTCGGCATTATATACGGTGATCGATTTCAACTCAACCTCGACTCAACTTTTAAACCTAGTAATAAACGGGGTAATTGTAAATATCTTTTCCCTAAGTTTTCCAAATTTCTGTCCTATCCGAAGTTGTGTCGTCGGTTTTGTAGTAAGAGCTTAATGCCAGAAATGGTGCTAGCCCTTCGCTGGTAGCTGATGGTTATCGATTCGATACGACGGTTGGACTTTAACTCGCCTGAAAACATATTTCATAATGGGTGTCCGGGGAAAAAACTCCAGCAGCTCCAGCCGGAAGATAGAGAGAAGAGAGAGGAAGGAACTGTCACAACCTAGCCGCGATATTTTTTTCCACCTACTCGCAACCATTGAGGCAAATTACACGGCATAACATTTCTTCCATCAACACTTCCAATAATTCCAATAAACCGGTTTTATAGGCAAGGGGTCGCGGGGAAGTTTGTTACTTGTGCATCCCACAAAATTCTCGACTGCACAGAGCAACACACTAACACAATCATAATTTCATTCTCGGGGCCTACGAAAATGACTTGCTTAACTGACAGTTTGTATACAGCTACATAGACAATAGAATTGTTACACGAAAAAATGCAGAACAGTCAGTTTATCGTGTAATTCGTATAACACGCACAAACCGGTTTGTTACAGCAGAAAGTGTTATGCCGTGTAACAAGCCTCATTTCGCAACTCTGACATCGGGGCATCGAGAACAACTCGCTGGAGTGCTAAGCCTCCTGACACGGGTTGAGTCTCATCAACCAACCGATGGCATGCGCTTGGTGGAGCGGGGAAGGACTAGGGAAGGTTATGACAGAAGGAATGTAAAGAGGGAAGAAAAGAAAAGGAAACTCATGTCCCCGGGTAGTAAAGCCCAATATTCAGCCGACTTTGCAAAATTTACGACGTCGGATCAACATTGGTCAGACGACGTCGGTGAACAACATTCTGCCAACGTTGAATTTTTTGCCCATAGAAGGTTGAACCAATGTTCGCGATCGGACGTTGGCAGCCAACGTTAGGCGAACGTAAAACCAACGATGGAGGACTCTGTATGGAACCAACATTCATTTATTGCTTTACCAACATTTTGTCCCCGTCATTTTCTGACGTCGGTGAATGACGCGTGGCCAACGTAAATGTGCTTGTTTTTGTCATTTAGTATCAGGGTAACGCTGGTATACAATACAGGATCAATGTTGGCATGCAATAAAGAACCAACGTTGGCATACGATAAGGGTTCAACGTTGGCATACGATAACGGTTCAACTTTGCCAAAAGATGTTGGCGTTGCGTCACATCCCACAGTTGACCCATAGTTGGCGCGACGTTGTCGAACAACGTTGTGCCAACGTCACCCCGATAGTAATTTTCTACCTGGGTAGGTGAGAAAGTGCGTAGGACCGTGGCGCTGGCCGAGATTGGAACCCGGGTCCTCTGGGACAGCAGTCAGGCGCCTTATCCCTAGACTACCGAGGCCCCCTAAACGAAGATGTCGGGGTTTTGTAGTTTTTGTCCGGCCCCGAAAATTTAGGCGATGACAGCGCTATACATATATCATGTTACGTCGGCAAAACTCATGACATCGAAAAATTCGAAGTTTTGACTCAAACCAAAGAGCAGTGATCAGATAACAGTCTATATATACCTATATGTTTTTTACTATTGCAAAATCATGAAAAATTGCTTACAGTTTTCCATATAAGGATACAATCTCTCCAATCAAGCAATGTGCAGCTGTTAAAACGTATCTTTGATTTATAAGACTTCCAGCACATTCCTGGACTTTTGGGCGATTTCCTAATCAGTAAAACGCGATCAGTTTATGCTCGTACAAAAACATACCAAAAAATACCTTTTTTGTACTCCAAAATGACCATCCAGGTGTATTGGTTTAATCTAGTATGATTTCCATTGTAGATTTTCTTTGCTGTCAATTGAAATCCGCACACTGGTGGTAATGGTAGAACATCACCTCGGCCACTGCTTGGCAAGATCGGTTGTGATTCTGATTCTTTTTCTGATTCTGGATCAACTTCAGTTGGTATTGTAGTATAACCACCATCTTCATTACAACAAACATGCGGTTTAGGTCCTTCTCCACCAGCGCATGCAGATTCGATCAAGAATTTGCGATCTTCATGCGAAAGTATGGGTTTATTAAGGACATCCAAAAGTGCTGGACAATCATAGATGGAGCCACAAACACCACGATTTGAGTTGGGATTTACACAGCGAGCTGAAATGTAGTTTTTCCTGTTTTTATTGACAACAAAATATTAAATATACAATTTTAATGGGTAATTGATTTGAACATTCTGCATAGCAATAATATTTTTTTGGAATTTGCATTTTGGCAACGAAACCGGTCATCAAAAACTCATAAATATCCCAATGGAAGATCAATTAGTCTGGGCTGACTCATGACCAACTTTAGACGAACTGATTCTGATTTAGTAATAAAAATATATGAACTAATTCTTGTACTAAAGTCCTAAAATTTTGAATAATTGATGAGGAGATACGACTGCCTTTTACATATTTTATCAACTTCTGAAAAGACACTAACGAATCACTTACACTGAGCACTAACAAACTGAACTTGGATCAAAGCAACTAAAACCACTAGATACCCAAATATCGTCCTTTTGCAAAACGCGATTTTGAACTAACTTTTTTAACTTAACTTTTCACTATTACTAAGGCACTGTGACACACCACACGATTGACCAGACTATAATAAACTAAATTCACTGAGACTTGTTCGAGACGTTCTAGTCGAAAATTAAAAAAAGAAGTTTTTAATAAAACCCAAACTGGTACCAAAATGCATTCTGTCCGATTTAGTTGAAATTTTGCAGACGGGGACTATTGAATATTGACTGCTGATGATTCAACAGAAAAAATTATTTACAAAAAAAAAAAAACTTCACAAATTATGCAGGTATTATCTCACATAAATCTCATGAGTAAGGCGCGTGTCTTGAGCGGATATTGATTAATTAATTGATATTTGATTTATCTTATACAGATAATAAAATCGTAAAAAATTATAAATGATTAACACTTTTTACTTACTGCTCATCAATATTTTTAATTTAATTAATGGGCCTTCGACATATGATTTCTTTTATTTGATTCAGAGGATGCATTTACAGGTAAGAATTTTTATTAAAATCATTGACTTGTGAAAATGTTTGGACTCTGTAACAAGTGAAAACAAGATTTTCCTTTAAATTTCCCCAGATAGACCTATTGTCCAGCTTTTGACAAGAGCTTCAACAGTTTTTCTTGACAAGTTTCCTTCGTCATCAGCCTCTTTTAATACGTCGTGGAAGATATGACAGAAAAAGTTTCTCACAGTAGTATAGCAATATGTTTCTGGACCACTTTTTGACCTACAAAATTCTAGATTTCACAATTTTGCGCAATAATCAAGTTTTGACCTTATACTATTTTTCGATAGTTGCGTAAAAATTAATAGCGCTGTTCCTTTTTCGCTCATTTTTTGTATTACGTCTTTACCTTGGACAGATATCTATAATACAACCTATGAGAACACTAAGGTTGATCTCTTGGATTCTGTGATCCAATCTCTATTTATTTAATGTGTCCCTTTAGTTGCAAGAAAACGCTGCAAGTCTCGAATCAATAGAAAAATCAAATCGCCCAAGCTTGCGTTTTATTCCCTTAGACTTGATCCTGTTGCAGAAATCCGCACTATACGGGATCCTTGACACTGTCCAGTGAGCAAATCGAGTCTACGATTCGTTCCCTAGGCAATCATAACTCCGAACTTAACTCTTTTGAAGTTGATCTAAACTTACTCAATGCATCTTTCATTAGACTTCCTCCCGTCATGGGATTTGGTTTTGGTGTCACCACAGTACCCCCTTTTCAGATGTAATCAATAGCTGCGTTCCTTTTCTACTATTTAGTACTTGTGAGCAGAGCAGAAAAGGAACGCAAAATTTTCTGATTTGAGTAAAATCTCACTTGAAATTTTTGACGTTACTTTAAACTTTACAAATAAATTTGTGAGACAATGGAGAAATTAATGCGATAATTTCTAAAGTAAAACGAAAGATAATAATTTTTGATAATTATACGACTGAAGTTTTATTTATGGACGTTTTTATATGAGTAAATCAGCTCGACACAAATAAAAGCCATCTAGCGGGTAATGGTGTAAGTGAAAATAATTCACAATAGACTCGAAACGGCCGCTTTCCCCTAGCGGATTTCAATTGCATAATTGCAAGTGATATCTACTCGTTTATAAGAGCAAGTGTAGTTGCTAGTACGCAAGTGTAAAAAATAGTAAAAATTAGCAGAAAAGGAACGCCGCAGCTATTAGTCCCTGAATCTGACAGCTTTGATTAGTTTCCGTGTCCTTTTTGTTCGATAGCTCGGCGGTTCTTCTGACGACTTATGATTTAGTTCCTTGGCTCCTTTATCATATACGCCGGTTTGAGTCGATCGATAGATATGACGATTTCCTTTCCTTTTGGTAAAATTTTGAACATTTTTGGTCCTCTTTTAATTATACCTTGAAAGGTCCCTATGACGACGTGAGCGGTACTCTAACCTTGTCGTCCTACACAAATATGTGTGCCGTCGTTTGGAGGTCCTTTGGAATGGTTGGTTTTCTGCTGTCGTGATTGGAAGACCTGGTTCCACGCGAACGTACCTACGACACGACAAAAGTCGGCTTATGGAGAAGAGAGTAAGAGAGGATGATAGAACGGACACAATATCCATCGCCCTTTTTCATCCTCTTCTCCGTAAATCACCTTTGCAGCCGACTCTTGTCGTGTCGTGTGTGGTCTCGTGTGGAATCACCAAGTTAATTTGGCTTAACCGCATCGAATTGTAACTTGAGCTGTATCACAAGTTCGTTTGCTGTTACCCCTAGCCTGGTAGAATATAAAAAAACTCTCCTGGAAAACGAATTCCTTGACCATAGACCAATTCTGCTGTGGATGCGTAAAAGTCCTCTTTGAACGCTGCTCTAATACAGAGGAGTATTGGTGGTAATCTACGTGCCCACTTTCTCAAAATATCTTTTAAAGTCGTGTGAAAACGTTCTATTGTGCCTTTGCTTTGGTGATGGTAACCAATTTCCTTGATGTCCTGGATGCGCTATATCGTTTCTCAAAGACTGAAAGCTTCAGCGAATAAATCCTATCGGTTAGCAGCATCCGTTAACGGACTGTTGAAGCGCGCACCTCAACATTTCTGTTTCCGACAGACTACTTAACATTTTTTTGAACGCTTTATCCGCGTCAGCCAGCGTCCCAACTGATATAAGTTCTATCTTTCTTGGTTCTTAACTAACTTAAAATTCGCATACCAGAGGTATGTACGCTCCCGCTACAGGCATAAGCAGAGTTGTTGCTTTACAAAGCAATCCCCAAACTTAAACACTAACCACGTCCAATGCTGCTTTACCTACGCAGTCGAACAAGAACCGGTCTACTAAATTTGCTACATGAGTCTATTATACACTTTGGCTCTAAATATTTCGCACTTTTTTAGTACTTTTCATCCAAGGTTATGTCGAAAAGTACCAACTAAGGCCAATTATAACATCAAAATTGCTTCTAGCTTCAAAAGTAAAGGCCGTATCATAAAGACTGTCCGGACATTATTCAAAGGAAATACTACAAGACTTTTAATTTTGGGAAAAAGTGAGGTGAAATTTTAGGTTAAAAAACTCATAACTCTAGAACTGGGTACAGTAGAACCGTCGCTTTTACACTTTTAGATAGGTGGGAGTATTCTGCGTACACGGATATAGGCTATAGCGTTACAAAAATACAGGATGAAAAGATATATAGCAATATTAACACTTTACCACAGTTAAGGGAAAGACAAACTATACAGAGTTTTAATGCTCATTCTTCTTCTTCTTCTTAAATTGCGCTACAACTCGGGACTCGGGTCTCTCAAAGTCTCCTCTTACAATTGTCTTTAGTCTTGCTAGCTCTCTTCAACTTGTTATAGGTACGAAGTTTTCGTATGTCTTCTAGCATCCATGCACCTATTTCTTGGTCATCCTACTCATCTCCTTCCTGATGGTCTACTACTAACAATTGTGGCTAGTATTCTATCATCTGAAGCTCTTTACCCCGTTTTTGACTAGAGTAAAAAGTTTAGTGTAGGTTGAGTTGAAATTTCGACTACCGTATATGATGTCGAGTTGAGTTTACTTTGTGTTTAATTAGAGTTGAACTGAAATCAAAACATAACCTAAAATTTTTGTGTGATATTCTCATTTATAGATACGTAAAAATTCAGAAGGAAATAATTTTTAATTCATGTGCAAGCAAAAACACCGCACAAACAACTAACGCTGACGACGGCGGACTTCACGGAAGTAAATAAACAAAACAAATGACAATTCAACCCAATTTCAAGTCAACCCGCGTATATAAGGCGAAATATCAACTCGACCCAGGTAGAATAGCTGAGCTGGGTTGAGTGGAGTCAGTTTCAACTCAACCCCCGTTTATGACTGGGTTGAACCTGGGTTGAACCTGGGTTTAATCTAGTCATAAACGGGGCTTATTTACGATTCGTTTTCATTCTTGCGACGTATGGGTTAACCCTTACGTGACCAAATTTTCTTCTTAATATCTTATTTCCGAAGATTATTGGGTGATTTTATGTTTTATGTTAGGTCAATATCTAAGCCTCAGACCCGTAGCTTAGAACTGGGCGGATTAGTGTTTCAATACTTATTATAACCGATAATATGACATACACTTTTCTTTTGCATCAGATCTGGGGTAATTTGGTATGAGCTGTGACCAATCTCCTTTAAATATGTTAAGTTATATTCAAAAATGTATTCACATCGTAAAAGTAACATTAATGCTTCAATGAAAGATGTAATCTTAAAAAATTTTAAGAATGAATAGTTAATATTAAGACATTCAAAGAACATCCTTGCAGTGTTGCTCATTTAATTAAAGTAAGGTGCTTGTTCGTGTGTAAATCAAAATCACTTCATTTCATAAAAATTTAACAATAATAAAACCCCCAACATAAACCCATCCAGTATCCTCTCTTATAATTTAATGCCACGGACCAAGTAGCACGAAATAATCCCATTCAAATGGCACAGGAATGCAATTATCAGGCGCGTAGTCGAGTCTCAAGGTAAATAACTCAATTGAGCAATAAAAATCCCAACAAATTGCTCAAACTTAAGAAATCCGCCGTGCGAAGCGCGAAGGCAATGCTTGAAAGAAATTAGTAATTAAAGGAAAGCGAGTAACACGAGAAGCAGCAGGAGGAATCAAAAATCCCGTCAAGGACTTAGCGCTGGGATAATGGGGATGGGGAAAAAGGATGCTGCTGCTGATACTGCTGGTGCTCCTGTCTGCCACCCAAACACCAAAAATCTGGTAGTCATAAAATCCTCACCGTTATCTTGTAGCAAGCGCTCTTAAAAGAGCAATTAAGGTTGAAAATAATTTAGGGGGGAATTTCCAGACGGAAGGAGCATTCACCTTCACCCTTTAGTCCCTTGCAGTTGCCGCCCAAATGATATCAGGACACAAGAAAGTGCAAAAATTCCTTATCCTGATTTATAGAAATTCTTTAAGCGTAAGAATTTCCACTTTGCTGCAGATTTATATGTTGAACCCTTGGTGTGCGCGCTCCTTTTGAGCCACGAGGACGATGATGGGCGGTAGGTAGTGGAGGTGCAGCACAGAACTCCAGTAGTAATTTGCTCGCCGCCATGGTCCCATGGTCAGCCACCGCACCCCCGCGGTGCTGGCTGCCCCCGGCAGTGCCCGAAACTCCATTAAGCTGCCCTTTTTCAAACGGAGCAGTTATTAACGAAAAAGGGAACAATACGCTTCGCCTTCCATTCAAAAGTGCTGACTCTATCGAAAAAAGCAATGCAAGCAACGATCCAAAACCGCTGACTGCTGGGCAAAGTGCTCTAGAAAAAGGGTTATCTTTGCACTTCCAACATCCGTCGGGCATTCAAATTCGGCTCCAGTCTTTTGCCGTGTAATGGGCGTGAAAATTAATTTCCCTCGGATAAAGTTTTGTCCCAGAATCAATCGGAATTAAATTTTTGCTCCTTTGACTTCTTCCTTTAGTTTCTCTCTGCAGCTCGACGGATTTTCTGATGAGTCTCATCTTTTAGGGGTGTGCACCCTTAGGAATAAGGACTACACTGTCGGTTAGGGATAAGTTTATAATGTCCCTTTTGTTTGCAACGATTTTATACAAGAAGAATATAAAAAAAAACATTTTCTTTTTTATAATTTTATTCCGGAACCGCAAGGAAGTTTCTTACGTTTTTTTTCCCGTTCTTCCTGAATGTTTTGGTCAACGTGTATCAAGTCCACCCTCGGTAGACATGATAATGGCAAACGGAAAACATATTTTTTCGTGGAATAAAAATTTATGGGTCAATAAAATAGATTAAATTGCTTTCATTTCGATGTTGGATATCGACCGGAAATGCGGTCATTTCCTAACGAAATTATAAATCATATCACAGAATGCGGCACCTTAAGTGGCACAGAAAGGACGCTTTAGCTGGTTACGGATTATTATTTTTCTAATTTTTAGATACCTTTTTCGTTGGTTAAAAAGTCATAGCTCCTCGTATGTATGCTTAAATGAAAAATTATTATAAATCAAGGTAAAAGTTCTTAGCGTTTTCCAATAGATGGCGTCATTTGCAAATCAGTCACAAAGCACTGATTGCAGCGACATCTTTAAATGTTATTTTGAAAGGTGACAGTTCGATGAGTTCAATCACTGAAAAAAACTGGTGAAACTCTTGAAAATGGAAAGTGAAAAGGATCTACGCAACTGAATTGATTTGAGAGTAAAGTTTTTGTCATTTGACTCAGACTTCGCTCAGAACTTCCGGATTAAGTTGTCTTGGTATTGTAACGAACCACGTTTCGTTACTAAGAATCCTCTCCACGAATACAAAGTACCACGTTTCAACTCTAGAATGCACCTCCTAACAAAGCTTTAGGAAAATAAATATTTACTCAGCAGGCGGTGATTCTCCTTTGAAAGCTCACTTCGAAGCGTTAAACGCCGACGAGCTTTCTGGCTATAAAATAAACCGCTTTACCAGGCTAAAATACAGTCTTTAATCAAGCTCGTTCCGGAGAGGTCACCTTCTTCGGTTCTAGACCGTGTCGCGGTGTACGATCCGGCACGGTCACACTATACACCTGAGGAATGTTGCCGAGGCCTTGTCGTGGTGTACGATCCGACTATGTGCCGAAGTAGCGATTCCTAAACCGTGTCGAGATGTAAGATCCGGCACGGTTAGACCACAGACATAACACCTACCGACCGCATACCAACCGACTACCGAATACCTGAGGAATGTTTCCTGGACCAGTGTCGTGGTGGATGATCCGACATTGTTGCCGGCAGCATTTCCTATACCAGTGTCGCGGTATGACCAGATACAAGGCTGACCACTTACCGAACACACACACACACACATCCAGCAGGACCCCAGCTTACGCACATGTAGTATAGAGTAATGAGTAGATAGCTGCTTAGCAATAAATTAGTAAGAAGCATGTATCTAGAGACGAACCGTAGTTAGTTACTTAGATATAACTATAAGAAACCTGTAAACATGTATCCCATATGTACTTACATTTAAGAGACCTAAATTGTTAATGTATAAGAAATATTTTGAATAAATAAAGAAATGTTATTTTGTAAGAAGGTGTTTGTTCTCACACGACTTTGGACAACTCGAAAGTGGGGGCCTCGGTAGTCTAGGGGTAAGGCGCCTGACTACTATCCCAGAGGTCCCGGGTTCGAATCCCGGCCAGCCCCACGGTCCTTCGCCTTTTTCACCTTCTTTCTTCTCCCCTCTTTACATTCCTGATTCCTCCTGTCATAGCCTTCGCTCCTTCCCCGCTCCACCAAGCGCATGTCATCGGTTGGCTGATGAGATTCAACTCGTTTCAGGAGGCATAACACTCCAGCAAGTTGTTTCTCAAATGCCCCGATGCCAGAGTCGCGAAATGGTTGGAAGTAGGTGGGTGGAATAAAAAAAAAAAAAAAAAAAATATCGCGGCGAGGTTGTGGCATCTCCTTCCTACTTCTCTCTCTCTTTCTACTCTCTATCGGCTAGAGCTGCTGTTCGACATTCTATACGAAAAAAAAAAAAAATAGATTGTCGAACAGTACAAAGGGGCTTTCCCTAAGCCTCTAGTCTATCACATAAAAAAAAAAAAAAAAAAAAAAGTTCCCGGCAACCCTCCCTTAAAAAAGGAGGTTAGAGAACACCTCCGACGAAACACCATTACAGTATTGCTACGGATAGGTAATACTAAATCAAAATTAGAAACATTAATTTAAAAAAAATCACCCTAAAAGTATGCAGAGAAAAATAGGCAGCTCATAAAGAAACATAAAGAAGAAGATAACAGGCCCACAGAGACGCTACGTGGTTAAAAGATAAGATGAGAAGAATCTTCGAAAACTTTTAAAGAAAGGATTGGTATGTTTTGGGTATGGCCAAAAATTAAAGCAAATTATTTATGAACGATTTATCTTGTCTTGTCTATGTATCCTTAAACCAGTGGCTTCCAAACTGTGAGGCGTAAGCCACAAGAGGGGCGCTTATAACTCGAAGGGGGACGTGGATGATTTTATCTTTTTGACTTTTTTGACTCATTTTTTAATTTCCACTTAAATTTTCTTCTTTTTTATTATATGTACATTTCATAGCCATCTAGACCTTCGGTATTTCAACATTGAATAACTCTGACATTTTTTAGCCCATTTCGACAAATGTACACGATTCTGAAACGTCATTCAGTACCATTTTAGGTATGAGTCGCTGGACATCGAAAACACGCGCTGAAATTACACCGCTTATCCTAAAAATTTGGGAGAAACTCGGCGCGTTCAGACGAGTACGAGTACGGGTATGTAGTGACTCGCTAGTGGACTATTCGACCAATGAAGTTGCTGAAGCAGTAAGAGAGAGTGTTTCCGATAATCCAATGTATTGCATAGCCGCTGATCTCCGGAGTTAAACGTAAGGATTTGTTTTTTTGACAAGGCGTTCGCAGTATCATAACGTATTGGAAACCACTGCCTTAACCAACAGGATGCTAATACTGCGGTGCCGCTAACACCTCAATCAAAATACTAAAATACAACGTCCTACTTCAAATTAGGCGAGGTGCCATTGTTATGCCACAATGACAACTAACAAGCAAATTAAAGAAAGAAAACCTCTAGGTCATTATTTTTAAACCTGGACATATAAAAAATGAGGCTTCAGTACAATTTACCATCATGTAAGGGACAAATGTACTGCCTCGTATATCTCCGGCTCAACTCTAGTTTTTAATAATGGTCCGTTTTATTGCAACGGCTTTCGGAATTTTGTATCGACGACAAGGCTAGATGGGTAAACTGTGAGAACTTTTGAAATTCCAGAATCTTATGTACATCACCAATCGATAATCTAGTTATTTTTTATAATTTTTCGATTGACTTTTAATTGCAGTGGTTGTGCAGTATGTCGACACACGTGATGCAGTATGTCGGCGCCCACAGGTTTCATAAGAAACCTGCTGGCAGCCAGTAAGTCCTTACTCATTGCAAGTACTAGTTTGGCGGGTAAAGTTATCCGCAAAGCCACGTGGATATCTAATGATGGAGCCACTTGGAACAAAATAGCCCATGTGGTGATGGACCACCACACTTTTTAGGCCGTGATGCCAACTTACGTGTGTCTTCCAAAACCTTCGAGATAAGATGGATACGTTCGAGAGTAAAGTTCTGCGAAAGAAATATATCCTAGTCAATGAGGACGGTGGATGAAAAATACTATATTCTACAGTGACTTTGGCAATATCTAGTCGGTATCAGAAAGACCCAACCTGCTTGGCTAGGTAGGTGTTTTCATCTTTGTTCTTACGTCCGGGACCCCAGATAAGACTTACGTTGTTCTTTCTACAAAGCCTATCTAGCTCAGCTCTGCACCGCTCCACTACCTGCCTTTGAATATAAGTATATCGAACGTATTTCGAAGAAGAACTCCTTGCAGAAGATCAATCTAGGGAGAAGGTAATCCGTGGTTGTAGCGACCATTCCCTCGAGTAACAGGTTCAAGATATTGCTAGACTAGGTTTAAGGCCCAGATTCCCTCAGTCTTTGGTGTTTGGGTGGCACGATACTAGTATGGTAGTAGTAGATATGAGGTCGTGGCCGAAGTAGGTGCAAGAGAACATCAAGAGCGTTCGTGGTGCATATTTTAGTTTTTTTTATGTCGTTCAGGTCGTGGTGCAATGTCTAGTAGCAAGCTTGGTTTGAATGGTAGAAGAGAGTAAGATAGATCAGGGGAGGTCTGGAAAGTATTAGAGCAGGTGGCGTTGAACCTTACGTTGGAACTCTTGGATATTGTACGAATTCGGAAAAACTGATTGTGGGAGATTATTCCCCAGCCAAATTGTTCTATTTATAAAAAAAAAAAACTCGGTTGGCATATTTGGCGGTTCCCAAATTCGCTTCGATTATTCTCGAGCTCAACATAGCTCCTAGCTATTGCCTAAGGCTTGCTTCTACGTTTGGGGCTATGAGGCAATGACTTTCTTGGACAGTTTTGTTTGCAACAGCTATTGAAGATCTCTCTTGTAAATTTCATGAGTTTGGTAGCCAGAAACCTTAAGCTCTAGACCAGTGGTCGGCAACCTATGACAAGCGTGCCACTAGGAGACACGCGAGAAGATCTGTGATGGCAGGCTTCACTCTGTGGCACGCTTCACTCAATCGCGTGCCCTTCATATTCATGCTCGATTGCTATCGAGGCCTGCAGAGTTATTCACATATGTACATGCCGCCGGTAGGCCAAGTATCACCACACAATCACCGACCGCGAAGTGAATGAGGCCTGCAGTCTAGGAAAACCGAGGAAAATCTTTATTTCTGTGAGTATTTATCGTCAGTCCGCGCCAGGCGATCTGAATTTCAATTCAGTCTGATGATCTCGTTGAGGCCATGAAGATTTTTTCACTTGAATTAACAACCTGCCATCCTAAACTGTCGCTTTCGCCAGTGTGTATGTAGGAAACCAGCTTTCGCCAGTGTGTATGCAGTCCATGGACTGTCAGGCGAGGATACCTGAAGTCTTCATCCCTCAGTCGGACTAAGTAATTTGTGGCCTTGATCGGGCCATATCTGCCGACCTGGTCTGAAAGGCCACGGCCTGCCGGCGGCCTGTATGTAATTTCGGATCTTACTCTACTATCTATCTATCTATCTCCATACACTATCTATCTCCACTATCTCCATATACAATGTCTATACAATGTTTACTATCTCCATATACAATGTTTTTTATTGGTGGCATGCTTAGTGTGCAATAGTTTTAATTATCTGTTTTATAACACGCGAATGCATGTGGGTTGTGAACCGCTACCCTAGACCATCAATCTAGGGTATCTGGTATCTGTACTTGCATAATTTATTTGATATGTTTCAAAAAAGGTTAGTGGCTGTATTTCCTGGACCCCATCATGAATAATTATCCTGTTCGACTTTAAATTTGCTTAAGGACGAAAAGTATTGATTTCATGTCCTGAAAACACATAAAATATCGAAATTAATGCCAAATTATTCCCAAGAACTAGAATTGAGGCAAAAACCTGATCCCCGGAGCTTCGCCCATATGGCTTGGAGCAGCAAGAACAAGAATAACAAAAAAAAAATCCGAGAATCTCGGAAACTTAGAGAATTCCCGTCCACCACAAAACTTTGGTAATTAAAATCCTCACCCAAAGTGAAATTCGATATTTTCACAGATTTCGCATCCCGGTGCGGCCGTTGCCGAAAATCCTTTTAATTTCCTCCTTCAATAAATTTCACGTCCTTAACAAGATGGATGCGCGCTGCAGGGCTTAGTTGGCTTCTTACGAGCTGCGAAGTGAAAGGGTTTGCGTAGTCTAGTAACCCTTCTACCCTTGCGTTTATTCAGTTGCACAACGTCGTCACCGCGATCGTCCTGTGTAAAAATATCGCGCCTTATCCTTGATGGGAGGCTGTAGATAAAGCGTCGTCGTCGTCATCCTGCGGTGTTTATGGCATTCTCGCTATGCTTGAATGGGGGCCAAAGGATTGTTTTATTGGGTGTGACATCATCGGGTGGGCCCAGGGTGCCATCTATGCCCAAAAAGGACCCCTACTGGCGCGTGAGTTTTAATTAGTAGTCAAACGCATTTATACCAACCATAAATGGGGGATGGCAATGACGTGATTTATTTTTATGCATGCGGTTCAAGGATTTAAAATTAAGATAAAGGAAATTATACGTTTTCAAGAAGGACACAAAAAAAAATAAATTGCCATTAAGGAAGTGGCAAAAAGGAGTTGTGAAGCATTTTAGTAATTGTGAATCGGATTTAATGAATTTTCAAAATTTATATCCTTGTTAATCCATTTTTATACTTACACATGTAAAATACAAAAAAAATCCTTCAAAATCACCTTCCAGTAACCTTGTATTAAAAAAGAAATATAATCCTTTCGTACAAGGACATTACGTAATTAACTGAAGTAGGCCAAATGTGATGAAAGGAAATTCCGCGCGGGTAAAATAAGGGTAAAAAAATCTTAATTTAAGGGTGGGAACGCATAGCTGCGCATACATAGCACAAAAAAAAATACTTGAAATATAATATAGGGCTGTGCACTGTATGAAATGAATAAAAAAGGAGGAAGTCCTTCAAAACAATGATTAGAACCGGGATATAGAAGCGTGAAGACAAAAAGAAGAAAAGTTTATATAAAAGGGTTGAAAAACAATTTTTTTTTGTGTGTGTAGAATTACCAGGAAATGATGATGAATATGAATATGTGTTTATCGATAACCTCGTTTTTTTTAAATGACGAAATATTTTGTTTGTAGGTTGAATACGTTGAAATGTAGGTCAGATTTTGGATAAATACAGGGTGACATTTGTTTTTATGTCATTGTTCGGTTTTGAGATGGGTTTTTTATTTAGATACCAAAAGTAGTGTCCAAAGTTTAAAATTCCATGGAAAAAAATTGGTAAATGCGTCATCAGTGGTAAGTAGGGAATCCGCATCGAAATCTCAATCCCGCAAGCCTGCGAGATCGAGGTCAACAATCCTGCGGATCCGCGGGATTTGCAGGACTGCAAAAAATAGATTTTGTAAGGTAAAGCCTGAAACAGAATCAATGCAGTGCAGTATACTGCACTGCCTGTCAAAGTTTGGTTTTGTGCTTTTCTATTACTCGGCACACAATTGCATTTAGCGCAGTAAGCAGCAGAATACTGCACTGCAGGTTTAGGCTAAATTCTAAATTTGCTCTGCAGTGTGAGGTTAGAATATTAAACTTCAAATTTTCATAACGGTGGTAGTATGCCAGTAAAAACAAATTATTTCTATAAACTGTTAAAGCCGCCAATAACAAAATATTTCTTAAATTTCTCCGCACCATGTTTTCGAAAATAACAACAAATTTAACGTTTGACTTGATTTGACAAACACTGCATTGCGTTTATTTCGTTATAAGACGCAGTGCCGTAATTTTTGACAAGCAGTAAAAAACACTGCATACTGCACACTGCGTTGATTCTGTTTCAGGCTTAACTTGATATTTACCCTGTTTATGACTAGGTTGAAAAGTTGAGTCGAGGTTGAGTTGAAGTTTCAACCATCGTATATGATGTCGAGTTGAGCTCACTTTGGGTTGAAATAGAGTTGAATTGATATCAAAACATAACCTCAAATTTTTGTGTGAAACTGTCATTTATAGATACGTAAAAATTTAGAACGAAATAATTTTTTGTTCCTGTGTCAGAAAAAACACCGAACATACAATTAACGCCTAAAGTGGACTTCACGGATAGTAAATAAACAAGACAAATGTCACTTCAACCCAATTTCAACTCAACCCGCGTATATGAGGCGAAATATCAACTCGATTCACGTAGGAGAGCTGAGTTGGGTTGAGTGGACCCAGTTTCAACTCGACATCCGTTTATGACTGGGTTGAACCTGGGTTGAACCTAGTCATAAACGGGGTAATTTACTGTGTTTCCATGAACTGGAGTAAATTATTCGTTGAGTTTACAGAAAGCTTTTCCCCTCAAGTTAACTCCATGACCATTCTGGGTTGATGTGACATTAATAATTTTACATCGTGTGTCCGTTGATATATGTATGTATGTGCAGTAAACGCACTTAAACAAACCCATATGCAAAACCCGGTTGAAGGCGACGTGCTTCTTCGTTTTTTTTTGGATTTAACTTTACCTAACCCCCGTTTCCATTATCGCTTACTCTGAGTTAACCCAGAATAAACTCTGAATGGAGACTCAGTAATTGATCACGTTTGGTTACGCGCACATAAATATACTTGGAGACGATTTTGAGTTAAAGCTGTATTCTTTAGTAGGCAGATATCTTCAACTAACGAATTTAATTATTTTGGGGAGTGTAAAGCCTCAATTATACTGGACACAACGGAAAGCAACAAAGCAGAGAGTTAACGTAATGGAATTTTGCTGGTTATACTGCTGGAATCGAACGTATGCAAATATCATTTGCACTTCCTAATTTTTCGGCAAGATTTTACCAAATATTGGACTTATGTTTAAAATTTTTAGTTTAGTAATTCCGATCCGTTCAATTCCGTTGCTTCCAGTATAACCACTTCAATATAATTTCTCTGTATTGGAACTTATTTTGACATTTCAATTCTCTCTAGTAAGACTCTAGTCTTTCACATAAAAAAAAACACGAGCACAACTGACTTCGGATCAATCGGTGTTCTGTGCCCATATAGTTTTTACTAGTTTTGGCAAAATTTCAAGTAGCTCAAATCAAGTGTAACCACATAACTGATATCGCTTCTGATCGGCAAGATGACGAAACAGTTGCGTGTGCAACTGGAATCGCAAATCAGTCGACTCGTGTTCGGAGGCCCTAAATCTATCCTACTTTGAAATATTTCTCTATTAAGTAGCGTTTCTTATAAAAGGTGCTTCTATTGCCCAAATCCCGCGAATCCCGCGGATCCAGCACGTCTAGTCCCGCATTACTGATCCCGCAAAAATAGTGCGGGATTGGATTCCCTAGTGGTAAGGCTGAAGTAAGATTGAAGGCTGACATCAACAGGATTGGGATGTCGTCAGTATATTCTCTTTACTTACAGCTCCCGTTTTCAGCACGCTACAAGCAAAAAATTCGTTCAGAAATAAAGTAATCCCACAGAGGAACAGGAGAGACTGCATTTCCGAACTCCTGTAACATCCAAAAGTAAGTTGCAATGGGCTCATCACAAGACCTCATCTCTAAACGGTCGCGGTTCGAGTATTCGTCAGGTGGCAGGGACCCCAGAAGAAGGAAAGGAGGTACCGCAAGCACTCTCATACCAGGATAAGTTAGCCGGGATCACCATGACAATGTCCATGGACTACTTTGTCGAAGGCAAATTGACGGAGAACCAATCCTCCTCAATTTGTGGTCCTGACTCAGGTGGTAAAAAGTTTTGAAGACGATTGCTCAACTCAGTTTTTGATTGTAGAGATGACAGGAGGTTCATTAAGATCACCAGTGCCAACCAACAGACCAGCCAATAACTGACGAATGCTGTCGCTAGGCTACGGGATTGGGAGGACGAAGTAATCGAGGATCTTAAATTAAAGCAAACCATCTTCTCGATTTTTAACAATACTAGGGAACTATAGTAGATGCTTCGCAGAATGGCGATCCAAAACCAGCCGAAGCTGTCAAACAATAGGTAGGCCATGAAGCTATTGAAACTAAAATTAAGTGTAAATTTCTAAAATTACCATTTTTTTAGATTTGTCAGCTGTTTCTTTTGAGTAAAGGTATAAAAAATAGCCTACGACTTATTCTCAGACCTACCAAATATACACAACAAATTTCATACAAATCGGTCAACCCGTTTCGGAGGAGTTCGGTAAAAAAAACACTGTGACCACGGGCGGCGCTTTCATAGGTGGGCACCAGGCGCAATTGTACGAGGGCGCAATTTCAGATAATCTTTAAAAAAATTTAAAAAAAGTGTTCCTGCGTCTTTATTTTCATCTATTACAGGAATTGTGTGTTTTTCCACTTTCCTTCATTGCGATCAAAAAATATCGAGCTGATGGGGCGTCGGATGGCATACTGCACCGGGCGCAAAAACCCTAAGCCTAAGTTGTTGACAAAACTTCGAACTCTCAGGACCGCGGTACACGAGTCGACTGATTTGCAAACTCAGTTTCAAACTGGTTCCACAATAATAATGCGTATACCACCAGTTTGGGGGGCGAATGGCAAAAAGACCTCGGAGAGTAGTTTCAATCGATTTGCCACTTTTGTTAAAACCGGTTAGTTGTTGTGAGTTACGTGGGTTACTGTAGACGAACACCTAGCAGCTCTGTTAGCAAGTCCTAATCCTATCTCCTCGCGGTGCCCCGTAGGCAGGGACGGCGCTTTAATAGGTGCAAATGGTGCACTTGCACCGGGCGCAATTTCATAAATTTCAGATTTTCGGCGAGGAACACCTGGATTGCCACAATTCTGAAGTTGTTGAAAGCGTCTTATATGTCTCAGAAAGCTGTTAAGGGGACTGTTTATTTCCACGTAAGATTCTACAGTGGAAACTAATACATGCACCTATTCTTCTCATTAACGGCGCTAAAACCGGGATCCGGTCCTGGCCACTCGCAACTGTTCTCTCCATGGGTCCCGATTCTGAGCCGAGGTCATGCAGTTTGGCATCCCTAAGCTCTGTGCGTCCTGGTCTACGCTATCCTTCCAGGAAGGATGGGTCTCCCTTGCTGTCGAGCCCCATAGGTCTAACCGCAGAGAGATTATCCCTTGAAATATGAAGGCTTAGGTAATCACATAGGGATCTTTACTATGGAGATTCGAGTGTACACTAATATAGGTTATAGGAGCCAAGAATTGTGCTGGAAATAGTTAGTGGAAGTGCAGCTAGCACCCAAAAACATCCTGGGGTATTAAACAGAATTAGCGAGAAAGTTTGGTGAAGGTAAAACGCAAGCAAACTTAGCACAAAAGCAAGATTCCAGATAAACGCTTTCATAGGTGCAATGGGTGCATTTGTACCGGGCGCAATTTCAGAAAAAAAATGAAAGTTTTCCCTTGCCTTCATTTTCTTATATTAAAGGAACTCCACAAAGTACTTGTGTCTTTTTTCATTCTCCTTCACTGCGATCAAAAAATGAACAGCCGATGGGGGCGCAATATGGCATACTGCACCGGGCGCAAAAAAGTCAAACAGCGGCACTGACTGTGACACGAGATTTTTATAGATATAGATGTAAGATAACAACTAGAAGGGCATTCTAGAAGTCTGTTTTGTAAATTTCTAATAAATTTTCTTACCTTTCAGACACTAAGGTAGTCACAGACAAAACACAATTACTTTGATACATAAACCAATATTAACAGACAATTGAAGGGCGACATTTAGGACACTATTTTCTTCACATTTCCCAATAACAATATATTCGTCAACTGTTTCTAATTATTATGCACAAATGACACACTCTGAAAATACGTAAAACCATAACCACCTGTATTGAAGTAATCACCAGTAACAAAAAAAATTGTTTAATTTTCCGATCTACGCGTTCTTTAATTTTGTAATTTTGTTTTACCTGTTTGAACACCTGTAAATTATAGACGTGTCAGTATCAATGCCATTCGAAAAGATTATAAAATGTCGCGATATTGCCAAATTTAGGTTAGTTCTAATCGAAAATTGTTGCCGGACTCCGCTCTTCTCTCAAAAATGAATTTCTGGAAGCTTTTATTCTTTTTCGCTGGCATTCTAATTGCATCTGCTGCAGCCTCAAGGCAGCAGGAGGTGAGATTTATAATTATTTTACTTTTAAAATTATTAATTTTTTAATTTAATTTAATTTTTTTTTTTTTGTTTATTAATGATTGTAAATTTTATTTCTCCAGATTGCAGATTGCATTGACGAATGTTCATTGACTGCGGACGATGCCGAAGCATGTGATTACTGCTTATTAGACTCTTAGAAATTATACATATATTGCAATGGATTAAGGCTGGATTAACTTAAGCTTAGTTTATCAAAATTAATTTTAATTAAAATCTCTTTATTTTGCAAAAAAAAAGTGTGTTTTTTGTTTCTTATCTAAAATGATGATGACATGCAAGCAATCATCTTTTTCATCCGAGTATTTTTCGGTTAGGAGGGTGTAAAACCACATTTCCTTGTGTTATATTTTATGTAAACAAATTAAAACTGCCTTTTATCACGAAACAACTGAACATACAAATTGTAGTAAACAAAACATTTTCTTTCTAAATTGGTGTTAATTACACGCGTGTGTTATGAAAATTGGGCAATTTTCGATTCGTTAACGATGAAAAGGAATGGTCTATATATATTAATGTGCAGCATTCACGCACGTGGACTGTGTGTGTGGGGGGGACCCATCACCAATTACGTAACGCACAATCAAAATTCACACCCATCAAATTAATTGTGTAATAAATAACCATAAAAGGATGACCACAAAATAACCAGTTGCAGTTTTCGTCCTCCTTTTTTGTTTATTTGATAAATTACTCCTCAAATTGTATTAACTAATCCCCACGAAAAATTTATTTTTTTCTTTTTATCTATTTCTGTGTCGATTTAATCATAAGTTGTCGTCTGGCAATATCCTAAAATGTTTTCTCTGTTTTAAGAGGATTTAACCCTTCTGCTTCGGCGAATTTGCAGCTTCTGTAACCCTTCTATAATCCCTGATTTTTTTGTATTAGTTTTGGGATGTTGTGCTGTGCTTGGGAGTGTTTATCTTAATTCTAAAAAAAAATTAGGTTATATTGAAAGTGATTTTTATCTTAATCTTTATGATAGATTTTTTTTAAGAAGAAGACATTTTAATTCTACAAATTGGCGACATAGTTATTAATCCCTCTAAAAGGGTCATTTTGGAGATGGGGACTTTCTTAAGAACATCAATCCCTAACAGAAAAAGAAACTTACAGAAGCTTGATTCGCTACTCTACATCAACATTATTCCATGATTAAGTATAACGACGAATTTCGTATTTGTGTAGGTATCAAAAGAATATTTTTGGACATTATTTGTTGTTAAATCGGTCCAAAGTTCCGAGTCTAATACCTCTTCTAGTACAAAAACGAGTGCTAGTAGCTTACAGGAAAACTGGTCTAAAGATTACTTTAATCATAGACGGCGGATAATGTGGGTACGGTGGGTAGCAGTACCCACTCGGAATTTGAGAATAAATGAGCGTGTGACATGAAGAATGCCTCTGGTTCCGGCATATCGTGGTTACCTAGTCATATCAGCCAGAACGCTGAACTAACATTCTCTAAACGATGGATTCTCCATTTCCACTCAAGATATGTGTGAGGTCGTAACTTACTTTCCAACATTCCCTCGAAGCCCATCTATCTACATTTGGGATATGTCTGAGGGTCCACTGACCCTTAACAGACTTGTCTCACTAGCTTTGCCATTAGGGGTTTCGGTAGCTTAGGAAGTAAGGCGTCTGGCAACCATCATAGAGGTCCCGGATTCGTCCCCACGGTCCTTCGCCTTTTCCACTTTCCCACCTACATAACTTTCCTTCTTTCTTCTTCCCTCTTTACACTCCTGATTCCTCCTATCATAGCCTTCCTTAGCCCTTTCCCGCTCCACCAAAGCGCATGTCATCAGTTGGTTGATGAAATTCAACTCGTTTCGCCAGGGTATAATTCTCGCTATCACGCAGCACGCGCAAAGGAGGCTTATGATGGAGACAGATAAATGCGGTAATTGATATAATAGAAGTGGTTACATTGAAATGCAAACTGACATATAGTTACGTGAACGGAACGCATACAATGAAAAAGTTGGTTTACTTCCAACTTTTTCCCATTGCCAAATTTTCCAGTCTCAACACATGCACTCATCGCTTAGATTTTTTGGTTATCTGTAAAGAGCTAGACGAAACCCAAGCACGCGTCGCTGCACGCACGTATCTATTTCTAGCTTTAGCCTGTTTGTGTAATTCCAATTTCTGCTGGGTCTCTATGTCTTGCTGCTGTGCTACCCATACTGGTACTGAGTCAAACCGAATTGCCTAACCACCTCTCACCAACAGGAGGCGAAGGATTGGTTTAAGCACCCACTTTGGGTAGCCTTTTTGGAAATCCTGCACAAATAGCGGAAGTTTTATCCGCCATGCCCGCCAAGTGTGTTTCAAAATTAAACCTGTGGTCGATCATCACTCTTGCTCCTTTATACCATGTTTCCATCGCACTCGAAATCTTCCGATTTCGGCAAAAATGAGGATTTCGGACGAAATCTCGTTTGAAATCTCATGTTTTAGCATATAAAATGAAATCGCCTTTCGGAGGAGATTTCAATGAAATCTCGATCGAAATCTTGGTAATGACTATTCAGCCTATTCAGCAAGTGGGAAATTTTGGGGAAATTTCTCAGCTGTAAAAAATTTTGACAGTACGAATTTGTCATTTTTAAATTTTCTATCTTTAACGTTTAAAATGGAGCTTAAATGAATGTTTATATTTTTTCCTTATTTTACAGCCTATTCTTTCGAAATTCCTCAGTTTTGTTGATATAATTAGGTTTTTAAAATTTGATGTGCAAGTTTGTTATGACAAGCGAAAACTGCTTGGTGCGATGGAAACACATTTGGATTTCGCCAAATCGTTTTATCGAAACCTGCGGATTTCGAGTGCGATGGAAACATGGTATTACCTTGGTTCAGTTTAGTAGATCCCGAGCAGCGCCGGCCCTAGGGTAGAGCGAGTGGAGTGGTCGCTCTAGGCGCCAGGTGGTAAGGGGCGCCAAAATGAATGCGAAAAACAATTACATGGCACTTTTGAGGGCGTTGTTTGTAGCTAGCCAAGTCTGTTTACTTATCAATATGAATCGAACACGCCACAAGCAGGGAGCACTGGCTCAAAGACCGTTCGCACATGGCCTTAGGTCACATCCTGCTCGAGTTCCATGGAGCAGGCTGAATACGGCGCATCTAAATTCGATAAAAACCGCAATCGTAATGTGTAAACAATCGTGCTGAAGTTATGAATGGTACTGCATGAATGTACTACTAACGATGGACTTCGGATACCAGGCGAACTTCGGTTTCAATTAGCTTTCCAATGGTGATACGGAGCCCTACCATGGGCGACCGTCCTTTTTCGCCCAGCTCGTGGTATCAATATAGAAATACCTTTAAAAAAACTTTGGAAGATGGAGCACTTTTTAACGCTCCATACATTCCTGGGGTTCCCACAGCTCCCAAAAGGACGACTTACAAGGCCAGTTAGATATTTTTGGATCCAAGCATCAAGGTGTCGAATGTGGTCCCGATGAAGAAGAGTTTTCGAGATTCTTCTTCAAGGATGGCAGTCTGAGCAAGTAAAGCAAGGGTGGAGTACGTTGAGATCACTCCTTCATTCTGAGATCTCCTTAGATCTCCTGCGAAAGTAAGGGCACCTAATCGGAGCCGCGACTCAAACAAACGACCGCAATCAGAAAATGGAGTGGCACAGCCCGAAAACGTTTTACGCAATATCTGGAAGCTAGCTGGCTACTTCCGTGTAGAGGCTAGGAGGGATCGCGTGGCCCCCGAGGACGAAAATAAACCCCGGCGAAAAGCGCGAAGGCTTTGGCCTTATGGTGTGAAAAGCCTTGAGAAAAGACACGGTAACCAACAATCCAGAGACTCTTCTGACCACGGAGGTCGAAGTCTTCTGGAGGCGATAGTCGAATTAGCTCATAGCTAAGAACAGCCCAGGTCCCTAGGAGTCGGTGCGTCCTATGATGGGCCGCCTTAAGCCCTGGAAGGAGCAAGCCTTGTTGCTGTAGACGGGAACAAGCTTCAGTGCAACCAATTTCTGCCAGCAACAAAAGGCCCCACTGGCATTATGTTGAAAAGGATAGGGATCCAAAAGAAGACTCTAAGGGTGTAGAGTAGAGAATACTCCACAAAGTGCCCCGCATAAAAAAGAGGCTGTGACCCTAAAACCGCCATCGAAATCCTTATGGGGCCCCCAGCCGGTAAAAGCTTGCACAAGGGGAGATATAATCCCGTAAGGAAATGAAAAAAGTTTTATCTAAGACAACTGGAAATACTAAGGGCGCCGAAAGACAATCTCACTCGTCCCTCAACAAGGGCTAGGACCGGCGCTGATCCCGAGTAATCTTAATGACAATTGTGGGTCTCGCAATTGAAAATCCCGGACGTTTCTCACCCTCGTATTGTTGAAATCTTTGTTAGCGTTTTCCGGCCAACCCGTAAATCCGGAGTAAACCCGAAAAGCGTGGAAAGTAGTTTTAGGTCAAGTATTCCGCAAAATTTTCAGTACTCTTAGTAATGGATAACAGAAACAATCCCCTGAAGCTATGCAATGCTGTAAAATGGACTGATTTAACCCCCTTAAACCTCTTTAATGTGAATAAATTGGTAAAAATCTAAAGATTAATTAGAAATTATTATAAAAAAAAATAAAATAAATAAAAAATTAATTAATAATTAATAATAAATGACTGTTTTACCAAAACGAAAACAAAAAACATCAAATTAAAAAATTAAAAAATTAAAAAATTAATGTCAATTCAGATGTTCGTTTTTGCTTGTTACAGCTCAACCTAGGGTGATAATATACACCTTCGATACATTGATTTCGTTCTCTTTCGCAAACTTCACTTTATCCCTCCCATGGCTTATCAACAACATAGGCTTTGAAACAATGTTTTAAGCGGTATATCATCACCATTTCAATTAAATTTTAGCTGGAGCAGACCTGGATATGAAATTTATTAAAATTGCGCTAAAAGATATGCAAATAATTACCAACAAAAAGATTCAAAATTATAAAAAAAATATTACTTTCAAAAAAGTAATGGAATCTACCTTCTACCTATAATATAGAAAAAGTGTCTGTCAGTCAATCAGTGTGTACCGTTGTACCGGCGTTGAGGTCAAACTAGAAGAGATAGATATCTGATTTTGTTTTTGCAGTGGCATGGATGCCCCAACAGGTGACTAAATGTTTCCGTTTCCCGATATTTTAATTAGGATTTTTTTAATTAAAAATTTAATTTAATTACATAGTATACTATTTTTCACCATTTTTTGCCTTCTACACTGGATTTTGACTGGCAACTGAATTTTGACCCACTTTCATGTAACCATGCATAGTTCATGTGACAATGCAATTTGACATCATTTTAAAAAAAAAATCAAAATGGCGAGAGAACTAAAATACGAATAGAATACAATTAGTTGTGTGGCATCATTCCAAATTCAAAATGGCGAACAATACAAGATGGCGAAAGACATAATAGAATAAAAAGTAGAAAATATAACCTATCAACTTTAAATTTAGCACATATGGATAGTTTGCGTGAAAATGCAATCGGACCATTTTGTAAGAAAATCAAGATGGCGGCCGAATTTTACAATGATGTTTCCCGACCCCCGATATTGGTATCAAATAAAATGGTATGGCAAATAAAATACAATTAGTGGTGTGGCGTCATTCCAAATTCCAAAAGCCGGGCAACACAAAAGAGCGGATTACCTTTTTCTTTAGAAGCCACTCGGTATAGGTATCAAATGAAAGTGCATGACGAGTATTATAGTACAGTAAGTTGTTTGACGTCATTTTAAATCAAATCTGGCGGTCACCAAAAGATGGCCAAAGATACATATACGAGTAGGTATAATAGACCCAAAATAGAAAATAAAAAAATTGAGCTAAAAAGTAAAAAAATAATTTTGAATGTAAAGTTTTCGTTGCTCCAGCCAGTATATGGAAACAACATATATTTCGAGATGTAAAAAAGCATGGGTCGTTCCAGTGTTAATACAATAAGATAGGTAAAGATAGGTATTCAATTTTTTTTTTGGGCATCATGTGCGTTTTTGGGCTGTACAGAAATTTTGCAAATAACAACAAGAATGGCGGCCCCGAAAAGGTATGCGCCTCGGGGCTGTAGCCCGTTTAGCCCTGTGGTTAGGGTGGCCCTGATTTGCCCTACTTGCTCGATGATAGACTGACTGTGACTTAAATATACATAATCGAATAACCAATACGATCTCCCAACTAAGTACTAATTCCGCCAAAAGCTGCTTAACCTCTGTAGTCGAACCAGAACTGTTCTATTGATTATGCAAAATGATATACTGGCTAAAGTCCAGTTCATGTTCAGCTCGTGCTTGAAATTGTTGTTACTGGTTCGCCAGAAGGCAGAACTGGAAAAGCGCACTGAAATAACATTCCATTAATTCAGTTGATTACTCTCTTTGAGCGAGCTTTATTATATTATATTCAAATTCAGTTGAAAACCAGATGGACGAACTGAGGTTTGTTTATCCTCAGTTGAATATGTGAAACGCATACAATTTTCACATATTCAACTGAGGATAAACAAACCTCTGAGTTTATTTTAAAGTTGAATTCGCCAAGTCGCTCAAACTTGCGTAGTTCAGCTGGTGAAGCCAGGGTATTAGAGTGTTTCTTTAAAGCTTTTCAAAAGCTGGTCACCAGCACACATAATCTTTTTTTTTTTTTTAAAGACGT
Organism: Thereva unica; assembly: GCA_949987705.1. Classification (NCBI taxonomy): domain Eukaryota; kingdom Metazoa; phylum Arthropoda; class Insecta; order Diptera; family Therevidae; genus Thereva; species Thereva unica. The sequence continues at coordinate 156,220,109 of OX465283.1, read as the reverse complement.
TGCAAGGCACAAGGGTTTTTGCTACTTATAAATAAAACATGAACTAAAGTATAATTAAAAACACATTGCAAGGAGAAAGCCATTCACTTTTAAGGGTAGGCAATTTGCAAAAGATTAAAATTACCCAAAAAATATATAAAAACGAAATTTTGCAATTCTTTAAAAGCAGATGTTGCCAAATTAATTTTGCAATAAACTTTCAAAAAAAAAAAAGAAATAAACTGTGAAAGGTCGGAAGTTGAAAATTTTAATTTTAACATCAAAAAATGCACTAAAATTGAAAAGTTACACAAAATTTAGTTAACCCATAAAAGCCTGATGCACGGCAGATGCTAAGGAAGTCGTTGTCGATGATGGCTGCAAAAGGAAGAAAATGTGAAAAAAAATAAATAAAAAAAAATAAAGGTAAAAAAAAAACACACACACCTCCAAGGAACGAACGAGTTAAGGAATTCAGCAAATAAATAACCCAATGCCAAAAATAATTATTATTGCCCAGAGGAGCACGGCTTCGTGGTTATTTTTTTTTATTTTTTATTTTTTTATTTTTTTTTTTTTTTTTGGGTAAAGAAAAAGGACTTGTGGCTTCCGAAGCAGATGCTTCCGAAAATAAAATATATGGAAGTGTTAGTGGTGGAGTTGTATCCATATGTGCTCGAAAATGTTACGTAATTGAGGAGGGACTGGACTTTTCTGGTTGGTTTCTTTCGTTAATTTAATTTAATTATAATTAAAAGTAATTAAATAATAAAATAAAGAGTAAACTGATTGGTAATTCTTCTTCTTCTTCTTTGATTCGTTAGTTCGCAGTTGGGGCGAGACGTCCCCGCAACGAATACGTTGCTGTCCATGCTGCAGGATCTCCAACTCTATTCACGATTCGTTTCCCCTATTTTTGCCGGTTTTTGGCGACGTCTCAAGCCTCGGTAACTGATAATCGTTGATTCTTTAGGTCACCCTTGATATTCTAAGTTTTCTTCGGTGTCGATCGCTGGATTCTCCAATCTGCGGGACGGTCTTGCCAGAAAAGTTTACGTGGCAAACGGCTAACATCCATTCGGCAAACTTGTCCAAACCACCGTAGTCAACTTTTTATATTTCTTCTTCGATCGGTGTCTGTTGATCGCATTTTTGTCGAACTGTCGAAGGCGATCACGTAGTGAGACACCGAGGATCTGCCTCAAAGCATCGCTTTTGGAAGATCTCGAGCTTCATAACGTCCGCTTTGAGCAGTGTCCACGGTTCAAATACATAAAGAAGAATCGGAAGGATCAACGATCGGTGAAGGCGTACTTTGGTTTGGATGGAAATATTTGCTCCTTTCCATATGATGCACTTGAACGAGGCGAATGTTGCTGTTGCCTGGGCGATGCGGCTATGAACGTCGGCCGACGATGCTACTTTCGTTTCCTCAACCAATGATCCCAAATATTAGAACATCAGAACCTATTCGATTTGGATTCTATCGAGGTGGACACTGGCCTTCGATCTGTTGTGATCACTTTGGTCTTTTCCGCATTGATTTTTAACCCGTATGACTGAGCGATGCGGGAAATGTCGTATAAGATGTCCGTTGCTTCGGCATCCATGTCGGCACAGACCGTACTATCATCGGCGAACATTAGGTCGGTTACGAAGTTGTTGTCGTCGAATCGAACTCCGAGTCGTCCATCGAATGTTTCACGCATAATCGCGTCGATCTGCTCCAATCGATTCAATCGAAAGCGGATTTGAAATCGATGAAAACGACAACATTTCGTTTGCCGCAACGAATTCTTTCTTCCATTAGCTGACGGAGTGCGAATATTTGATCAATGCATCGTCGATGTGGTCTAAATCCCGCAATTCCGGATCGCAGCGGAGCTGGTTAAATATATATTAAAGTATACCGAAAAGCATCCTAGAGCAGATGATTATATTGGTAAATGTGTGAAGAATGGTGTCAGTGGCGCCGAAGGCCATCTACCAGAGGCTTTAGCAGTAAGAAGATTAAAAAAACAGCATTAGTCGTAAAGTTTGTGAAGTAAAGCGCAAGCAAACCCAACATAAAATTAAGATCGCGAGGCAAATAATGGTTGGACACAGGCTTTCATACATGCAAAAGGGGCACTTTCACCGGGCGCAATTTCAGAAATTTAGATTTAAAAAAAATAATAATTTAGAATTTAGAAAAACCGGTGCCTCCCATATATTAAAAGAACTTCAAGAAGTGCTTGTGTCTTTTTCCAATGCCCTTCACTGCTGTAAAAAATAAACAGCTGTTGGGGACGCAATATGGCATACTGCACCGGGCGCAAAAAACCCAACCGCCGGCCCTGCCTACGCCTTCTCGGATTCCTGTGTTGCGCATTCCTGTGTTGCGAATTCCTCAAAATTTACTCTCATAATAATTTCAAAACGCGCCTAAAGAAGTATAACTTCAAAAAACATTTGTTATATCTTAACAACTATTTTGCAACTTTGTTAAGTAACATTTAACCTCACACTTAAACACTTAAAAATTACCATAAAAAATCTAATCATAAACTTTTTGTCAAAAAAACCAATTAAAAATTTTGCTTTTATGAGTTTAAGAATTTGATCCGGTTCCATAATAAAAAAAAAAATGAAACAAACATTTACGAACAAAGTAAAAATTTTGTTTTTATTTTGGGATCATTTGGACCTCACAACATCAATATTATACACAGCATTGTATGTAGTATGTTATATGTGAAAATAAAATAAAAATATAAAGAACGAACTGCGCATAATCTTAACGATGAGGATTTCGGCATGTTCACTGTCAGCATATATATTGCGCATTGTTTCTGCGCGCAAAGGGGCGAAATTTATGTTTCAGAACATTTCCGAATAAGAAATACGAGAGCCGAACAAAGAGCTGACACAACAGCATCAGCTGTATAGCAACAAAAATAACAACAACAATTTATGGTTAAAAATATCGTTTGCCATAAAAACCACATCTCTCAACAACAACGATTGTGGTTGATGCCAGAATGCTTTATGCTGGCCCCGACCGAACTATTGCAAAATTGGTCACGCATCCAAGGGTTAAGACAACATAAAAGGGTTCTCATTACTTTGTGTTGTTGTTGTTTTTGTTGTTGTTTTTCCTTGTGTTTGGAACACCTTACACCCACCGAATTTTAATTGTAAGGAGAAAGAGAAATGTTTATATACATACATACATATATAATGTTGTAAGAACCAAGCTGCAATTTCGCGAAGATTGTGAAAAGAACATAAAAGTAAATTGCATCCAAAGTTCTTTTAATTTCATGCATTTTTGGTATTGATGCAGGCTTTATGAGTTGTATGCTAATTACAAATTAAAATTGACTTTGCCCTGTGCCAAATTGGAAACTAATTAAAGGTAATGGGGAAGGAATTAGGATTCAACTCTTTTTGGATTTTTTTTGTATAGCAAAACCCTTTTCAACGTAACTTGACTATATATAATTAAAAATTTCATAATTATCATTAATACCAAGCAAATGGAAAATCATAGCAATGGAATTGTTGAAATGCAAAATATCAATATCATATAATGCAAAATATCAGTATCATATCATATCAGTTGCTGCCAGATCCGGCGTTTGGGTTTTTTGCGCCCGGTGCCGTATGTCATACTGCAGTCCATCAGCTGTTTTGATCGCAGTGTAGAATACTATACAAAACACAAACACTGTGGATGGAAGAACCAATTTGCATAGTTTGCGCAAAAGTCTTTCATCTTTTCTCCTAAATTTTTACTTCTGAACTCTCGAGCTCGATGGCCCGTTCCTTTATTTTGTGAGAACAAACTTTACGGGTAAAAACTTGGCCAGAAACTTTATGCTGTTATGCTGTAAACATGCTAAGGGCGACGGCGACGGTGCACACAAATTAAAAAGCTCACACAAGAATAATCATCTTCGACATCCGATCCGAATGCTACACACACGCACAGGAACATACGAGAATAGCAACACAATCCCATGTCACACCGCCCAGGCAACTTTGAGGGACGACGGCTACGAAATAGAACTTGGATTGATTGAGTCGCCACTCTCGGCGACCTCGTCGTCGAGTGGTCTGCATATTGTGCTGCACCCTTCATACTCATAGAAAAGCTGTGTGTTCTATTCGTTTTTGCCAGTCGCTGTGGAAACTATTTTCGCCCTTAGCATGTTTACAGCATTATGCGAATCTCAAAAGTGAAATCCCGGGTAAGTTCCTGCACGAGCGGAGGTATAATTTCCGCGCTTTTTCTTGCATTCAAAACAGGGACAGAAATTGAGTAAATTTGTGAAAAATTCTGAAGCTCCGTCTCCGTCAAATTGCGCCCGGTGCAGGTGCACCATTCGCTATCGGAACTACGGCTTACCGGATGCGGGGCATTGACAATCGTCTCGCCAACAATCGACGAAATGATAACGCTTTACTATTCCGGTGGCAGGCAATGCAATCCGCGATCATGGGATCCCGGCGGTTTTTGCGGTCTCGAAAACCCGGGATTGACACGGCCTAATCCCGGGATCCCGGAAATGTTTTTCTAAACAAAAAACGGGATTTATTTACAAAAAAAAAATGTTGGTGGGAAAATATTTTGAATATGAAACTTATAATTTTCAAACGCAACGAAAAATCCAATTTCTTTTTGCAGCTTCTATTTTGCTCGGCTGTAGAGACCATTGCTCTCTCTGTATTCTTTCGTGTGTGCCTCTGCTTTTGCCGAATTCAACCGAGGTGCATACGAATCATCCAATGGGTGTAAAGCTTTGATTCGTTTTTCATTTCCTTTTTTGAAAAAAGTATTTTCCTACTTTCCTTTCCTTCCTTGCTACGGTGCAATATATACTATTACCCACCGTTATCCTGCTCTTGAAATCTGTCAGTCTCATTTTCAAAATTTAGTAGAGTTGAGCCCAAGGTAGGTCGGAAGTTCAGCATTCCGCTTGACGAATAGACGTCAGTGCTTGGTCTTCGATACATAAACGTCAATATCCATCTAAATGAATCCAAACTTTGGAATTTGGGCCTTGTGGGTGTTTCTGGATCCTTGCCTGCTGAAGTTTGTGTAGAAATACTTGAGAAAAAACTAAAGGGATATTATTTATATCTCACTGACGACAATGTGTGCATCTCCACAGATGGCGCTAGCAGCCAAACTTGAAAAAATTTTAGCTGCGGAACAGCTTGCCTTGCTCATAGAATACAGCTAGGAGTTTTGAACGTGTTATATAAGAGAAAACTGCACGAAAATCAGGAGATCGATGATTGCTTAGAAGCAGAAGCCGAGAACTTATGGGAATCAGATGATGAGGATTATGAAGAAGATTTCCCAAGTCAACATCAACAAGACTGTGGAAGTGGAATTACTGTGTGTGAAGAGGAAACTAACTGCTGTTCATAAATGTCTATTAGACCTTCAATCCACGGACGTTTTGCTAGAACAAGATTTCATCAGGGGTGGTAGCACGTAAGTTGTTTCAATCGACCTCTCCATACAAAAATCTTGAATGTTTGTATGAAGAGGTCGATTGAAACAACTTACGTGCTACCACCCTGCATCACCGATCACATTTCATCGTTAAAGCCCGTCAAGTTGACTGTCGACGAATTGTGCCGTAAAGATTCTAATTTCTTGACCACAAAATTAGCATTACAGTTTTTGATGCAGAAATTAGATTGCAGGAGAACTCCAATATGCGCAAAATGGGCAGTATCACTCAGATTCCGTATACGTCAACTTGTTTGCACAGAACTCTCTGAAAACTTGTAATATCTCCACAACCCTTGTGTTCCGGAAGATGATGAGCTTTTTAAAATACTATCGACAATTGCGATAAGTAAGGGTCTATATAATCTTCCAAAAAGAGTGTCAGTTATATATCCTGATCAAGATGAGAGCGCTAAGATAACTGACCCACCTGGAACTGAATTAGAATCAATTACAATGGAAGACCAATAGCAAATGACGATTTCGATAGCGAAAAAATTAAATTTTCTTCAACAGGCAGAGTCCCGGGATCACGGGATTGGAAAAAACTTCCGGAATTACGTACCCTAGATGCAGCAATCTAGTTTGCTCCAATGTCCGAATTCATGACAGACTAGTCCCAATTAAATTGGACCAGAATCCTTGAAATTTTTCATGACTCCCGACATAAGTTTCATTCCCTTTAAAAATTTCGATTTGACTGAAATTCTTGGCGCTTCCAGCCCCGCACCATTTTTGGCAATAAATTGAATTTTATGAAAATTTCCCAACTTCAATCTTTAAGCATCTGCGCCATATCTACCCAGCCAGATTTACTTCTAGGAGCATGTAACCCGAATGTGGCAATTTATGGCATCCTTTAATGGTCGAATTTATCACGCTGACGACAACATCCAGCGCCATTCTCCAAAATAATTGCTTTATGATAGACGACGTCCGTTCACACACACACAGAGACGCATGCTGTCCCCATCCGCCCCGAAAAAGTGCAGCACAGCCCTCACCTCTCTCCACACAGTAATCAGCAGTCTTTTATCAGCAAAAATTTCTCAACGACGACGACAGCCGCCCCCGCTAGATGTCTCCACTTACTCCACGGAGCTGGTCCCGCCACCATTCGAGCCGGCATAGAAGCTTGTAAAAATGTTCGCCCAGACACGGGGTTTTTTTAAAGCCTGGCTTTAATGGCTTTTGTGCCAAGTAAAAATTAATTTCGAATTTTTCTCGTTATTTTCTTTGCTCAAATTAACAAAAGCACGAGAGCGTGGCAATGGCTGCCGGTTTTATGGTCCCTTCGTGCTCTCGGACGGATTCCTTAATTTGTCACAGCGACTTCTGCAGGGAATATGCCGCGCTCTTTTTTACGATTTTTAACGGTTATTAAAAGCCATTGAGATTAAAGGGAATAAAAAATGTCAGTTAGGAGAGCCCGCCGCCTCAGCTCCAGTGTCTAAAGAGTGATTTTGCTGTAAATCCTGTCCGCTGTCACCGCAGACGAATTCCGCCTTTGTGTGCCGAAATGTTCGCCGTAATTGCAACTGCTTCCTTCGTCTCGAGTAGTTATTGGCCACCGGGAGGAAGGGGAGCCTCTTTAGTGCTAATTGTTTTGTTTCACTTCGGAATGCTGTGGAATACCTGAATGATGACTTAAGTACAAATGGATTGTAAGTAGTCGGCCAGTCGTACTAATACTAGCACGTAAATAGGTCTAGACTAGCGTGCAGCTGGAAGTAAGTACTGCCCTTTATGTTAGAGCATAAAAGAAGGCCGTAAAATTGATACTAACGACAAGTCATAAACGTGCTTAGAACTGAAAGTGATTTGGTCTGGGTTTTGTGTAATGAATAGATTGGGCAGACAGACCGTCCAATATTCTAACGATTTCATTTGTTTAACTCAATCATGATTAGGGTTATTTATCCAAAAAGATATGCTTATTATGACCAAAGCATATCTGGATGGACGTCAAATGTTTGCAGGGTTCAGATCAAAGCAATTTATAAGAAAGAATACAGGTCTGTCTTTTAATTCAAGTCGACACAGATATAACTAGATATCTAATGCTCTAATCCCTACTTTTTTAATGACTAAATCCATATCATTTTACTGTTTGATTTTGGAATACTCAGAAGACTGACTTTGTACCATAGTGCTTGATTTGTAATACGTTGTAGTCGTACTATAATGGATCCCTAGTTCGACGAGAAACACATGAATCGACTCTGTTGTAAAGTTATTGAAAGCGCCTTGAAATATGAAGTCTTGAAGAACGACATAGGGATCTCTATTATGGAAATTCGAGTATATAGTACTTTAGATTTTCTGAATACAGAATTGTGTTGGAAATAGTTAGGGAAGTGCAGCTAACACCGATAAACATCCTGGATCATTAAGCAGTATTTGCAGAAGAGTTTTGTGATGTTAAAGCGCAAGTAAACTCAGCACAAAAACAAGGTCGCGAAGAAAATCCTAATTGGATAAAAGTAGGGGTAGCGCTTTTATTGGTGCATTTGCACCGGGCGTAATTGCACCGTCTTCATTTTCATATACTAAAGGTGTTTGTGTTTTTTTTTCATTGTCCTTTGCCGTGATCACAAACAGTTGATAAGGGCGCAATATGGCATATTGCACCGGGCGCCAAAAAGCCACACGCTGGCCCTGGGTCGAATACGCGGTAAATGGAAATATTTAGCATATTGTTTAGAATATCCATGCGTCCCTTAACTATATAGGGCCAGTTTTATGGGATCTGAATTCTCAAGGCACTTATAACGGCGGATTTCTATATGAAGATATTCAATGGGGTCAATCCAATGATTACTTGGTCCGCATAGCTCTGGTAATAGATTGGCAAGAGAGCCGTTGCAGGTTGCTGCAGTCGGGGATTGACGTAACCTGCTTAGACTTGGGCCACCAATGTCGAACCTAATATGCAGACGGTCCAGAAACGCCAGTTTTCAATCCTATCGGAGAGAAGCATGCTAGTATGGGTGAGGTGAAGCCCCTCTTCTGAGACACTCACCTCTTTCGTTTACATCGGTACTACCCCCAAATGGAGTAGTGAGCATTTCCATCACAGCCGATGACGAATTCTTGGTGCATTTTGCGACAGAAATCTATCAGTTCTTGAACCTCCTGGGGTGGCACTATTGCTGCATCCCAGGAAAGTAAGCGGACGATTTCCTGGAAGCCGATTTGCCACCGCTAATGAAAGTCAATAATTGAGATATGACTGACACGATTGCTTCTTAAAAGAGTAGGCTCGCCGATCTTATAATAGTTTATTTGAGCTGGTGGTTGCCCAAGGCCCAAGGCATCTGAATAAGAGCAAAGGTACCATGCCTCTCCATGAATGCCTTCCACAAGTTGGAGGATGCTCTTTTGGCATGATGCAAGTTCACTTGAAGTGCCCTTATGGTGCTTATTTTTTTAGTTGGTATATTAACGTACTTATATTTTTAGAAGCTAGCACGTTTAGCGAACAAATGCGCACGGTACTATTATGGAACGCTCCCGCTTCGGATGTAAATATTAAAAAATACAAGCATACACGCTATCGCTATAGGCACAAAAGACCAAAAAAAATCTTTCACTTATGCACGCCCCTGTTACAGATATGAATTATCATACATATCTTATTGACCATTCCAAACGCGAGTGTCGTTTTATCTACCAAAAGGTCCTCCAACTAAGTTCTAGTTCCCTCCAATGCTGCTTGACCTACGCAAAATCAAAAGAGAAACCCGGTCTACTGAGTATGCCAATGGCATCCTTTATGGTCACCAAAACTTCTTCATCCTATACAATTTCTTAAATCTCCAATTTGGCTCCATTTAATCTAGAAAAATTGTGAGCGTATTGTGCTTCTTTTGGACTATTCGGGGTGTTTTTTAATGATACGTACCTATGCGTGGGCTGCATTTTGAAAAGTAAAGTTTTTGCTCAGGCGTACTTTGATTCATTTGAGTGCTATACATGAGATTATGAAGTTTATGTGTTTTAGACCAAATTTCAATAACACAATTTTGGTGAATATTTTTATTACATCTCATCCATCTTAAAGAATAATTTTTGATTAATCAAAAAACAGCATTCCATCAGTTTTTATTCTATATCCAGCAAGGACTGATAGAATGGATTATACTAGAACTTATAATGGGTAAAATGTATGTCACTTTAGACCAAATTTCTTAACAAATTGAATCTGAAATTGATAACGTTATTGGTAGGCTATTTTCTTTCATTTTAAACCAGAAGATAGTACTCTCATTAAATTAGTGAAATTCGATATTAATTTTTCTATAAATAATTCGATTTCCAGGATGAAATTATTAAATTGTACAAAAATAATTTTTAGACCAATTTAAAATATAACGATATTTTGCAGAGTACCTTATAAGGTTACTTTGTTTTTAAAGAAATAAGAGGAGGAATTCCTACTGTATTAGTTACATATTTAAAATGGTCTAAACTGAATTAGTTGTACACATTTGTTAGTTTGCATTTGGTCTAAACTAATTTATTAGGTTAAGTTGCTATAATTTATAAATAAAAAAATATCTTTAAAATTTCAGTTAAATGGTCTAAATGTCAAGACTAAGTACTTCAGTTTATTTATCGAGTAAAAAAATACAATAATTTTTAAAAATTGGTCTAAATCCTACATATGCGTATACATATAACACAGTAACGTAAAATATCCAAAAAGGACTAAACAAAAAACTAAAAATCATCTTACCCACAACAAAAAAAAACTAAATTATGTAATTCTAATTAAATCCAACGATATCAAGTACAAAAGTAATTAAAAAAGTTCCCTGGTGATTTTAATTGGTTTCTAATTTTTACCTATCGAACCCCATTTTTTCCCCTTTCAAAAGGACCAATTCAAAAAGTATTACAAAGGAATGTTTAAGCCCCAGAAAGGCAGAAAAAAAACAAGATAAAAACAAGCCCGCAAAAAAACCCTGCCCAATAATACTTCATCCGCTCCACTGAATTTTCCCTTGGGGACAATTCGTTACAAACAAGGAAAAAATAACAACGCCCAACTGAGCGAAGCCAATTAAAACCCCCCCGAAAAAAACGAGGCCAGAAAAAAAATTAGCTGACATCATAAAAGGGTTAAGAAGGAACGAACTCGGGTTTTGGTAATAGGGAAGGGTTAACTAAAATAAATAACGAGCTCTACACTTGTGCCGCCGCCTGGAGTTATATTAATTTTTATTTTTGTTTTTTTTTTTCAGTCTTAATTTAATTCGTAAATAAATTTTTTGAAAAACTTCTTCATCCCATTAAATTCGTCTTAATATTTCCGGGGGACACAGTCCAAGTTGCATAACTACGTCGCGATTAAATCGTGGGGCCTTTTGTTGTACCCTTTTTTCGTGGGGTATAAAAAATAAAAAAAAACACGAGAGATTCCATATCAACGACTTCCTATTTGTGAATTGCATAACCACTGAAGCACCCAAGTCAGGGGTGCCTAATTTAAGGCTTCAATCGGTCCGCTGTTGTCCACTACTTGTCGTCTTCCGTAACGATCCCCATATAGAGTTTGTGGCATATATCTTAAATGCGTCGCATTTTCACTTCCATAAAAAACTTGCGAAGACCCAACTCTGACCTTGGAGCAAATTTGTGTGAACCTACAACGAATTGAAAGATCCATCTTAAAGGCAGCTGCTCTGGCCTCAATCCCCGAATGTACCCCCTTTGCCCCAATCTCCGGGCAAAGGAGATCGAGAGCTCTAAAAATCTTGGCCCCAAAAAAAATTGATACCAACCAGAAATTATGGAAATTATTTTCGGGTCTTTGGGGCTCCTCTCTAGTCCCAATTTTTGATTTGCAACCGGCGGCATTTTTGTTCTTTTCCCACTGGGGTTATGTTATGGGGAAACATATGCCCTCAACCCCCGTGCTCCTCATCTTGATGTTTCTTTCTTAACCATCTACCACCATACAACTTAGTACGCGAAACAATTGAACCATTTAAGAAAAAATATGGTCTAAAATCAGTTCTCAGAAAAGTTTAATATAAAATTCTGATTAGACATATATTTTTTTTTGCGTCACTAATTAATGGACAGCTGACGTCCATAATCTCGGCTGCGCATTTTTTAAAGCTGAATGGCAATTATCCAATCAAATGATGCGAAACGAGCGATTTTTTATTTATGTATATTTGACTAAAAAGGAGGATGTGATGGTACTAAAATAACGGCCTGCGATGGATGATGTCAGCGGGTTCATGAAGCTATATAGATGGACTTTTCATGATCCATGTTTGTTGGTTGCCCTTGTCCAAAAATTTATTAATGTTTTCACAAAACTTTAGGGAATTGAGCAATATCGTAAATGGGATTTGCCAGATATTCTGCCATAGATCAAGAAAAGTTCTATTTATGGCATTATACTTAAGTACAGAGCACGAGTTAAAATCCGCATCCAATTGCTTGAGCGAAAATTTATTACAATGCGACTGAGTTTTCTTAATCCACAGGTAAGGGGATCTTAATCCTTAAGTAAGAATAAATCGTCGTTGAAAAGTACACCATCATCTTCAACTCAAAAAAAAATACAGGTGCGGTCATGGGACCTCCGTCAGGAACGAAGTTCCTTACGATTTTTGTACAACTGCGAATAAAACTCCCAATAAAATCTGTATATTTTATTTATTATTTTACTTGATATCATGTCGAAGGTGCTGTGCATAAAGTGGTAGTCCGCCCCTTCAGATGGCCGCTATGGATCTAACGGTATAGCCTATTGCATTCTACTTATAATGCCCGTTCATTTGATAACCATGTCGAAGGGGTTGTGAAGAAAACGGAATCTAAGCTTTTGAGACGGCCGCCATGGACCTAACGATATATTGAGTATACTATGTTTCTTATGGTGTTCTACTTATCAAACCCTTTCATTTGATACCCATCTCGAAGTGGTTCTGAAGAAAATGTTAACCCGCTTTCTTTAGGTGGCCGCCATGGATCTAACGACATAGCCTACTGTATTCTACTTATGATGCCTTTTCAATTGATACCCATGTCGACGGGGTTGTGAAGAAAATGGTAATCCGTCCTCTTGAGATGGACGCCATGGAGTTAACGATTTATTGAGTATATTATATTGCTTAGGGTGTTCTACTTATCATACCCTTTCATTTGATACCCGTGTCGAAGAAAATGGTAACCCGCCCTCTTGAGGTGGCCGCCGTGAATCTAACGACATAGCCTACTGTATTCTACTTATGATGCCTTTTCGTTTGACACCCGTGTTAAGTTGCTAGATTTGTTTACACACAAGATACAAGATACAGATGAAGCTAATATAAAGCGTTTAAAAAGACACAGATAGAGAGAGATTCCATTCATTGCAAGAGGCTGTCCTTAAATTACGTAACGCTCAGAGAGGGGGGTGGGGGTCTGGAGCAGCGTTACTAAGCGTTACAAGGGGGTATGGGGGTGTCAATATCAGTGTTATGTAACACAAGTTTTGAGATTCTAATTCATTAGACAATGAAAAATTTCAACCGAGTTTTCAGGATTTATTATAAGAATCAAGAAGAATAAGAATATTATAAGAATCGAAAATTTCTTCTAATCCATTCTTGGAAAAACGAACAAATAAAAGCAATTAACAAATTGAAACAAAAGCCTTGTTTTTTAATGAACTATATAGTTCTTCCCCATACAAATCTGAAGACCCAGGTTTTATCGGGGTCTCTATCGAGGTTTTGAAAATTTCCCTTTCTTTTCGGAATGCTGCATACTTTCGGGGGTCGGGAAGACGTAATTTAAAAATAAAAACAACAGGAAAGTGATGAGAGCAAATTTATAACAAATAATTGATTTTTTAGAAACATATTCCCTTGTCGTTTTTTTAATGAACTCGATAAAAGAACTACATTAAAAAAACACAATTTGTTTTTCAACGTGTATTTGCAAAAAAAGTAATTTTCTTTTCGTCATATTCAGAAACTTGAATGGGGGCGGTTAACTGCAGCGTTACGTAATTTTTCAGGGGGGTTTGGCTTCCCGTTACGGTTCCGTTATAGGGGGGAGGCGGGGTATCGAATATCATCAAATTTAGCGTTACGTAATTTAAGGACAGCCCCAATAAGAAAGCGTAAGCCTCTATCCTCGATAATCACCATTTCTTCCTATAGCTATCGGTGCAAATTAGTTAAAATTTCTACAGAAAAACACTGCATTCTGATTTCGTTAGTTCGTAAATTGCATACTGGAATCGATACTCGCACGCACATATAACCAGAATACTGCATTTTCTTACGTGGGGGCCTCGGTAGCTTAGGGAGTAAGGCGTCTGGCTACTATCCAAGAGGTCCCGGGTTCGATTCCCGGCCAGCCCCATGGTCCTTCGCCTTTTCCACTTTCTCACCTACATAACTTTCCTTCTTTCTTCTTCCCTCTTTACATTCCTGTTCCCTCCTGTCATAGCCTTCCTTAGCCTTTCCCCGCTCCGCCAAAGCGCATGACATTGGTTGGTTGATGAGATTCAACTCGTTTCAGGAGGCATAACACTCCAGCGAGTAGTTTCTCGATGCCCCGATGTCAAAGTCGCAATAGTAATGGTTGGAAGTAGGTGGACTAAAAAAAAATATCGCGGGTAGGTTGTGGCAGTTCCTTTCTTCCCCGACTAGAGCTGCTGTTCGACATTGCACACTCTATACGAAGAAAATAGATTGTCGACAGTATAAAGGGCCTTTCCTGAGACTCTAGTCTTTCACATAAAAAAAAAAACCTTAACGAGACGATTTCTTCCAACTCACCCCACACGCTAGCCGCGTTAAAGAACTCGAAAAACATTGTTATCAACAAACTTACAGCGAAACCTATCCTGTTATTGATTGAATTAATCCCAACATTAGTTTCAATCCTGACTAAGTTTTCACTAAATTTTTTATGACCTACAGTGAAGCACCCAAGCCGTTCTTGATTATTTTATTTGTGGCCCATATTCTATGTACAACTCCGGCACTTACCATATTTAATTCCCAAAAATATAATACCAAACAACCCTCTGTAATAAAGGTCTAAATTAGACCAATTTGTAGTAAAAATTGCATTCTTAAATATTTGATTCACCGGGGTTTTTGTTTAATGGAAAAAATAGAGCATACAGGACCGAATACCAGGCCAGAGGCTCTTTTCTTTTCTTTGTTTCTTTTCTTATTATACCAGTTCCCTAGCCATTTTACTGCCATCACCTTGTCACTTCGCGAAATTACTAATCGAGCGTTTGATAGTACGTGACAAATTAAAAAAGACAGGAAATTGTTAATTCTTTTTTTATTTAAATTTACAATTAAAGTTTAATTATCCATTAAACAACAAACAAATTCAAATTCAATATAATATCTTTAATTAATTATTTTTTTCTTTCCTATCCTCTTTTGTCTTGCGACTTCAAAATTACTCGCTCGATTGGCCTACTGAATTTTGTCATTTTTATTAATTTCCTGCATCGGCCTACTCTGTTCGTCACATTCCCCCTCGGTGAGACGACTTGAAGATTCGTCCTCACTTCTTACATCCAGAACAGCTAATTTCACCGCAGGTCTTACGTAAATCCCCTTCATTGTTTTGACTGTTGCGCGACGTACCTGGCCATCTTTACTTCGCATTACATCCACCACGATACCCTTAGGCCATGTGTTTCTAGGTAGAGTTCCATCTACTATTATAACCACATCACCTATTTGTAAGTTACGAGTTTGCTGGAACCACTTGCCTCGGCGGGTTAAAGTAGGTAGATATTCGAAGAGCCATCTTTTCCAGAATACATTGGCTAGCTGCTGTGACATTCTCCAGCCTTTTCGAAGAAAGAGATCCTCTGGATTGAACTCCCCTGGTAATTTTCTTCCATCTGAGGAACCCAACAAAAAATGATTAGGTGTAAGCGCTTCTGAATCGCTTATCTCAAGTGATACATGTGTCAATGGACGAGCATTAATGATTGCCTCTACTTCCATTAAAAAACAACGAAGATTTTCATCTTGAAAACGTTGTTGATGATGACAAATATGGTAAAGCACTTTCTTCACAGCCGCCACCAAGCGCTCCCAACTTCCACCCATATGTGGAGATGACGGTGGAATGAATTTCCACTCTGTTTCGACAGTATTAAAGCTCTGTTCAAACGAACTTTTGTTAATTTTCTTGAAGGCTTCACGAAGTTCGCTCTCAGCACCCTTGAAATTGGTGCCGTTATCAGAATAAAATATCTTTGGTGTCCCACGCCGGGCAATAAAATTTCTGATTGCCATTATACAGGAATCAGTACTTAAGGAATGCGCAATCTCCAAGTGAACGGCTCTTATTGATAAGCATGTAAAGAGAACTCCCCATCGTTTCTCTGTTCTACGGCCAACCGTAACGTTAACAGGCCCAAAGTAGTCGACGCCTACATAAGTGAAGGGGCGAGTAAACGCAGCCACTCGCTCCATTGGAAGAGGAGCCATTTCAGGACATTCCGGCTTAGCACGATTTATTTTGCATCTATTACAATTGTAGCGAATCGACTTGACGAGTGTTCTTAAACTAGGTATCCAATAGTTTTGCCTCACCTCATTTATGACCGTTTCGTAAGAGCAATGATGAAACTTTTCGTGGTAAGAATGCACTATTAAATAAGTTACTCGGCTCTCTTTAGGCATTATAATGGGTCTTTTTACACAAGTGTCCACAAAAGGGGCGTTATCAAGTCTTCCTTTCATCTTCAGTACCCCATCATTGTCAACATAAGGAGAATATTTAGATATCTTGCTGGAATTTGGCAAAGATTTATTTTGTTTTAAAAGAAGCATTTCATTCCCGTACGATTGTTTTTGTACCAGTCGAATTAGTATTCCTTGGGCCTGCTTTAATTCTTGTGAAGACAACTCAGATGATAGTAAACTAGCCTTTTGTGACTTAAGTTTGAGATTAGTAAAGTACCTGCAGACCCATGCTATTGTTCGTAGCAGACGACTCCATTTGGAAAAACGCTCGAAGTTGACAACATTCAGATTTTCTTTTTTAATTATCATTGCATAACTTGGACGCAGCTCTTGATCTGAATAATCGACGCCTTCACTAGATTCCTTAGTCCAGTCTTCTTTAGACTGCTTAAGAAAATTTGGACCAGAAAACCATCGACTGTCATCTTCAATAACTGGAGATTTTTGCCACTTTGTCGCCTCATCAGCTACGTTTTCTTTAGTCGAGATCCAACGCCATTCTCTTTCCTTGGTAAGCTCTAATATTTCAGCAACACGATACATAACAAAGGGCTTATATTGTTTTGCTTCTGACCTAAGCCAACATAAAACCGTTTTAGAATCTGACCAAAATACTCTTTGATTTATATTCAATTTCTGTCCTTTGCACACTATATCTGCCCATCGCGCGCCAATAATAGCAGCTTGCAGTTCAAGTCTAGGTATTGACATAGGTTTCTTTGGCGCAACTTTGGTCTTAGCCCCAACTAGAGTTACAGTAATTTTTGAACCATCGGATACCCTTAAGTACGACACTGCTGACATTGCTTCTTGGCTCGCATCAACAAAGGTGTGTAATTCTATTTCGCAAGTATTTATACCGGATATCAACGGAGAGTAGCATCGAGGAATCCTAACATCTTCAATGGTCGGAAGAATTTGTAACCATTGCTGCCACTTCTTCTGGAGATGCAAAGGTATCGTCTCGTCCCACTCAACTGACGTTCTCCACACATCCTGGAGTATTATCTTTAATCTCACAAGATAGTGTGCAAGAAACCCTAAAGGATCGAAAACTGACATTAGCATTTGTAACAACTCACGTTTCGTTGGCATTCTAGTTCCATTTAATACTGCAGGATCAACTTTGGTATATTTTTTTACAAACGTAAATTTATCTTCGCTTGTCAGCCACCACAGACCAAGAATTTTATCAGTTTGTATGACGTCTGATTCTTGAAAGACTTTATTTCCTTTTGCCAGTTCCGTCCGTCCGTTTGCCAGTTCTTTTAATACCTTTGGATCGTTTGATAACCAATTATGAATTATAAATCCAGCCTTAGAATGAATGAATTTTATTTCATTCGATAAGCGTATCGCTTCTTCTGCTGTATCGACGCTTATTAAAAAATCATCCACATAATGGCAATCGATGATTGCTTCAGTTGCCTGTGGATACTGCTTACTAAAAGTTTGTGCATTAATATTTTTTACATATTGCGCTATACTGGGGGAACACGAAGCACCGAATGTTAACACCTGCATGACATAAATATCAGGTATACGAGATACTTCTCCACGTCGCCATAAAAATCTTTGCATGTGTTGATCATCTTCTTTCACCTGTATTTGGTGGAACATCTCTTTAATGTCCCCGCAAACAGCAACCTTCCTTTCTCTAAACCTGAGTAGAACGTTTATCAATGGCGTCACCTGATCAGGACCTTTATATAATAATGTGTTCAAGGAGATACCGTTTACAGTAGCGGCTGCATCCCACACAAGTCTAACTTTGTTTGGTTTATTTGGATTCCTTACAATGAAGACGGGTAAATACCAAATACGGTTATGGACCTTGTTCTGTTCCACCAATGATAATTTTCTTGCATAACCTTTGTTAACCAGTTCGTCGATCTGTTCATTTAATTGATTGAGTAGCGTCGGTTCTTGTCTTGATCTTTTCTCCAAACATTGCAACCTTTTTAGCGCCATTCCATAGCTGTCAGGTAACTTGAAGTCATACGACCTCCAGAGAAGGCCACTCTCATATCGGCCATTTGCAGGCTTCGTGGTGTCTTTCAACAGTTCAATTGCTACCTTCTCTTCTTTACTAGCATAAGAAGGCTCTAGAGTCTGAGTCGGATTTATTTCCAAATAATCCTTCACCATTTGATGAAGCTCCTTGCAACATTTACAAGCTTCATAGCTTTGGTATACGGAACTGTTGTCCGACTTTCTGATGTTACAACCCCCACCAATTACCCATCCTAATCTTGTTTTAGTGGCAACGGGCTCCGTCCATTTCCTCTCAATGATTTTTAGAGGAAGACCTAATTTCCCATTATCGATGCCGATTAATAATAATGGAGTAACTTCTTTGTATGGTTCGAAAGGAACATCCTTTAAGTAAGTATAGTCTTTTATAATTTCATCCCGTAAAAGAGTTTGCTTAGGGAGATTAAGATTGCCAACTGTACGCACGTTATGTATAGTGTATAAGCGACTATCTTGTTTCGTTGATGATAACTTCAATGATACTCTCTGAGAATCCGTTTCTAATTTAGTAGTATCGCCTGTCCATTTTAAGCATAATTCTTCACGAACACCATTTAAATTTAATCTCTTCACTAATCGCTCATCCATCAACGTAACGGAAGAGCCATCATCTAGTAGCGCAAATATATTTAAGGTAACTCCATTACCATAAACCGACACAGGTACTATTCTAAATAATGGTAAATTTGTCTTATGATGACGAAGTTCGTGATAACCTACAGTTGACTGTGCTATGGTAGACCAGTTATTAGCACTATCATGTAATATAGGATTATGCTTCGCTTGACATCCTTCAATGCTGCATCTTTCATTCAATTGGCATTTAGAAAAATGATGTTTTTTAAGACAGCATTTGCATATTTTTAATTTTCTTATAATTGACCATTTTTCTTTTAGGGATAATGCGAGAAATTGTTGACAGTTTTTTACTTCATGGTCTCTTTTGCATACGCAACATAAACCTTCGACTTCATTATTGGATTGTTGATGTGTATTCAAAACCCTTGGAGTGAAAGAGGTAGTACGCCGATCCTTCGTAAATTGATCATTTGTTAAGTGTGAACTGGATACTGCTGTTGTCGCAATAGCGAGATCATATAGCCATATACTAAAGGCTTCAATATCTACCTCTTCCTTTCGTGAACTATACATAGCCCAATTTAATTTTATGGTAGAAGGTAGTTTTTCTACAAGCTCCTGTCTTAGCAGAGGATTATTAAAATGTCCCTGCAAATTAGACGCCTTAATTGTTGCACATAGATTTTTTACTATAATGGCATAATTTATTAGTGTGTCTAATTTATCTAATTTAGGAATTGGTGCTTTTCTTACCTCATTTATAAGTGAGTTAATAATATATTCTGGCCTACCATATAGTACCCGCAAAGTTTCAATAGCTTCTGTCACTGTTGCTGGCATGAGTAACAGACTGCGAACACTTTCTAACGCTTTCCCTCGAAGACATCTTTGGAGCCTCACTAAATTCTCAGTGTCACTAAACCCACAGGCTGATGTACTGTTCTCAAACGCACTTATAAACATTGGCCATTCTTCGGGTCTTCCACTGAATATGGGTAAGTCCTTATTTAAGAAGCTTCTTGCACTAAGTTGGTTTCCTGATAGCTTTTGCACCTTATAGAGAGGTTGTTTAGATGCAGGTCTGTCGATATTCTTGAGCCACTCCTCGGTTCGCATATTACCTATCGTAATTGAATTAACGGACTCATCATCTTGAGAGACTTCCTCTCCTTGTGCCAAAATTTCATATTTTTTCTTTAAATATTCTTTATCCAGTTGTAGCTGTTGCTTTAAACATTGTTGCTTCAGACTTCGTTCTTCTTTTAAACGTCGCAGCTCTAAGTCAATTTTAGTCTTTCCAGAAGATATAACGCTGGATCTAATTGACGCTGCTTTAGGTGTTGATTGAGGTTGAGGCTCATTCGTTCCTATGCGCTTTGGAGATGTTAATGTTGATTGATGCACGACAGTTTTATTTAGATCTCGAGTTTTTAGGCAGGTACTGCAACTCCAGTCTTGATCTGCAACTTCGTTCCCAACACCGACACAACTATAATGGAACCAGTCATCGCAGGAATCGCACTGGACCATCTCCTCATCATCACTCCTTTCACATTTCTTGCAGCTATTCTCCATAATTAAAACGTTCAGTCAACAGTTACAAAGCAAAATTAAAGTTTAAGACTTTTGAGTAATTTTGAAGAATTTTGTCACTTCGCGAAATTACTAATCGAGCGTTTGATAGTACGTGACAAATTAAAAAAGACAGGAAATTGTTAATTCTTTTTTTATTTAAATTTACAATTAAAGTTTAATTATCCATTAAACAACAAACAAATTCAAATTCAATATAATATCTTTAATTAATTATTTTTTTCTTTCCTATCCTCTTTTGTCTTGCGACTTCAAAATTACTCGCTCGATTGGCCTACTGAATTTTGTCATTTTTATTAATTTCCTGCATCGGCCTACTCTGTTCGTCACAACCTAGTATCAATTTTTCTGCTCGATTACCGAATTCGTCAAACAGTCGCTGCAATACTGATTGGACAGGAGCCAGTTAATTACAATCTATGCAAACGTATGTCATTGAGCTTTTTTTATGTGAAAGACTAGAGTCTCAGAAAAGGTCCTTTGTACTGCGCTAACAGAGAGACGGTACGTGATGAAGAGAGAAGCTCGATGTACAGATATTCACCGACGACTCCAAAACATCAGAGGGTGTCTGGGCTGAGGTTTATCTTAATATCATCAACAGTTCACTGTCCTGGCACGTCCCGGCGGATGCTAGTATCATTCAAGTGTAGGTACTGGCGACTCTGAAGAGCTAGCAGACAATGACTCTACACAAGATTGTAGCACTGGAATTCGTCTAATATTTCCCCAAAATTACTCCGTATCCCATCTAGCCCTGTGACACTGTATCCATACCCGTTTCGTCGAAATCCAAATTGTGATCATCATCGATGCTGTCTTCAAAACAGGGTCGAGGGCCACAGGCTGCTTCGTGGTAAATGAGTACTCCGGTGACTGAGAGGCTCTTTCTAAGATGCGCGAGGGAGCGGCCGCGCACTAAAGACTGAAACAGATAGCTTCATTCTGCTTCGTTCGTTCCTTTCGTTCGTCTTCATTCTTCTCCGTTCTTCCTGCTATGGACACTTGCGTGTACAACGCTTGAAACAGAAGTTCAGTACTGGAGTGCTCCAGTAGTAATTTCAAGGCAGGCTAGACAAAGTTTTCTTATCACAACGAGCGTCTAGGAAGATTCCAATTGGAACACCAAGTCAAAATCGTCCCACAAAATGTCTTAGATTATCCTGCGTGATTTGCCCTCCTTCGCCCGCCCCCACCCGACCTGGGCCTACACTAAAATTGATAAAAACTCATTTTGTTAGCACTCAAAAATCACTCTGAATACGTGAAAGAAAATTAGGAACGATTTTGGTGTAGAGCCCCAATTCAAAATATTTTTTTGCTTTATATGATATAACCTTGGCGGCTTACCTTGCAGCGCAGGCCGCCATATACTCCGGCACGACCCTGACACTGTGCACTCACTGTGACATGGTAATCTAGAGCTCACTAACAGGCAATTAAGCAAACAGTGTTCTGAAATCAAACTAAGAATTGTCCTGGCATCCTTTTTACTCTGCCGCAATAATTCCTTGCCCGAGGTACAGGACGGTACGGCTTAGTGTTGATTAAACTAGAGCCAACCTCCAATCCAGTTTTATCCAAGTCCGATCGGTAAGAGCTCTACACAAAAAACTTTGGATGGCATATTTGACCCTAAGATTTTAGATAATTTAGATTCCCGCACTCCCGCATTCCCGCATTCCCGCATTCCCGCACTACCGCACTCCCGCATTCCCGCATTTCCGCACTCCCGCATTCCCGCACTCCCGCATTCCCGCATTCCCGCACTCCCGCATTCCCGCATTCCCGCACTCCCGCATTCCCGCACTCCCGCATTCCCGCATTCCCGCATTGCCGCATTCCCGCACTCCCGCATTCCCGCATTCCCGCATTCCCGCACTCCCGCATTCCCGCACTCCCGCATTCCCGCATTCCCGAGTGCGGGAGTGCGGGAATGCGGGAGTGCGGGAATGCGGGAGTGCGGGAATGCGGGAATGCGAGAGTGCGGGAATGCGGGAGTGCGGGAATGCGGGAGTGCGGGAATGCGGGAGTGCGGGAATGCGGGAATGCGGGAGTGCGGGAATGCGGGAGTGCGGGACTGCGGGAGTGCGGGAATGCGGGTATGCGGGAATGCGGGAGTGCGGGAATGCGGGAGTGCGGGAATGCGGGAGTGCGGGAATGCGGGAGTGCGGGAATGCGGGAGTGCGGGAATGCGGGAGTGCGGGAATGCGGGAATGCGGGAATGCGGGAATGCGGGAGTGCGGGAATGCGGGAATGCGGGAGTGCGGGAATGCGGGAGTGCGGGAATGCGGGAGTGCGGGAATGCGGGAATGCGGGAGTGCGGGAATGCGGGAGTGCGGGAATGCGGGAATGCGGGAGTGCGGGAATGCGGGAATGCGGGAATGCGGGAATGCGGGAATGCGGGAGTCCGGAATGCGGGAGTGCGGGAATGCGGGAGTGCGGAAATGCGGGAATGCGGGAGTGCGGGAGTGCGGGAATGCGGGAGTGCGGGAATGCGGGAGTGCGGGAGTGCGGGAATGCGGGAGTGCGGGAATGCGGGAGTGCGGGAATGCGGGAATGCGGGAATGCGGGAGTTCGGGAATGCGGGAATGCGGGAATGCGGGAATGCGGGAATGCGGGAGTGCGGGAATGCGGGAATGCGGGAGTGCGGGAATGCGGGAATGCGGGAGTGCGGGAATGCGGGAGTGCGGGAATGCGGGAGTGTGGGAATGCGGGAGTGCGGGAGTGCGGGAATGCGGGAGTGCGGGAGTGCGGGAATGCGGGAGTGCGGGAATGCGGGAATGCGGGAGTGCGGGAATGCGGGAATGCGGGAATGCGGGAGTGCGGGAATGCGGGAGTGCGGGAATGCGGGAATGCGGGAATGCGGGAATGCGGGAGTGCGGGAATGCGGGAATGCGGGAATGCGGGAGTGCGGGAATGCGGGAATGCGGGAATGCGGGAATGCGGGAGTGCGGGAATGCGGGAATGCGGGAATGCGGGAGTGCGGGAATGCGGGAATGCGGGAGTGCGGGAATGCGGGAGTGCGGGAATGCGGGAGTGCGGGAATGCGGGAATGCGGGAATGCGGGAGTGCGGGAATGCGGGAGTGCGGGAATGCGGGAATGCGGGAATGCGGGAATGCGGGAGTGCGGGAATGCGGGAATGCGGGAGTGCGGGAATGCGGGAGTGCGGGAATGCGGGAGTGCGGGAATGCGGGAATGCGGGAATGCGGGAGTGCCGGAATGCGGGAATGCGGGAATGCGGGAGTGCGGGAATGCGGGAATGCGGGAGTGCGGGAATGCGGGAATGCGGGAATGCGGGAGTGCGCGAATGCGGGAGTGCGGGAATGCGGGAATGCGGGAGTGCGGGAATGCGGGAGTGCGGGAATGCGGGAGTGCGGGAATGCGGGAGTGCGGGAATGCGGGAGTGCGGGAATGCGGGAGTGTGGGAATGCGGGAGTGCGGGAATGCGGGAATGCGGGAGTGCGGGAGTGCGGGAATGCGGGAGTGCGGGAGTGCGGGAATGCGGGATTGCGGGAATGCGGGAATGCGGGAGTGCGGGAATGCGGGAATGCGGGAATGCGGGAGTGCGGGAATGCGGGAATGCGGGAATGCGGGAATGCGGGAATGCGGGAGTGCGGGAATGCGGGAATGCGGGAATGCGGGAGTGCGGGAATGCGGGAAAGCGGGAATGCGGGAATGCGGGGATGCGGGAGTGCGGGAATGCGGGAGTGCGGGAATGCGGGAATGCGGGAATGCGGGAATGCGGGAATGCGGGAATGCGGGAATGCGGGAATGCGGGAGTGCGGGAATGCGGGAATGCGGGAGTGCGGGAATGCGGGAATGCGGGAATGCGGGAGTGCGGGAATGCGGGAGTGCGGGAATGCGGGAGTGCGGGAATGCGGGAATGCGGGAATGCGGGAATGCGGGAGTGCGGGAGTGCGGGAATGCGGGAGTGCGGGAATGCGGGAATGCGGGAGTGCGGGAATGCGGGAATGCGGGAGTGCGGGAATGCGGGAGTGCGGGAATGCGGGAGTGCGGGAATGCGGGAATGCGGGAATGCGGGAATGCGGGAATGCGGGAGTGCGGGAATGCGGGAGTGCGGGAATGCGGTAGTGCGGGAATGCGGGAATGCGGGAATGCGGGAGTGCGGGAATGCGGGAATGCGGGAATGCGGGAGTGCGGGAATGCGGGAATGCGGGAGTGCGGGAGTGCGGGAATGCGGGAATGCGGGAGTGCGGGAATGCGGGAGTGCGGGAGTGCGGGAATGCGGGAGTGCGGGAATGCGGGAATGCGGGAGTGCGGGAATGCGGGAATGCGGGAATGCGGGAGTGCGGGAGTGCGGGAATGCGGGAGTGCGGGAATGCGGGAATGCGGGAATGCGGGAATGCGGGAATGCGGGAGTGCGGGAATGCGGGAATGCGGGAGTGCGGGAATGCGGTAGTGCGGGAATGCGGGAATGCGGGAATGCGGGAGTGCGGGAATGCGGGAATGCGGGAGTGCGGGAATGCGGGAATGCGGGAGTGCGGGAGTGCGGGAATGCGGGAATGCGGGAGTGCGGGAATGCGGGAGTGCGGGAATGCGGGAATGCGGGAGTGCGGGAATGCGGGAGTGCGGGAATGCGGGAGTGCGGGAATGCGGGAATGCGGGAGTGCGGGAATGCGGGAATGCGGGAGTGCGGGAATGCGGGAATGCGGGAATGCGGGAGTGCGGGAATGCGGGAATGCGGGAATGCGGGAGTGCGGGAATGCGGGAATGCGGGAATGCGGGAATGCGGGAGTGCGGGAATGCGGGAGTGCGGGAATGCGGGAATGCGGGAGTGCGGGAATGCGGGAGTGCGGGAGTGCGGGAGTGCGGGAATGCGGGAGTGCGGGAATGCGGGAGTGCGGGAATGCGGGAATGCGGGAATGCGGGAATGCGGGAGTGCGGGAATGCGGGAATGCGGGAATGCGGGAGTGCGGGAATGCGGGAATGCGGGAATGCGGGAATGCGGGAGTGCGGGAATGCGGGAGTGCGGGAATGCGGGAGTGCGGGAATGCGGGAATGCGGGAATGCGGGAGTGCGGGAATGCGGGAGTGCGGGAGTGCGGGAATGCGGGAGTGCGGGAATGCGGGAATGCGGGAGTGCGGGAATGCGGGAGTGCGGGAATGCGGGAGTGCGGGAATGCGGGAATGCGGGAGTGCGGGAATGCGGGAGTGCGGGAATGCGGGAGTGCGGGAGTGCGGGAATGCGGGAGTGCGGGAATGCGGGAGTGCGGGAATGCGGGAGTGCGGGAATGCGGGAATGCGGGAGTGCGGGAATGCGGGAGTGCGGGAATGCGGGAGTGTGGGAATGCGGGAATGCGGGAGTGCGGGAGTGCGGGAATGCGGGAGTGCGGGAATGCGGGAGTGCGGGAATGCGGGAGTGCGGGAATGCGGGAATGCGGGAATGCGGGAGTGCGGGAATGCGGGAGTGCGGGAATGCGGGAGTGCGGGAATGCGGGAGTGCGGGAATGCGGGAATGCGGGAGTGCGGGAATGCGGGAGTGCGGGAATGCGGGAATGCGGGAGTGCGGGAATGCGGGAATGCGGGAGTGCGGGAATGCGGCAGTGCGGGAATGCGGGAGTGCGGGAATGCGGGAATGCGGGAGTGCGGGAATGCGGGAATGCGGGAGTGCGGGAATGCGGGAGTGCGGGAATGCGGGAATGCGGGAGTGCGGGAATGCGGGAATGCGGGAGTGCGGGAATGCGGGAGTGCGGGAATGCGAGAATGCGGGAGTGCGAGAATGCGGGAATGCGGGAGTGCGGGAATGCGGGAGTGCGGGAATGCGGGAGTGCGGGAATGCGGGAATGCGGGAGTGCGGGAATGCGGGAATGCGGGAGTGCGGGAATGCGGGAGTGCGGGAATGCAGGAGTGCGGGAATGCGGGAGTGCGGGAATGCGGGAATGCGGGAATGCGGGAATGCGGGAGTGCGGGAATGCGGGAATGCGGGAGTGCGGGAATGCGGGAATGCGGGAGTGCGGGAATGCGGGAATGCGGTAGTGCGGGAATGCGGGAGTGCGGGAATGCGGGAATGCGGGAGTGCGGGAATGCGGGAATGCGGGAATGCGGGAGTGCGGGAATGCGGGAGTGCGGGAATGCGGGAGTGCGGGAATGCGGGAATGCGGGAGTGCGGGAATGCGGGAATGCGGGAATGCGGGAATGCGGGAGTGCGGGAATGCGGGAATGCGGGAGTGCGGGAATGCGGGAGTGCGGGAATGCGGGAATGCGGGAATGCGGGAGTGCGGGAATGCGGGAGTGCGGGAATGCGGGAGTGCGGGAATGCGGGAATGCGGGAGTGCGGGAATGCGGGAATGCGGCAGTGCGGGAATGCGGGAATGCGGGAATGCGGGAGTGCGGGAATGCGGGAGTGCGGGAATGCGGGAGTGCGGGAATGCGGGAATGCGGGAATGCGGGAGTGCGGGAATGCGGGAATGCGGGAGTGCGGGAATGCGGGAGTGCGGGAATGCGGGAATGCGGGAATGCGGGAGTGCGGGAATGCGGGAGTGCGGGAATGCGGGAGTGCGGGAATGCGGGAGTGCGGGAATGCGGGAATGCGGGAGTGCGGGAATGCGGGAATGCGGGAATGCGGTAGTGCGGGAATGCGGGAGTGCGGGAATGCGGGAATGCGGGAGTGCGGGAATGCGGGAATGCGGGAATGCGGGAGTGCGGGAATGCGGGAGTGCGGGAATGCGGGAGTGCGGGAATGCGGGAATGCGGGAGTGCGGGAATGCGGGAATGCGGGAATGCGGGAATGCGGGAGTGCGGGAATGCGGGAGTGCGGAAATGCGGGAATGCGGGAATGCGGGAGTGCGGGAGTGCGGGAATGCGGGAATGCGGAAATGCGGGAGTGCGGGAATCTAAATTATCTAAAATCTTAGGGTCAAATATGAAAGTTATAAACATATAGTGCCCCATTTATACATAAATATGAGGTTTTCTTAAAATTTGTAAAAATGGTAAAAAATATCTTGTTTGTAGTTTGCATGATAAGTTTTGTTCTAAAACTTGCGTTATAGTTTTGTTTGTGTTTAAAAAGAGCCAAAATTAAGAATTGTAATGTTTATTTTGACTACAACATAAATAAAAAAAACCAATCTTCGAGGTGGGCAAAAGGCTGATTTTGTAATCTTTTTTAAATCCTTATACCACAGGGGCACCTCTTAACATGCAATGAGGTGAATAATATTTTTTGTCTTCATTTGTAAGCTAAAATGACAACTTTCTGCAGGTATGCCCTAGCCGTTGTAAAAAAAACAGTTTTTTCACTCCACCCTATTGTACATGCTTGTGCGCCCGGAGGTAGTAGTTATACATATGTTACAATGTTACACACATTTCATAAGAGAATTACATCAAAAATGGTTCAGAACTTCCACTCCCCCTCTGTATATAGGCATTGTACTGATTTCAAACTGAAGAAATATGGGAATGTTTCTGCTTCTTGTGGTGGATAAAGAAACCACCGTCTATCACATTGGCGATTTGGGTTAGGTCAAGTATTGCTTTATCCTCTACTGCCAGAACATCGTACAGGGATGACTTCTTTCCTTTTCGCATTCATTTTCGCAGGGAAAAAGAATTTATCCAGCTTTACAGCACATCTTCGTCGCTTTTTTACTATGACAGTTTAGTTCAATGCACGGTAGTATAAATGAGAGCGACAGCTTCGAATACGGTAGACAACGGTCACCAAGTGATGTCAGAATGACTAATGCAGAAGCAACAACCGCTTCGATTTTATATTGAAAGCTGGCATCGAGTGACGTCAGTATTAAAATGGCATTTCTCTTTTACATTACGTTGTTTCTGTATGTTGTCACCTTTCAAACGAGCCTTTAGTGGGGTCGCTGCAATCGGTTGCTCGTGACTTATTTACAATTGACTCCATCTATCGGGAAAACGCCATGAACTTTTTCCCAGGCCTTTTATTTCTAAATCAGTGTTAGGGATACATTAGTTGCAGTATGTTTTTGGAGTCTTGCCATGCTTTTGTTGCTTCCTAGAAGCTTATGACATAAGCTGTTTTCTCTATTACAGTATTCTGCTTTTCCGGCAACGGGCGTGCCCAGGCCAAGGCTAATCTTTCAGAGGCCGAACATCAGTGCTAACTTAGCATCCTTAATATCATGCCATTTGACGATTGTAGCATAGATCTAGCTATGGCAGCTACGTCTTAACTAGAGAAAAAAGGAGAGAACTGGCGAGGAGATTTTTGGCTACCTGGATTCTGGATTTTTGTGGGTTATGCCCGCTGGCACGGATAGTTGAACTTGAAGTAATTTTAACACAATATGGGGCCAATGATAGAATTTACCTTTTGATGCATTCAATATCATGCACTTGCCAACGTTAGTGTTTTGCGCTCTATCTCCACTCTTTAGCCCTTTATCCCATTCAAGCCCAAGTAGCAGCCCTAAATAACAAGAGCTCATTCAGCAGTCACCGCACACAATTAACAATCACAATTCGCACTTCAGTACGTGCCCACATTACCCTCCCAAAAAAGCGACCACACATTTCCATCAGCAGCACCAACCATCCTTTTGCACTTCTGTTTCAGCCGATAGTGATCTCTACTTTATCCGAAATAAACGACATTTTCTCTCGCTCTGTCGTCGCAATTCACTGAATTAAAGCAGCAATTTTCGGCAAGTACCCTTTCCTGTCGCTGTTCAGGCCTAATTACTGGCTCTTCGCGAACAATTGCGCTTGACGTAATGATTGTTATCTCATGGCATTCAATACACGGCCCAAAAGAGGAGTGTGCAAATTCGAGGCTTGTTGCAATCGAATAAAACTGGGAAAATTATTCATGGTCACAACCGAGTACTCTACACCACCGAGCACAGTCCGGTGTGGCTCTCTGTGGTACCCTTAAGTTTCCTGCCGATGAAGCTGATAGGGCACAAAACTTCCGAGAAATGTTTTCATCAAAATACAATCGCCCTGAAACTTTACACGCCGCAACCAGGGAAAGAGCCGGAGGAGATAAGTGGTTGCACACTTTTTTGGTTAAAATAAAACCCGAAGCCCTGAACCGTGGCTGAGTTTACAAAGCAACGAAAAAAAAAAAAAAAAAATAAAGGAAGAAAAGATGATGGAGATCCACAAAAGACGTGGTAAGACTAGAACTGGCCACAAAAAAGAAGATAACCACCATCGACAACAACATTGCAAAGTGGCAAAATGAAATTCCTTCGGCAGTCCTCCGTCCCCCCGGTTCGGCTCTGCTCCGCCGAGATGCATTTATAAGAAACCAGCAACAAAATCCTTAACAACTGCGGTGAGCACCTCCGTCGTCGTCGTTTCCTTGGAGTGTTCTAGAGTTACGCAAAGGTTCTTTGTAGGTCACAAGCCCAGACGCAAGGGCCATAAGTGGATCGCGCACGCACCACCACCGCCGTCGTCCATGGTCGCCGTCTCCTCCAGGCCGCCCGACCCGGTAGGCCTTGACCATTAAGTGGAAGATTGCATAAACACCGCGCAGACCAACAATGCAGGCAAGACGGCCGACTACGACGACGGCCGGCCGGCCTGCCGGCGATGCAGCGAGGCCCCCTTGTCTATGCTGCTGCAATAGCGAAAAGAAATTGAAATTAGCAGAACAAGTATTTCCCGTTTTCGCCCGTTCCCGCCCAGCTGCATACCGATTCCCTCCCCAAAGTCCTCAGTCCAGTTCCACTGCTCCTTTTTGAATCGCTGCTTCTTGTGGTTGTGGTGCTCTGGTCTGTCGTCCCTGGCCTCACGGCGCGTCCCCTCGCCCCAGCGGCGCGCAGATTTCAAGGACAAGCCCCGATTTATTTATATCCGTGCAGTCCTCCATCGCCCGGATAAAGTGCATCGCTGGTAACCGATGATTGCATTTCATTGCAGCGCCTTCGTCCTGCCCCCCGGGGGGCATCGATGCCTATCCGGTTGGTTGCATAAAAATACACTTTTTGCCCTGCTGGGAGCGGGCTCAGCTGGCAGGAATCGCGGTCTTGTAACCGCATTAGGGCCTGGCTGTTGCTTGGCTGCTTTCATCTTCGCGTGTTACATGCTCTGGAATAGGACCGGCCTCGGCGAATGCACATTCACACACACACACAACGACACACAATTCTGCACACAAACTGGGTAAAATGCCGCTTGCAAAAATGCATCACGCGAGCAACAAAAAACAGGAAAAACACTTGATGCATGTTCAACAAGGGCAGGGCCGGGGGCAGGGTACACGCCAGCAGGAAGGCAAGGAGTGGAGCCGGGCAAATAAAAGACTGCAAAGAAGCATTTGTCCATGACTCCTTAACAAAGCCAAGGCCTACCACTACCACTACCGGCACTCATTTTGCTCTTAGATGCGCAAATATAAGGCAGCAGGTTTGTCGGTAGATTTTGGAATTCTTGCGCTGCGGAGAGACTGCTTTGATGTTTTGTGCAGCATACGAAGGATTTACGTGGCATTAAAAACTGTTTAGCAGAAAATTTTTCCCTTGTCTATATTTATAGCATTCAGCTGCTTTGATGCATGGCTTTTTGGGGTGGGGATGCGCGAGTTTTAAAGTCATATAATCGGCATTCGCTGGCGGCTCGACTCATCGGTCTATCTTTATCAGTACTAATACTATGAAGTTGTAGTTTGGGCATAATGTTGCAATACGAACTAAAACAATTTCAATCGAAACTAATTGGGTCTCCTTAACGAGAGACAGGGCCCAATTCCGAAATGAGATAAGCCTTTATCGAGCTATTTATACTATGGTATATGTATACCACATGTACTTTCTGTGCCAAATTAAGCTACAAAAAAAGAAATGACAGTGAAAAAGAAATGGACTAAGGACAAGTGAAGTCTCTTGCGTAACGTTTTTCAAGAACTAAGACCAGTTCGACACAATCAACTTTTCGTTCAACTTCAACACTTTTTCTCTTCGCATGCAACTTGCAAAAGGGATCCGAGAGTGTTGGAGTTGAACGAAAAGTTGACCATATAGAACTGGTTTAAGGTATAAAATTACAAAATGTCCAATGTAAAACATCTGGAAACATTATGGATATTTCCTTCCATTTTCCCAGAAATATAAAATTTAAAACTTGATTAAGCGAACTGAGAGCTATGGACTGGAACGTTCGACGATTTGGAGGAGCGCCATCGCGGATCATTTCAAAAGAAGACAGGATACTCGTATTGACTATCCGCCAATGATTGGTCACAGAAAGTACGCCAGAGTTTTCTCAGAGGGTTGAAGCCTGGCCTTTTCGCTGGATCTAGAATGAGTATCATCCAGTTTAACAAGCGAATATATTGCAACTGTTGCACACGATGGATCAACTAAATGAGGGTAAGGTATGTAGGAAAAGAAAATTCTTATGTCGTCTCAATCAGACATAGACTGATGGATAGGGTATTGGACAATCTGATCGTTGGCAACAGCATCTCCACTCAAACGCCAACTCACCTGGCGAAATCCATTCGGCAACGATTCGGCGAAGTTAGACTATGCTTTGATCATCGCAAGATTCCGATTGACGAGCCATTATCTTGTTCGAGCGAAATTACAGATACGATTGAAAACAGCGAAGAAAACGTCGCCACCACCAGACAAGAAGAATTGGTCGTGCCTACGGGACCCGACCATTGGCCGAGAGTTTCAAATGGCATTATCCATCGAATTCACGGGCTTGCAATACCGGACGATATCAGAAGAACGGCAATTATCGGAGTCCATTGTGATGTGTGCAATGGACAGCCCCGGCCGTAGCCTTTGGTCATGGTGGAGCGGGACTGTCTTTGGGCACCTTTTGGTCGACGCTTTCATATAAATTGTATGTCGGGTTGTCCTAGATAAATCTTTTTTCGTAGTCTGCCGAGGCAGCCGTGGCGTGATAGTCAAGCGTGTCTGGACAAGTTTTATATTGGAAGCAGTCTTCATTTCATTCATTTAGGATATTGGAGGTTGATTTGCTTTGGAGTCGCATTTTGCCATATGTTGCTGCTGCTTTGGTTTTGCAGCGGGCGATGTGACGGAATGTAACTCCAAAACGGGTCAACCTCTAGTGTGGAGCTGCACCACTTTTGCAGTGAGTGACACATTTGTTGCAAGAGTACAGGACCGGATTCCGGTTGTAGAGCCTTTTAACAAATAATAGCAAAACAGGGCATTCGAGCAAGTGTTTCTTACCAAAATTGCTTCCACGATGTTTCGCCAGCCACGCCAGCCTTTAAGTTGGTTACCTCGGGGTTCTGCTTCCTTGGTGCTGGCGGTCGATGAAGGGACATTGTAAGTTTGGCTGGGCGCACTTTGGGACATGGGAATTTCCTGATCCTAAGCTATGCCCGACCTAACTTGCCGCCAATATGGCCACCCGTCCGCCTCAGCTCGTCAATAGACATTTGGTCCGCAGGGAACTCCTACACCGTTAAAGTCGTTTTTTGGATCTCTAAGTTTTCAACAAAATGTATCCGCAGAGAAGCACTGGACCACATCATAGCTTCGCGGTAGCTTTCCCTCGTCTACAGCGAGAAGGATTGCTCCTTCCCGGACTTAAGGCGGCCCATCACAGGGGCACGCAGCAGCCTCCAGAAAACTCTCTTGGACGGCAACTAGCTGTTCTATAATCAGGAGATTCTCCGGATATGCACATCGCAAGAACGTCCTCGTCTGACACTTTCTGCTATTTCATCGGACTTCTTTTCTTAATGGTTTTTAGTCGGATTCTCAAACCGTATGCCTGGAGCCTTCACCTTTTCGCCGAGTTATTGTGGTCGGGAGAAGATCCAGAGGATCTAACTATCTTCTTATTGAGTAAAACGGCATTCTTCTCTTTCTCGAGGGCGATACAGAGCCCATCAGTTTCTACACGGGAGTACCCAGCTTCCCGAATTCGTCGGACGCTTTTTGGGTCGCCTCTCCGATGGAGCAAAAGGTGCCCGTACTTCCGCAGGTGGGCCTCTAAGGATATTTTCTTCCAATGAAGGAGTGATCTAAGCTCACTCCACCGTGGTTCGTGGACTCAGTCTGCCCTCCTTGAAGAGGTATGCCGAAAATTCGGCACCCTACCTTATGGGTTCATTCGGAACCCTACTCCATGGGTTAAGAAGAGAAATATCCAACTGGCCTTGCAGATCATCTTGTTAAGGTATATGAAAGCCGAAGAAGTGTTTGGAACTTTGAGAGGTGCTAAGGTTTTTTGAAAAAAGGCTCCATCAAAATTTTATTTTTTGCTCGAAATTGTTTTTTGCATTCATTTTGCCACCCCTTGCCACTTGGATCGGCGCTAGCAATGGAGTTGTGTCCACCTATCCTAAACGAACCCAACCATGGACAGCTGTTTGGACCTCGTCGATCAGCGGAAGTGAATGAAACACATCGACTTTGAGCACTGCCGAAGATTGAACAATGAAGTTCGACAGAAAATGAAATCGGAACGAGAAGCGTACTGGAATAACGTTGCGGCCGAACTGGAAGAAGCGGCGTCGAGGCACGAGTACCGGACGCTGTACCAAACCGGCGGTTAGGTGGCGAAACAGCAACAACAACATCAAAAATCGGATGGAACTTGGATAGAATTCTTCCACCAGCTGTAAAACCACGATCCGCAACAAGGTCCAGCACCCGAACCGCCGATTTATCGAACAGCCGACAAGACGAGAAACTGTCTCTCGTTCATCAAAGCTACTTGCAGGTCTATGGATCCATGAACACCTCGCTCAGCGGCCTTTCTGAGCACTGCTGTGATCCATTTGCCGCTGCTGTACTCGCTGTAACAACCTTTTTCCTGAAAGACGATGTGTCGCTTTGTCGTTTTGGGCATCTCGATGGGTCTTCGTTTTAGGAGAGTCTTTTCGGCACCTCTCGCGACTCTGGATTGTTGGCTTGATTAAGTGCCAGCCTTTTGTGTAATTCTCAACAATCGACTGGGACTTTGTTTCAACCCACTGGTCTCGCTCATGCACAGTCTTCTCACTCTTAGCAATCTTATCAAGAATAAAAAGACCCCGGCCAATGGTTTGCCCTGCCAATCCAAAACGTATGGGTGTCACTCACTGAATCGGTGGTCGTCGCAAATACCATCTTCAGGCTGGAGGAAAGTAACTTTCCCTCTGACCAGGTTGAAGGAGGTTTTGTACAGGCTGATACTCGCTGCACAACTGTTGATTTCTTCCAAACTACTAGCAAGGAAGAAGAAGAAGAAGAGATAAGTCCATCCTGCCAGAGCCGCTTGCTACGATAAGGCACTTATACACTCCGACCTTGGTGGGCATCAGAGTAAACCGTTTGAAACCAGCACTCTTAACAACTGGCTGGCCACGCAAGTTAAACACCTTGGCTTAGAAGTGGGGAGAGGAAAACGGGAGGAGAGTAGGAAGGTTAGTATCGAGCTTTGTCTAGTTCCTTCGAAGGCCTGTACGTCATGGGAGTCCCTACCGGTTTCTTGCTAGTTCTACAGCTTACCACTACCGACATGGCCTATGGATTTTACCGAAGGCTCTCTATGAGGACCCCGGTGGCAAATAAGAGCCTGCTGAAAGAGGGATTTAGTCTTAGATTCCTTTTGAGCGCCGCATAAAATAATAATATACTATATTGAAGTGAGGTATGACCTATCAGTTTCTCATAAGGGCGCTATGAGACAAACATGAAATGGTACAATCCCAACATCTGCCTTACGTATTCGGAAAGCTTTTTAAAAAGCTTTAAGCTTAACCTTCAGTTTTACTCATACAAAAATTTAGTTTTTATTGTTGCCTTGCTTTATATTGGCCATTTTAGCATACTTATGGGCGCTTTCAGTAATGCAGGATGCGTGCGCAATTGACTTATTCAGTCATTGAAAGCTTACACTTTCAATTGCTGAATAAGTCATTTGCGCACGCATCCTGCATTACTGAAAGCGCACTATATTATAATTCGATTACAAAAGTCAACCAGCATTCGACGTGATTAGTACTCAGCGGGGGGACCATTTGGAAAAATGACACTAGCAACGCTCTTTCGACACCGTCGCAGTACGTCGCATATCCACGTCGGAAATCTGAAATTTTTTAGTCTCTATTTTCCAGTCGGAATGGGGCAAGACATTAGATGCCTGTTGTGGGCCTTATAGGGCAATCTACCCTGTGTAGGGTCAACAAAAGGCGGTAGAGGTAGCTTCATAGGGACCCTATACTAGCCGGGTTACGACTGAAGAAAGCCGATAAGAGGAACTATATTGTTTGCCACTGTGTGGTGCTAGCGAGGAAGAGAATCACTATGATCACGCGACTTCATCGCATCTTCGAAACGCTACTTCGGCAAGCTCTAGCAGGGCCGGCGTTTGTTTTCTTTGCGCCCGGTGCAGTATGCCATATTGCACCCCCATCAACTGTCCAAGTTTAAATTTATTTTTTAAGTCTTAATTTCTGAAATTGCGCCCGGTGCTAGTGGACCATCTCCACCAATGAAAGCGCTGCCCTTGCCTGCTACTTGAAGATCTTGCTTTTAGGCTGGGTTTTACTTGTGCTTTAGCTTCACAAATCTCTCCCGCTGATGCTGTTTCTTTAATCTTCGTACCGCTTAAGCTTCTGGTAAATGGCCTTCAGCGCGACTGCCACCCCACACATCACACATCTACCAACCTCATCATCTGTTTCAACGTGTTTTTCGGTGTATTTCACTTCATATAATAAATCTATAATAGTACGCCTAGTACATACTACAAATCAAGAACTATGGAAAAGACAGACGACGGAATCAGCTGAATAAAATGGAATTGGATTGGCTACATCTTGCGAAGGACAATAGAAAAAGACACAAACACTCTATACAGATCCTTTTATACATCAAAATGGCACGTGAACACTTTAAAAAAAATTTCAACGTTTTCTTTTTTGGTTTTAAATCTTAATTTCAGAAATTGCGCCCGGTGCAAGCGCACCATTTGCACCTATGAAAGCGCCGTCCCTGAGCTGTAGTGATGTGATTTTGTCGTCTATTTAGGTAAAACACCATTTGGATTGCAACGGTATTTAGAGCTTTGGTATTGACATGGTACAGTAGTTAAAATCTGTTCGAAATCTGAGATCAGGGCTATGATCTTCCTGAAAGACCATGCTAGACATACTTGGTCTATATTTGCCCTCC
Organism: Thereva unica; assembly: GCA_949987705.1. Taxonomy (NCBI): domain Eukaryota; kingdom Metazoa; phylum Arthropoda; class Insecta; order Diptera; family Therevidae; genus Thereva; species Thereva unica. Next base: position 156,183,573 of record OX465283.1, on the reverse strand, counting down.
AGACAAAGGACATAGTCCACCGACAATTTCTATTCCAGAAATGTTGGTCTACTAGAGATATTTCATTCCTCGTTGGCACATGTGAGGCGGCTCTTTGTACTGGTATAGAGTCCACGGCATTTTCAAATTTCACCAAATTTTATTTAAATCATTTCTTGATTTTCACAAAAAACCGAATCCACTTTTTCAGAATAAATAAACTAACTAGAGTCTGTCCCACAAGATCCAAGAATGTTCAATAAATCTGTTGCGCATTAACTTAACCAAGCATACACCAAGAATGTTGCGCCACTGTCCTCCCAAAATTCTCTCCCCGGAACAAAAACAAAAAAAAAGGTTAATTAAAAATAACAATTTTTACACAACCAAAAATTTTTCACATTCACACAAGAATTTCTCTCTCCTCGGAATCATGTGTGTGGTCTGTCATTTAAAACAAAGAGGATCCTACTCCCGGCATCTTGTCTCCAATTTTTCCCACAGTTGGCAACAAAAACCAAAGCCAAAAATGTCACTATAAATATCTCGATACTTTCATATATCATCGGCCGTCATCGTCCAGTTAGAGCAACTGTTCCACTGCCTATTAGTCAAATTCCCTTTCATCTTTAATTGACATTTTTGTGATTACCATTCGGGAGGATCGTGCACGGTCGTCGTCGTCGTCTTATTAAAATAACAGGCCGCAACAAGATCGTCGGTCGGCGTCCGCCACAAGATCTGTGGTCCCGCTACGGATCTGGATAATACTGACGTAATGAGAGTCGAGAGGCGAAAGAGTTCGCCAAATCGAAATCCCATGAGGCACCAAAACACATGTTTTCGATCATTTTGCTGAGGGACCAAAAAAACCGCACCGTGTCCAATAAATTATAAGATTCTCTGGCCTCGGATGGCAGAGGATCGCCATCCCCCCGGAAATCTGTGAGAGGGTCGAACCCGGCACAATAAGTCACTTTTGTGAGCGGGGCCCCAAAAATGCGGCTCCAAAGGCGGCGACTTCCCGGCCTCGATCTCTTTCCAGGCAGACTCTATGAAAAAATTTCTAGTCCGATCCTCGCCTTCGATACTAGGCCTGGGCCTCGATCTCTTTTGTGGATCTTTATCTCTGCCCTGATATCGTCTGATACGGAGCAGATGTTCCACCCCGTAACTCTGTTTGCCTAAGTGGAAACGCACCAAGTATTCCGAAAATGCGCCTTTATCTTGTTTCCAGATCCGAGAGATCAGATGATGATGCAATGCCGTCGGCTGTGGTGTGGCCTTTCTGGATAGGAATTTTCATATTTACTCTCACTCGTAATTAAGGAGTTGAGGGAGATAAAGATTCCGGAAGTGTCTCACTTAGGTTTTGGCTGTAAATCAGATTTAGTAAAGTGGATTTGGATTCTTCGGCCTGAGTATATCGGGGATTTGAAGTGAAATATGAATTCCAAAACGAATTTTTTGTTGGTAGAGAAGATTTTCAATTTTTAAAGAATTTTTGTGCATTCGAATTCAGATGAAAAGAATCTGCAAATTACTAATCAGCCTCTAGACTGATTCAGTCGATGAAGACTCTGAATTCTTGTTATCGATAGCCCTAGGTGCGGTTTTGTACCCCACAGCGCATGCTAGAAGGTACTACACAGTCAGGTATGATAATATCTAATATTTTTAGTTTCGACGTCTCAGCCAAGCCCCGTAAAAATAGGTCTACAAACTCACGGTATTTGATCCCATCCAGATTCGGGCAACTCTAAATATTCTGTTATCTTTCTCGCTTATTCCTTCCCAGAGCAGTGGTACTTTCACAGTATTCCCAATTTTCGCCAACCAACTAATCGATCGTATATTGGCGAAGTCTTGCCATGCTATGCTAACAGGTGAACGAATGATTCCCTAGTTGGGCCAAACTTTCCAATAGTGATGAGCAAAAATGGTCTTGCTCTTGCAGTCTTGTATCGTTCTTGAACATTTTGTAAGACCAAGAACAAGAACAAGACTTAGTTAGGCTTGCAAGAACAAGAACAAGACTTAGTTAGGCTTGCAAGAACAAGAACAAGACAGACTGAACAAGAACAAGATAATAACGAGATTAGATTAGTATTGTTTTGCTCTTGCGTTTGCTCATCACTACTTTTCAAGTATTGTTACATGAGCCGGCTTTTGCAGCCTAGTAGTTGACTAAGGCTGCCATTCCAGGGGTCTGTGGTTCGAATCCATCCATCGCCTGTAGGCGTAATAAACAAGAAAGTGATCTCCTGGTCAATGAAGTGCATAGTGTATGCTCCTGGTCGATACACCACAGCCATTTCTGTATATTTTCCATGGATGTGCCTACGGCGCTTACCCTACTCTAGTTTTGTTCGTCTGTGTTATTCATTTACGAATGAGCAGCTATTTCGGGAAAGTTATATAGACTGCTAAGCAATAATGATCAAAAACCTCTATGTACAACAACGGTAGTTACTTCGTCCAACAATACGAGTTCTGAGAGAAGGAAGATGTTTCGCAAAAACAGGTACTTATAGAAACCAGATTTATTGTGAAGATTTCTATAACCAGACACTGTAACGTGAGTCAAATGGACGATATATAGTGATATTTCCACTTCCGCAACAGTTTGAAGCCAACATCCAGCTTGGCAGCTTGAGGCAACATTCAATAGAGCGCTTGTACCAAATGAAGGTGAGGTTCAAGCTAACCCAGACTTGCAGGCACAATATGTCTCCTTTATGGATTAGTATAAGGAACTTGGCCACATACAATTAGTAAAATCCTCCAATTTTTCCGAAGGCGAAACAAACATGTGAAGATTCCGTATCAATTAAACGAAGAATGGTTTCCGACGCATCGTCAAGACGACTAATGCATATGCCCTAAATGATCATCTACTTGTTAGCCCTAAACTACAACGGGATATTTGCGCAATTGTCATCAACTGGACGCGTCATCGCAATTAGAGCTGATGTCTAGAAGATGAATGAGCCTGACCACAATCTACAACGCATTGTTTGGTGCAACAACCCATCCAAGAACATCCACGACTACCAACTGAATACAGTAGCTGGTTGTCGAAGACATTGCAAAAACTAGATGCAATACGAGCCCAGAACACCATCTGGAGCAAAGATTGCATGTTAGAAGCCGATCAAAAAATTCATTGCTAACCTATACTCAGAGAAACATCCCATAATCCTTCCCAAAGTCAGTCATGTATCCTCTCTAATAGTGCTGGACGCTCACAATACAATCATTCATGGAGGCCTGCAGCTGACTATAGAATACATTCAACGCCGTTATTGAATTGCGCGACGGCTCTCAGCTAACCAGGATCTCTCAGTTGTTGCGGCCTCTGGTAGTAGTGTTCTCCCCCACGTTGTTCTAGGTCTACCGACTCGACGGGATCCTTGCGGATTCCAGTCAAGGGCCTGTTTGGCTAGATTTTCGTTTTCGCGTCGCAGGGTGTGGCCAATCCAATTCCGTTTCCTTCGCCTGATTTGGTCATCTATCTTTTCTTAGCCGGCACGGCGCCATGGTTCTTCATTTTAAATTCTACTATAGCTATATAGGCTCTTCTAACTCTTTCCTCAAAATTGACAGTTTAGTTTAGGGTCAAATATAACACCAATCTTAGATAGTTTAAAGCTGGTTTCTTAGCTCCAGCATCAGTTGTGTCTTTGCACGGTAAGCACACCGGCCACAACCTTTTGCCCATCTGCTAAGGCAGTTCAGAGCTCCTTCCATAATCTCCGTCAATACATGTAGATATTTACCAGAAGTTAGAATTACTAGGTCGCCAGCATATGCGACCACTTTCCTTCTTCCTTGTAGCGAGGACAGCACTTCTCCCTGTGATATGCCACTACAAACCGCTCTGGTGATTTAACAGCTTCCAAGATTAGCATGAGTCTCCCGTGGTGACCTCTTGAGCGTCTCCTGGCTCCATTCATGTCATTGCTAGTCAGAGAGTAATATCAATCATATCTGCGCAGCCAAAAAATCTTTCCGAACTCAGAAAAGTGAAAGTCGATATATTGTCTCTATTGCAGACCGTTGGTTGTCAAGAAGTGACTCACCTCTATCGTTGATTACGGAACTACCCCACAAGGTGTGCTTTGAATTTACGTCACAGCCTATTAATAATCAAGTTGCTTTTTGTGACTTGGGCTAATATTGTAATAATGGCCCATTTTGCACGATGAAACACACGACAGAGAACAAAATTTCTTGCAAACACTAATTCCATTTTGGAGTTTCCTCAAATGTTTCATCGGTAAACTCTTGAAGCAAACCAGAGAAATCAGAGAAACAACAACAACGAACCTGAAGCTGTCCAAACCGTTTCCTTCAAAGTTGCTTCAAAAGTTTCTCCGCCCTCATGGAACTGTTTCGTGTTCTCTCAGGCCCTCTCTCACCCCTCCCGCAAGGTTGAAGGAACCTTTTCGTGTTTCATCATGTAAAATATTTTAGTGCAACTTTACCCTTAGATTAGAATAAAAAGTTGATTTCAAATCACACCTCTTGTTGAAAGACCCTGTACACACATACATTCTGTCGAAAAATATAATATCACCAAATCTACAAATCAACCCAAAACGAATATGGTGCTCAAAAACTCCAAACCTGCGTGTCCCAAAAATATTTCTATACTCATTATTAAGTGCAAAGGATGCACCTGTAACATTCTCAAATTATGAGGGTAAACCTTGACACGCAAATCTTAAATAAAAGATGTTGTTATTAGTTATTACATTGCATCACGGCTTTCTATTATTTGAGGTATTCGGTGTAAAACTATATTTTTATGCAATCAAAATGTTAAATATTCTATATAATGTAGAATTACCCTTCATTACCACGGAGTGATGTTCAAGCTTTCCTATACTCCCTTTAAAAAAAATGCATTATGTTCCCTGCACTCTGCTTAAAAAAATCAGCAATTCGGTACCCTATCAAAAAAGCAGACACACACACATACCTTCACATGAATGAACATTAACAACACGTTTTAAAGTGCTATTAAAGGTGTTATCGAGTAAGTGAATAAATTTGTCATAATTAAAATTTAATCACGAATTCAACCTGCAGCCCACAGCACTGTCTTTCACAAAAAAAAAATTTTTTTTCAAAAAAAAAATCCATGCAAAAATGCATCATAAAAAATGAACAGAAATGCACACACACACACGCACGCATCGAAAATGCATCGTTGATGCATAAATATATACAAGCTAAAGGCGTTAATTGCATAAAATTCCTCCTTTTAGCCCCCGCCCTTGTGTGCTGTGTGCATCTGAAATAATTGCATTCTGCATGCACTTGGCACGAACCTTTCCTCGGGATTTGTGAAAGATCCCCTTCCGCCCCCCTCCCTGTTGCAGCAACCGACCCCGCCAGCAACATAAGCGGTTACCAAGGATGCACTCTGTACGCACCTCGCAGCAGCATGCACAAAACGCCGGAGCACGAAGCATGCGGACTAATGCACTTTTACCACCTTCGATGCACTGGGGAGCAGTGGCGGAGCAATTAGCTGGTGCAGGGTTAGGCTGGGTTTGGGGGAGGGGAGGGGATATAGGCTGCATAACTTTCGCTGCCGAGCTTTCCTCGCCGTCGTCGGTCCACTTTCGGAAAGTTTTCCGGCTAGAAGAGTGGTGCAAGCCGAAAGCCCACCGGCCGCCGCCGCCCACGTCCAACGCCGCTGGCCTTGGAGCAGTCAAGAGCAGGCTCTGCAGCACCGCAGTAAAACTGCAGCCGGCCATGGACCAAACGAAAGGGAAATTCCTCTCGTGTGCAGTTCTCGGGTGCATGCTTGAAAGTCCCCTTCTTGCAGATATGCAGACGACGACTACGGCGACGGCTCCTGCACTGGAGAAAGGGAAATTTCATGTTCATTGTGCAGCGACGCTCTTTCCTGCATACTTTGCCCCTGAGTTTTAGTGCGGCGCTGCATCGGTGTGCAGGTGCATGATGGTAGTGTTGGTTGCACACAGTAATCACAGCTTTCCCCTTCGATAGGAAATTTATTACCGCCGCCTCACACACGGCCATGAAAAGCCGCCACCGGCCGCCGCTGTCGTCGTCGTCGAGTGCTACGCCGAAAAGTGCAGCGCCTGCGCTGTGGGGGCATTTTAATGTCCCTGAATTTTAATGTTACAAGGAAAAGTGTGCTAACAAAAGGGAAATTTGTTGCCTCCTCCCTTATGTGGTGGCCGAGACCGCGACAGTGTTAGGTATATAACCCGAATTATTGCCCGGGATTATGTGCTATTCACGAGCAGCGTTTATATACTTAAAAAAGGAGCTGCGCAGTAAAGGAACGTCGTAAAATATTCATCATTATGGTTGTGTGTGTCCCTTTTCGCCCTTCATCTCGTAAACACGCACGTTCGAGGTCCTTTTCTTGGTCTCGTAAATGCCCTTGCTGCTTGTTCTGTGTGGCCGAGGATGAAGTTTAAGGTCGCGGCAACGGGGAAATTTTTATGTTACGAACAAGGTACTTTTTAAAAATCCCAAAGTGAAACTGGACTTTTTATTTCGTTCCGTTTTTTCACTGTTAAAGCATAAATTGAATTGATTAAATATGGCAAAATTCGATTAGATTTATGGAATTGGAACGAGCCGAAGTTTTATTGATTCGGAAAGCGCCAGATGGGATCAAAAACCCGAGGCAGTATCAAAAAATGTATAAAGGGAAATTTTTTTTTTGGGAAAATTTATGTTAAAGCATCGCAACCACGCCCAAAAACTCAAACTACAGGAAAAAACAATGTCTACAAAAAAAATTTTTGGCAAGCAGCCTAAGTAAAATCTACCTGAGCGTAAAAAAAACAATGTCATCATCAGCGTTCATTCTTTGATCCGGAAGTGCATATTCCTGCTGTTCTCTTGCATCAATGCCCAGGAATTTCGCATTGTTATAAATGGCCGACTGCATATCCTTTCTAACCCTCCTGCAGCAGGTCTAACAACTAAAGAATGTTGAAAAAACTCATTTCGATTATAACATTTGCCAAAAGAAAGTTAAAAGGAATGACGTAACCCATAATTTTCCCTTTCATCCTGTTCTCGGTTTGTTTGTTGGCTTGAGGTAATGCCTTGTTGAAAAATATGGGCGGAGCCAAAGGATATATATGGCTAAAGGACTCTACCACCAGGCATCCCTTTGCTTTTTTAGAGTGCGTGCGCTATTACGTCAGCAGGGCCAATAGGATGTTCCACTTTCCTATGACAAGGGCTGGAATGTAGGCCATTTTGATTCGGTTTTAAGATTACAGCAGAATACTGCCCTGCTCCTATGATAAAAAAAAAGGATAAACGGGACGAAGTTGAGAATATTCTGGTTACTGGTTTTTAGGTGTGTGATAGATTTTCGCCCGTTCTCTAAGCGCCCTCTTTGGGTAGTACAAAATTTTTGTAGGTTTGCAATGTCGTCTTCTTGTGTCCTTTTCTTCGTATGTATGTTTTTTGGAGATGGTGTTTTTTTGGGGGTATATGTATGTGTATATTGATGATTTTACAACATTTACCAGAAAATGGTAGGCTGTGTAGAAAATGGAAGATTTTTGTAAGAATTTTTTAGACGAATGTACAATATGCCGACGGTAAACGAGTCATTTACCATTTTCTAAGTAGATAAAAGGATTTTTGTTGTATAACTTAATTTGTTAATAATATTTGGGAATGTAACAACAAATACAATTTTTATTAATTAAATACGATGATGTAAAATACAATTTTAGAATTAATTAAATTCTTTTGACTAATACTATTACAATCGTAAAAATTTCACAATTTCACAAACTTCAGAATTTTAGAACACTGGTTTCGATCGGTATGTGTGTTGTAATATTACTAACCAGTTCTTATTGAAATGTGAATAAATGCTTTCATTTCATTGATAAATTGTTAAATAAATCCTGGTCTGACTGTTGTGACTATGTTGAACTTGTGGAACTGGTAAGTACTACTTAATAATGAGCCTGTAACATAATAAAACAAAACAAAATTTATGTTAGTATCGTCTCTTGATGGCTGATGTCATTTTTAGGCCGATTCTCAAATCGTCAGTGATATAATATCACAAATCGCTACAGTCATAAAGGCATAGTGAGCCACAGTTGTGACTTTTTCGTATTCTCGTGCTCCACCAGTTACACAAGTTGTGACACGCACTTTTTCTTTTTCTTCTTTGATCAGTTCCAGCTGACGTTCCGAGCGGGACGATACCGCATTGGATACGCTTCTATGGGTGCCGCTGAGTTCCGAACTCCATTGACGATTTGTTTCCATTTTTAACAATTTTTGGCGACGTCTCGAGCCTCGATATTTGATAATCGTTTATTCTTTAAGTCGCCTGCGATATTCTTAAGCTAGTTTTTTTTTCGGTGCCGATCGCTGAATTCTCCAGTCTGCCGTAAGATCTCGCCAGAGAAGTTTACTTGTCAAGCAGTTTTCAACCATTCGGCAAACATGTCCAAACCACCGTAGTCGAACTTTTTGTATTGCTTCTTCGAACAGTGTCTGTTGATCGCATCTTTGTCTAGCTGTCTTGTTTAGAAGGCGGTCGTGCAGTGAAACACCGAGAATCTGCCTCAAGCATCACATTTGGAAGACCTCGGGCTTGTTGACGTCCGACGGCTTGAGCAGAATCCACGATTCCGATCCATAAAAATGAATCGGAAAGATCAGCGTTCGGTAAAGGCGTACTTTCGTTTTGATGGGTGGATTTATTCGTTTCCACATGTACCACTTGAGCGAGGCGAACGTTGCTGTTGCTTGGCCAATGCGGTTGTGAACGTCGGCCGTCGATGCCACCTTCTTTTCCCCAACCAATGATCCCAAATATTTGAGCTTCGAAACCTGTTTGATTTTGGTTCTATCCGTGGTGAAAACTGGCCCGCGATCCGTCCATTGTGAGACATTTGGTCGTTTCCTCATTGATTTTTAAACCCGTATGACCGGGCGATGCGGAAATTTCGAATGCGATGTCCGTTGCTTCAGCATCCGTGCCAGCAAAGACGGCGCTATGGTCGGCAAAGATCAAGCCGGTTACAAAGTTGTTTTCGTTTCGAACTCCGCGTCGTCCATCGAATGCTTCATGCATAATCACGTCGATGACAACGCTAAAGAGAAGTGGTCTCCCTGTCGGGCACCTGTTCGAATCCGGAATTCCTCTGACAAGTCGTTTCGAATACGAACGCTGCTGGTTGAGCCATCGTACAACGCTTAGAGAAGTTGGATGATTCTCAATGGTTTCCAAACTGTTCCAAACGATGCAATCCAAAGCGAAATCGACGAAAATGACGGCAACAGTTCATTTGCCGTAACGAATTCATGTGGTCTAAATCCCGCTTGTTCTATCCGGCTCGTTGGGTCTCGATGTTTCGTAATGCCGACTATCTAAAGAGGGCTAATACCGCGATAATTCTTGCACTCCCGATTGTCGCCTTTCTTCAAAATTAACGCAACGATTGCGCTCTTCCACGCCGACGGGATACGAGCCGGGATATTATGAGGACGTGGAGTTGTTAAGATAGGACATCACCTCCGCCTTTGATCATCTCAGCTGGTACTTGATACATTGCCGGCTCCACTCCACCATTCCACTTTTAAGCGATTATAAAATCCGTCTTTAAGATACTGTCTTCAAACCGAGACAGAGTCGGCACTTTCTTTGACCAGATTTTCTCCACGTAGGGACCTCGCAGAGTGGCGCTTTACTACCAATCATGTGTCTTTACATTACCACCACATTAGCACATCTGTCATAGCAGCGACAAAGACTCGATTGATGTCGTTCTGCGTTGAGGTAAGAAAATGCAATAGAAACGCTGCACTGAAGCTGACGTCAAAAGGTCACCAGGGAACAATTGAAAGAATACCAATGTAAGTACTTTCATTGGGTGCAATGTCGAACAGCAAGTTTTTTTTTCGGAAAGATACAAGTGCCAGCTCAAATAGGCGATTTTTATTCCATCAATTCCCACGCAATACTACCGCGGTAGAACGGTATCTCCTATGAATAAGCACGGAAGAGTTTTTGCGCTTACTCAATTATAGGCGGTGGCTGAAGGGGGAAGAGAAGAAAGAAGGAATGTTATCTAGATGGCACAAGCGGCAAAACGGATACTGCCCTGGAGTTGAATCAAATCACAGGCCGCTGGGATGGTTATCAGGAGCTCTAATCCCTTGGCTATCAACGCTGGATATACAGTTTTTCCAAGACAGAAATAGCAGTGAAAGCCTGGATCTCGGGTGAAAGACCTATGTCTAGTAGAGCATTATCCATAACAAGACTGAGCCGTAAATACATATAAAGATAGACTACTTAACCTGTTCGATAGGCCTGGCCCATAATTTTTACAACGCACTAGATCCAAGAGCCGAACATGGTAATCTCAAAAAGGAAGAATGTCGCCCAGGAGACGTACTCCTCGACTTCATAGTGCAATACTGGGATAGCACCTAATCTGTAATAGGATGACTCTTATTACAGATTAGGTGCTATCCCCACCCGATCATCCAAAACAGTGTCCGATAATCTAGCCAAACACTGTCCTAACATCCTTCCTGCAGCGTCAAAAAAAATTCCTGACCGCTTGTAGTATGTCTGATACATTGTGGATCGCAAGCGTTCCGTATATTTCTCCAGGATCCGATAGTCTTCTAGAGTAAAGTTACGAATAGCTATTGCAGTTCGATAGCCCTTATATTCTGCTGTAAGTTATAAACAAAAGTTTTACTGGTCCTCCGGAAACTATTGCCAATCACTGGTCTAGGTATCCGATCGTGTAATAACTCGTGTGCGCCCCAATTGCTGGTTTCGGTCCGATGAATTTAGGTGCGGGGGACTGGTTTGGTTACGACGTCCGTTTTTTCATTGCAAAGCTCATATCATCCGGGCCGGCCCCATAAAGGGAAATGATTGAGAAAACATAGCTTAAAAACGGCGAGATATAGGGATATTTGATCAACTAAACTATAGGCCAAACTGTACTATTAGCTTAAAAAAAGTAATTTCGGATAACCTTTACTTCTAAATCTATAAGTATGTTGTTTGAGACTAATTAAGCCAGTTGTGATCAGATTCAGATCATAATTAATTTCCCCCAAAAAACAACAACAAATAATCCCGAAAACAATCGAAGGCGAAAAAATCCAAATCAAAAATGTCCAAAAATATTTTGAATGCTGGTCACCCTGCTAGACAAAAAATCACCGTTAGATTTGGTAATTAAACAGTAATAAATTGACCTAGAAAAAGTCCGCAAGAGGGCCACACATCAAATTTCCCCTCCTTTTAGTCCTATTCAACGCGTCGTCGCGAAGGTTGATCGTCCATCGTCGTCGCCCGCCGGGAGTTCATCGAACTGCGCATATTTTTCCGAGTCTGATTTGACCGCGTTTCCCAAATGTAGTTTCTACGATTTTCCGTTGTGACGTGGTGTGTGGTTCCATTGTGAAAGGAAAAATGGATAAGAACAGGTGCAAGAAGGTGGTGAGTGTCGTCGGCACAACCGTCAACAATATTCAATTCGAAGTCGAGAAAACCGCGCGATATTCTAGTGAAAGTGGAAAGAAGAAGAATTTCCCTGTAGGGAAATTGTCCTCCGCCAGTGGTGGTGCAGCTTCGGGATCTGCTTGCGTTCCTGTGCAGCAGCAAATAAAGCCGGGCTTCAGAAAGTTCGTGTTTCATAAGTGTCACAAGATTTTGCCGATTCGGTAAGTTTTTATAGTTTTTTTTTTGTTTTAGTCGCCATTTTTTTAGTTTTAAGATAACATCTATAGAAGAACAAATTGTAGATGGAATTTTGAATTAAGTGGGAAATTTTTTTGGTTGTCACTTGACATTTGTAGACGGCAAAACGTAACATTTTTTTAAAATAAATGATGAATTCGAATGAATTTATTTACTTTAAGGTAGGGACACACTGAGCCCACGTACGCAACGTATCCCACGCCGATCTGGATCGACAGATATAACCTTGCGTGGGACGCGTGTGACAGTGCGTATAAGTGTGTTTCTAGGCATAGAAATTCAACTTCTTCTTTAAACTCCTTTAATCCCTCATGGGACATAGGGCGGAAACAGTTGCCCTCCAGCGGACTCTGTTTTGCGCGACAGCTCTCAGCTCCGACCAGGATCTCCCAGTTGTTGCGGCTTCTTCTAGTAGGGTTCTCCTCCACGTTGTTCTAGGTCTTCCTACTCGACGGGAACCTTGCGGATTCCAGTCAAGGGCCTGTTTGGCTAGGTTTTCGTTTTCGCGTCGCAAGGTGTGGCCAACCCAATTCCATTTCCTTCGCCTGATTTGGTCGTCTATCCTTTCTTGGCCGGCACGGCGCCAAAGTTCTTCGTTTGAAATTCTATCTTGCCAGCGGATTTTTAGGATACGACGAAGGCATCTGTTGATGAAGACTTGTAGGCGCCCTGTGATGAATTGGGTGACTTTCCATGTTTCGCAACCGTACAAAAGAACTGCCTTAACGTTGGAGTTGAACAGCCGCAATTTGGTGTTAGTTGAGATCTCCGTTGATCTCCATATGCGGGACAGGCATGCATATGCGCCTCGTGCTTTGTTTATTCTGGAACTTACGTCTTCTTCTGCCCCACCATTTTCGGTAATACTACCGAGGTAGCAGAATTTATTTACCAGTTCCACGTCACGGTTATCCAGCGCTGTCCGTTCAATGGTGTTTGCATTTATCCGCATTTCTTTAGTTTTAGTCGGATTTAGCCTTAAGCCTGCTGGACTACTTTCTGTTGCCAAATTGTTCAACATGTTTTTGAGGTCCTGGTGTCTGTGGGCCACAAACAGATATAATCGGCGTAGTCGAGGTCCTTAAGGCGGTCTACCAAACCCCATTGTATGCCGCCTGTTCGATTATCTAGAGCAGTGGTCTCCAAAGTGTGGTACGCGTACCCCGAGGGGTACGCAGAAAATTCTGGGGGGTACGCCACATTCCTTTTCAAATTACTACTTTATTTCCTCTCGCGGGCATACAATTTTTAACTGAAAAACAAATTTTTGTCGAAATTTTTTAACCGGCGACTCTGCATTATTCAAGCCTATTCTGTATTCTTGTTTCTAAAATATTCAATACTTTTGCGAATTTTTAAGGAAAACAAAAAATAAATAATTTTTATATCCATACTAAACCAAAACATATAAACATTAAGAGAAACCAAAACCCCAAATAATCGTTAACACGTATTTAAAACGCGCGACCATCTTTGTTTCCTATAGGTATAGTGAGGGGGTACAATTTATGAGTATGTTCGTCAAAAGGGTACGCGGCCAAAAAAGTTTGGAGACCACTGATCTAGAGCGCCGACAAGGATGTCATTTATTACTATAAGAAATAGTAAAGGCGAAAGTAGGCATCTTTGTCATACTCCTGAGCTCACCTCAAAGCTGTCGGATAATTTTCCATTATGGAGAACTCTGCATTTGGAATTGTTATATAGGGCTTTTATCAATTCTATTATTTTATCAGGCAATCCACGTCGCCGTAGTGTCTGCCATATAAAGCTCCTATTGACCGAGTCGAACGCTTTCTCATAATCTACGAAAGCAAGGTAAAGGGGGGATCGGAATTCAGTAGACTGCTCCACTATTATTCTCAAGGTGTTAATATGATCAATACAGGAGCGGCCCTTCCTGAATCCGGCCTGCTGCCTCCTAAGCGTTCGATCAACTGCCTCACTTATCCTAGATAGTAATATATGGGACAAAATTTTGCCCACTGTAGATAGTAAACAGATGCCTCTCCAGTTGTCGCATATTGTTAGGTCCCCCTTTTTTGGTATTTTGACTATGATACCTTCCGTCCAATCCTCCGGAAAGGTACAGGTGTTCCATGCTATTTCTAGGATTGGCTGAAGCGCATCTGCTATGAGGCTTGAGTCGGCTTTCAACAATTCTGGCGGGATGCCATCTTTCCCAGCTGCTTTACCATTGGCCATCGCATGAATTGCGGTTACTATTTCCGTCTTGGATGGGGCCCGGGTGGTGATTCTTATTGGCTGTGCATTGTTGCTGTTTTCCTGAGGTTCCTGTGTAAGTGTACCATTCAGGGCGGCGAAGAAGTAATCTCTCCATCTTTGGAGTTGCTCTTCGTCGCTGCACAGCAGCCTTCCATCCGCACTCTTAACGGCATGCTTTTTAGTAGAGTGCTTTCCCGAGAGCTGTTTAGTGATTTGGTACAGCACCTTACTGTTGCCTGTGTTTGCCGCGTTTTCCGCTTTTTCTGCGAGCTCGTTTATCTGCTGCCTTTTATCACGCCGGACACTTCTCTTAACCTCCCGGTGTAATTGGGAGTATTCCCGTTCTAATTGGTGACGTCTTTCCGGGTCGTTTGTGGAGTTTACGCTATTTTTGAGGGCCCTTCTGCGTTCTATTTTTTGCCAGGTTGTGTCCGAGATCCAGTGTTGCTGGTTTCTTTGGACATAACCGATGCTTGTTTCCGCAGCCGTCAATATCGCGCCCTTTGTCGTACTCCACAATTCCTCAATATTTGTGTCGTCAGAAACGGTTTGCTGGTTTAATAATTCTAAAAAGTTTCCAGCGAATTCCCGCTTTTTAACGCTCTCCCGCAGAAGATCTACGTTAAACCGTCTACGGTTTCTAGCATCGTGTTGAACGTTTCTGATTGCGGCGATTTTAAGGCGAATAGTTGCTACAACCAAATGGTGGTCGCTTCCCAGTATCCGCTCCCCTGAAACTCCTGACATCCTCAAGAATAGTTCTCCATCTGCGGCTAACGGCCACGTGATCTATCTGATTTCTCGTTCTACCATCGGGCGATACCCAGGTCTCTTTGTGTATCTTCTTGTGACAAAAGTAAGTTCCACCTACCATGAGTTGGTGGGAACTACAAAAGTCAATGAAAAGCTCACCATTGTTATTGGTAACTTGGCTTAGGCCTTGGTTTCCAATTGTGTGTTCAAGGCCGGTGTTGTCACGGCCGATCTGAGCGTTTAATTCACCCATTAAAACAATGATGTCTCCCCTTGGAATAGAGCGAAAAACCTCATTCAGTCGCATATAGAACTCGTCCTTGATGTCATCTTCTGCGTCTTCAGTTGGAGCATAGCATTGAACTACCGTAGTACTTCTTAGCCTGGTACGTAGGCGCACGGTAATAATCCTCTCAGAAACTGGTGACCAGCTAATGAGGCTAGCCCTGGCTTCTTTGGTGAGTATTATGCCAACACCACTCCTACGGCTTTCAGTTTCATTTCTCCCAGAATATAAGAAGGACTCACCATTTGGGCAGATATGTTCCCCCGCATAGGGCCATCTGGTCTCGCTCAGTCCCATGATCTTGATTTTATATCGATTCATCTCGTTGAGGACTTCATCCAGCCGTCCCTCAGCCAGCAGTGTTCTCACATTCCATGATCCGATTCGTGTCCTTGTTCGAAAAGCAAAGGTCGTCGTCGTGTTGTCCGTCCGGTTCCGAGGCATTGTTTGCCGATTCGTAGCAATGGTGTTTTTTATGGGAGCGGGTTGCTAACCCTCAGCCCAACCGACTTAAAACTCTGTTTTGTGGCACAGAGAGCTCGCCATTCGCCCGTCTCCCATTAGCTCCTTCCGAAGAAGTACCCCAGAGGGCACCGCGGGGAGGTGGGATTAGGACTTGCTAACAGGTCTGCTAGGTGTTCGTCTGCAGTGACTTTCCTCGAATCTTGACAGAAGTGACAAATCGGGTGCCACCACTTTCCGAGGTCTTTGTTAGCCGTTCGCCCCCCCAACTGTTCAACCGTTTAGATTTAATAACGCGTTGCATACGTTGCGTACGTGGGCTCAGTGTGTCCCTACCTTTATTCTACTTCTTAAATGGCACTACAATCCTTGTAGCACTCGGCTGCTCTTCTTCCGCTCGTTTCTACGGTTTGCTATATCTTTCCAGTTTGTTAAATAGTGTCTTTCAACAAGAGGTGTCATTTTAAATCAACCAAGCGAAATATTTTTGTAAAAAACAGTAATATATTTATTTTATTTTAAAGTATAAACTCTGAGGTTAATAAAGGGAGCTTAATTAATATCTACCAAAAGTCGGTCTCAGATCTGACAAACGGTTATTCCTTTATTGAATTATCACGTTTTCGCATAATAGCGGCTATGTTTCACCAATAGCAGCTCTAAAGGCCCGTGGAGACGCTGAAACATGGTACTAGTAAACATGGTACAGGGACCATGTTCGAGGTGATGTTAGCCGTGTACGGGCCGGGTAGGCGTACCAGTTTTTTGGTCCGACCAACGGTCCGACTAAAATCAAAACTGGTTTGGTGTTGATGATACCATGTCCTACCATTTGCGGACTTGCTTGACCAAATTTACTCGTACACGAAATGTTTCAATTTACCAGTTGACAACTGAATGACAGATTAACTTGAAATATTTTGACAAGAGAGCGGTGTTCAAGTAAATCGGTCTTAGCACATGTCTTACCGTCTGCGGGTTTTTGGTCGTACCATGTTTTAGTGTCTCCACGGGCCTTAATACTTTCTTTGAGTGATTGAATTGTTGCTAGAGCACTGGCCTAGCCCGTAGCCCCATAGAAAAGTATTAGATCGGTGCGGTAACCTTCGCAATCCACGATTTGGTAACGCAATCCATTCACTGTAATGGTCGAAGCGGCAGAATTTTCAAAAAGTTCACACCAGTAGCCATAAACCCGAACCAAACTATCACTTGTTTTGATTGGAGCAGTTGTTCAACTATTTTTATTGGGTACTCGAAAAACTGAATGTGACAGTTTTGCTTGTTTACGTACCTGAGCATGATTTCCTTAATTAAAAATCATTCGAGATCCATGTTAAGTGCAATTTTGATCATCGATGCTGTCTTTGATGGAAGGTCGGTTCGTACAGCAAAGTTCGGCATCAGCAAATTATCTTCAAAACGAAATCGGATGCCACAGGCTACTTCGTGGTAATTGGGTTGAGGATCCCATCTTCTCCCCTTGCCCAACCCTTTTGGGTGGATGGTTGCCGCGTCACTGTTGTATCTGTAGATAGAATCTCATCTGGTGGGGGAAGAGTGGCCATGTCTGATTTGGGCTTCGTACAAAATACAAAAATACCGATGTTTGTTCAGGTGGTCTTGATATGAAGGCTCCTAGTACATAGCCAGAAAAAGCTTGTGAATATTGATGAGATTTTATGGGTGAAGCCAGAATTTGTTATGTAGAGTTTAGCAATTGCCACTTTGCTCTTTCGCGAGCTGGTTTCGTATCCGCAGAAGATATGTAGAAGTCTTGGCGAATGTAAGCTACTGAAGTTGTTGCACCGAAAACAATTTGGTCTCCGCTTGGATTCAAGAAGGACATATTGATAAATGGTGGTGCTAATCCAATGGGAAGAACTATCAAATCCACAACTATTGCTACCGTTGAATGTACAGCATCTTTATCCAAACTTAAGTCTGCCATCCGTCCATTTTACGCGGATTTGTCCTAGTTTGGTCAAGGGGCCGCCCGCGAGGGAGTTTAAAAAGCGTCCTGTCAAAACTTGGGTTTTTTTGTGTTAAGGGACACCCGATTAATTGAATGATCCGCATCCAAGCACAGTTTGGCGTGGAAAAAACTTTCCCCATTTTATTTGATAGTTCCAGTGACAATCCAACTATCGAACGTATATCGATCCAAAACGAGAAAAGAACTTAATCGAGTCGTTCAAGGAAACCAAGGTTTTAGTTTCAACACAACTCGAAGTCGAACCGAAGTGTTTGGTATTCCTACTGCAAGCATATGTTTGTAACATGGAAGTTTATGTTAAATTCAATAGGTTTCTCAGGGTTTCGTATCCTTTACACATAATGGTGTCGATTGCAGAGTACCTGTGAAAATTCTTTGCTTGATCAGTGATCATTATCATTGTAGTGTTCGTGCGAACTAAAATCAAAAGATTGGACAGAGAAGCAGGCTCGGACCCCCATAAAATGGTCATGTCAGCGGTCAAGGGTAAGGGCTCTGCGCCGATCCCTTGCCTCGCTAGAAGTGGACCCAGAAGAGGTACCCGCAATAACGGCAGGGAGGCTCTGGAGGCCGAAAAAACGTAGCCATTAATAAGTCGCCTTTCATGGATGGCATACCAAACAAAGTCGCTAAGCTAGCGTTCCTGAGAGAACGGAAATGCAAGCAGCAAAAACTCGTGCTCCTACCGAAGCCGAACAAGTCTTTAGAGCACGACAACGCGAGGTAGAGCAAAATAGTTGAGGCGTTGATTAACCTTGGTACACCAAAGTACGGCCGACTATACTAGTATACAGGGTAGGGCGCTTCATATGATTCGTAAGATGGTCTGAAGATGTTCGAGACAGCATGCGGGGTCCCGCAGGGTTTTATTCTGGGCCATCTCCTGGAATCGCAATGTACAATGATGTATTGAGGCTACGCTTTCCAAAGGAAGCAGTGGCGATCGGGCTCGCGAATGACATCGAGGTAGTAGTCATAGAAAAACGCCCAGATGACATCGAATTTTGTGCGAACGAAGCGATCTGGGATATAAAAGCGCTGGACTCAAGCTTGCTGGTTACAAAACTGATGCGGTGCTGATCGGCAAACAGAGAAAGCTAGTGTCCGTAAGGATCAAGGTAGACTTCAAGGCGTACTTGGAGAGCACGGCAAATAATATGCATACATGTATACCATATTTGTTCATGAATACATAGATCCACATGTGCATATGTGCATTGTTTTATATCTGGAAAGGCTATAGACACTAGGCGAAACGTTTGCGCAGAAGTTTAGCTAAAAGTGACGCACTTTTCTCGAGAATTATAGGGAGTATATTATCATGAAGAGTGGATTCATTGACGAGTTCCCTGGAGCTTTAAAAATTGTATAGAAGGAAAAAAACGGGCAATTATCTTGGTGAACAAAAAGGGTGTCAATAGCATACTCAGCAGAACATTTCTCGTTCTATTTCTTAAGTCAAGCAGCATTGAACAAGGTTAGTACTTAGCTGGGGGACTAAACAACACTCGCGTTTGGAATGGTTTGGTCGATGCGAATGCGGATGCATGTATAAATGCTCAATCCTGTAGCGAGCATTTTTATATTTTCGTACCTATGACGGGAGCGTCCATGCCTCTAGCAAGCAAATTGTTAGATTATCGTTCTTGTCGCGAGAGCGTGCATACTTTTGAGGCATGCCTGTTTGTTTGCTATGCGTGCTAGGTGCGGGCGCGTGCGTGCTTGTAAGAAAATTAACCAACTAAATTATTTTTAATCGGTAAGCAGGAATGAAAGGAAAATGTAGGTCCATACAACACAGTTCTTATAAACTTCTAAAGAATAGTGTCTGTGGTAAAACCAATGCAAACAAATGTCAGAATGTTATAAAAGTCGATTGGGGGCTCCCACGGTACAAACTTAGCAACTTAGCACAGGCTTCTATAAATTTCTGTTCTTATAAGTAAAAGTCTGTAGTAATTAAAAGTCCGCACAGACATTCCGTCGATGGGAAGCGAGCTCTTGCGGGATTTTAGGACGTTTCATATTAAAGTGCATTTCTATATGTATCTTTCTCACGTCTTTCTCTCCTGCAGTTTAAAGTCTGTACACCCTACCGTTTTTGATTTGTTGTATATTTTTGACAAGTTGTTCCTTGTTACATCATTGTTCTTCAAAATTTTCTTCATTTTACATCTATGTATGTCTCTTGGTGATCACTTGCAACGTCATCTCTCGCTTTAAACTTGATTCGTCATTCGTTTATTCTGGTCTTCTGGAGGCTCCGTTCGATACATAGCTTCCATACCTGGCTTTCATCTTCCTTCCGCGTTAATTATTACACCGAAGCTAAAGGTGTTTTACGGGGGAATCTAGTAATTGGCTTTTACTTGTGACTACGAACATTTTATCATTTTTACAAACCATTTCACATTGAAACAAAGTTTCCACTCTGGGCGTTGGAGATAACTCTCAGCATAAGCCAAAGCCATTGTTGTTCATGCAGCCCCATTTACACTGCGTCGAATTCCTCACCCATTTGCTGCTTTCCTTCCCCCCCCTAATTAAGCCGTTTTTAATGCATTTTGTTCCTGCAACACTCGCAACTAAACATCGGCTTAAATTTCACCTTCTGCGGCTCGGGAATTATTCCTGGCATTCAGAAATTAGTTTCGCGCAGCCGACAAAAAGGCCCGACGAGCGCAATTTGCATGCCGCAGCTTGGCCCTGCAGTGCAGAAAAGTAAACAGCGGCGGAACAATGCGAAATGAAGTGAAGTCGTCGGGAATGATGATGATATGGCAGCAGCAGCAGCACCAGCTTCACCAGCATCAGCAGCAGCAGCACAGCACATCCACAAGAAGGATCCAGACGCGCGCTGTATGAGGAGCTGCACCCACGTCTGACGCGCGGCGTTATTTTTTGCGTTCTGTCGTTTCTGCTGAGGCGTGATAAAGTCGGGTTCACGGTCACGTTTTATTGTGTTTTCTGGGCTTATCGCCGGCCTAGGCGAACTGTGCAAGCTGCAAGAGATCCCCCATTGTCAAACAGTATACCCCATCACGGTGCTCCTGCTGCCCTTCACCTTCCGCCGGGGAAAGATGTTTAAACAAATACCAATGCGCCATGAATTCGTGACGACAGAACCGACGGCCGCCATGATGAAGGTGAAGGGTGCTCCTCCGCTGGTGCTGCTCTCGTCCCCCAGCACTTGCATTTGCCAATTGGCATGCCAGTTGATTGCTATCCGTTCTTAGATCTCCCAAGAACTGGATATCGCCCCATATGCACACTCACACATCCGCTGGCCAGTGCAAGCCCGCTGCCGGGGGAGGGGGATAGTGTTATTACTGCAGGCCGAAATGCACAAGTTGCAGGCCAGAAGTGGTGCACTGCCGCTTCGCAATTCTGTGTGTCATAGGCGCTAACGAGAGTGAAATTGGAAATAGCTTTCCGCTCCACGTCCCCCGGTGTGCTGGCCGCCCGTGCTCCCCGGCATCGGCCCTTCCGTATGCCCGGGTCCAAAATATATATGGGATAAGGCAGCCATCATCGTCGTATCCCGCCGTAAGGCGGGAAGAAAGGTGGCACACGGACGAAAGACGGCACCGAAAGGCAACAGAAACAGAAAATCCTCTTCGTTGGCCTTGAAGTTGGCAGATTTTTGCGTTGTTTTTGCAGTGGTTCTTGCTGGTTGAGCGCAGCCCTCGCCCCGGACCCTGTCCCTCGATTGTTGGCTCTGAGCTGCGCTATTCATGGCCAATCTCCCTCAATGGCCGCTTGTACTTTTGATTTATGTCATTCCTAGCGTGCATGTGTATGGGTTCTTCTATCCACCATACTATATCCGTGCTCACTCATTTCACTTTTTACGACTTTTTAGTTTGCACACCCTGGTCCCACAGCCCAGATCCTGACTGTCAGCTAGAGAGCCTCCCTTCGTCCCTTGAATATGTTTCGAAACGAAAGGGTTTGAGGCTGCATTGGCAAGAGGCCCCATGTAAAGATTGAAACGGAATAATCCCCATGTACAATAAATATACATAGAGTAGTCCCACTCATATGATTACGTAGGTTAGTAGTCTGATGTTGGTCGGTTACATAACGCTCGCCAGGAGATATGGCGAGGGACAAACACAGGGAAGGAACGATTAAATTGGACGCTGCTTTTTGTGATTTGAAGCTGAGATAATGGACATGGTGTTTCGTGCTGAATTTTGCAGCGATTGGCTAAAGTTATAATTGCGCAGCGCCGAAAACACTTTGATAACTACGCAATTCGTTTTTATAGCGCACCGGAAGTTACAAAATAAAGCAATTCAACGGTAAGGATCGAATGTCAAATGTTCAGAATTATTCGTTCTGCATACGTGTACCGAATTAAGGATAGAATATATAAAATACCAACACTTGGTTTGGATTGGGTGTATTGCCGTCCAATGTTACAGATTCATTTGTCGAACTTTATTGAAAGTACTTTTGACGTCATAGTCAAACTATCTTATTTGATTTTATGGCATAAAAGATCTGTGGAAGTATTACAAAGTCATAGTGCACTTCTTCCACGCACCACCAGCCAATTGCTTCGTTTAGTAAATTGTGATCAAAGCCAACCGTGAACCAACTTACCATATGTAACGTGACTTTGTGACTTTGATCACAATTTATTGGGTGGAACACAATTTGAAAACCTTTTGCCAACTGCTGTCAGGAAATGAATAGGGCGAGGTAATGATACTGTATTATTTCGCGCCACCTTAAGATACCAAAATAGCCTTCTCCTAGGTCCACGATTTTGATATGTATCTGTACTAGCATGTCTTTGTTTTTCTCGGTTTCTTTTAGCTTCGTATTACTTAAGCTTTTGGTAGATGGTTGCTGCTTAGGCTTCTGATGAGGCGTGCGCCCTCTATCTTTCCCAAACTCTTACAGAAGTCGCTTGGAGTTGACAATGCCAGGTGTGGATCTCCAGAATTCGATATCTCTTATTATAGTCCAATCAATAGGGTATCTTCAGTAAACTGGTGGGTTACCCAATAACCGGTTCCGGGCCTGAATGTGGCAGTATGGCAGTTTATGTGCCAAAACCCACATTTTTATTGCCTTAGAAGCACCGACAACTTTGAACCCAAACAAGGATAAATTCGATTGAGAATATCAAGCTAATCAAGGGCAAAGTTCTCAATACCAGACCAATTTAGACTTCGTCCTAAGGAATTATAGCGTACACCTTCAATTATAGCGTACACCTTTTGCTTGAAAGTCAGTATGAAAGTGCCCAAGCAGATCACTTTACTAAACGAGACTTCGATACCGGTGTTACATGCTTCTACCTGGAATTCATGAGTATATTGTACAAGCGCGCTTTGTAGCTTAGAGAAAACCCAGGATATACCATCCTGTTTATTCGCCAAAGGGATCTAAAATTTGATATACCTCATCACTCCTGAAACTTATAAGTTCAACAACAATCTCCTCGGGATCATTTCCCAGCCCTGATGGTCGTTTGTCTCAGAATCAAAATAGCGCCTACGATCAGGGGCGGCGCTTTCATCATAAATGCGACTGGTGCACTTGAACCGGACGCAATTTCAGAAAATCTTTAAAAATAATTGAAATTGTGCTCCCCTGACTTCATTTTCATTTATTAAAAGGATATGTGTCTTTTTCCATTGTCGCAGTGATAATCAAAAAATGAACAGCTGATGGGGCGCAATATAGCATACTACACCGGGCGCAAAAAACCCAAGCGCCGGCCCTGGCATAGATAGAACACTATAAAGCAGAAGAAGAATTTTCAAGGCTGCAGTTGGCAAGGTTCGAATAGACTCATTGTTGCAAGTCCTACAGAGATCTGCTTGTACCTTTGCTCAGATTATCCATATACTGGCTGGCTCCCATGTAGTGTAGAATCTAACATCACGCCTAAGTATTTGGCTTGTTGTGAAAATCCCAAAGCTCTATCTTGAAGGGGTTGGTGTTGCAGAACCTAACTCCAAGATCTCGATTGCAATGGGTAAGTGACCCTCTGTTTTCCAGAATGAAATACATGCCGTTAAGATCTGCGCTAGGCTCAACCTTGAGAACGGTTTGAAAGGAGCCAAAGTTCAAATCTTTTTTGCAGTTTTTCCTCAAAACAGTTGCAGGGTGTTTTGACCTTCTCCAGACCGTGACGAGAAAAAATACTGGGTCCATGGACCCTAGAATATCGACTGCAATGAGACTGGAGAGATTCTCGCGAGGGGTCTGAAATGTTGGTCTAGGGCCCAGAACGGTTTTGTGGCATTTCATTGTCCATCTCTAAGTCCCTGATAAAAAAGTTTGTTCAGAGACTAAACTTGCCCGCAAGGGCGGCAATGGATGTCAATAAGAGTTGCGCATTTATAACCTTTAACGTGCAGAATGCCTTCAACATCGTGAGATGGAGCAAGATCGCCGAGGCGTTGATAAAACTCGATACTCCGAAGTATCAAATTATATTTTCCGAAATATCTAGTGCGTATTGTGATAGAATTCCTGGTAGGGAGGGGAGTAACGAAGTATAGGACGAGTTGCTGAATCCTACAAGGTTCCGTCCTAGGCCCTCTCCTGTGGAGAATTATTTTTGATGAAGTCTTGGCGCTTCGTCTCCCGCAAGATCGGGTCTATTGG
Organism: Thereva unica; assembly: GCA_949987705.1. NCBI lineage: Eukaryota > Metazoa > Arthropoda > Insecta > Diptera > Therevidae > Thereva > Thereva unica. The sequence goes on along the minus strand of OX465283.1, from coordinate 156,159,474 downwards.
GTTCGCCGATGACATCATGGTCGGTAGTAGGAAAGCGACTCGACGAAATCGAGATATTGGCGAACAAAGGGATATGGGAAATAAAAACGTGGCTTGAGAACGCTGGTCTAATGATAGTTGAGCACATAATTGAAGTAGTAGTGTGATGGGGGTGACTAGGTCATCCGCTCCTGCTCTCCCAGGTTCCGCTCAGACGATAAGGAGGACGCGGAGCATGTCTTCTTTATATGCTGGAGGGACTTTGTTGGTGGGAGTTGCTGAAGTGCAGTTAACACCTAAAAACATCTTGTATCATATGATAAGGTCGTAGGCTGTGTGGAGAGTAATGAAAGTGGCATTAAAGACCATCTACTAAAAGCTTAAGCAGTACGAAGCCCAAAGAAACAGAGAAGCGCAACGAAATGCAAGGAGAGAAAGTAGCTAGCTAGCTAGACGACTAGACTATTCTGGCTCTTTTAGTCCGGGAGGCAGCGTTGCATTTTGGCGGCTCATTTCTTCCCACTTGATTTTTTTGCAATAGATAGTTTAGATAAGACTAATAACAGAAACAACCGTCAGACGCCAGTATCGTGGTGGGGGTGGTCGTGGGAAAATGTGAAAGTGGTAAAAAAAAAAATTCGTCGGCTTATTTCTTACCACTTGAGCATTTGCACAGTTATTGTTTAAGTGATAATAAAAATTATAAAAAAAGTCAGCTGCGTACCTAGTGGGGGATTATACGTCAGTCGCTTGTATAAACCTGTCAAAAAAACACATTTTATAAAATCATTTCAAATTCAATGAAACTTATACATAAAATTTCTTTTATAAATAGAAGAATAAAAAGCACAATCACCTGTATGCACAATGGCGGTAACACCGTCAGCTGTCAGATCATAAGTGCTGATTGGGTTTTTAACGTTAGCATTTTATAATGTATTCAAAAAAGAAACTGACTATCTTCACAACGTTATGCCAGCAGCTATCGACAATTTTTTGTGAATATAATCTGTAAACACATTATTTCAAAATATTTCTTGCGGCTGGAAAACAGCTTGGCTACAATATGATGGATTAAATCCATTTTTTTGTATTGTGAGCATGGTTTTACTAAAAATGACCTAGCTGACTATCTTTCCCCCGTTATGTTCACAGCTGACGGCCAGTTTTTGTTAATATAATCTGTAGACTCATTATTGCAACCTTTTGCAAAAAGAAATTTATTTATAAAAGAAATTTTATGTATAAGTTTCATTGAATTTGAAATGATTTTATAAAATGTGTTTTTTTGACAGGTTTATACAAGCGACTGACGTATAATCCCCCACTAGGTACGCAGCTGACTTTTTTTATAATTTTTATTATCACTTAAACAATAACTGTGCAACTGCTCAAGTGGTAGGAAATAAGCCGACGAATTTTTTTTTTTTACCACTTTCACATTTTCCCACGATACTGGCGTCTGACGGTTGTTTCTGTTATTAGTCTTATCTAAACTATCTATTGCAAAAAAATCAAGTGGGAAGAAATGAGCCGCCAAAATGCAACGCTGCCTCCCGGACTATTTGAGGTATCCTTCGCATCATGTCCAAGCAATCGCCCAGCCTGAAGTGGATAAGTTTGTAAACTGAGCACGACTAATTTTCTGAAACCTGTCAGTCACTCATGTAGCTTGTAAGGGTTCAGTGTGGTCAGGGTATTACCTGTGAAGTGAGGATTGGAGTTGCTGTTTATTATGTCTAGGTTAGTAGTTAAGAAATAATCAAAATGAAACTGGAACTTCTAGTTCACTCCACTGTTGTCCCCTAGAATTCCCCAGAGATTCTATATTATTCGACATTCACATTATCTCCTTGCAGCGTTAACTTTTTGCTGCAAGTTTATTGCCGGAGGTGAGCTCAGCCCACACGAGAAAAAAAACTGATGCAAACGGTCGCCTTTAAGGGTTTTATCTACATATCTCAGCCAAGAAGGGGTTGCGAACTAGGAAGATATGTTCTCCTTGGGTTAGCTGACTATAATGTTAACCAGTATCCCTTGCAAAATCCATTCCAGTCAGTTTGTACTAGTGATGAGCAAGACTTTTCTTGCAGTTCTTCCTTTTATTGACATTTAGTAAGACTAAAGCAAGAACAAGACAAAAGAGGACAAAGTAAGACTACAAGATCAAGATAGCATGATTTTGATGAGCAAAAAGCCATGGAAAAAATCTTGCTAAAAGTCTTGCAAAATTTCTTGCAAAAAGTCTTGAACTCTTGTCTTGATCCTGTTAAATGTGCAAGACAAGACTTTTTGCTCATTACTGGAAGTGAACAAAAACTTGCCAGCAAAAGTTTGTCTTATCCTAGCGGCAAGTCGAATTTATTTGAAGTGGTCAATATTCCTCCAAAGGTAAGTAAATTCTTAGCCCAAAATTCAAAAAATTGTTGAGAATCGAACCTAGAAACTTCTCAGTTAGTTTGCAATGAAGCTTTATCACTTTTTGTAATATAGGGATTACTAGGTTACTGGTTGTTAAGTAACTCGGAACGAAATCGTCTTACTTTAGTCAGCCACAGAGCAAACATGCTGTTTTAATAACAATTTCAACGCCAAAAAGAAAACAAAATGGCGTCTCTATATCTCCTACAACTACACTAAAGATACCAACAACAAAAAACCCCCCCTTAGTTCTTATTTAAAAACATAAACATAAAAAAATCTCACCCTTTTGTTCGTGAAGTATCCTCTCAGGAAAAAAGAGAGAAATCTGAAGGCGATCTTGAATGGCCCCAAAAACTTGCCGAGAGAAACCCTTCTTCTCCAAGTGGGCAGATGCATGCAAAAAAAATTGCGAGAAAATCGATACTGGAATTACGTAATACCCGCATAAGTAGGCATCGTGGGGCTCCCGTTTCTATGGTTGCATTTTATCCATCGCCAACATCGCATTCCTTCCAGCAGACCACTGACATATAGAATGGACTGCTTATGAGAAATTTTTCATGGCACCAATTTGTTCCATAGGCTACAAACCTTTTTTCACTCCATGTAAACACCGGAATCACTTTTGAAATTTACATTTTTTTAAATACGTACTTAAAACATTAAAACAACACAAATATTTTGTTTAAAAAAATTAATAAACACTATTTTCACTTTTTCACCTTTTAAAATGCCTTTTTTTCATTAATTTGCAAATTTTATGTGTATCTGATTTAAGTTCTCAACGCCTGTCTTAGCAACTGACATTCTCACCGGGGGCTTATGGGGAAAAGAGCAAAAGATATAAACATCACTATACCCGTCTATTTTTTTCTAATTGATTTAACGCAAAAGATATAAACATCACTATACCCGTCTATTTTTTTCTAATTGATTTTATTTCTGAGTGCTTCTGTCAGTTTGGGGGCTTATGGATGAGCGAGCGACTATACCTTTTTGGTGCCATCTGTTTGTATGGGAATAATTGCTGATGAGCAGTCCATTATTATATGTCAGTGCAGCAGACCTAAAACAAAGCAGAGGCAACATGAGAAAAAAATAAAAGGAGAAAGTTTTTTTGTAAAAAAAAAAAAATACAACAAAAAAAAACAGAAAAAAGAAAATGGAGGAAAGATAAACGAGGAGGAAAAAATTTTTTTGGCTTAGAGCTGGGCTGTTGTGTGTGCGTATATGTGTGTGTTGGTTTATTAGTGGCGTTTTCATTGAAAGAGCCGTGCTGGGATTCCGAAAGGGAGTAGTCTATGTGGAGGACTACTCTTGTGTTTTTCTGCTCGGAATAATGTGGAGGCTCTATGCCCCCCAAAAAACAAAATATTGTATTCTCTCTAATGCGCAAAAAATGCGGGACATATCCTCATACCTATCGAAATTTGCATTAAGTAGAAATCTGCTGGATGGCGTTGCGTTCTTGCAGAAGTTCATTAAAGTGGCAAAAAACTGATTTTGATAGGATTTGTCTAAATTTTCAATTTGCAATGTGAACGTCAAGGATTTGTTTAGTTTTAACAATGAAAACTTCAACTAACAAATCATTTATACGAACTGCGAAAATCCAGATCTAACCACCTCTATCGCTGCAGTGCAGAGCGCTCGGATTGTATTTTCGTACCTCCAAAAATCTTTGGCTGTAATCTATACACATTGGCCCCTGTGCTGAATGTCGAGTCGTGATTTGTGACAAGTTTTTTGAGTTGAAGAAAGTGGCGTTTCAGACGAATTGCGACTTTCAGCATAGGGGGCTAAACTCACACTTAGCACTTCCACTCTAGGCCGCTATGCTGAAAATCGTAATTCGATTAAAACGTCACTTTCTTCAACTCAAAAAACATGTCACAAATCACGATTCGACATTCAGCACAGGGGCCATTTTGTCGAACATCCTTCTTAACTTACTGGGTTGCCCTGTCCTTTAAATAAAACCCCCCGTCAAACCCAAAAAACTGATTTAGCTACTTCCACGGGATTCGGACCTCGTGTTCCTCTACTGATCGCAATTCCGATCTTTCGGTCATTCAGCTTGAAATCTTTGGGTTCAACTAAACAAATTAAAAGATGAAAAGGGTAAACCAAAGGTCCCACCAGAAATTCAACAGGAAGATCCACTAGGCTATACGCCTGATCAGCACCGGATCACCGAATTCAAGAGCTATCACAGCATTTTAACAAATCTTGAATTCTCTGACAAACTCAGCATTGTTAAGAAAACAAGATTGTTTCCAGAAAACCAACTTCGGCATGAAGGTGCATAAAATGTTACTGCCCACCTTTCATGATTGTGTCGACAGCAGACCCATATTCCAACTAGAAGACGACAATTACTACTCGACCACTCCCGGTGCCTCAATTGTTTGATACCTGGCCGTAAAGCATTTGCACATTACAAAGCTGCCTAAAGTGCAACAAAAAATACCACACACTACTCCACAAGGGAGGCGACACCTCGGCCAACGAACGTGTCACCAGTCGCAAACAAGAATACGTGTTGTTAGGAGCAGCCATTGTGCGTCTGCAAACACAAAGATGGCAATGAAATCAGTTGCAAGGCCCTACTGAATTGGAGATCCCAATTAAAAATCATAACATACAGACTGCAAAAGAGGAACCCAACGCACTAAAAGCAGAGCTCCTGAAGTCGAATACCTCCGCCATCTCAATAAGAATGGAGACGTTCGTATTACCTAGAATTACTGGTCCAAAACCAGCACCATGCTTTGGCATCAAGTCTTGGAATATACTAGCCAATCTTAAGTTTCCATAAGCCCAGTCGTAAAGATGTACTTATTTTACCAAGTACTAGGTGCAATACATCAATACAGCGATCTTTGTGAACGGATTTCTCTCCCATTAGGCAAAAAACTAAACTAGGATGGGTTATGGCAGGAAAACTAGAAGAAGCATCAACCAACGGACTTACAAATTGCAATGAGGGCGCACTATCTTTAGCGAAACTTGGTATCTTGGAAGATTGAAGAAGTCAACTCGTCAAAACCATGCTGTCCAAGAACGATGTCAGACCCACGTTAAGCAGATCATTCAGCGCATCGCGAAAAAAAGGTAAGTATTGCCAAATAAAAATTCACAAGGATGATCAAAGGTAGCAGCTCCTTTATTGGAGAGCATCCAGAAGATGAGTTAGAGGTCTGTTAACTCTCCATAGTACCGTATGGCACTAAATCAGTGTCCTACCTTGCCACGAGAACGCTGAAGGCATTCCATTGGTACCTAACGTTCCAAGGAAGGATTGGGTCCGTCGGTATAACAACAGCAATCCAATCCCTCACGCCTGCGTGAAAGATTTTAACCTCATGAGTTAGAAGTGCCCGTCGATTTTGCCAATGAAACCGAAGAAGGCATTGAAACGCTAAGGGCTTGTATGATGGCCAATATTCGGACTTGTGTTCATTGCACTGTACAATGTCATGCCATCGGATCAAGGCAGATCTAAACCTAAGCTATACCGAAGAGTTTTATTGGAGCGATTCAGAGATTTTTTGACCACCTCCGATTCGAAATGAACGTTCTGTCGCGGTGGTATGCCATGGGGTTCAGTGGATTAAAACCACGTATTGCTGTTAGATCTTCTTTTTCGACTAAAGCTTCACGTTCGACATTGCACTCTTGATATAATCGGGGACAGTGGATGTGGACGTGGTGTAAAAAATGGGCTAATCGCTGACTCTAGTCTTCCACATAAAATAAGTTAGTTCATCATTTAGCAAATGCATGAAAGTAATCGTTCCAGCTTCGGCTTCTCAATCAACAACACTGGCCCAGGCAGCTGGTGACAATGTTGTTGAAGAAATAACGGCCAAGGTTGTCGGTATGACCGTGCAACCTAGCAAGAAAAAATCCGGTGCTGCCAAGAGGAAGAGGGCCAAGGCAAGGAAGGCTGCAGAGGAAGCAAGGAGCAGACCTGGACGACCGCTGGACTGCCAGAAGTTTCTGGACCCGAGAAATTGGTAGCACAAACTCCTACAACTTCTAGGGGGCTATGTCCTATGCTGGACCCAACTGACGCACTGCCAAAACGGCAGCGGTCTGAGGATTCTCCGGCTGGGCAGGGACCCCAAAAGAAGAAAAAAAAAAGGGGGAGTCGCAAGGACCCTCATATCGGGATAAGCTAGCTGGGATCACCATGGCAGTGGTCCTGGAAAACTATCCCGAGGGCAAATTGACAGAGGAGCAATCATCCTCCGTCTGCGATGCCATCCTGTGTGAGGTAGACAAAAGTCGTAAAGGCGATTGTCCGCCTCAGTTTTTGGGTGCAAGGGCGGCAGGGGGTCTTATCAAGATCACCTGTGCCAACGAACCCACCAGCCAATGGTTGACAAATGCTATCACCAGGCTTCAGTTGTGGGAAGGGGCCAACCTCAGAGTAATTGAGGAAAAGGACCTTCCCAAATATAAGCGAATCACGTTCTGGGTTCCTAACGATGTTAGGGAACCGGAGCAGGTGCTCTGCAGGCTGGAATTACAGAACCAGCCAATTGAGGTGAACTCTTGGCAAGTGATGGGCAGGAAGGTGGACCAGAACGGTCAAACTCTTGCCCTTAGCATTGACGAGAGGGCGCTCACGCAGCTAAAAGAGCAGGGCATGTCCCTATTCTACGGCTTCGGACGAATTAGAGTCAAGGAGATTGGCTCAAAAAAGGAGACTCCTGCTGGCTCACAGCAGCGGGAACAGCCTCAGGATGCGGGTGGTACAGTGCAACCTGCAACATAGTAGGGCTGCCTCGGCAGTCCTTTGCAGGGTGCTGGCCACCCAAGCTATCGACGTGGCTCTTGTACAGGAGCCATGGGTAAATAACGGTGCTATACAGGGCTTGCGGGCAACCGGCTACAGCATTGCATGCAGTGATGTGGACGGCGACCCTCGGACCTGTGTAGTTTACAATAAAAACACCAACTGCTTTCCTCTCACAGATAAATCGTCGAGAGACCTGGCAGTGGTGATGATACAGATTAACAGGGGGGGCAGCAAGAGCATGATTACCTTATGTTCGGCATACCTCCCCTATGACTCCAGAGACCCACCACCGTCCAAAGAACTTAAGGATATCGTGGGTCACTCTAACAGGAGCGGTCTGCAGATCATCATAGGATGTGATGCGAACGCCCATCATGATGCCTGGGGTAGCAGTGGAGTGAACAAAAGGGGCGAATACCTTTTTGATTACCTCTTAACTACTAACCTGGACATATTAAATCGCGGCACGGATCCTACCTTCGACAACGGTAGGAGACGTGAGGTTATAGACATCACGCTAGCTACTCAACAAGTTGCCACTTACGTGAGTGACTGGCGGGTCTCAGATGAGCCATCGTGCTCAGACCACAGACACATTTACTTTATGGTGGGTGAGTCTTTGGAAAATGTGAGTACATACAGGAATCCTAGATATACGAACTGGACAGACTTTCGGGCCGAACTCAGTAGCATATTCAAGGGTTCCATGCACTCAATCAAATCTACGATGGATGTAGAACTCTCCGCGGACTTCTTTACGGAGGCGGTTACTGCTGCTTACAGCAATAACTGCCCTGTTCTGATGAGGACGCGTAATAGGAAAACTCCATGGTGGAATAACGAGCTCTCCAAGTTAAGATCCGCTACGAGGAAACTGTTCAACGCAGCTAAGAAGAGCGGCAACTGGGAGAGTTATAAAAGCTCGCTAACCAGCTATAACAGGGCAATCAGACGAGCAAAAAGAAATAGCTGGAGGAATTTTTGCAAGAGTGTCGAAGACATTCGAGACTCAGCAAAAATCTATAAAGCTTTATCAAAGGGCTTGTCGGTAGATCTTGGATCCATCAGGAGAACCGATGGCTCTTTCACACAGTCTAGGGAAGAAACCTTGATAACATTGCTCCAGGCACATTTCCCAGGCACAACCATTTATTCAAAAGAGAACATAACTTCTGCTGGGCAGCGTATAGGCCAACTTTCTAAAGTGCCCAAAGCCGCCTGGACAGAAGCAAATACCTTGTTCAACCATGAAGCTATCAGGGAGGCGATTAGATCGTTCAAACCATACAAGTCCCCTGGAGCAGACGGAATCTATCCCATTCTGCTACAGGAGGGCTGCGACCTAGTCACTCCCTTATTATGCAAATTATTTAGGGCTTCCTTCGCACACGGCTACATCCCATCCGTCTGGAGGAACGTCAACATAACATTTATACCTAAGCCAGGGCGTTCGGATTACACCCTGACTAAATCTTTCAGGCCGATAAGTCTCTCGTCTTTTGCCTTGAAGACAATGGAGAAAATTGTCGACCGGGCGATAAGGGAAACTTATCTTCAAAGCCAACCACTAAGCTCCTATCAGCATGCGTACCAGGCGGGCAAGTCTACTGAGACAGCACTGCACAATCTGGTGCTCAGGCTTGAACAGGCAGCTCTAAACAAAGGAGTTGCGCTGACGGCCTTCCTCGATATCGAGGGAGCCTTTGACAACACATCCTTTGATACTATAGCTAGGGCTCTAAGTAGACACAGTCTAAGTAGCACTTTCTGCAACTGGATTGACTCTATGCTGAGAACTCGCAAACTAATTGTTTCTCATGTTGAGGGGTCTCTGGAGGGCACTATAGCAAGAGGCTGCCCGCAGGGAGGAGTTTTATCTCCACTTCTCTGGTGCCTTGTTGTAGATGAACTCCTCGAGCTGCTCAACGGTCGGAACATTTTCGCCCAAGGTTACGCTGACGATGTCGTCATAGTAATTACAGGTGAATCTGAAGACGCCATGTCAAGGCGCCTGCAGCAGGCACTTGATCTGGTCTCTAGCTGGTGCGAGAGTGTAGGTCTAAAAGTCAATCCCGACAAAACGATCCTAGTTCCTTTCACCAGGAAACGATCACTACCGGGAATTTGGGAACCTACATTCGCGGGCAGAACTATAGGCTTTTCTCAACAAGCCAAATATTTAGGAGTGACGCTAGATGCCAAACTCAATTGGAAACAGCATATGGACACTGTGATGTGTAGAACGCGCAGATCCCTGTGGGCTTGCCGCAGAGCTTGTGGTTCCACCTGGGGTTTGCAACCGAAAACCATGTACTGGATATACACCACCATCATAAGACCCATGGTAACTTATGGAGCTTTAGTTTGGTGGCACAGAACGAAGCTTAAGGGTTCCATAACCTTTTTAAGCAAAATTCAAAGAATGGCTTGCCTCTCCATCACTGGGGCCATCCGCACTTCCCCAACGGCAGCGCTGGAGACTCTCCTCAATTTGGTACCCCTCCACCTTGAGGTAGAGAAATCCGCCATAAACGCGGCGCTGCGGCTGAAAGCGAATGGTTACTTGGGCGCTGGTCTTGGGCGAGGACATTCTATAATAATCAACATCATAGAAGAGATTCCGGAAGCGGAGATGCTATCGGACGGCATGCCCTATAAATTCTCAAAATTTAAGCAACCTTCTGTACATATACAGGAAAGGCTTACCTGGACTTTTCCTAAAGTTTTGCCGGGCGGGCTAGTATGGTACACGGATGGCTCTAAAACGGAGACAGGTGTAGGCGCAGGAATCTGGAGTGAAAGTCCCAGATTCAGCAAGGCTATAAGTCTAGGCACTCTGGCAACTGTCTTTCAAGCAGAGGTGTACGCTATTCTGGCATGCACTCATGAGAACTTAAGAAGGGCCTACCAAAATAAACGGATTTTTATCTTCTCTGATAGCCAAGCGGCAATTAGAGCGATAAGGTCCCGTAGGACCAAGTCGAAATTAGTTTGGGACTGCCAACGTGCTCTTCATGAGTTGGGCGTTCTCAATCAAATCACACTTGTCTGGGTCCCAGGTCACCGGGGCTTCGAAGGCAATGAAAGTGCGGATGCCCTGGCTAAACAGGGCTCTGATTTAGAATTCATTGGTCCAGAGCCGGCTATTGGGGCACCGTCCAGCTTGCTGCAAAGGGCCCTGGCCGATCGGACCTTGATGAAACATATTGAACGCTGGAGGTCCGCGCCTGGACTGGCCAACTCTAAGCGGTTCCTTCCAGGGCCGTCCCCTAAGACGGCCAAGGAATTATTACGGCGCAGCAGGAGTGATGTTAGGACACTTGTTGGCCTAATTACCGGACACTGTGCCCTAAATTACCACTTATGGAAGATAGGAAGGGCAGAGGACCCTACATGTAGGCTTTGCCTAGAAGAGGATGAGTCTGCCCTCCATGTTCTCTGTGAGTGCCCTGCAATAGCGAGGAGCAGGGTCTCTTTGTTCGGGAAGTCCCTGCTCGAACACTCAAGTCTAAGCGACAAACCACTAGGCAGACTGCTGAACTTGTTCAGGCGGTCTGGCCTACAAATATGAGGTGTAGGGGTTGTAGTACAATAGGCCAACTAAATGGCCGCAGTACCTTTGGACCTAATACCTCACACAGGAAAAAAAAAAAAAAAAAAAATCGTTCCATCACTCCTATATGTTTTTCGTGCCAGTGATGAGATTATCTTTTTCCCTGTAATGTGCGAAACGTGGTTTTAATTGCGATCTACAACAAATTTTTAAGTAGGACTCCCCCGCCTCTTTATACTGTTATAGTTCACATACGAGAATTTTCCTTTAGTTTTATTTCAAGCTTTAAAGAAATCCACATGAAAGATCCACATTCATTTCCAAAAGTAGCTTATATGTGCTTCATTCCCAGATAGGTAGGTTTCAATAAGATCTAAAAATGCGATTTGTAATTTTACTGTACATTTCCACTGTGAGTTTACATATGGCAGTGGTTTGAGTAGCCTGAACCAATAGAACTATAAGTTAATTTGGCTTTATTTTGGACCCAAGGCTGGATTGCGGGTGGTTCAACAACGAAGAAAGGTCAAGAACGCGAGTATAACTTTCTATGCCAGTAAGCAGACCTTTGCCAAGAGATGAGACTGAAAGTCATATATAAGTCGCTGACTCTACATGGGAGTGATTAGACCAGTGCTGTCATACTACTCTCATGTTCCGGTCTTGCGAAAGAATATAACAAATCCAGACTAGGCCAAGTCCAAAATCGCGAAGGCAAGGGGCTCTGCTCTCTGTGATTCACGATCTGTTGCTACCTAATCTATATATCAGCCAGCAGGTTCCCTGCATAGATGGCTCCAAATCAGAGGCGGGTGTATCAACTGTTATTTTCTCGTCCTTGATAAACCTCCAAAAATACTTCCAGAAAAACAACCGAAGATTTTCTTTGCTCCTCTCTCTTGCAGAACTTGCGAGGGATTTCGAAGTTTAAAGTGAGAAATATGAACCAATATATGAATAAGACGGCTGGATTCAACGTTACTCCAAGCACACTATATCATGACAGTAACAAAATTCGTTTCTTTCTTAAAATATGTTGAAAAACATTCAGATTGAGTATGATACATAGTAACTCTAGTAATCTATATTGTTGCAGTCGTGAACCTAGTAATTCAGCTTGAGAAAACTTAAAATCTCTTACTGAACATACAGTTATCAGTTCTTGAACATCAAACAATTCCTATGAGCTGTCATTTTGAATGTGAACTTCTTTGGATTAGTGTTAGTAATTTTGCAAGAGCTGCAACATTCCTACGGTGGCTTAATGAGTCAATTGAAGAACAAATGGCGCTATCGCCCATAAGTTTGAGAGCGCGGCTTTTGCACCTTGTCCAGCCAGGCTAAGGTAGTTCTCGGGGCCCCAGCCCAAATATGCGAGTTACATTCGAGACGGGGACGAATGTAGGACTTCCCCTCTCTCAGAACAATTTTTTCTTCAAAACATATCCAGGAATCATCCCGGAAAATATAAGCCAAAAAGTTAAAAAAGTTTGTGTATGAGTAGGGATTCTTCTACTCATTACATTTAAATAGTAAACACTCTTGCATCCATTTTCTCAAAGTCGTCTCGCGTCCTGTTCTATTTGATAATATTATGCAACGATTTAAACGTGACTCATACATGATTTTAGATAACTTAGATATCTTATCATTTTTAAATTTTGTTCACCTTTTTGCAATTGCCTTTTCGCCCTTCTAAACGCGAATGTTGACAGCAGTTTTACTGAGCGGTCCCCCAACTAAGTACCAACCACGATCAATATGTTGCTTGACCACCGAATCGAACAAGAACCGGTCTACGTTTGTTCGTTTTCTTCGCCCTATACAATTCTTTAAAGCTCCAATCGGAGCATATTAACAGCGCTCCAAATTCGCTCCTGGACTGATCTCCCTCATTTCCAATGCTAAACAATTTAAAATTCACTGGATGGACATAACTGTTTTTTTTTATAAACTAAATTCTTCTATTTGTTTGAATTTGAAAAATTGTCCTTAATTACTGGTAAACAATTTCGCAATCTTTTAAAATTTTCAATTTTCAAAATATTTATGTATAATAAACACCCAATAAACTTGGCAACTACGTACAAACGCAAAAAAAATCACACTAAAAATCTCCCTAAGAACGTTTCAACACGTCGAATTCCGTCAATTTCCGTCTGCACAGCTGCAAAATTCCCCTTCTAAAGCACGACAAATCTAAACACTCCACCACTCTCCATTTTTATATCATCATCGCCGCAAAAAGGGAAATCTCTCTGTCTCTGCACCACAACACCATATCTACCGGCAACAAATTTCCTCCTTGGCATTGGCAGTGAACATGAAAATTTCCCACAAAAATTCCTCACACACCAACACTTTTTTATTTCCTTCTGCACTTATGTTCATATCACTGCATCCTCCTCCCACCTCTTTCTTTTTTGTGTTGGTTTCTGCAGTTATGCTCAGCTGCAATTATGCTCAGCGCATGCCTTGCCAAAAACATAATTTTCCCTCTCAGCGTAGAATTCAAGGAAATTTTGTGCTGGCCGTAAATATGTATGTGAAAAGTGCTGGGAACTATATGTATTGGGGAATTGTGTCAGTATGACAACACTTGTTCGTGAATAGTGTGCGAGAATGTTTTCTGTAGGGTAAAGTAGTGTAAGTGCCGGTACCGGCTGAGAGAGTGTATTCATGAGGATTTTTGTCGTTTTTTACTACTACTATTACTATAAAATACTATCGCGATCGGAAAGTGAAATTGAAAATTTTACTCACGTGCAGTGGTGTATGCGCATTTTGTTTTGAGTACGGCGAAGAAGCCGAAGCGTTTTTTGGCAGCCGCCGCGAAGCCGGTTTTGCCGGCTTTCAACAAATGTAAACAAAAGATTGGCAATAAAATGTGGGGAAAAATTTCGCTACACTCGAATGTGGTGGTGGGGAGAGTGCAGCTTTCGTTTTCATCCAATCCAGTTTTTCGATTCATGTTTTTTGTTTGGAGAATTGAGCTTGCAGCGAGAGGGGAGAGGATATTTTTTGGTACACGGTAAAGTGGAAAGATGTGCGATAGGGGAATTTTTTTTTTGTATTTAATTAAAGAGTGGGGAAAAAGTAATTGATTGCAAATTTAATTTTTTTTATAAAAGCTTTTTTTTCGAAGCTTGGGAAAAATTCGCTTTAGTACAGAAGAATCATTGTCACGGCCGGTATTCGCCACTTTCCCCTTCGTTTATGCTGGGTTTTTTGTTGGGTTTGTTTTTAAGGGGTGATCAAGAAGAGAGAGAGAGAGTAAGAAAGAGAGAATTAAATCACACTTTAAATAAAATTCAGAGAATGGGAAATTTTGCGTATAATATGCATTGATATGGGAAATTTTGTTTTTTGGGTACTCCACAGGCAAGGGTATGGGGTTCGAAGTGCGTGCTCTATAAAAGCGTGTATATGCGTAAGAAAACGCATGGCTTTTTGTGCAGTGCGTAAAGATGTGTAAGTTGCGCAATTCTGCAGTTTTACTGCTGGGAAAAAAAAAGTGTGAATTATTTTTTTTTTGTGGAATAATGCGGTGGGATATTATCGGTGCTCAAATATGGATAAGGCAAGACCCTCTCAACTACAGGCCTCGTAGATGTATTTTTCGTGGTGGTGGTAATGGTCCCAAAAGTCACCACACACCGGAGTAACATGGCGCGGAAGCCGTACGCGCAGAATTTTTGTGTTTATTTTGCAGTAAAAAGTGATAAAATATTGTATTTTAACACTTTTAACTGCACTTGGATTTATCAGTGAATAGTTTTTTAGTGATTTCATTAAAAAAAATAAAACAAATTTGGTGATTAAGTGTGTTTAAGTGTTCAAATTGTTAAGGCGATCAACTTTTTTTTCACATTCACGGTGTTTTTTCATGTTTATTTACGAAAAAAATGTTGAATATTTAATGTTTTGTGTAGTTATGGAATTAAAAGTGATTTTAAAGTGATTAATACATATATTATGATATTATTATTAAAAATATAGGTGCCGAAAAACACTTCTCTTATTCACTTTTCCATTCGCACTTTTCTGTACTTATATGTTTAGTAATAATTGCAAAATAAATTAATTAATGACTTTAAAATCACTTTTAATTAAATATTCAGCATATTTTCCCTTAATATACACGAAATAAACACCGCGAATGTAAAATAAATTGATCACCTCAACAATTAAGACACCAAAAATACACTAAATCACTATTTTTTTATATATTTTTTTATTAAATCACTAAAGAAATAATCACTGATAATCCTTGTATGGTTTAAAGCGATAAATTTCAATAATTTACCACTTTTTACCACAAAACTATGACGAAAACACTCGCGAACGTACTCTGCGCCATTAAATTCTCAGCAACTGTCAAATTTTGGGACCATTCTCAGCAATTGTTGGATTAGTGCCCAATAAAACTGCATGGCCTGTAGTTGAGAGGGTCTTGGATAAGGTGAAGATGAAGATTTTATGTAGTATTGGTTTGAATTAATTTTTTTGCGGTGGGAGGGAGGGGGACATTATTGCAATATTGAAAAGAAAATTGAGAGAAAATTCCGATGAGAATAAAAAATATAATAAAAAAAAACGAAAAAAACAAGTATCAAGGAAATTTCCCATACAAAGAAAACCAGTCTTCTGGATTTGGGAAATTTTATTTTTTTTGTTTGATATAGAGAGGAGAAAATACACATCTGTATATAAAATTTGAATTTATACCGCGCGAATCTCTTGAATTATACAAGTGTGTGTGTAATAAAATTTTTTTTCATGCATGGGGAGAAATAGTATTCATATTCCCCATTTCTCGTTCGCATTTTCTGATAGTACACCCCGAAAGTGGCGAGTTCAAGGGATATAGAAGAGAAGTATATCCCAGAGACGTAGGAAGGGAAATTTCAGCCTTAACCCCAGTTCTTCTTCTTGTACGTCGTCCGTCGTTTTCGTTGTTGGTTTTGTGTATGAAGAGTGCCGTTTGTTGCATGGTTTTTCATATATATATATATATGTATATACATGAGTGTTGTGTTGTTTGTACTTTGCTTTATTTTCCCTCTATACACTATACTTCTCTTCTTGTTCTTGTTGTGCGTTTTTCCTTCTTTCTTTTTTCTGTGTGTTGTTGTTTTTTTTTGCTTTTGCTTCTGCTGCCTGCCTGCCTGCTGCTCTGGTTGCTGCATGACACACGGCCAAACATAAAGTGAATTCAGTTTCGTTTTCGCTTTCCGATAGATCAGTTCAGAGCGACTTGCGAGTGAGACCGGTTTACATTTTTCTTATATACTATTATATATAATATATTTACTTATATCTATTAAGTAATTTTTTTGATAACAAAAAAAAAGAAAATATATAAAAATAAATTTTTTAAGAGAAGGGAAATATAAATAAAAAAAAATTAAATAATACTATAAAAATAAAAATAAAGGAAAAACATAATATACAAAAAAAATATGGTTTTGCAAGGAAGATATAAATATAAATAATATTAACAAAAAAAATCCTTGAGGAAAAATATAAATAAAAAACAAAATCGTTTTTTTTTTTGTTAAAATAAAGAAACATTTCCTCTTTGCGAATTGAATTGAACAAAAAAACAAAATTTGAATTGATGAAAAGCAACAAAAATTTTCCTATTATTAATTTAAATACAGACACAAAATTTCCGTTTTGTTGTAATACTTGAGAAAATTTAGTGAAAATTTAATTTCCAAAAAGAAAAAAAATCACTTTCGTTTTTAAATTTAATAAAAGCATCCTAAACCATCTCCGAAAAAACACTTTAAACACTATAACAACAAAAAGTGTTTATTTTTCGGTTACTACTGCAAAATAAAATTCGGGGAAAAACCGTTTGAAATTTTAATTTTTTTTTGACAGTTTAACTGTTCTAGTTTTGACAGATAGATATGTGCCGCTACCTGGTTTCTGTTGATTTGTAAAACAAATTTAAATTTTTGTTAATCCCGCAGTGATTTAAAAATATAAAAACAAAATAATAAAAATTTTATTAAGTGACTTAACACGATTTTGTTTATAACAAAAAATGCAAATGTTTTTAAAATAAATAATCATCAACAACAACCCCTTCTCTCTTAAACTACCCTTGATTGGAAAAAAATAAATTAAATAATAAATATTAGTGACAAAAGTTTCAAAGTGTTTAAAAAAAGTGTTATTTTTTTGGTCGGCGTTTTTTGGTAATTTTGTTTGTTTTGTGAATTTAATTATAAAAAAAATTAAGTGAGAAACAAAAATAAAGTGAAAATTTAATAAAACAAAATAAAACTTAAAAAACTATAAAAATATTTAAAAAACGTTTAAACAAAAAAATAATAGTAATGTAAAAAGAAAACTTTTAGTAAATTTTTTTAATAATTATTATTGTTAAATTGTTTTTTTCATTCTGCTTTGAAAGAAATCCCACAAAAAATTGTTTTATACTTTAATTTTCGTTTAGAATTTGTTTTATTACTTTTTTCGTCGTAAAAGAGTTTCAAGACGTCGTCAAGTAGTGAATTTGAGAAATATAAATAAAGAAAACTAAAACTAAAAAATATATTAAATATAAAACAAAGAAAATGTGACAAAGTTTTCTTAAGTTTAAAATTAAAAAATAAAAAAAAATACTGAACTAAAAATTTTTTTATAAAACATAAAACAAATTTTTATAAAATCATAAAAATTAAAAACAAAATTTTATACACAAAAGATAAAATACTAATAATTTTTTTTACATCAAAAAAACAAAAACAAATATAGCAAATTAAAAAATTGAAAAATTAAGAGAACAAGCGTGATAATAAAAAATATAAATAAATAATAATAAATATAAAACAAAAAACAAATAAAAGTATAAAGCTCAGGAATTTGATAATTAAAAAAAAAAACAAGAAAAAACAAAATTTAATATTAAAACAAAAAAGTAGAAATTTTGTAATTTTATTAAATATAAATATTAATACTAAATGAAAAAATTGTTTTTTGATAAAATTTGTGGCTGGGAAGCAGCAGCAGCAGCAACAACAGCAAAACGCGATTTTTATTTAAAATTTCGAAAAGTAAATTTAAAATAAAAAAAAAAATATAAAAAAACAAAAACTTAAAACAAAAAAACTTTGGAGAATTTGGTTTGATGATATTAAATAAAAATTTAAAAAAAGAGGAAAAGATTTACAAAATGTTGCAAAAAGTGTTTTTTGAGAATTTAAATTAAAATTAAAAAATAATAAAATTAAAAAATATAAATATAAAAATTTTCTACTTTTACACATAAATATAAAAATAAATATAAAAAGTAAGGAAGAAGGAGAAAGTTTTATAAGAATAAAGGAAATAAAAGAGGATTTTTTTTTAAGAAACTCTTTTTTCCTGTAAAGGAAGAGTTTTGATAAAATAAAAAAAGAATAAAGTATCGAAAAACTACATTTTTTTACTTTACAAAAGTATTAAATAAAACTACAAAAATAGCTACCTTAGCCGCTTATCATCCGTTGCTCCTTATGGCGCCGCGAAGAAACAATAGCACCCATTCGGGTGTTGATGTCCATAATTTGCTAGGATTGTCAGATCCAGATCATAATTTTGAGACAACAGCCACAAATGGACATCAACAGCAGCAGCAACAGCAGCATCAGCAGCAGCAACAACAACAGCAGCAGCAGCAACAACAGCATCACCAACAACATCAACAACAAAACGGTGTTGGTCATCAAAATCATCATCAACAACAACAACTCCAAGAAAATTTCGCCCGATGCTGTGTCCCAACAGGAGATTGTTTCAAGATGAGCGCACCAGACTATGGTATGATAAATCTAGACGATCTAAGCGACTGCATTCGTGTCATATGCAACAATGAAAACTGTGCTACCGGCCAGTACATGCATAGAGAATGCTTTGAATCATGGGAACAAGGTGTCCTAACATCGCTAAAATCAATCGGCCGTGCTAGATCCTGGTCAGAAAGACAGCGTGCACAAAATCTATGGACGAAAAAAGGTTACGATCTAGTATTTAAAGCATGCGGCTGTAAATGTGGACGTGGTCATTTGAAGAAAGATTTAGATTGGGTAGCACCAACTAATAATAATCTAGCAGGACGTTTCGATGAAGAGGCAACAAAAAAGAAGAAGAAACGTAATCGTAATAATCAAAAGCCAACATTGGCTATATCGACATCAAATCCAGGCACATATCATCCAAATTCTCAAGTTAATAATACGAATAATAATGCAAATAATAATAATGTTATGATAACAACAGCTGAGCTACGCGGACGTACTGGTAGCTTATCGTCAAGCAATGGCTCAACATCGCCACCAGTATCGGCATCGAGTGAACATAGTATTTCACCGATACATAATATTAATTTAGCACCTGGTAAAAAGCAACAAATAACATCGCAACATCAAGTGTCGATTCATCAACAACATCAGCAGCAACAGCAGCAGCAGCAACAACAACAGCTTAAGTCTAAAGTTGAGATTTATTCAGAACGTGTTCGGTAAGTACTTGTTCAATTTTTTTTACTCTAGATACCCCAAAGAGTCCCTGATGTTGCTGATCAAGTAACCTTGTCTTTTTCTCCTCATCCAGCGCGTTACTCCGTCAAAGTTGATTCACCACCTCTGGCCAATTCGGACCCCTGATTAGTCAACGCTAACTTCCAGCTCAAATTTCCCACCCCTCCCAAGCCAGTTAAGATAACTGTGTGGCATTATGCGAAGCCCAATAAAAATATTTCCAATATACTGACTGGGACTTGTGTTTTCGAAATAAGAACCTCAACTCTGTCGCTATCCGTATCACCAGGATCATACAGGCAAGAATGCCCTTTGGTTAAGCCTGTGCGCAAACTTTTTGCCCTATCAAACTACGGAGTTTACCCTTGGAAACTTGCTCATGTTCAGCCCATACCGAAAAAAGGTGACTCCAGTTTTCTCTGCAACTACTACCCCATAGCAATTACTTCTATTCTCTCCAAAACCATGGAGACGATAAGCAACAAAAAGCTTATGTGATATCTCGAATCCAACCTACTCATAAACGACACGCAATATGGCTTCCAACAAAAAAGATCCACTGGTGGTCTTTTAGAACACCTCAGCGGGATCTGAGGTTGAGTCTAGTCTAGTTGCTCTGGATATCTCCCAAGGCTTTCGATTGGCACCCATCCCTGCTAGGTAAACTCAACGCTATTGGAGTTGACTCACTTCTACAGAAATAGATCGAGAGTTTCCTTTCCAGCCGTTCAATCAAGGTAGTATTGAATGGCGACAAATCTGCATCCCACGCGATCTCTGCGGGGGTCCCCCAAGGGTCAATTTTATCACCTATCCTATTTCTTATTTTTATAAATGACCTACTTTCAATCCCGTTCAATCCACTTCTCATCTTCCTTGGCGACAGTACCCTACGTTATTCGTATCTACGCCTTCAACATAAGACAGACACGAACCATACCTTGTCTTGATGGCCGTGCACTAATGTCCATCTCGATTAATAGGGACAACTTAATAACGATAAACTCATTCTAGAGTGGGAAAGTAAGAATCGTGTCGAATTCAACTCCACCAAAACCAAGTACTGTGTTATTTAAAAAAAAAACAGTTCAGCACCTCTCCATTCGTGCTAGTGGATCATGTTGAACTAATGGCCGGCCTATCACTTACCATATTTATCGTGAGATTAGCCAAAGATTTACGATGGAATGACCACATATTCCAAATCGCCAAACAAGCATCTCAGTGCTTGGAATTTCACAAGAAACGTTTTTTCCAGTCACCAATCTGTTTGTGTGTTTGAAGTTTTCGTTGAGGCTATGAACATTTTTGCACTTGAATTAACAATCTGCTATTCTAAACTGTCGTCTTCGCCTGTGTGTCTGTAGGGATTCATGACGTCGCCTTCATGCCACGGCCTGTCAGGCGGTTACTTTAAATCCTCATCTTTCAGTCAGACTGAATATTGTGTGGCCTTCATCGGGCCGTGCCTGCCGACCTGGCCTGCCGGCGGCCTGTAAGTAAATTTTAGTGTTTATTGGAGAAACATGTTTTACATCTAACCCAGTTTTTTTTAGCAATTTTACACTGTTTCTTGAGGAAAAAATTACGTAATATTTTCCGAGAACCACCCTCCCCCCGCCCCTCTTGCGATTTGGTGAGATTCGGTTCGACTCCCTCCACTCCGCTAAACACTTCTCGTTACCTGCCTGCTACGGCCTGTCAGGCGAATACCTGAAATCCTCATCCTTCAGTCAGACTGAATATTGTGTGGCCTTCATCGGGCCGATACCTGCGGATCTGGCCTGCCGGCGGCCTGTAAGTGAGTGGGGGTCTTTAGTGGAGAAACGTGTTTTACTTAATGTAGCAATTTTACACTGTTTATTGAGGAAAAATTACGTGATATTTTCCGATACCAATCTCATACCCGCAACACCAGATTAGCCAACTCGACTCACTCCCAGCACTTGCCTATTCGCGCACTCAACAGGATAGCAATTCGTTTGTAAATAGAACTACACGACCGTGGAACAATTTCTCGCAGTCAGTATTTCCGAGCTCCTACAACATCCAAGATCTTAAACGCCGAGATCATCGCCACCTTCTTCAACACCCCCTAGAACCCTCATAACCCTCTTAACCTATTGCCTCCCGCCTCGTACTAAGCTTACTTACTTTTCATCCCTCAGCCGTTGTAATGCACCATGACGTGACAAACGACATAATAGACTATAGTAGTACAAAGGGTGACTCCCGAGCTTAGTACTGCCACATTAAAAAAAATATTCAATATATGTCTATGTGTATGTAAGTATTCCACAATAATCCTTACCAAGGTCAAGGTTAATAATAAAAAACACAAAAATCTGTAAGGAGCATGGTGTTGAGCCTACGCAAGTCCCTACATATTTTAGGGGTCAACTGTCTTCTTGTTGCTTCTTCCTTTCTTCCTTTTTCAATCATCCACAAGAATCCTGATTGTGATGTGATCTGTGTAGGCTGAACCGTATTTTTACTATATTCCATTCTCTTTCTCCTTCTTCAACAAGCCCTTTATTTTTTTATTCTTTCAGGTCCTTATTTCCATCCCACAATACTGTCAAGACAAAAATCCTCGTTCTCAATCTCCTCGTTCATCTTCCTCGTTCTCAATATCCTTTTCTCTCGTCCTATTTTCTAAGATTTTCGCAATCAATTGTTCACGGACTGTCGTTGATTTGTGCGTGTCTGTGCGTAAAACACCCGGCACCCTGCA
The DNA here is from genome assembly GCA_949987705.1 of Thereva unica. Lineage (NCBI taxonomy): Eukaryota > Metazoa > Arthropoda > Insecta > Diptera > Therevidae > Thereva > Thereva unica. The sequence continues at coordinate 156,137,443 of OX465283.1, read as the reverse complement.
ACCACCACCCTCTTCTGTAAGGTCTACAAGGACTCCCATACACAAAACATCTCACAACACAAAAAAAATCGTCCTTTTCTTCATCCCTTAAAAACATCCTGGGTGCGTAACAGCCGTCTGGGGTGCGTGTGATGGGAAATCTACTCAATCTATATATTTTTTTTTCGTCCTTTCGTCGTCGTCTCTCCTGTATTTTCTCTTCGTCCTTTTTCCCTTGAATTTTCTCCTTTCGCAATATTGCCTAAGTTGATGTAGGAATGAAAATCGATTTTCACGTGTTTTTCTTCTTTCCTTTCGTCCTTGTGTTTTTCCTTCGCGAATTTCCTCCTTTAATGCGTCTCTGTTGCGTATATGTATGTATTTATATAGTATATGTATTTTGGGGCACGCACAAACCCTCCGCCGCTGTCGCTGCCACACATCAAGGACCAACGCAGTTTTTCTTCCAAAAAAAAAAAATTCTCGATGATATCCACATTTTTTCTCTAGCCTTTCTTCTTCCTGCCTTTTTCTTATCTGGTATCTGGTCGTCCTTGGCGCCTAAGGATGTATTTCAGAGAAAAACGTTTTTTTTTTGCGTAAAACGTTTTGCAATAAGGACGACAACGGTGAGATATATACGCGTAGGCGATTATCATTTTCATTTTCAATTAAGACACAAAATCCTGACAGATCTGTCAAATTTTCTTGTTATACATATATCCTTCTTTCTTGTATTTAAGGATAGGATAAAAATAAAAAATAAAAAATGAGAAAGTGAAATCTGCTGTAAGGATATATACACATAAATACTTCTTGTATCAGGAGTTCTATGAAGAAGGTGAAACATTTTCATATTCATATTTTCGAGAACACAAAATCCTAATTTTCATCCCCTATTTTGAGGGATTTTGGTTTTTTTTTATTTTTTTTTCATCCCCCAGCCCTTGTTGTATCCTGTCGTATTTTATTTTCGTGAATATCTCGAAAGGAATGGGGAAGTACTTAAAAGTGAAGCTTTAATTCTTTAAGGATTTTCAATGAAAAAAAAAAATATTGTTGATTTTTGAAAAGATTTTTTTATAAGAGAAACTACTTAGTTGGGATGTGGATTTGACCCTTTCGGTCCATACGATCAACTTCCCAGTAAGATGAACGAAGATGGAATAAACTGACTTCTTACAAAATAGTAATACGTTTAGCACTAGTGGCAAATTGACTAGTATCAGAAGTTCAAGTTCAGTTCTAGTTCAGTTATATTTAAAATAACTATAATAGCGGTAAATCAACAAGAAAACGGAAAATATTCCAAACGTACGTACGAGACTATGCATGCGATTCCCTTCCAGTTCTGACGACGAAAGTGGAAACAACGTACCAAACCTGTATACTAAAGGTGCTTCGGATGGAGCTATTTGGAAAAGAATTGAAGATGTAAATGTTGCTGATAGATTACCAAGTTCAGAGGGTTTTCAACGAAGCCAACAGCACATGCTAATCTAAACAGTATAAAAGGGAATCTAATGGAACCCATCTATACCTTTTCAACTTCAAATTGGGACTAAACAATTACAAATTGAAAATAAACAATTTCAAATTGGGAACAAACAACTTCAAATTGCAACCAAACAATTTCAAATTGGGAACAAACAATTTGAAGTACTAAATGAACCACTATCAGAAAAGATTAAAGTATTAATTATTTTTTATTAAGTTTGGAATAAATATGATCCCAGATAACAATATAAAAACATTATTTAAAAACGAACATCCACCATATTTAATGCATCGGGTATGAGTGTTTGAACGATGAGCGATATATTTTGCACAGTTCACAACTGTTTGATTTCTTATATCATTAATGAAGATGGTTTGTAACCATTGTAAACGATATTCGGCTTGAGTCATATTAACCCTGTCTTAAACGGTTAAAATTTGTGGCATTTCAATTGCTAATTCTCTTTTAACCTTAGCTGTAATTGCTTCGATTGTGGCATGAAAAGGTATGTCAAGACGCATTATCAATAACTAATACAACATTCATCTGATACATATTTTGAACATTTCTTAGACAATGGCGAACAAAGTCCTTGTCATCTGGCTTCTTAAAAGCGCTCTTCGTAATTCACGATGAACATGATCCCAATTTGAAATTGTTTAGTCCCAATTTAAAATTGTTTATTCTCAATTTGAAATTGTTTAATCCCAATTTGAAATTATTTAGTCCCAATTTGAAGTTGAAAAGGTATAGTTGCCCAAACTGAGTTGTGATGTCACTGAATTGAAGCGTGTATGGGGCAGTTGGCAAACTGATTTGACAGTTGTAGTTTCAGTTGGGACAAATCAAAATCTTAATTTTATGGGGGCGGGGCCTAGAATTTGGGCAACTACTCGCACTGTGTGTATTGATGTTTGGCAAACTCCTTGAATGAATTTTATACCCCGGCTTCACCGCCAAAATTTCGCAAGTTCGAGCAAATTAGTCTACTGTACTTTAAAATTTCCTGATTTCCCATACATTTTTCACATTTTAAAGTCAGGAAAAAATGCCTGCTTTGGGCCTACAGAACATGAAATTGAGTTTCCAAGTAAAAGCTCGCTCAAAAGAGAGTAAAAAATTGGAATAATTCCAGTGAGCTTTTGCATTTCTAATTTCTGGCGAAAAAGCAACAACAATTTCAAGCACGAACTGAGTATCTGTTCAGTTGATGCGTTTGTGGCAAAACACCAACTCAGTTTGGGTACCTTCCTATTACAGATAGTACCGAAAGTACTATCGATAGTTAACCACCTCTACTTGTCAGACTTGATCAAAAACAACAAATTTTGCCGTAGGTACTGGATATCCCGGGATGAACCGCAATTTCTTGAAACTGTTTCACTCATAGAAAACAATTCTCCGTCAAAAAAGTGTTGATTCAAGGTTTGAAAAATTCGTGATGTTTGTAAAGGGTAAAGGGTTTTGTTGGAAGACTAGTGCTGTGCAGTACCCAAAAAAGTTCACTTTGTTTAGAACAGGTCCGATTCCATCGAGTTTATGAGATATTAGCAAAACTTATCAATTTAAGGCCTTTCTGACACTTATCCAAAGTTTTTCCATTTAAACAAAAAAAGACCCGACCGAATGTTATGAAATTTTTTTCAGGTAATTTTTTCGTTAATATTCTTCTTTTGGCACCTAAAAGAAGTCGATATAGTTTTTGGTTCACGCGGACGTCGTTTAAACAAAAAAAAAACGGTTCGACCGAATTTTATGAAAATCTGTTCAGATCATATTTTGGTTAATACCTACTCTTCCAACGGCACCTCAAGTAAGTCGATATCTTTTGTGGTTCGGGCGATATCGTGCAGGTACAAAAATCACGAACGTCGCTTAAAATAAAAAAACGGCTCGACCAATTTTTATAAAAATCTTTTCAGATCATATTTCCGTTAATACGCTTCGAACCACACCTCAACGAAGTCGTTATTTTTTTTTGGTTCACGCGTTTTCGTGCAATGAAAAAATGACCACATACGTACGCACACACACACATACTTCTTCTCAAATTTTTGCTTGAAATGCTCTTGGGACCTTGAAAAATGAAAATACGTTGAAAAGTTCGATTTTCGGACCGATTACAATAACTTCCATGGATAAAAAACTTTCATCCGGATCAAGATGGAAAAAAATCTTCTCTCATTTTTTTTTCGGGACTGTATGTTTTATACTTAAGAAAAGTTTATTTTTATTTTTTCATATCCTGATAAAAGAAGAAGAAAGTGAAAAAAATGAAGGAAATAATTTGCATTAATGTGCAAAGAAAAATTCTTGTATTTTTTATTCTTTTTTTTTCTTTCCTTTTGCGATTTTTTTTATTTATGTTAATGAATTCCTTCTTCCTTTTCTTGCAAAATAATTTTTTCTCCTCCTTCTTTTTGTCATCCTGAAAATATACTTTGAAAAGTAATAAAAAATGATAAAAACAAAAAAAAAACATTAAATTTATTACATTTTTCCTTGACTTAATTTCTCTCTTTTTCTTAAAAAAAAATCTAAAAGTTAGCAAATGAAGGTCCTGGGCTTGTATATTTACTTACTATCTCTTTTTTGGATTTTAAGGATATTTTCCAGCACTAACAAGGCTTTTTTTTCAATGTCACTTTAATATGATTTTGAATGATTGATTATTATTTGGATTAATTCGATGGAGGGATGGATGATTCCAGAGCCAAGGGTAGAGTTTTTATTGTCGATTTAGATTTTATGTAACAAAATTTTTATTAGCTGTCATATATTTTATTTATTATCTTTAAAGAATCGCTATGTATTCATCAAATTATGGACTGGATTGTTAAAGCTAGAAATATTGAGATAAAGTTCGGTTTTTGTGGGGTATGTTGTAAGTTGAAGTTTATTTTTTTATATAGTCATTGAAATTAAATTAGTAGTAGAATTTTTGGGAGAATAAAGATGCTGACCGGGATTTGTGTTTTTGAAGGACGAACTGAGTTCACTTTCCACTTTCTGAAAAACTTGAAGAAGTCAGGGAATTTACGTATAATATGAAAGTCAAGGAATTTTCATCAAATCCTGGATTGTTTTCTCTCATAATATTCAAATTATTTTTTGAGAAAATATTTAGTAAATCTGTACAGTTTGGGATTTATCTGTTTCTTTCAACGCCATGTTTAGAGATGCACAAAATAAATGAACATACAGGAAATTGTGTGAAAAGGCTAAGCTCCCGAGCTGTGAGACAGAAGTCAACTCAAGCTTTCAGAAAATCGTCTGGAATTTTTAATATCAGAAGGAAATTAGCGCTAAGGAAAAAGAAGAAAGTTTGCTTCTTCAAGTGTGCTTGTGCAGAATAACTGAATACTTCTAATAGACTGAATATAAACTGCATCTATCAAGCCCAGAATATATGTCTTGCCCATAACTTTTTCAAGAATTTCAGGATATTTGTGCCAACTATGATTACATTGTAGTTGGTTTTGGTGAATTAGTTAACAAGGTAGCAAAAAAAAAGCAAAGACCTACACGACGTGAATATTACAAAAGTTAGTCAAAGTCTTCATTATTTCACTATCTAGATCATCTCCACTAATATACTACTTAACAAAAGAAATTTCTTGTCGTTCGTTTGTTGTATCTTCTCGATAGATCGTAGACGCACGGATTCAATTAAAATTCTTCTGTCAATATCTGCAGTCGCTTGATTAAGGTTGCATTTCTCATCGTCGACAACTAATATTATTAGAACGTAGAACCATTCTCTAACTTCATCAGCTAGAACCGACGCCATAACAGAAGGGTATCTAAAAATCGCTGTTTTCATGGGCATTGAAACTCTCAAGTCTCCACAAATGAGCTCGGTTTGTTTCCACAATTATATATCCACGATTATTTCCCTTCTTTTATGTCAATGGCTGTATTCTACCTAAAGACAAATTATTTGTACTAGATATTGTCCATACAAGTGTTTTCAATCATTTACCCAAAGCTGGTTATAAAAAGAAGCTCGATGTATAGATTCCTCATAAGTTGAACACGAAAAGCATAACAAATTAAGATCTGCGATAGGCAGCTGCAATGAAATCATAAACGGTGGTGTAAAATGAGGCGCATTCGACTATCAATCGATTTGAATAATGGAATGGTGTTGTTTTCCTTCACGACATAGTCCAAAAGTACTTCTTGATTATAATGGTAGGAGAGTTTTAATTCCTGCACCGTATGGTCCAGATATAGCAGCGTCAGCCAGGACTATCTGCTGTGGATGTTGTCAGATCACTAACAATACCATTTTATTTAAGTTCCCGTAGTTGGCCAGATTTATTGTAGGTAAAAATGTGCCCTTCTCTATATTTTGGAGTATTTTGTCATACAAAATCGCCAATCACGACGGTTATGCCCCGGTTACATGAATGATAAAAAATGACAATTGTCATAATCTCTTGTCATAATTAATGACAGTGTTGTTTACACGACGCAAATAATGACATGTATTGAACTTTGTCATAGAACGTCATTAATTTATGACAAGTTATCAGAAATAATGACAAGAGCCTTTACACGAATGACCAATAATGACGAGTCAGATTATGACAAAAGTTATGACAGAGTTGTATTTATTTGTGTTGTGGGTGTTGTTAAAAGTCTGAAATATGTTAAAAAAAAAATTAACCAACTCCTACTGGAAAGAGTAGCCCAATTGATTGAAAAGCAGAACACAAACATAACACCTTTTTTAAATTTCATCATGTAGCTTTAACCCTTTAGTATTATCTCCTATCATAAAATTTGGATTGATTTGGTTATAAATCAACCATCTTCGCAACAAAATATTGAAACAATGTACATATTTCATTGGATTATTTTTAATTATATTATCGAAATTATTGCGAAAAACATACAACAGACAACAGGATCTAAATTATGACAGTCTGTCATAAAATAATGAGCAATTACGCTTGTCATTATCATGACAACTTTTTATTACAATGATTTTTTTGTCATCTTTTATGACAAAAACTATGACGGCGTAAACGATAGTGACAATTAATGACACAAATAATGACAATTGTGCCATTCGTGTAAACTCACCATTAGAGAGTATTTTCAAGTATTTTTTAAAACAAAAATTTGGATGCATTACACGACTTGACTTTTAAAATTTCTTCTCCCTTTACTTAATGTTATTAGGCCTATGTTTGAAAGCTGTCTAAATTCATAGCCTCATTGCATGCCTGCTTTGTATTTTACTGCAGTTATACTTGAAATTGCATTAAAATCATCGATATAAATGTGGTTATTGCTAGAACACAATGCATTATTTTCATAAGGGTTTTTTCTCTCTATAAATTTGTGACCAACACACCCATACAGTCTGATGTAATTATAGTCCCTCCTTTTATTGCAGGCATAAAATGACATGGAATTAATGCAAAAATCTGTCTCTAAATCCCCAGCCTCCTTCCGCCTTAAATGCATAAAATCCCGACATCATCCGAAATTCGACTCCATTTAATAAATGAAAAATCCTGCTCCCCCGAAAAAAAAATTCTCTGGAAACCGCCGCCCTCCAAAAAACAAAAAAAAAAATGGAGCTAATAAAAAAAAATTCACAATTTATTAAAATAATTAAAGTGCAGCTTTGGCGCGCCGAAATTTACCCTGCACCAGAGAGCAGGCAGCCCACTACTCGCATGCATGCAATTGTGCAGTGTGCATCCCCCTTTATGCACTGCGTCTGCACTGGGTGGAGGGCCAGATTATGTGGAGCTCGGCTCTGGTGCTATTATACCAGGCCTGCAGATGGCTCTGTGTGTGGAAGTATGGTTGTGGCATGTATGGATATAAATGTACATAAGGTACAGGCAGACCGATCTAAACCTTGGCAACGAGACTCCTACTATATGCATTATTTTTTTAGCAGCATGTGTATAGAGCTTGAGCGCGAAGTGCATCTGGACGGCTGGTGTATTGGTGTGTGTGTGTGTGCTGGTGTTGGTGCGTTGCTCTTTGCTTTCTGATTGCATTTCATGAATGCAGTTCCCACATAATAACTATACAGGATGTCACGGTTTATGGTCTTCGATTAAACTTGTTTATTCAGTCGGGATGGGCTGCCCTTGTAGTAGTTGTGTTTATGGATCGTCTGGCCTGGGCACTTCTGATTCAGCAGGCTCTGCTGGCGCTCTAGCTAAATGCAATGCACTATGTACAGAGAGAGAGAGTGCTTCCTCGCCGGGCTGTGTGGTGTGATGTGATATGGTGGGCCCCAGCTAGGACACCCTTCTCCAGAGGCCCCCGGATCTGATTGACACGGAATTGAATGTAGTTGAGGAGGCTCAACTTGTGAATGCAGCCAAGGCCATTTTTATATGTCTTCTTTGCTTGGTGCTGCTGCTGCATCCATGTTCGATCGGTCGGTTTATGATTGTGCATTCTGGAGCTGGAGCTGACGTGCGGTATATTTTGTTGTTGTTGTTGTTGTTTTTATGTTTATTATGTTGCGTTGTCCCTCCCACCCCCTTGCACTCCTGCAGTTTTTCCTGTCATTCATGCACAAAGGGAAACAATACATGAGAAGCAAAAAAAAGGAAAAAACCAGAGCCTCACAGTATGGTATGCTCTCATAGCCTGACCGTGGCGCACATTTTGCCCGGGATGCAATTTGCGGTGCAATTTATGTATATATGCACACACTAACATATATAATTTTTTTTCGTCGTCTTGTTTTTATGCTTTAAAGCCACCACCATGGTTGAGAGACATATGGCCGATGTGATGCATTGTGTGTGCTGTTGTGGGTCGTATCCTTTTATTTTTAATTCTTGCCTCTTGATCCTCGTTTCATATATTTTCTTCAATTCTTCTTCGTTCTACACACAAGACAACAACAACAAAAAATGCATTCGCTGTGGAACAACCATAATTGGTCTGTGATGCAAGCCTTTTATGCATGCGAATCCGAATCCGTTCATCATTTTTTTATCTTTGCTGTCGAGGTTTTGTTCGTTGTGTATAGTCATCATCATCATCATCATCACCATCTTCAACATCCATATAGTATACTGCCCGGGTTTTCTGTGGGTGTTTTGATAATGAAAGGGCCTCGACAATTTCAGTATGACGCCATTAAACTAAATTAAAAATAATCGTTAAATCGCCTACTCGTTTCCTTTTTAAGGAAATTACTTTTTGTCGGTGTGTGTGCCTTCCTTCTCTGGAACACAGGCAAGACGAACATCATACAACAAGAAAAAGGGTTATATGTATATGGAATCCATCTCGTCTTTGTTATTACCTACCTGAACTGTCAGGCAATTATGAGAGGCCGCGAATAATATTCTCTTCTATGATTCCTGGTTTTTGCACACAGTTTTCTTCTTAAGGTGATCAATATTAAATGTTTTAACGAGCGCGTGCCCTGTTAGATGAATGTACAGGAAAAGAATAGTGTAGGATTTTCGGTGTATAAATGTGGGCTGTCCACCTACACATCAGAGTTAAATTATAATTAGTTTCTTTACATTGTAAAGGGTTTTTCAATAAGAGATGTCATTTTGAATTTCGCGCCATTTTTTAACTGTCAATATTCAACTGTCATTAAGATGACATTTGATAAGTAAAAAGTAGGAGGTTTTTAGATATAGTTTGATACATACTTGCAGGACATATTGAAATAGAGAAAATTCACTGCAAAATGCCATAAAATTCGGCCATCCATGGAAGGACTTCTTTAGATGAAGAAGGCTAAAAGCCTTTTGCAGGAACATAAAGCCCTAGTGTCGTAGTTTAGTTGTCATAGTTCCAGTTCAGTCTCTTAACCAGCACTACTCCCAAATATTCGACATCGTCTGAGTACTCAATTGTCGTGATCTGGTTACAAATAGCACCTATTGTAACGTTTGGAAAAAAGAACTAAGATGACCTTAATTTTATTGATTGATGGGATCTTCGTGGTACACCATCTATGAACTTTTCGCATTGTTGTTCTCATGACCTTTACATTGATCAAGTCAAACTTCCCCGAAACGATCAGCACGATCATCTGCATTCATCATCTGATACTGGTTCATCCACAACCAGTGACACTATTGATGGAAGTCACCCAAGGCAGAAGAAGTGTCACGCCCGACAAACCAAGCATTTAGGTAGGGCTTGCGTTTAAATTCCTCCATCCATGTTTAGTCTATAACCTCAATAGCAGACGAATTAGTCAGAAAAGCCAGCCGGAAGCAGCCACTTAATCGATTAGACTTAGCGTCTCTGTGGGCTGGTTATTTTTTTATACGTATCTTTTTTTCTGCATACTTTTAGGGTAAGTTTAAATCATTACACTTAGCGTCTCTGTGGGCTGGTCTTATATCTTTTTTCTGCATACTTTTAGGATAAATTTTTATGTTTTTAATCAAAAGGAAGAAATTTGCTGAGAAATTCTACTATTACACTATCAAATCAATAAGGAAATTACATTAGCGGATGATAGTCTCTCCTGAAACAAGTGAATTACATTATCCAGTCGACAAAGGCTATGACGTCGGAAGCGAAACCTCGACCTAACCCAAACTTTTGTACCCTATTATTAACTGGTTAATTCGTCGAGATGTGCCTTATTAGGGCTACTTTTACGTACATCCATATCTCTCCAAAAAGAAACTTCTTAACTTATTTCCCCCTCTCCCTCTCTTCCCCCCAAACCATAATGCACACACACTTTATTACAAATCATAATTTAACCAGCTAACAAAGCACTTTTTAATATGCACCTAAACAACCCCTGAATGCACTTCGCCACACCACACACCGCCGTTGTCGTCGTCAACATTCCGAGACCCTAGAATAACAAGACGATAAAGTGAAAGGAGAACATTTTAAATCTTGTTAAATTGTTCAATAAAACAAAGTTTAAATTTTTCAATTAAAACTTTCTACTCCCTGAGCTTGAGAGCATACTACCATACTATAAACCCTTCTGTTGCATCCCCTGGTTCTGGAAAGTATGCATATTCATTTTGTTCATTTTTGTTCCTTAATATATATTTTTTCTTGCTGTTCTTATTGCTTTCTCTCAACAACCACCACCGCATTATGTACACATAAATAAAGTTTCTTAATGAAAGTAAACTTAAAGCCACACCAAAACAGCCGTTTGCTAATGCAAATTGCAGCCTTTCGGGTGGCACACCGGCAGCCAAGTATCTTTACTATGGTCCCACAGTACATATTTAAAAGGGTGCTCTCTCTTCTTGTAGACATGATTGCCAGCCTTAAGAAAAGTATCTTTACTCCCTTAACTTCTTTTTTTCTTCATTCTAATTTTTTTTCTTGTGTGTGCTGCCCTCTTTCAAGAAGGATATGATGACTTGAGCAACCAACACCTTAAAGACGTACTTCAGAACTCTCTTCTATGCATAAGGATCACACAAAAAAAAGGAGCAATCCTTTTCCCCAACACATTTTGTTGCTGTAACATTTGAATGGTGGAATGATGTGGGGGTGGCAGTTGAAGACGTAACCCTTAGTCCTTAGTGGGTAACAGTATAAGAAAGGAAAAGGGGATGAGACCAAAAAAAGAACAACATCGATAAACACATAACCGTTAAATGTTATGATACCACAGGAGAGTTTGAATACAAGGATCTCACTTTGGACAGATAAAGGGAGAGATTAAAAGAAAGGATTGCTGTGGGTATATGATAGTAGCACCGCCGGTAACTGAAGGATAATGAGAGAATTTTCAGGGTTCCCTAATTTTAAGGTGTTACAATTTGTTGTTTGATAGTGGCAGGGAAGGATTTTTAGTTTTTTTTTGTTTGGGTGATGCTTCTGTTTTTGTCAGTATTTTAAGTTACTAGATCCATTTACTTCCTTATTACAAAGGTACTGATTAAGAGACTGAAATGAGCTGAGAAAGTCTGTCCGAAGCCATTTGTTCTATTAGACTTAGCGTCTCTGTGGGCTGGTTATCTTTTTATATAATTTTCTTTGCATACTTTTAGGGAAAAAATATTTTTTTTACCAGAAACAAATTGTAATATTACACTATCAAATCAATAAAAATTGATAGTATAATGGCCTAGATTCCCAGATCCGACGGGAGGGAAGTGAGTGCGGATTTGACACTTTGCGATTCTCAAATCCGCAGTCCCGGATTGGTTTAAATCGAAAATTCGGAGTGAAAACTCACGCGCTAATGACATATACGATGTCGGATTATCTTAGGCGCATTTGTCGTTCAAATCCGCAGAAAATTTGTTGCGGATCACACTTTTACAGCGCTGAAAATGTCAAAAAGAAATTCGGGGTTGCGGATTTGAGAATCGCAAAGTGTCAAATCCGCAACTCACTTCCCCGCCGCCGGATCTGGGAATCGAGGCCAATATTAAAAGTTGTTTCTTTAAAAAAAAAAATAAAAAAAAAATCCTAAAAGTATGCAAAGAAAATGATATAAGGAGATAACCAGCCTACAGAGACGCTAAGTGATCACTATTTGATAGCAGGTACTATTTGCCTTGAAATCGCAACTACAATACATTTACATTCACAAACGACTTCGTCGTCTAAACGCTCTCAAGAAGAAAGTGGAGAAAGGAGACGTCTTGATGTAGTTTATCTATGGATATTCACCAACGGCTTCAAAACATCACATACTGTAGGGGCAGGATCGTATCTGCCCCTGTCCTGGTACCTACCCTTAAGGTTTGCGAGTCAATGAACCACGAATCGACATTGCATTGAAATTTTCGTAGATAGTCAAGCCTCTATAACAGCTCTAGGTTCGGCGATGGTGCAATGTGATCATGGACATAGGAACTTAGATGGTTTTATTTTATATGAAAGACTAGAGGCTCGGGGAAGCCTTTTTTTTTTTGTATGGAGTGCAATGTCGGAATGATAGTGAAGAGAAAGCAGCGGAAGGAAGGAACTGCCACAGTCAAGCCGCGGTATTTTTATTCCACCTACTCCCAACCATTATTATCGCGACTCTGATATCCGGGCACCGAAAAACAACTCGCTGGAGTTTTATGTCTGCTGAAACGAATTGAATCTCATAAACCATGACATGCGAAGGGCTATGGTACTGCCGGGACTCGAACCCGGGACCTCTGGGACGGTAGCCAGGCGTCTTACTCTCGAGGCTACCGAGTCCCCGATCGTTTCGGAGAAATTTGACTTGATCAATGATTCCTTCGATTCTGTACAGATCAGGTGGCATCAGATCATTGTCTCCATGGGGGTCCCAGTAACTCCTAAACATAAAATTTTTTGGATTTGTGGCCTAGTCGGAACTTGCAAGATCGGATCACCGCACGACGCTTGTTCAAGTTCCACCTCTTGTCGAAGGTTTGCTTACTAGCGTAGAGAGCAATATTGGTTTAATTCGGGCTTTATACGATATTGAGTCTACAGGGAGTGACACACTCAAAATATGACAAAAATTCGTCATTAATGAAGAACGCTTTTAGGGGTGACAAACGTTAAAATACGTCATTATATTGTTGACAGTTGTTACCAGTTAGGAAAAATGTTATTAAACGAAAAATAAAAAAAATAAATAATTTCCTTGGTACGTTGTTGCTCACTGTTTTCTCAATCGGCTAATATAAAAATACATAGTATTATTTTTTATTAATTTTCAAGTAAAATTAAAATCAAAATCAGCTGGTTTCTTAAGATAAACACCCAAAAGTGAGCTTTGTACAATAACACCTATATCGACTAACAGATGGCGCTCTTTTAAGTTTTCGTAATCGATTAACCAAAATTTGCATAATTGACTTTCCTAATTAATGAAATTCATATGCGTAATTAATGATGAATTTTCGTCATAAATACGTTCCGAGACTACAATAACGAACTAGTAACTATCTCTTTAAGTAAGGATCTCTTTTATAGAATTTCGCGGATATATTTCTAGTTTATAGAATTCGTCGTTAGGACGAATTATGACAAGCTTATCGATCTATATTATTTTTGCGTTTCGTGATTGCCTCCAGGAATGGCGCTCAAAGCTAAGCTGTAGGCAGTTGTTATAGGTAGACTTAAGTCATGTACCGATAATGCCATGCGACGTCAAATTTGGACAACTAGCTAATGACAGTAAACCAATCACAGCTTGAAGGTGAACGTCTTTTACCTTAATACCGGGGCATAAAAAGTCATCACTAAAATGCCGCCCCATTCAAGATTTTATCCGGGGACCAATTTGTCACTGATTATGCGAGAATTAAGGCGAAAATTATGAAGAAAACTGAAGAGAGTGAGAGAAAGAGAGCAAGCAGCAGCAAAAGAAAATCTCCGAGATGCAGAAAAAAAATTATTCTTGAAATTTTAATTAAAAAGTTTTTGAAAAGATTTTCAACTTGTTATGAACTTGTAGAGTCCTTTTTTTGCATTTGACTTCCTTTTCTAAAAACACGACGCAATGGCGCTCCGGCTGCTTGAAATAATCTCATGTCTTTCTTCTTGAATGGTTGAGAGCGGCAGGACTGGGGTGGAGGGGTTGGGGGATGAAAAAATGTGATAATAGAACGGAGTAGAGCTCTTATGAATCAAGAAAAGCCATTAAAATCCGAGATATTAACTTTTGAATGAATAAAAAATGGGAAAAAAGTGCTGGAAGAAAATGCAGAAAACTTAGTCCTCTCTCTCGCAAGGAGAGAAGTGCAGCAAGGATGTATACGTCAAAAAAATATAATAATAATAATAATATATATACCGCTGCATCGTTGCAATGAAGGACTATTAAATATATATAGAATATGGTGGGGGTAATGCCCGCTTGTATGTATTATTATCTACTCCACAACTCCCTCTATCTCTCTCTCCACTTCTACTAGTATTTATAGAAAATTCTCAGACAAGTATTTTGCATGGTTTAGCAGTAAAAATCGTCCTTTTTTATATATATACATATGTATGTATGTGTGTATAGATATTTACATGCATATAACTATAGAAAACAATGTCTTTGCTTTTGCCCGTCGTCGTCGTCGCGCTGTTAAATGTTATGGTATCCCCATGAATTTTGTACTGTATAGAGTATTCCGTTTCAGGAGGCATCCCGAACATCCCTGAAGGATAATGAGAAAATAAATTTAGAACCAGGCCCCATTATGGGTGCTTAAAATGCTTTTGTTTCGCGTCATACGTGTTTTCCGTGTGTGCGCCGCTCCTATTACCGCTGAGATAAGCGCGCTCCCGAACAAACAAAAGCTTGTCTGGTCCTTTGTTGACTATTACAAGGATATATATATGTGCACATATAAGGGATGTTCCATTCAGATATTTGTGCAGTTAAGCTCCTTTTTTTTATTATTGCAAAATCCTGCATTAGCTGCTGTTAAGGACGAAGGAGGCGCGTATAACGTATAAGGATGCATATGAGGGGGTGTATAGGGAAAAAATGTAAGGGAGGACTATGGAAATTTATTGAAAATGGATAGTCGTCGGGGAGTGTTTAAATTTCGTCATTTATTATGTTTCAAATTAAGTTTTTGTAATCAAATTTGTTTTAACGGCGTGTAGGACATGCTGGAATGGTTGTGAAATATATATGTTAAAACATTTGTTCGGCTTGTGAATAAGTGGATTTGCTTGAATAAAATTATAGTAATGTCTACGTAGGTAAAGAGAATGTAACACAAATCGAATGAAAAGAGTGAAATAAAGAGATTTAAAAGGCAGTTTGCACAGTGCTGAAGGTATAAGAAGCAAGCTGGTGGGTGGAGACGACGTATGGACACAGGGCCATACGACTCCAATATATCGAAATGTAATTTCAACATAAGTTTCGATGTCGTAGTGTAATGGGTCCTCGGGTTGATTGTCCGAACGGCCAACCCCAGACCCTCACTCAATAACTTCAACAATTTGGAACCATACGCCAAACCGATACTTTTAAAATCGGTACCCCGGGCCTCCTGAGAAGAGCAGCTCGTAGGGAGGTCGTCGTGTGGGAAAACCCTGGAATATCACCTAGCGTCGTGTATCATCACTTACCTGAATTCCGCGTCCCCGTACAGTCGGCTACGGAGTACTTACTCATGAGGAAATTAAAGCCCCCTGAAAAGAAAATCCTCAGAGAGTCAGGTCGTCCGCCACTTGGTCGTTTAGTACCTCATCCCAAATAATATCTTATCCGTCACAACCTGAAACACGAATTCCATCCACAAAAAAACGTTGATACGATGTACCCAGTCTTTAATACAATAACAGGCGTATATTCACAACAAAACTTATGTCCAACAATAACAACATAAACTTAGTACTTCATCGGAACTAAAAACGAGATATTGGGTGACACTATTTCAATAATGTTTCCTTCTTTCAAGGCCTCTAGTTGCACTCATCGACAAAAAAAAACTAAGCAAAACCGCGTGAAACCCCCCTGGTACCAGCGCAATTGGAACCGTCCGCCGGACATGTGTGCCGCTGCTCTAAACCCCCCCGGGAAAACGCCCAAGCCCTAAGCTGCCCTTGGTCTTTATCGTTTAGGCCGGTTACACTCCTCCTCTACCACAAAAACAACGCACGCTACTTATCTGGCTTGCCAGATATGGCGTCCCCGTGTCGTCCTAGTCTACTTTCCACTCCCAAGCCGGGACCTCCTTCTGTTTGGGGAGCTCGAGGTGGCTTCTGCAACCAAAAACTTCGGTTTTCTGCCATTGGTAACTTTTCCCCAGCAAGCTTTTAGGATGCTTGTTCGAGTGTAACGAGAAGGCAAATGACAAGTTGAAGTTCAAAAGAGGAGATCAGATTTGTTACCCAGAACTCCAAACTGTCAACTTCATACGGGAAGATTTTTTCATGAGCACGAATATAAAACGGCGCCTTTGAGCCCCAATCATAGGTACCTACCTACCAAGTGCTACTCAAATATTTTCCTGTTCCTGTCTGACCGATAGAACTGTTGATAACTGTCCTGTACACAACAGCACAACATTTCAGCATGTGGCAAACTACAAGAAAATAGAGCGTTTCCCGCCATTTTGTCTTGGCCGCCATTTTGAATTATCTAATTATATCTAATTGTATTCTACTTGTCATACCCTGGGTATCACCTTGGGGAAGACAAATGCAAAAATTTCCAGAAAAAAATCATTTTGCATTGTCACGCGCACTATGCATTTGTGCAAAATTTTAAGTTAATCGGTTAATCGGAAAAAGGGTCAAAATCAAGATGTAAGATTTGTGTTTACGTACAATATACAGGTAAAGCTCGAGTTGAGCCGCATATAAATAAGGCAGTACATTTGTCACTTACACGATGGTAAATTGTACTCAAGTCTCAGTCCTCAATTCTTTAAATGTCCCAGCTCAAAAATAATGTCCTACTCCTTGTACTCGAGGCGAGGTGAGATTGTAAATACTGACAGATATGGTAAAATTTCCAACTTGAAATAAGGCGAGAGAAGATTGTAAAATATATGTAAATAGGTATATTATTATGGAGGCATAGGTTTCTTCCTTAGTGTGAAAAGCTCGTCATTGGTACTTACTTTCTTTCTTTCTTTAATTTGCTTGTTTTTGTAATTTTGGCATTATAATCGCACCTCGCCTCATTTGAGGTATGACATTGTACTGGCTCAAAAAAAGAGGCATCTCTTACAAACTTATTTTATTGTCATGAAATGGGGTTTAAGGTATAATAAATTGTCTAATTTAATAATCCGAACGAGTCTGCGCTAAACTATTTAAGTGATTTATGACTATAAACGTGCCTATTTCTCGTTCAATCTATCACCCACCTAAAATACACAAATCCTAAAATCCGCTCACCTTTCTCAATTTTAAGATAAATAAAATACCAAAAAAAAATACAAACAAACAAAAAAAACTATCCAACAACATTGTGTTTCTCAAATAAACAATTCAATCTAAAACCACCATTCTCACATACCCATGCACATCCTTTGAGCATATATCCTTCCGTCTCTTGAAACTGCAGAATGTTTTGAAATTCAAGAAGGATGCATTCAATTCTTCATGTTTTTTTTCGCCATCTTCTTCTTCTTCTTCATACTCTTGTAGATATTTCCCTTGGCCAAGATCCACCAACCACCCACCCCCGAACACCCCCTCGTTCGTCCTTGCACTTACAGTGTTTCTTCAAGTTCGACTTTATTGCATAGAAAGTACTAAAAAATCAATTTCCCCGATATTCATATATGCAGATGAAGGAAAATAAGATGAAATTTTGTTTGTTTATTGGAAAGTTTTGTATGCAATTTTCTTGTTATTTTTCGATAAATTTTATCCTTTCCAAAAAAAAAAGGACGAGAATATTTTTTTTTTGCTCTCCACGTTCGTTGTTTTCTCTGCATTTGGTTAAGTGAGCACAGAAGTTGTTGTGATATGCTGGGACTGGAAGCGATTTTAAAGTGTTTAAGGATAACATTGTGGATATCATGAATTTTTAGATATATATCCTCTCTGGTGGTGGGTTGCAGTGCATAAGGCAGGAAGCTAGTGGAGTGTAGGTCTTAGGTTCGAAGGATGGTGGGATATGTTAGTAGTATGAATTTTTAGTTGTGAAACTGAATTTATCCATAAGGGGATATTTGATAGAATTGTGAAATACGCGAAAGTCGTAGAACAAACAGTCCTACAATTGCAGCTTGGTCAAAGACTGCTATGAATACAATTTTCATAATAATCGAGAACTTAATTCAACCGGTGGTATTACGTGAAGTCGGATGGAGCTCGCACCTGATTTAATACCAGTGGGCTATCGTGTGACTTAGTCTCAATCGGAACAAACCGATTTGGCACCATTTACGAGGAAAAGAATTCTGAAAGGATTAGTTGGAATCAGTTTTTAGTCAAGTCACAACTTCTCACAACAAACCGCTTAGACATGACCTAAAGATACCAAACCGCATTCAAAACAGTACATGGATATGGATTAACTGATGAACATAAAATGCCGACTTAATTTATTTACATGGTGTCTAGAGTCAAGAACCTAAGAGAGTTTCAAAAGAAGAAGTCAGTTGCCAACGAAAAACATCGCTGCTCAGAGGAGTTTACTTTGAGCGCTGCCAAATATGCTTCCAAGGAAGCATTACTGGAGTTTTCAGAAATTTTATAGAAAGAAGAAAACGAACGATTAGCATGACATTGGAACTCTCAATAGGCCGGTTCTCGTTCTCGATACGGAAAACAAGCCGCATTAGACGTGATTAATATACCTAGTTAGGGGATCGCTTTGATAAAACCAAACTCGGGCCTGTAAAGGAAAAGGAAATTGCAAAAGATGAATAAAAATAAAAGCTCTTCGGCACCGAAGCTTATTCACATATCCACAAGCCTCCATGGATATTTTTTTTAAAAAAGTTTTTTTTATAATGCTTCCACAACGCTTTTGAAGGAACATTAAATATTGTGCTTCCCTTTCAATTACATGCAATCTTAAAAAGTATATTTCGAACTGGTATGTGAAAGGGAACGTTTTAAGCTTTTTAAGGAGTAATTAAAGAAGGCCATTGCAGCACTCCATTTCATGCTGAGTTGTGAAAGGCCAAGGTTAGTAAAAATGATTCAGGCAGCACACTATATGTTAACTACCGTTTTAAATGCATTCACTTAGGAACACTTGCGCTCTGAGAGTTTGGAATGGCTGGATGATGGATAAAGGATGAACACCCGTTACGACCTATGGACGACCAGGTCTGTATTTAAGGAAGGCGAAACGCTTTCAACAGCTATACATGAATTACTATGCTTGAAGATTGGGACCAAAATATTATCTGCCCAATAAACACAAGAAACACAAATTCAACTGTGCAAACTATAGAGGCATATATCTTTTAAGCACAGTATATAATTAAAGCCAGAATGGAACCTTATGTAGTAGCAGCAATAAGTGAATACCGAGCGGGATTGAGAAGATATGGGTCAACAATGCCCTTTTATACTTCTTTGGAATTTTCGCTGACTTATGGAAACTCGCCTTGTGGAATATCTTGAATTCAATCAAATATTTGACGACAGACAGAACGGCTTTAGATCTAAAAGTGTCTACTGGCAACCTCCTTGTATGCTTAACTGAGCACCTCTACCAAAACATTCATTGTTTTGGTGAATTCGGTGTGGTCGAGCTCGACATCTCCAAGGCGTCGGATAGAGTACGGCACTCCGCCTCTATTGACTAAACTCCAAGCTATCGGTATTATTGCCTGGGATCGTCCATAAATTACCTGAGACGATTTTTGCGATTTGTCGACACCCTTTCGTTTTGGTGAGGTGTCGTGGGATTGAGCTCGGGCGTAACTATAGCAAGTCGGGCCTTTCCCTAGAATAAAGAAATGCATGAAAGTCCGTCGCGTATAAAATTCGTGTACCTAACCATAGTGAAATCTGAATCAATCGATTGTCAAATTGAGTTATTTGAGATGAGTTGTTATCTGCTTTGTTATTTTAACATAAAATGTCATCAGCTGTTTTTAATTTGAGATAACAGATCGTTTAGACTCTTCGCCCCTCCTCTATTCCAATTCCTTTTTCTGCTTGTAGTGGACACACAATTACCAAAACGTGAGCACTCACTGAACAAGAATTTCATTATGATAAAATTCGGCGAGGGCCTTCCTGGAATTCTATATTCTAAGAGCCTTTTCGTGGGTTAGTGTTACTTTTCTCGTACGCTGCAGCATTCGCCGAGTCGCGCGTTTTGCTGGCCGGTGACGGCTAAACAATCGAGGGGCTACTATACTCCTTTTATCGAGTTCGCATAACCGCGTAAAAATTGTGTCGGATTTAACCATATCTTAAGGCCCCATTTATTTATACATAGGTCGCCGGCAGGCCATGACCTGAAAGTTTTCGCCTTGAGGCCAAGTTTCACCACACACTCACCGGTCGCCAACTGTATGTGGCCTGCAGTCTAAGAAAACTTACAAATATTTTTATGTGTTTGGGCATTTATCGTCAGTTCGTGCGTGAAGATATCACTCTCTTCTATTCAAATTCATCGCAAAAATTCACACGGTATCTACTCGGAATAGAAAATCAGGCGCTGTCTGTAGGAAATCATGACGTTACCTGCATGTAACAGCCTGTCAAGCGGATATCTGAAGTCCTTATCCTTCAGTCAGACTAAGTAATGTGTGGCCTTCATCGGGTCGCGCCTGCCGACCTGGCCGGCCGGTGTCCTGTGAGTAAATGAAGGTTTTCAGTGGAGAAACGGGTTTTACCTAATTTAACCCAATTTTCTCGCAATTTTACACTGTTTCTTAAAAAAAAAACGTGATATTTGCCAAGACCCCCCTCTCCTCACATAAGATTGGCTGATATTCGGCTCAACCCCCGCACCCTCTAAACGCCTCACTTAATTAACGGGCAACCCCTTCACTATATTTTCTGCTAATTAACTAAATACTAATTTCTCATTAACTTAATCCCCACAAATGCATAAAATAACTGTATATAATTAAAATATACAACCCGAAGGACCAACTACTGATGAAATGCCCTTATCTCAACTAACAAGCATAAACTTTTAAATTTTATCTAATTTATTACCTACCTGAATACGTTTTTTTTTTGTTCTGTTCTGTTCTCATGCTTAAAAAACAATATAAAATTTGTATGTATTTTTTTTCTGGTAGATTTAACAAGACTTCCGGATAATAAAACATTTTTTTTGTATTATTATCAGGAAAAAAAGAAAATTAATTAACATTTTTGAAAATTAATTTATCAGAACAAAACACCCCCTTTTTATTTTGTCACAGGTGAGAAAATTGTTCTTTTATAACTTTTTTCAGAAAAAAAAGAAGCAATAATTGAATATGGGTCAAATTAACCGTTTTGTTTAATATAGGTACTAAAAAAAGGTGTTCAAACTCGTTCCATTAAAAAAATAGTGGTTTTCTAAAGTGCATTTTTATATTCCCTAAAGTTTCGCCCAATTTATTTCCGTCACCTTGGAGTGTTGTTATACAAGCGGAAATTTTAATAGCTGGCAACTGCATGACTATTTTTTTTTTTTGAAAAAAAAAAAAAAACCTTGACAACTTTTCCGTTCTCCCGAAAAAAAAAAATGGTATTCAAATTCCATGGAAGTTACTTAAAGCCCAAAACCAAAAAAAAACACAAATTTAAAGAAACCATTAATTCTGATGGTATCCACCACACTATACCCGCATTAGTTGACACACGGAAACTTAGAAACAATTTGAAATTCCCTCATAGAGATTCCTCGTGCAATGTTATCTCCTTTAACACCTTAATTATCGCACTAAATAATGCAAAGAGATTCTTATTTTTTTTTTTAATTTTTCCTCACTCTTTTAAAAAATACCTGCTATCTACTAATTGGCGTCAGTCGAGCCTGAAGCTCTCATGTATAAAATAAAATAAAGCTAACTGCGCACACATACGTCTCTATATAGGCGAGCTGCGCAGGAGGATCTCCATAAACCGTGACCGGACTAGTCAACTAATTGCTAGTCGCCCTGACAACCTTGCGCAACGTGAGAGAGAGAATACCACAGGTAAAAATTGTGACATGTCCTTGAATTAATTAAGAAAAATTAACAAAAACAAAAAATAAAAAAGAATCCATACCATAGGTATGAGCGAGTATATGTGTGTTTTGAGACCCACAGTGTTTGCCTCAATGGCATTGTTCTGTGTCAAAAAAATAAAAAAAAGATCGTCAAGACCCACCATATGAGATGGGTCATTATCGGTATCTGGCATATACAATAACTTCTCTCTATACCTGTATAACTCTAACTACAAACCCAACTTGACCACTCGAATGGACACACTCATCTTAATTTGAATAAAATTTTGGACAGCTCGCCGGTGTCCGATCTGATATACAGGTGGACTACCCAAAGGTTACTTGGTAGCTTATGGTGGTGCGGTAAATAGCCCGCAGAACCTCTTATGTTTTTCAGGCGGAAGATGTTCTTCTGTGTGGTATAGGTCTATAGGGTATGGTATGTTCATTCTGTTGAGTGCTGAAATTACGTAAATTGCCTCAAGTTTGATAATAATGGGACGTGTCCAACAGCACAGCACACCAGGTTACACACGAAAGTGGAACTTTGATGGACACCACGGTCCCAATCTTGATCTTTCAGCAAAGAGTATTTAACTTAAAACCTGTCAGGTGGTTGATAATGATGTTAACCGTCGCCTTGTCTGCATTTTACGAGCTGTAAATTTTAATTTTTTTATGTTATTATTTTCAATTTTAATATACCTGCAAACTTTTTTTGTCTGGTTCGTTTCGTAAAAACCTGAAGATTTGCTAATTGTTTACGCAAATTAAAAAATGGCAATCAGTGTTTTATTTCGTTGAATATATTAACCTAGCAATTAACTCTTCTTAGTTATACTGATTTCATAAGACAGAATTAAATTACTCGAAATAATATCGTCAATTTCAACATTTTAAGTGGTTAATTGGCAATTAGTCATCATATTTTGTCAAATTTTATAGCAACGATCACTCATCTACTGTTTTTTTTAAATATGAATTCAAGTCATATTTTACTGAATTAAATCTACTTTTTCACAAACTAATGATATTTTGGTTCCTTGACCTAGCATTGATGAAAGTCCAAATTTCGTTAATTGGCAATTATGTCGCTATATACATGAATGTACCAGTTTAATCTTTAAATGGTCTACGAACGACCTTCTGTTTGTAAGTCCTGCAAAATATTTCACTCTAAACTACTGCAAATCTTAGCTTTTGAAAGTGTGTTATACAATGAGTGACGTCAAAATAAAATACATTAAGTGTTTTGAAATAAAACACTTTTGAAAGCTCTGATTTTCAGTGTAAGCTTCTGCGCAAATTCTTTGTTCTATCAAAATTTTTTTATGCCGTAAACAGATGAAAACAATCGTTTCCCACTACCTCTACAACTACGGCCCATCATGGAAACGATATTTGATGATAAAATCCTAAATAACAAACCCTGGCTTCAAGTTTTGTCGAGGACAAACTAATTTTGACTTAGCCAGACTCGAGTTTAGAGCTGTCATTTCCGTGTGGTTGACGGAAATAATAAAGACCCGCTTGTTAGCGTAGGTTTTGCCTTGCTTAAGTTCTCTTTGGTGCATGTCGTCAGAATAGCATTCCTAAAAGACAGTAGTCGCACGGTACCCAAAATGAATGAATGCACCGGTAAACCTACGGTTTTGTCTAAGACTCGGCCCAAGCCTATGGTTTGGTGCTCCCTGGCCTGCATGACTCCTCTTTGGGATGCCTTCGGAAGAATATAGGACAGTCTATCTTGAATGTTCACGGTTGAGGACTTAAACTTTGAGAACTTCGACACTATGGAATTTTTCAATTTATTTTTTTAGCGAAGTGTTTGAGAATCTCCTAACTTAAAACCAGTACCCATTAATTTGGAGTGCTTCCAATATGCAAAGAAAGCAGCAATATTAGAGTTTAAAACAATTTTATTTGACAAAGAAATCGGACAATGAACTTGGTGATGGCAAAGGGTGCCATTAGCAAACGCAATACACCAGTTCTCGTTCAATCTCGGAGGTCCAGCAGATTTGAGCGTCGTTAGTACTTATTTGGGGGACCGCTTTACAAAACTACTGTTGACACTCGCGTTTTGAAGGACGATAAAGCGATTGCCAATTGTAAACAAATATATAAAGCTTATTCATACCGCTCAGTTGTTGTTATTCATTAATCAACCTAAACTGGAGGATTAAGAAATATTTTAAACTTTTATGATTGCTTCAAAAATGCTCTTAAATCAGCATTAAGAGGAGTGGTCCCATATGGAGGGATGTAATGTTAAAAACCATCTGGAGATATACTTGGTGTGAAAAGGGGATCCCCAAGCTTCTTAAGGAGCATTTTATCATTAATATTTCATCACTATACTTTCCGCTATAGCAGTGTTATTTTGGGTCTATTCCACCGTACTAAGACTCTTATGATGATGGTGTATGTCCAATGCATGGTGTTGGTAGACTCTCTATGGATGAATTCTCAAAAACCTACTTGTTTCGATCATCACATTATTCGTGTGCTTGTTCCAGTAAAAATTGGAACCTAATATAGCGATATGTATGCGTTTTGACATCGTATATCCTATATGTATTTATGCCTGTGTAACATTGGGCGGTCAAAGATTCAAGGCTATGTTTACTCGGTGCCGACTATCGTGTCCGACTACCGTACTAGACCGAAAACTTGAATCAATAGTCGAAGGAAAGCGAATGGATACTGTTCCTTTATCATTCTAATTGTAGACCTGAAAGTGCTATATCTAAAAATATTTAGGTTCGCCTTAGTAATTCTTGGACGTATTACATTAAGCTTTTTTCTCATTGGTCCGATTTTCGTAGTTAGGGTTGCCTTATAGTCCGATAAATATTTACTTAGGCAACAATAGATTTTTAAATGTGCCGACGGGCGACCTACCACAAAGCACAGACATCGCCATAATGACCCGACTACAAATAAAGTCTCTAAGCTAATGGTACATCAAAAACATGATGTCTGTCTGCCTGTTTGTCCCGGCTACTCTCAGACATTGCGGAGCGGATGATTGTGATAGGACTTTCACAGGAAGATTCAATATTTTATTGGATATGTTTTTGGCTGCTTTTTCACTCGGAACCGACTATCGGTTCAGACTCAAAACTTTCGATCCGATAGTCGGAGGAAAGGTTTGGCACCTTTTTTTATCATTCCAATTGTAATGATCAAAGTTTTAGGAGTTTCACGGCATCACTCAGTATTTTCTTAGGCATGTGTTAGCCTACTTTTTCACTCGCATCCGACTATCGGTTCAGACTGTAAACTTGACCGATAGTCGGAATAAACCGATTGGAAATTTTAGGCCTTTCGCAGGATAATTCAGTATTTTCTTAGGCGTTTGAAGGCTACTTTTCCACTCTGCTCCGACTATCGTATCAGATCGAAAACATAACTCGATAATCAAAGGAACACGAATGAAATTCTGTCACTGCGAGATTTTGCTCTGTGGGGGGAATTTCTGTAAAGAGTGAAGACAAAATTAAAATTTATTTTGGTGAGAGAGAAGGAAAAACGAAGCTGGGTGGAATCGAACCGCGAACCTCTGAAATGGTAGTCCAAGATCATGTTTCATGTCTAGTTTACCCTGAACCCATTGAACCAAAGCAATAGCACGATGCAACTTCTTTTTCCGAAAATCTCCTGAATTACGTTAAAGGAAGATGTCGCTTATGCAGGTGAAATACCTCAATGCTTTTAACCTCCCTACTTTTCCGAGTAGATTAAAAATTTAAACCGGCGTTGGACCAAGTGTGTCGTGATTGCAGATCAAATTGCAATTGCAAACCACAATCTCGGCAATTTTTAATCTAAATCATATTTAATATTGAAATAACATAAATGATTCACTGTAAAGCCACAAGGAATTTATAAGTATATTTTCATAATAATTTCGACTCCATACACTATTTGCTTTAAAAAAACAACTGTCCGCCATAGTTATTTGCTTAAAAAATTCCAAACAAATTGCCATCATCATAAAACAAATCATGCTTCGTTTAATAAAACTAGCAAAAATACAAATTACAAACTTAAAAAGCACTTAAAAAAGTGCCAAAAGATTGAAGAGAAGAATAAATTTAACGAAAGCAAAAAAAAAATAAGAAGAAAAATAATAATAAACTTAAGTTAAAAAATATGCGCAAATATTGACTTGTGTTCCACAGAGCTCTCGGCAAACGTCCTCGAATATTTTTGTGTCGAGTCCATTTCATATTTTTTTTTTATTTTTTATTTGCAGCAGTTTCGGAAAGCATACGGAAAAAGCTCAAGGAAAACATAAGACTTGGTTTCTTGGTGGTTTTCATATCACTATTTTTTTTCGTTTTGTTGTTGGTGTTGTTGTTTTTGTAAATCTTTAAAACCCGAGTCGAGTTCTCTGGTATAAAGTGTTTATCCAATCGTCTGCAATGTCAGTAGCAAACGAATGGAAAGACTGCAGCAGCCATAGGAGCAGTGTTCAGCTCAAGTGGAAGCGGTGTCCGAGCAGCAAAGAAAAGCTCTAGACTCTTGAGACGACGGACCATTTCCAGCTTCTTAGTATCTTCACAATAACTACAACAACAACCAACAGCAGTAGAATCAACAACAACAACAAAAAATAAGGGAAACCAATAGACCCACCAACACGACGAGAGCAGGATTGACTGATGTGTATGCAAATAGGTTTATTTTTTCATCGCATTTTTTCATCGTGCTGCAGCTTGGGAGAAGAGTATATTCTTGGCTGTATTTTTTTTACGGCCTCAACTTTTTCCGTGATAAGTAGACACAACAAGGTTGCATCGTTGGACGAAAACAAACTCTCCACGTCCACGAACCCAATTACCCACGGTAGTGATGCAGATTGATGCACAGCGCGAACAATGCACGAGGGTAGAGCTTCCTTGTTCCTCTTGCAGCTCCCCTTAATACCTGGTCGTCCTTCCGGCAGCAGCAGCTTCATGACCCTACCTATCTATACCTTCCTACCTTCAGCATTGATGGCTGGGCTATCGCTGGAAACGGAAGTAGTAAGGTACACTCACACAAAAAAGCATAACGATGCGAAAAACAAAAACCAAGAATGACCACCAGCCGCCAATTTTTCTGTCGCAGGTGTGAGAGTGGTTTTTGCCAATGCCCAAAGGTGTACAATCGGGGCTCGGTTGGCATTTCTACAGCTGCTAGCTAGAGGGCTGATGGAAAACGGGGGGACAAACAAGGAAAGACAGGGCATAGCCATTCGAAATTAGCAAGCAATTTGCTGTCCAGACTGAAGCCCTAGACCCTTAGGGATAATGGAGTCTGTTTCAAAATAATCCTGTTTTGGCTCTTTATGTTCACCTTGAGTGGTTTCAGTTTTTTTGTTCGCCTTTTTGGGCTGATTATTTTCGCTTGCATGCAAATTTTGTGCATCTTTCGGTTTCTTTTATTTCTTTTTTTTTTTTGTTGCCAAAGAATTCTTGGAGGAAGTGCTGATAAAAGTTTGTGGATGTATATAAGCATGGCGTGGGAATTGGTTTATCATTTTGCATAACGATAAAAAGTGGATGTATGTTATTTGTCCGTGTCCACACTGCATTTGCTTATTATCTTGAATTTGTGTACCTTAAGGGTTCAGGTAATTACCTTCAATTGAATATGTGCAAAAGGTGTATTCATTCGTTAAATATCATTCATTTTTGTACATTTTGTGGTAACTGAACTTAAACAATTGGAAGCAAACTTCATTGTGACATCGGAGATGTGTTCGAACAATTTAACGGTCAACCATTGCAACCGTTATCTTTTTATTTTAAAAAGTTGTCACCTGCGAAACAAAAAGACTCTAAATTCGATCGCGAACTACTCCGATTCTAAATTCGATCGCGAACTACTCGAAGGACGCAATTTCGTGGTCTATACAGACCATAAATTTCTAGTACCCCTTCACAAGACTATTTTTCACGTTCGCTAGCGACTGACAACGTCAACTCCATCATGTTGGACTTTCCTACATTAGATCGGGCCCAAAAAGGGACAATGAGTTACAAAGTTTCCTAGAGTACGCCAGCAAAGGTTCACAAGTATATCTAAGTAGTTCTCATACCAACACCCTTACGACTCCGACTATGTTTTGATGCGGAGGAGTTGGACGGAGTATGTAGTGGCCGTGTTGAACAAAACCTCGATAAGTTCATACAAACTACTGCGATTAAAAATGTACCGATCGATATTGATCAAGTAACGCCTACATCACCGATTGGTCCATCTCCGAATCTTGCCACTTTACTGTCAATCGCTTCCTAGCCACTTCGTTAATAATAGTACTCGTGATACTCTTACGACTTTGACAATATAAGATAAACACCATCAGGACTTTGTCTTTTTGATCGTGAGCTCTTGTCCGACTCGGTCGATAGCGGCATTGAACTCATTCTTGACTGGGGCCGCAAAATTGGTTTCGAGTTTATCGCCTCTAAAAGCGAAGTACCATATTAACTCTAATAATGGCTGCACCGATCTTCCCTCTATCTTAGGGGACGGCGTGAATTTAACGGCTGAACCATATCTCAACATGCTGGGCCTAACTTTAAGCGTACATCTGCCATGTAATGATCGCACACATTCCAATTTGCCAAATAACCGAGGATTTCTTAGGTTAGATGCAAGCGCCTCCTTCATCCAGTTGCTCTAGCCGCAATCTACAAATATAGCCCCTCGAGTCGAATAACCAAATACAGCCCCTGGACCACCCGGCTCACTCACATCCCTGCGGTTTTTCTTTTGACACAGACTACGGCCTAGAAGAACCTTCTCCTTTTTTCGTTTTCTTTGTGGGATCGCTAAAAGCTCTTTCGTCATGTCGTTAGTTCAGCAATATTTAATTGATACACCTGTAGACTTTATCCAAGCCTACACCTTTTCTCAGTGGAATTCATAGCATATGGTCTAGAATGCTCTGCGGTCTTATCCGCGCCTCATTCGCTGCTTTCACCTCGATCCTGTGTGCAAGAAAACTTAGGATATATGAGCCGTTCAGTGCACACATCGATTAACTCCACTTTTTGAAAAATTTCATATTTAAGTGTCAAAGCACATGGTATACTCATAACTTCTTATATTTATAATAACTTTCGGAATAATAAAGATTAACACCATTAAAAGGCAATTTTTTTTTGACCATTGAATAATAAGGGAATATTAAAAAACAAGGTACATTATTTCGTCGCATTTCTCTACTTTTTGTTTTATGGAGTTAATCAATTTGTGCACTGAGCGGCTCATATTGGTAGAAGATATGTTCTGCGATCTCTTCCGGATTCAGGTATGTATATAACAAATACCACACCACTTTTGCCACTCTACGGTAATAATCAATAATGTTCTATCTGCCGCCTTACGATATTTGATTTGTCACCCACATAGGTTGTGTCTCAAATATCGCCACTTCACCAGTGAGGATTTTCCGCTCCATTTATACTTGCTGTTTTCTTAGGCGTCAGCATGCTTAGACAGTTGTTGGAACTGAACACAGTGGTTCAATGATAAGTTCTTTTACATCTTACTCTTAGGTATCCTAAATAAGGCATCATTCTCGTAATTGCTGTGCTGATGGCGGACCTTTACTCGCTGCCATCTCCGAAGGAGGTTGACGATCGTCATTGATCGGCATTGATCTTGTTGGTCACCGCTTTTCATTTACTGCTCCACTTCCGTCTTGTGCTATACAAGGGCTTGTTAGATTGAGGCTTTCCAGCTGAGATTTTATCTTCTAATCGCTTTATTCGCCATCCCAATGGCAACTCCCAATTTTTCACGGATTCTGAATCTCCGAAGAGAAACTTTTGTCTGATTTTTTTTTAGCCGAGGGGGACTTCCCCCAAATTTCGTCAATAATTAAAATTATCCCCAAAAATCATTCATTACAAGGAAGATTCGGATAAAAAAATTTCATATTTTTTGTCGGAATACCATAATGCGTGAGAAAAAATGGAGGTTTGCTATATTCACCCTCACCACCTCATCATTATAAATTACCTGATTTTGTAAAACATATTGTAATTCAGATTATTATTGATCAAGATTCCAGTTCGGCGGCAAGAAAAAATAACCCAAAAAAACATCAATACACGGGGATGTATGCTTCTGAAACAAAAGTTTTCTTTTTAGCACGAAGCATAGGTGGGAAAAGTTCATATTTCTACAATAAAAAATGCGTCCTCGAGTATTTAGGCCTAAAAGAAATCACGGTGGAGAGTATTTACAATCATTGAAAGATTTCGAACACTTCTTTTGAACCAACTAGGGTAATACATATATGTAGTGGCGACGTCAATTTTGATTATAAGCGAGGCAACGAGGATAATCTTCGAAGCTGAAGATATTAAAACATAGTCTCTGGTTGCTGGAATGAAGCGTGTCGCTCGCTACAATCTGTTATTGTTTAAAAATTCACGAATCCTAATGTTAAGTAAGAACTTGTACTGAGGCACCATTTGCCAGCAGGGACTTTCAGATTTTCGTGACTCTTCCTGTAAACTACGATTCACAAATAGATGAGCTTCACATAATTTAATGAAAGCATTTTCCTTCCTTGGTTCCATACCTAGCCAGACTGATCACCCCCTGTAAGATTCTTGTATTAGTTAAACCTTGTACGCTTTTCCTGTGGTCTACGGTTAAGAGTCATTGAGAGGTTAAAAGAAATAGTTTGGGTAATAATATTGTCCAATAAATCACAGTTATATATTTTTTTTTATATTAAAAATTGTACTTTTTGGATCTTAATTTTTAATTCAAACCCATTTCTATATATTATTTTACTAACTTTTCCTTTCTTATTTATTTTTCAGGTAAGAATTTTTCTCAATATTGAAAATTTCAACAAGTTACGTAAGTTCTACACAATTTGTGTGTGTTTCATTGAAAAAATATATTTTTAAAAAACATCGATAATTCAACGTCATAAACCAGAAGAGTCCGCACCCACGTAAAGCTCTTCTTCAATTATATTTTCAATCAAAAAAAAATTAATACTCATCCATAAAGAAAGAGAATCTGCATTAACTCAAATCAAAAATTCATACATCATTACATTAGCATCCACTTTTCTCCACTAGAAAGGAAAACCAACAACAATCCAGAAAAGCCGCCTCCAAGAAAACATATACAAAGTTTAAAAAATAAAACAAAAAACCCCAAAAAAATCTAAAAATAAAATCAAAAAAAAAACTTATATTTAGGTTCGTTCACTTTTGTTATTAAAAACATTCAATCAAATCGCGATTTTCCACCATTGAACATCATTTTTCTCAAAGTGCGCTGCGCCGGCGCGCGTCAGAGAGGGAAAATGCTAAAATGACTGCGAAAAGCCGGCTTTAAAAATGCCCGACATCCAAAGGAAAAATAAAAATAAAAAATTAAATATTCCAAAAATAAAGTCGCCATTGCCCACTATATATGCTGCTCTTTAGCCAGAGGAGCCCGACGACGAGCCCCCTGGTCCCCCGCGTTCAGGAGGGAGCGCGCAGCTCCTCTTCGTGCGTTTGAATACAAGTAATTATTATTGCCCCAAGGCGGACGCCGCGCAATGCATATATGTACATATGTGAAAGTGAAAGCTGCCAAGCCGCTGCTGATCGGAAAAAGGTTTTGCACTTGTTTATGTTTAACAAATTGCGTCTAGTTTTATATTTTTATTTTATTTTGTTTTTAATTTTAATTTTTATGTTTTAAATTACAAAATAAAGAAGGGTATTTTCATAAACGCAGAACTGCCGCAGTACTGCAGAATTCAGCTACAGACTACCAATTGCTGAATTTTGCAGTACTGCGGCAGTTCTGCGTTTATGAAAATACCCGAATTGTAAAAATCGTTCATACATTGTCACAAATCAAACATCTAAAGTAGACCTTATCAACACTCGCTCGATTTTTTACAATTCTATTTATAGCAAAGATTTCACAATGATAACAGACCCACAAATATCACCATTTATCTATTTACATATGTGAAGTTGGACAGAATTGATAACAAATATAAATTCCGCTAAATTTTAACGAAAAAAAAAACAACATAAATTTCTTTTTTTTTAAACCAAGAAAATTTGTCAAAAACTGATCTGCAGTCTTCTGCAGTATTCAGCTACAGGCTTACAATTGCTGAATACAAGTTTTACCAGGCTCATAGTAAAATTAAAACAATTATAAAATGAGGTGAGTTTGAAAATGCACCACTACGGTATCACTGCAAAATTCAGCTACAGACCTCTAATTGCTGAATTCTGCAGTGATACCGCAGTGATTCTATTTCGAAATCACCCATACTTCAAAATTCCAAATAAAAAATAAACGTTCAAAAAGCCCTTGCAATAAAAAATTTTGATGCGCAAAGCACAGAATTCAGCCAGCTGAATAACCGCTGCTCTTCACTGCCCACATAAAGCCAGTTAAAAAAGAAGAGTTTTGCCATTTTTGTATTAATTCAGCAAAGGTAGGAAATAAAGTAAAATATAAAAGTCGCTAGTGTAGATGTGGGGAATGAATGAAACCTTCAAATTAATGCGCTGAATAGACTAAGCTATCAATATAACGAGCTGAATAGCCAAAAAATCGAAGTTGTCGATGCCATCAAATAATCAGCACAATATTGAGTTGTAAGCTCTAGTGTTCGGTTGATGCTTACAACATTAAAGAGATGAATCGGCACTCTAGATGACTAGGGTATCGAACTATAAACGTCAATCCTCTATTAAAGATGCTAATAGTAAACTGGAAGACTAGAGGCTCAGAGAAAGCTCTTTTGTACTGTCGAAAATTTATTTTTTCGTAATGCAATGTCGAACATTAGCTCTAGTCGGAAGATAGTGAAGACTTGTTATAACTATTGAACTTCAAGAAGTTCAAATTTAAAACAGTAAGGAGCTGACTGAATTGTTATCATAGTTTCAAACCAGTTGTACAAGCAATCATTTCATGACCTAGTCTATGTACCGATGTGGAGATTCACAAACGGATCGACTGAATTGAGACCTATTTCAAATTAATTTGCAACTGTTTGCGTGCTACTGCTACTGCGGCGACCCTAGCTGTTGCTCAGGACGAGATTGTGGCCGTGGCCGAGTCCGAACAAGTGATGGCCAGGTATCCCGGGTGCCCAGCAAACCCTAGGATCCAGGACTGTTCTGAGCCCTGTATCCCAACTTGGCTGTCGTTCTAGAAGATGACACGGAAACTAGTTGTTTCGCGGTCAGGAGAGTCTCCGGATAATCAGTAACAAGCACGCCCATGCTGGCATTTTCTGTCGAAGGTCGGCTATCGAGCCGTTCTAACCTTCATTATGCGTGGTCGGATTTCTTTTCTAAAGGTTTTTCAAGCCGTATGGCTGGAACCTTTACTCTTTTCGCCATGTAATTGAGGCCTGGAAAGGATTCAGATGATGTAACCCTCTTCTTATTAAGAAGACTGGTTAACCCTCTTCTCTGCAGGTACCATGCAAAGCCGGGAGCAATCAGGTTTCAAAACTCATCTAAAACGTTTTCGGTGTGTACCGCCCCCGTCTTCCGAAAGCGGACATTTCTTGGGTCGCCTCTCCGATGGAGCAGAAGGCGCTCGGTCTTCCGCGAATGTGCCACTAAACTAATGTTCTAATCAGATCGAATTGGTTCAAATCGGATCAAATCGTATAAAATCGGATCAAACGGGTTCAACTCGGATCAAATTGGTTCAAATCAGATCGAATTGGTTCAAATCGGATCAAATCGTATAAAATCGGATCAAACGGGTTCAACTCGGATCAAATTGGTTCAAATCAGATCGAATTGGTTCAAATCGGATCAAATCGTATAAAATCGTATTAAACGAGTTCAACTCGGATCAAATTAGTTCAAATCAGATCGCATTGGTTCAAATCGGATCAAATCGTATAAAATCGGATCAAACGGGTTCAACTCGGATCAAATTGGTTCAAATCAGATCGAATTGGTTCAAATCGTTTCAAATCGTATAAAATCGGATTATACGAGTTCAACTCGGATCAAATTGGTTCAAATCAGATCGAATTGGTTCAAATCGGATCAAACGGGTTCAACTCGGATCAAATTGGTTCAAATCAGATCGAATTGGTTCAGATTGGATTAAATCGTATAAAATGGGATCAAACTGGTTCAACTCGGACTAAGTTGAAAGAAATCGGATCGAATTGGTTCAAATCGTATAAAATCGGATCAAACCGGTTCAACTCGGATCAAGTCAAAACAAATCAGTTCAAATCGGATCGAATTGGTCTAAATCGTATAAAATCAGATTAAATTGAATCAAAATTTGCTTACGCTTAATCATCTTGTACTTAGCATGGTCTAAAAAAATCGGTTCGGCTGCTTAATCCCAAATTAAATTCATAACAAATTCCAGGTGTCTTTTAACACTTAATAAACCTCATAAAAGAAATTTCAAAAAAAAGAACTGAAAACCAAAAAGTTAAAATTTCTCATTTCTCTGATACACTAGACTGAACCAAATTTGGTACCCATCCAGCCATATTTTAACACAATACTGTTGATGTCTTTTTATAAGATTAAGACTCCTACTTCTTTATTTCTTTGTCATCCTTCTTGTCTAGCCTTTTTCAGAACAAGAACAACAACAACAAAAAGAATACATTTTAATCCTGTTAAAAGCCGTAGAACACATTACAAAATGCACTTCTGAGATTTGATCACATACATTTCGTTTCACTGCTTCCTAGTCTTTTTTCAAATAAGACTTTCGCTTGGCTTAACTTTTGCTCTATGTTGAAAAACAACAACGAACAAACGAAAAAGAGAAATACCTTTAAAAATTCACACTATACGTAAGTGTTAAAGAATAAAACCCCAGTCTACTCGAGTAAGTGATAAGAAAAAGTTGTTTGCTTCTTCCCTTGGGTAAATTTCTAAAAAAATCTTTTACACAGCCCTAAAGAAATTTGTAGGCAGATTGAATGAATGTGAACAAAAATACATGACAGAATATGGAGTGAAATATGCATTCCAATAGTATTTATATAGCTTGGATGTCACCCTGAAAGTTACTTAATAACATAAAAAATACAGAAATACTTGTCATACTGCATTGCAAATCCACATAGAGCTCAACGAAATGTTGTAAGATCATTTAGAGTGGCTTAAAAAAACATCTAGATTGAAATTGATGAGAATGTTTCATAATATCACACTAAAACTGGACAAACAGCAACAACAACAACAACCCTCAATAATTACATGTTTTTCATCCCCTTACATCATCGTCACAATTGATAACAAATCCCCCCAATTCAACTGGCGCCCCATGAGGACTTAAGAGTCGTCATCTTTCGTCTCTCCGTTATCGTTTTTAATACCACCCTCTATCTGTGAGAAAAGTTGTTTGCAGGGAAGACTGCAGTATCTTAATAAAAAAAAAACGAAAAAAAAGGAAACTCCATTTCACTATTATTTTGACACAATATCAACCGAAAGTCATCTTGATGTCTCCCTGGATGGTTCTGAAACATGTGTTTGAAGTTCCCATCGAATCCAGCCATCAAACAGCAGGCAAGAAGTCACAGATCTACACAGAACAACAACAACAACAAAACTAGCAAGAAACACACCATTCCCAAAAGAAGTCCACGGCTCGATGGATCTCTACAAAGTTGGAGACGAAAGTTGGCACAGAAGGAGGACTTTAATCCTTAAGGAGAGCGAGAGAGAACGAAAAAACAAAGGCTGTGAATAGCAAAAACATTACGGCAATGACAATAAAATTAAAGAACCAAAACGGAGGCAAAACAAACATACACTGCCATATCTGCGTCGTTTTCGTTACACCCCCAGCTACCGGTGTCGCCCCTTTACTACAAGTACGTCTTCTTCTCGTAAGGAAATATCCCTAAGGAATCGGTACGGGCGGCGGCGGCAGCACGATCACAGAGCTGGCTGCACGCATACAATTGGGACGACCGAAGGATTGAAGTTTGTTTCGTCTTTGGTGTTTTTTGGCGAATGTGTTTCGTCGTCGTCGTCATCGTTGTTGAGTTGAGCGAAAATTCGTCTTTTCTTGGAAGTCTAACACCAGAACGAAAGACAAGACCACGACCAAGACGAAAAAAATCAAAGAAGACGAACCAAAAACAAAAACCAAAAAAAAACAACAGCGAACACGAAATGCCTCGAAACATTATAAAACGTGCTCGGAATTCTATCGTTATGTTCGGGCTGGTGTGTTGCCCCATTCAGCATTCAGCGATCGCCATGGCCATTGAGCCAGCCACAATCAAAATATCCTCAATGTCAGCGGAGGATTTCGAAGACGACGCCCGGAATACTGAAGGAGGCCACAAGACCATGTCAAGGAATTTGATTCTTAGTTCCCAGAGAGTTCACCCCGGATGATCCCTGGAGGAATCCCATGATAACAATTACACCGGGGAGAGCTGCTGAATGGTGACTTTGATGGATATTGAACAAGATGGGAATCGATGAATTCTTTTTTTTTATTTTTTTGTTTATTGAATTACTCCTGAAATTTATTTGTGTGTTCATCAAGGGGTTAATTTACCTTTAACACGGCACATGATCAAAAAAATTCATAAACATACATATAGTACCTCAAAACCCTCATTCTGTCTTCCATGTAATTAAATACAACAAAAATTCCTCCCCCGCACTCTCCACTACCACCACCAACCCCAAAGATCACCCCGACTTTTATCCTCCACTGTTTTTGTGAGATGTTCCCAATGTCCGATTGCCGTTGCTGAAGGTTATGGAAACAATTTCGCTGGTCGTTGGTATTCATCTGGAGGTTGTTGGGTGATGATTTTTGCGAATGTCAATCAAGTTTTATCCACTAAAAGATATTTCTCAGACTCGCCGGAATTTATCATCAATAACAGAATTTATTGCTTCTATTTATATATCGTGTTTCGACAGTTTATTTCAACCACCTGGCGTGAGGCTGAGGAATTTCTTCGTCGTTTTTTTTTTAATACATATAAATTTAATTTTTTTTATCTCCTTGAAAAAATTTTGTTTTGTAAAGATTTTTTTTTTTGAGGGGGGTATTTTTGTTCTGGGCGAAGAATTCAAAATTTTATATAGTTTGAGGAGAGGTTATGTTATAGATTTCATTTCATTCTTCTTCTTCCATTAATCAAAAATATTTGTGTAGGTGTCAATCTCGTCACAATAGGAGTCCAATTTCGAAAGGGTCTTTCAACAACAGATGTCCTTTTAAATTTTTCACACAATAGAGGCATTGTTTCACGAGATGTCAGGCAGGTGGCAGCTTCCTGCTAAAAATAAACCTCGCCCACATCCTCGGTAGCCTTCTGGCTGCCATGCCAGAGGTCCAGGGTTCGAATTCCGGTCAGCCACACGGTCCTACGCTTTTCCATTTTCCCACCAACATAACTTTCCTTCTTTCTTCTTCCTTCTTTACATTCCTGATTCCTCCTGTCATAGCCTTCCTTAGCCCTTCCCCGCTCCACCAAAATGCATGCCATCGTTTGGTTGATGAGATTCTACTCGTTTCTAGCTCGTTTGCGAGCTGTTTATCGATGCCCCGATGTCCGATAGTAATGGTTGGGAGTAGGTGCACTAAAAATATCGCGGGTAGGTTGTGACAGTTCCTTCCTTCCGACTAGAGCTGCTGTTCGACATTGCACTCTATAAAAATAAAAAATAGATAAGAGCTGAGCCTCTAGTCGTTTACATAAAAAAAGATGTTTCCTAATCCTGATAAGGACTATAAGGCACACACAATTTGGTGAAGAAAGATATTCGCGGACCAGAGCTGGATGAAACATAACGAACGCTGGATACCTGGATTGGCGAATTCTAAGCGGGTCCTTACTGTGTCGATTCTTAACGCAGCTAAGGAATTCGTTGGCTTTGTTGGCTTCGTTGCAGAACTTGATGACTCCATTACCAGACACTAGAATATAATATGCCATATAGAAATGGTTGAAAGGTCCAAGGCTCCAATCAGCTCAACAGGTTGAAGTGCAGCTGAACTAATGTTTAAAAGCCCGCTACTGTTTGGTTACAGTGAATGATAAGCGATACTACAACCACTGTAACTGGAGCGTTGAAGTCACCTAAACTACTCCAACATAAACCAACACCCTTCCTTCATTGGGCGAAACCGGAAAGGCAGGGAAAGGCTAAGCAAACAGAAGATATGGTGCCATCATCAAATCAAGAACCAATTTTAAACAAGGGGAACATACCTTTAAGTCTGTTCATAATATTTACAGTAAAGGAATACTTTTGAATAAGAAATACTATTGAAGCATTCTATGCACCACAATAATGAGCGATCGCATAAAGCCATCGTTAAGCAAGAGTTTTTGGTTG
Organism: Thereva unica; assembly: GCA_949987705.1. Classification (NCBI taxonomy): domain Eukaryota; kingdom Metazoa; phylum Arthropoda; class Insecta; order Diptera; family Therevidae; genus Thereva; species Thereva unica. The sequence goes on along the minus strand of OX465283.1, from coordinate 156,099,096 downwards.
AAAGTTCAACGATTATCACTGACCATATTCGTCTGAATTTTTTATTTTTATATAAAAGACTAGAGTTCAGAGGTAAGCTCCTTACTGGTACGTAGGTAGGAGCGACAGTCCCATACAAACCAAAATCTGGGACACAATTGGCGCTAAAGCTGGTCCTTTAGTAGTCGCACTCGTGAATAATTTTTGCGTAAGGGCAGTGAACAAGAAAACATTTAAGACCCAGCAGTCATATTTAGGTACCGGATCAAATCACCTATTTTGAGCTTTGAAGACTGACTGACTGAAAACTCCCCCCAACTCTTTAAGAAGAGGTTTACAGATTAAAAACTAAAAATTTACTATCGTAAGAAGTGTGCCATCAATTTTAGCCAATTTCCATGTAATTTGCTAAAAAATTCACGCTGTTACCCGCACATTTATCAACTGATACACTCTCTAAATGTATTCAGCCGTATCAACTAAACGATTTTTACGTTCATATTTAATACAGAATTCTTTTCTTCATAGTGCTTACAAAATTATATACTTGCTTACAACATTTAATCCATCATAAAGTAGCCCGACTTGTTTATTTTGACATATGAGCGAACAATTTATCTTAATTAAATAAAAACAAAAACAAATTTTCCCATTTATCCTACTACTAAAAGCAATCAAGTTTCCTCTAATGTATATCAATTAGTACCCTCTTTCAATGTATTCAGCCGTATCAACTAAACGATTTTTACGTTCAAATTTAATACAGAATTCGTTTTTTCATAGTGCTTACAAATTCTTTTACCTGCTTACAACATTTAATCCATCATAAAGTAGCGCGACTTATTTAATTTGATATATAACCGAATTTATCTTAATTAATTAAATAAAAAACAATTTCCACATTTATCCAACAACTAAAAGCAATATTTTATCATTAATTAATTTAGCAGAAAACACCGGAAATATATTTTAGGAGGTTTTAACCAAAGAAAAAATTGTTTAAAAAGTTTATTTCCCATATTTAGAAAAAAATTCAAATTTCGAAGAATTTATTTTTAAATCCGAGAGCGAAAATAAATATCAAAACAAAATTTTTTAAAAAATCGGAAAAGGAAACATGTTTCATAACTGCCGTGCAAGTTGTTCGACTTTTATTTAACCTTGACAAGCTGTCAAAGATTGTATATATATTTTGTTGTTGTTGTATTATTCCTGAAATATTTTGTCCCCGAGAAAATAAAAAAAATTAAGAAGGCTAAAACCAGTTAATCCTTTCTTTACGTCTGTAATACTCTAGATTCATTAACTCGTCATTATTGCATGAAGCGATTAAGAAAGAGGCGCGCATTTTTTTTGGTTTTAGTTTTAAAAAATTTTTATATCCTCCTAAAAAAACTGGTTCCCCAACTTAGTCCTACTGGTTTTATTAATAATTTTGTTGTAAATTGTCAAGGGGTTGAACTATAAAGTTTATAAAGCGTATATTTTGATAACAATCAGGGAAGGAAGACAGGTAGAAGATTTCACGGCTGACAGAAAACAAAAAAAAAATAATTAAAAATCCTGAATGTCGATCGTGATTTTGAAACTCCTTTTTGGTTTTTTTTTGTTGAATGGAATGCTGCAACTTCTGCACAACAACATTTACTACAACAACAAAAAAAAAAATGATTATTTTGCTTCATAACAAAATTATGTAAAGTGTTAAGCCATGGCAATTAAGAGCAGAGCACAGAGTAAAGGAGAGTGAACGGATAAAATTCTTGGATAAAATCCAGTTTCATCTTAAATAATGCTAATTGCGCACCTTGGTAAAGGTCTACTACTCTCCTATGCAGCCAGAGTGCAGTCGATCAAGTGGGTGGGTACCTGTTCTGTTGGATTTATTTAAAGCAATACTGGATTACCATGGGTTAAGATTGTACATCATGAATGTTTATTAACTTAAACAATAACAGCAATAACAACAACAACAAAAAAAGACTAGATTGTAATTGAAAAAGGCAGTACAAACTGGCATTCACGATTTTACTTCGTGGCTTTCAATTTTTGTTGAGAGTGCATCAGATTCTAACTCAAAAAATTTTTTAAGTTGTTTTAAGGTAAATTGCACTACGCCTAGGAGAGTTTGTCTATGGGAATATACGAGTATGTTTGTACCATCGATCGACCGATTGGACTGATTACGAAATTATTGCATTTAATTTAAGGAGAGAACAGTTTTAAGATTAATTTAAATGAACCAAACCCTTGACATTTTGATACTACTAGCCCTTTTGGTGATTTAATAAGTCATGCGCTGTTTTTAGAATGATTTAGTGTTTTAGATTTGTGATTGCATCATGAGGATTGTGCAGGATTGTCGGGCTCGGAATAGATTTAAGCGATGATCCGATGGTTTGATTAAAGCCGCCTATTCTTATATTGTGACTAGTGACTAGTCACAAGCTTTGGCCTTACTTTTAATGAACTTCTATTTTAGTTTTTATGCCATTGTCTTATGTCTCCTTCACTTCTTCGTTACTTTCCATTTAATATATATCTTTAAATTGAGCTTGAGGCTCACCACACACTTGTCATTGCGTTGTGACTTGTGACTACTTTTTGGAATAAGGAGGTATATCACTGCATATTTCAAAAATCCTCAGCAATGTTCATCAGATCAAAATTTTATGGCAAAATCCGTGTATAAGATACCAAATAGACTGAATAGATTTATCAATCATTCATTGTAGACGAGAGCACCCAAAAAAAGCTATTAATAAAAAAAACACTATAGTTTTAGTTTAGCTTTGGGCATTGAGTATATCAGTCAAGTTTAATTTAGTATTATTTTCACAGGCGTCTAAACTTCGTCTTAAGGGTGCTAGGTCGAGGTCAAGAACACAGGTGGCGTATGTTTGTTTCCGGCGACCATTGCCAGAGTTTATTTGGAAAACGAATCTGACAGCTTGAAGGAATGAAATGTTCAAAAAACAATGATTCCAGTAGGATTTTGATTGAGTGGTAAGTCTAAACCATTCACCTCCTTCTTCTCCACAGGCGAATCCATTCAAAATAACTTCGTACCTTTTCTTCTTCTTCTTTTTAAATCGCGGTTCAAGACTCAAACCTCTCGAAATCTTTTCTTCTAGTCAAGTCTATGTCTTACTGGTTCTCTTCAGTTTGCTATACAAAGCTTTCAATTTCTTAGTACGTCATTCATTCACCTTTTTCTTGGCCATCCTGTTTTTCTACAGTTGAAAATTCTCTCTCACATTCTATCTTCCAAATGTGCCCGAGCCATTGTAGTCTTCTCAGAATGAAAATAACTAAATAGAGTAAATAATTAACCGAAGTACTTAACAGGACAACTAGTATAGCAACGGGCTATTAGGCCAGTTGTGTCATCGGTTTTGGGCTCGGGTAAGAGCTTTATTTGAGACAAAACTCTACATGATCAGCTTTAAGCATGAGCGCTATCTGTATGAAATTAGTTGAGTTTTGCTGGGAAGGGTTAGTGTGTCCAGGGTGGACTTTCATGCTAGGACAGTTACCCCGTTTAAAAGATTGAAGAGTTGAGTCGAAGTTGAGTTGAAATTTTAACCACCGTATATAATCTCGAGTTGAGCTTTGCTTGGGTGAAAGAGAGTTGAACTGAAATCAGACCATAACCTCAAAATTTTGTGTAAAATTCTCATTTTTAGATACGTAAAAACTGAGAATAAAATAATTTTTTTATTCCTGTGCCAGGAAAACACCGAAGACAAAACTAACGACAAAGACAGACTACACGGGTGGAACAACTATCAGTTCAACCCAATTTCAACTCAATCAGCAATGAGGTGAAATATCAACTCGACCGCAGAAGAGCTGAGTTGGGTTAAGTGGACCCAGTTTCATCTCGACCCCCGTTTATGAGGCGGTTGAACCTAGTCAAAACCGGGGTAAATCTTGGAGTTTCCATGCAGAGTTTGTTCAGATTAAACCCCCATTGAAACGGGGATTGAGTAAAGTTTCCTTAAATCCAAAAAACTCGACGAAATCAGCCCGGTTAAGCCGGGTTTTGCATAGGTGTGTGTGTGTGTGTTTGAATATCTTTTAATGTATATATGCCAACGGCGACGCAATGTAAAATTATTTATCTGTCACTTTAACCCAGAGCCGTCGGTCATGAGGACAGCATCGAGTTAACTTAAGGGAAAATACTTTCTGTTTGCTCAACGAAAATTCTACTTCGACAGTTAGTACGTATACAGGACTAGCTGAATTCAGCTTGAACCTGAGTCCAATTATACATGTAGCCGCGAGTCGAGTTGAATTAAGGTCGACTAAACTCGACTCAGCTACCTAGGTAGAGTTGAAATTATGCATATTGACGCGAGTTCAGTAGTTGGGTAGTTGAACTTATTTGACAGCAACATCTCTGTGTTTTGTTTGAGATTTGTGATGCGATATACAAATTTTTTCGTCCTTCTAAACACGAGTGTCATTTTATCTAGTGGTCCCCCAACTGAGTACTAATCACATCCAGTACTGCTTGACTTCTACAATCGAAGGAGAAACGATTCCTTCGAACCCTTCACCTTTAGTCAGTTTAGTTTTATTTCACCATCTCCCATTCATTGCAACAGGAAATGCTTGGGATGTTGCATAGATGGAAGTAAAATGAAGTGACTCTGCGCGGAATCGAACCCTAGACCTTTAGCATGGCACTCGGCCGCCTTAACTCAGAGGCCTCCGGAAGTTTTGCGAACTTGTATTTTCAGCAGTATTATCATCGAACAAAAAGCACCAAAAACAATATGTATTTTCAAGCAAAGGTTTCGCTATAATTTAATTTGTCGATCTCCTTCGTTTTGGTGAACTAGTAAGAAAAATCGTGCCCTATGACTATTTATGACTACTTTTTTAAAGTCATCGGCTTATACAAACTTACCATAAATGAATAGACCAGGAGCACTTCGGATAAGAAGTAAAGAAAGTTAGCTCCAGAAGTTTTAAGTTAGGCTTTGGAAAATCCTGTAACAAGAACCTGAATGTGCTTTATATTTTGCTTTTTTCCAATTTTATCTTTGAAACTCAATTCAAAACTTAAGCAAACATGCCTAAAGAAGCATAATAAGTAAACAGAACCAATTCTTTTAATTCACAAATAAAAATTACTGTCTATGGAAATCTAACAGCGCCACCTTTACTACAATATATTACTACGTTGGTACCCATTGTTTCATTTTCGATACAATAACAGTAAAAAACCTTCGTGTTTTCACGAGGACTGGTTGGGTACCATGAACACTACCTAAAAGAAATGTAAATAAACAAACGAGCTTCCCTGAAGGTAAACGCCAAAAAATTTTCCGAAATACATTTAACACTTCCAAGGGTTTGGCCTTAGAGAATTTTAATTGCCACCTATTTTCTATTACCATACAAATAATTATTACGTGAAAAAAATTAATGAAAATAGCAACAAAGACCCATCCGTCCTCACCGTCCTTACCTTACTCTACCTCAACAAGTCAACAACAGCAACAAAAAAATCTAACAAACAAATAAAATATAATTTCATCATAATTTCACTTTCGTCGTTGCCTAGAGCGCGCAAATGACGAAAAAAGAGAGGAAAAAAAAACTAACAAAAATTATTTCGAGTGCAACAGTTAAAAACGTGCACAGAAAATAAAAAAATAAAAAAAAAATTTGTATAAAGACATCATCACGATTTTTATTATGTCACGTTGACAGGTCGCTCAATAAAATGAGGAACCGTCACTCGAAAATAGCCGCCATGAAGAATGCTGTCAACTGTTCAGCGCAACTGTCAAAAGTGCCTCCATTGCCAAATGGGACAAAGCTTCGCTTTGCGATCTCTGTGTGGTAATGAGGCGACAGCAGCGGCCAGCAACCTAGTCCGGAGTGGCCATCATCGAAAGTGCAGTAATTATATTGACGCGAAGCGGTTGACACTTGCCGCATTCCATCAGGCGCTCATTGCTCCCCCCAATAACAAACTGGGGCTCCGCAACAATTGCATTATTTTTGCACGGATTTTATGGGTCTAGAATAAACAAAATTACAACAACAACGAACCGTTAGACGATGCAACACTGACCAGCCCCAATAGAGGAACTTGCAGCAAGTTTCTGTGAACTAGTGCAGTTTCTCTTCCTACCCTGAAGTGCGTGGGTGTGGATGGCTGCTTCCACCCTAACAACTCCCACAAGCCTCCCGGTTCCTGTACACTCGATGCCAAAAAGAAAATCTCGAAATATGCAAAAAAGAAAAGCGGAAAATTCACTCTCGATTTCGTTTTTGTGGCGCGGCGTTTTTCCGCTTACAAAATGCTAAAATTAAGTTTTTTCGCCGTGTTTTTTTTTTGGTTTTGGTCGAGGGCGGATGTAGCGTAATCGAGACTGTTTTGGAATTTAATTTTTTTTTGGACTGATATAAGCGTTTCGAAAAAGATTGTTTATCAATTTCGGTTGTTTATAGATGCGGATGAAATTGGAGGACAGAAATAGTAGCAAAAAGTGTGCTATTAGTAGTAGTTATTTTTGTGTGGCATGCAGTTATTAGAACTGGGATGCAGGAATGCCGAGGAACAGTTGTTTAAACACGTTCGACTCGTGATATTTGCGCAGTTAAAGGTGCATTTTTTGGTATTGTAGCTCAGACATATGGTACGTGTATATTCTTGAACCAACTACCGCACACTTGTGTCTTCAGTTGACCCAAGTTAAACAAAAAATAAACTTCACCATTGAATTTGAGACGTAACTACTACTCATAGAAGTAACCGGACCTATCGAATTGAACACGCAGTTTCACTTTTTAACAATTGAACCTTCCATATCAAAACACTTTCATATATGTAGATTAGTCCATCACTATTGGAAGCAGCGCCATTCGGACCACCTTAACCCCTCAAAATCGACTCTTTAACATCCAAACCCAATTTTACTCTTTGAATGCTCCCTTTTAATTTTGGGAATCAAACGAATTCAGATGGCGCCAATTCTGGACTGGTGGGTTAGAAGAGATAAAGTTTCCCAGGAAAGTTTTCTGATTAGATCCTTAGATTGTCTTGCAGAATGGTCTAGCGCGTTATCATGATGGTACAACACAACTAAGAAGACAACTTCTTTGGCATACCCCCCAAGAACTTTCGCCACAATTTTTTTAACTTCTTCTTTCTTCTTTGTGCCCCTTTAATCCCTCATGGGACATAGGGCGGAAACAGTTGCCCTCCAGCGGACTCTGTTTTGCGCGACAGCTCTCAGCTCTGACCAGGATCTCCCAGTTGTTGCGGCCTCTGCTAGTAGGGTCCTCCTCCACGTTGTTCTAGGTCTTCCAACTCGACGGGATCCTTGCGGGTTCCAGTCAAGGGCCTGTTTGGCTAGGTTTTCGTTATCGCGTCAGAGCCGAATGTTGGACTTATAGATTGTACACCGGCCTGTTGACTGAAGGAGGAATTTGCAAAACACGTAGCATACTTCGTACTTGAAAATTCTTTAAAAAAAAGGCTTAAACCATTTTCGGTCTTCCGATACAAATGTATGTAAAACATAAACAATAGGCCACAGAATAGAAGAGAAACAAACGCACCAACCCTGGAAGAAGTACAAAGTAACATACGATCTTTAAAAAACAACAAATCCCCAGGAAGTGAGAACATCCCAGCTGCATTTAGAAATAGTAGAGTAACAATAGATCAATTATTTTTAGTAAGGCAGGTGCTATGAAAATATTACGAATACAACATTGACGGGAATAAATTTTCAAGTAAACTATGGTGTAAACAATCATGTAAACTATTGGTTAAGCTTTCTTGTAAACTATAGTGAAAAATAGCGGCAAAATATAATGTAAACAACCGTGTAAACTATCGTGTAAGCTATCTTGTAAACTATTGTGTAAACTAACCGCAAACTGTAGTGTAAACAAGGGCGTAAACTAATGTGTAAACAATCGTGTAAATTATCGTGTAAACTTTCGTGTAAACTAGCCGCAATTCGAGTCGTACCACAAGACAACCTGCTTTAGTTGAAGCAAATGACGTTTCAGTTAAATTACTACTCTAGGCAATGGGCTAAAGAGTCAAAGTGCGCTTCTTGCAGAGTCTATGGCGCCTCTGCTGAAAGACGTATTTTACGTTTCTCGTTTCATCCGTACATTTGACTAAGTTGGAATCAGTGGAGGTACGTCTTCATGTTGGCACAAAATCTGAGTAAGTGAAGAAAGTGATGTTTCAGTCGAAACACGACTTTCAGTGCATAAATTCAACTTACCATTTCCACTCGAGACCCCTGCTTTGAAAGTTGTAATTCAATTGAAAGAAACATCACTTTCTCCAAGTCAAACGACTCGTCACAAAACAAGATTAGACTTTCAACATAGGGACCTATATATTTTTTTGTCGTCATCTTTATCGGTCCATCGTACCACAATTAGGATAAGAATATATTTTGCTATTAATCGCATATTTTCTTTCTGCCATTCATTGATAAAATGGTAATATGCTATCTGCCATTTAACAAGTTCATTCGATCAATCCGGTCCGATGTCGGGCCAAGCATGTGCTGGCCCTCATACACACTTGTAGAAACAACTCCAATGAAAGTGAATCAATATACCCTACAAACCTATCCTGTTCTATTCTTCAAACTAAGCTTGCACTAGAGTCCGCGCCATAAAAAACTGAAATATCAAAATCGCTGTTTCCATGCGCAGTGATAGTCTCATATCTCCACAAGGAATCAACATCATTTAATTTGTTTAAAAATGCAAATGCTATTCTCGTAACAGCTCGATTGAATCGTTCTTACCTGCGCAAAACCCCCTTAGTTTAGGTTAGGTTAGATATGGCTGAGTTGTTGGTTTGAGCTCAGGCCTATTGTGATGCCATAGTGATACCACTTTAAACCTGATGTTCAAGTGTCGTTTCTTCGCTAAACCATCTCGAGGAAGTAATAAATCTTCTAAGTTGCGCGATCCCAATTTTCGATTACATTTCATTCAAGATATTTTGTGTATGATTGTGGAATTATCTCTCGCAGCTAGTGTTTCCGTATTCCTGCAACTTCATGGATACAAACGTCATAGCTATGTCGTTCAACAAAAACCTCAAATTCCTATATATCTACATATTACCTAGGCCTAGAAGAACCACTTTTTGAACCAAGTTGTCTTACTCGACCAACTCAAGATTAGGCTAACTCAGACCAGAGATCGAGATTTGAACTTAAGATTCCGCATCAGATCAAATTCTTTGAGCAGCGGCAGCATTTTCTTGTCATATGACCAACATAACTCGCCGTTCGATTCCAAGCCTTCTGCTTTGTTGATCTGGATCTGATACGATCAATGATGTGGATCAAGATCACGATCAAGTATCTTCATACACACTCATATCTAAAAATAACAAAATATAGTATCACCCATATATCTCTGTTTAGATATAATTTTGGACGCATTCTTTTCTTCTTGGAAAATGCAAAGATAAACACAACGAACTTATCACAAAACGGATTCTAGTTTACTTTCAAGCTGAGAGAATGAGATTATCATATTGGACAATTTAAACACGTTCATAAAGCAGATGAGAATATTAAAATATTTCGTAGAAAAGAACACCCATGTTGATTGATGACCGTTATATTCTGGATAGCATTGAAGCACAATATTTAAATCTTGGTGCGGTTTTAGTGAAAAATGTTGAAGCACAGAATTTTGTCTTGTGTGTTAGTTTGATGACAATTTGTTATTTTATTCTAGGAAAAAAGTGAAAGTTAAGTCATATGATTATGTTGAAAGAAAGCCTGTTTCTTTTTGGAAATAATAATAATAATAATTTATTGGAAAGGTACACAAAATCATACATCTTCTAGAGTACTACATTTTCGAACAGGTACTCTACTTGAGATTATTTAAGGAAGTTGATAGAACTCGATTCGATGGATTATAGAGGGAAGGTCTTTGATATTCAATAAGAACAGGAGAGGGCCAAGAATTGAGCCTTGTGGTACTCCAAAAGGCACGAGAAGGAAAGAAGATATAGCGCTATTATGGCGAACGCATTGAAGACTATTGGTAAGAAGGGAAGACGTAAGCCGAGCAGCAAAAGAAGATAAGTGGTATGTGGTAGAGCTGACTAAGCTTGGAAAGAAGAGCTGAGTGTACCGCAGAATCGAAAGCCTTAGAAAAATCAAGAAGAACCAATATGGCAAAGTCGAGCGCAGAACTAAGATCAGTAGTGATAACAACGAAAAATACAAAGTTTGTCGTCAGAATTCAGGGAGAATTTACGGAGCCCTTTCTAGGGCTGTAGACCCATCGAAGAAGAAGAACTACTGATCTTCATTCGGCGATAATGGTAGGAAACTAAAATTTCCATCTCTAAAGCCAAATTAACCCCACAAAATCCCTTTAATCATCCCTTTTTCCTTAAAATTAGGCTTACTACTAGACATTGTACTATGACCTAAAAGACCTAAACGACTGGTCGTATAAAGGCAGAGTCCTAAGTTTGGTTTTTTCATATAAAAAAAAAAAAAAACACCAAACAATTTTTTTTAATACTCTCACATCAAAGACCTTTTCTTTAGGTACATGTCCACGGCGTTGATGGGTGAAAGTAATTACCGACAAAGACTTAACTACGAGTTTTAAATTAAAAAAAAGAAAGAAACCAACCCTCTATAAGCCACCCTCGAACTGAACAATTTTTAAATAACTAGCAAATGATTTCCGATTAGCGTTCTTCCTTCTTTTTTTTATTTCATTTCATCATCCCTTAAAAAAAGAGTCCTTGCATGTGCGTCGACAAAATTTCAATTAGGCCTCGTGCACACCTCAATCGAAAAATTAGAAGAGGCAAAAAAAAAAAGAAATTTGAAGACCACACGAAGAAAGGGAAATACGAAAAAAAAACAAAGGAAATAGAATTTCTTTGGGAGCGGAGTGTTGGCGACAAGTGTAAATTAGCCGAAGCTAATTTGATTTTCAAAAGTGCCAAGGCTAATGGGAATTGGCCCTTGGGGTACAACACACCAGGACCTTCCCCCTTAGGAAGTGTATGGTACTAGAAAAAAAAAACTGATGAATAAAAGCGTGAAATTGGCTTTAAATTAGTTTCGAACCTATTAAGCCGGAGTCGATGATTTAATTGTGGATAATTGATTGAATGCTAATGTTTTTAGTAACGTCGAGAAACCCCCACATTTTATTCGATGCCGCCCTCATATTGACCCTCGTCGATAGACATAGTAGAAATGCTAATCGACTTGCATTTTGAGAGTCTATGATTCAAAACCGCGCTCTAGTAATTCTCATTTATAAATTGTCGTCTCGGTGGATGTTATATGACTCAATGTATATGCGAGTAGTAATCTGGACATGGCACGCAATGACCCCCACAAAAATCTCCATAGACACTTGGATATCGACACTACTACTGGGGGCTGCGTGGTGGCTCCTCTATATTTAGTCCCATAGAGACTTCGGTCGGGCTATATGAGAATTGTCCCCGACGACATTTGAGATCTTTTGCTAAGATTATGGAGAACGAGTCTTTGACTTGTGACATTCCTGGTTCTAGTGTCTCTTATAGATTTGTCTATTTCAACCCCCCTGCCACGCGAACACACCCTGGTATGTTCATGTTTTTTTTTTTTTTTTGGGGGGGGGGAGAATTAATTTCTTTTTCGCTTTAGTTTTTTTTGTCAGGGAGTTTCGAACGCGCCTAGATAAGCATCATTTTCGCACGAACTTAATTGGCCGAGATTAGCGTTTTCGATTATGTCATTATTTTTTCTCGAAAGTGTAGGCGGCAGTATTCTTGTAGTTTTTCTCTCTCTACTATAAAAACCACCAACCAAAAAAAACTAGATAGAAATAAATATCCAATGTTTCTTCTGCGTAATAAAACTGTCAAGACTGAGGAATTAATTACTTGTTGCTAAATAATTGGTGATGAGGAAAGTAATGATCTAGAGTAATATAATTGCTGCTGCTGTTTTTAACCTGGAGGTGGGACTATCCTAGATATTCTAGCTAGCTATGGTCTACGGGGGCCCCCCATTCGTGATAAATGACTGTTGGTCGTTTTTGTTTTCCGAATGTATTTAATAATTGTCTCTTTAAAGGTAGTAAAATTAAGATAGCATAAATTTCTTTTTAGTAGAGACGGACTGGATAGAAAATGTTAAATAAATTTAAATCCCTCCATTACCATTCTTAAAGATAATAAATATTCCAGACCTAAGACACTAAAGATCACGTTTCTACAATGACTCAACATTTAAATAATATATTTCAAAAATTCTGTTACTCTTTCATTGAATAAATCTCCTAGATTTATTTTAGTATAAAAATCATTTTTCATTTACTTAGTAGGAAAATATCACGAGATATGATAAGAATGACTGTAGGATTAATAATACATAAATAGAAAATTTCATAAGTATTGAATCATTGATAGATATAGAATTGATTCTATTTTCAAAATAGTAATTTATTTTCACATAACTTTACCATAACAAATCATTTAAATAATGGAAATGTTAAGTAAATATTATTACGTAATACATTTCCGCGTTAAATCATTTTATGAATCATTTTTTGTGTAATTTAAATATTCCCTAGGAAATTTTTAACAAATAATAGCAAAAAAACTTATAAATTATCGCATTTTTTATGGCAAGAATTATTACTTTTATAGTATTGTTAAGTGTTATAGGAAGGAAAGATAATGAATTGCTTCGTAGTGATATTTTAGATATCACAAAATCATTATAGAGTTTGACCTTAGAAGAGAACGAAATCGATCTTTTCTAAAGTCACACTATAATAGTAAGATTCGTTTTTATACTAAATCAAATTTTTTTATTCAAGAATACATTTATTCAGCAAGTTAGATTCATTGACAAATAAGCATTGTAATGCCATCACCCAAAAAAGGCATTTTTGGCCTCAAAGAAACTTTATACGCATCATTTTTTCATTAAAGTGATAGAGTGAAGGCCAAAAATGTTACAAGTAATACTATAGAAGTTATAATAGAAGATGGCACAAAGAAATTGTACTAAAAGCAGAAAATGCGGCTGAAAGGCACGATATTAGACTACAGTTCAAAATTGTTAAGAATATTAATAACAAACAAATTTCAATCTCGCACAAGGACACAAAACCATCACAAAACGCACTTAAATACAGTAGAAAGAAGCAAAGATTCTAAAATACATAAAAGAAACTTGAAGAATCTCACTATATGTCAAATTTGGAGAATTCAGCAGCGCTGAATAGTAACCACAATGAGCTGGTAGGCTCTTGACCACTAAATTACAATCATGCTGCTTCAAATAACAACATAGAAGTGATATATATTAATTCAGCGTTGCTGAATAGCAACCCAAATGTACTAAGAAACTTTTCAGCTGAAAATAACAATCAGGCTGTGTCAAATAATAACACAGATATCATAAATAGTAATTCAGCGGCGCTGAATAGCCATGTGGTATGAAGTCTGAGGTGGTAAAATACAATCTGAATAGGAACACACACGATTAGGACGAAGCATAAATCTTGATTCTCATAGAATGGAAATTGTAGATAACTTGATATAATTTTTCAAATTAAATCCGCTCATAAATGGTAATATTGGGTGAATTCAAAAATTCAACACTGCCGCAACTTCAAAATTCAGCTATTTGAAGTCTGTAGCTGAATTCTGCTGTACATTTAGTGTAGTGTTTTTAAAATAAATGGGGTTGTTTTTTAAAATACCAAGAGAAAAAGTTGAATAATCCAAAGTTGGCCACATTGAATGAAGAGTGCGACACACCGTTGCTGTGGTCCATCTCAGCCTAGCTCGGGCTCAGGCCACACATTACTCCATCTGATTGAGGCATCCACCTGACAGGCCGTGGACTGCAGGTGAACTCATGATTTCCTACATACCTACACACAGGCAAAGACGATAGCTGCAGGTTGTTTATTTCAATTTAAAAATCTCCATGGCCTCAACGAAAACTGAAGTGCAAATCTTTAGGCCCGGACTGATGGTAAATACCCACAGAGATAAATATTTTTGTCAGTTTTCCTGGAATGGACGGCCGGTGAGTGGGTACTAATACTTGGCCTTAAGGTGAGAAACCTTCAGGCCACGGCCTGTGGGCGAATAAGAATAAGAATGACTGATACCAACTGATAGGTTGCTGACCGTTGCTCTAGACTAACAAGGTCGCAAATAAAACCTAAAAATAAAAATAAAATTATTAATCTTGAATTATGATAGCATCATTGTTGGAGGAGATTTTAACGTCAATATCCTATCATACAGCTCTCTGCGCAATAATTTCCTAACCTTTTTCAAAACTTTTGACCTGAAGCCAATCAATCAACTTCCAACGTACTGTAACACCTCTAATCCATCCTTGCTGGACATATTTTTCGTGTCGGATAGAGGGAATGTCTTATTTCACAATCAGATCAGCCCCCCAAGTTATCTTGATCATGACATTCTATATCTTTCCCTCAACTTCGCAATTGAAAGCAGTGAGAATAAAACTCTTTCCTACCGTGATTATAAGGCCATTAACACTCCTGATCTGTTACATGAATGTTCCGTACTTTCTTGGGACAATGTTTTCTGGTTTCATGACATTGACGACCAAGTAGCACACTTTAGCCTTCTGTGCAAGCACCTTCTCGAATCGTTTGCCCCAATCAAAGTTAAACGCATACTTCCCTCTACCTCACCTTGGCTCTCCCCTCAAATAAAACGTCTTATATCTGAGAGAGAATACTTGTTTAGAAGATATAAGAGAAATAAAACTGAAGCCAACCGTAGAGCTTACACAGCTGTCAGGAATGTAGTCACTTCGACTATACGCAAAGCTAAACTGAAGTTCTTTTCAGCTAAACTCAGTCCATCCCTACCCTCGAAGAAATTTTGGGCTAACGTAAAGAAACTTGGGATTCATGGTGATGACTGTGCAGCCCAGAGTAGTCTCACCGCAAACGAACTAAACAACTATTTTACCACGGTTGTCAACAATACCAGTGACAATTCCTGCTCGAGAATAATTGATGGCAATCTTAGGCACTTCAGTTTTCGCAATGTGGATTACTCTGAAGTTCACAAAGCTTTTTACTCCATAAAGTCGGATTCTGTTGGACTTGATGATCTTCCGCCAACCTTCCTTAAGTGCATTTTTCCTGTGATCTTCCCCTATCTTACACACATTTTTAATAACTGCCTCACAAAATCATATTTTCCAAGTCAATGGAAAAAAGCGAAAGTAATTGCCTTACCCAAATGCAAATCCCCGCAAAACCCCTCTGATTATCGCCCCATCAGTACCCTATGTTTCTTAGGCAAAGTACTTGAGAAATTAATGTCATGGCAAATCCAAGCCCACTGTGAAATGTGGTCTTTGCTGTCAAGTACACAGTCCGGCTTCCGGAAAAGCAGTAGCTGTGAAACTGCGCTGCTAAAGGTAACTACTGACCTTCGTATGGCTCTTGATGGTGATAAAATTGCATTTCTGGTGCTTCTCGACTTCAGCAAGGCATTTGATAGTGTCAATCATAAGCTTCTCGAAACTAAATTATCAAACTATATGGGTTTCTCCCCCTCAGCCACCTCCTTTATTCGGAATTACTTAAGTAATCGTTCCCAAATGGTATGGTTTCAAGATTCTATCTCTGATCCATCACCAATTACATGTGGGGTGCCGCAAGGCTCCATTCTAGGGCCATTACTTTTCAGCATCTACATTAATGATATCTGTAATTCTGTCAAGGATTGCAAACTCCACATGTATGCGGATGATGTTCAGCTTTATTCATATAGTCCCCTTGGGTTAGTGGAAAACTGTGTCTACAACATCAATGCTGACCTCGAACGAGTATATCAATGGTCATTAACAAATCAGTTACATCTAAATGCCGCCAAGTCTACATGCATCGCAATGTACAGGAGTGAGTTAGACACCTCATATTTACCGCCTATTACTCTTATGCATACAACCTTACCCTACCAGCCACGAGTCAAGAACCTAGGTGTTTACCTGAATACACAACTAACCTGCTGTGATCAAACCGATCATACTTTATCCAAAATATACGGTAATTTGCGCCGCCTCTGGCTGTTCGCGTCCATTCTGCCTGCAAGTGTGCGGTCAAAGCTTATCAAATCCTTAGTGCTGCCTCACTTTACTTACGCTAGCTCAGTCTTTCCGTCCCCAGATGCATCATGCCGGGCCAAACTTAACGTTGCCTTTAATGATTGTACCAGGTTTGTGTATAACCTCCGCAGATTTGACCATATAAGCCCTTACGGCTCTTCTATCCTGGGTTGCACGTTCGACCAATACCTTTCCCTCAAGGCAGTATTATTCATCTATAAACTTCAGCGCTTTGAACGTCCGTCCTACCTCCTCGAGTATCTTCATCGCGGTCGTACAACTAGGAAAATACTTTTTATCCCGCTCAGAGTCCATCACCTCGTTGGGCAAAGGTCCTTTTTTGTTCACTGTCTTCGCATGTGGAACAATTTGCCACACGCCATTCAGAGTGCGAGGTCTATGAATGTGTTCAGGAAGCTTGTATCTAATTACCTTACAAGTCAATAATCTTCCATCAAATTAGTTTTAGTTTTTTCTCTTTAACATTTCTTCCTTTCTTCTTTTTTTTTTCTTTTCTCTCTCTCTCTTTATCTTATGTAACGTATCTTAATATTAAGCCAATTTTTAGTTTAATTTTTTTTTATTTTGATTTATATAAACTTTTATCCATTTTTTGATGTACATACGTGTTATAGCGTGTTAAGATTATAATTATCTTTATGTACTAGTGATTTTAATAAATAATAATAATAATAATACTAGGTTTAAAAATAAATAAACATATATATCCTCAACCCTCCTCCCATTAGCTCTAGTAAAAAATAAATATAAACACTGCCATAGAAACATAAGCACATCTGCCATCTGTTCTTGCATTATTCATTCATAACCTTTGAGGGTTTACGATAATCAAAAAGAACATTGATTCTGATATCAGAACTAACAACTCGACACCCCTTTACCCCATCGAAACAAGAAAAATCCGATCGCGTCTAGTTTTAATATCATGATATGGGCGCCGATAAATTTTTCCTCAAACCATTTATTTATTTATTTATTTACTCACTTACTATATATGCCCCACAAAGGTTTATATTCATCACTGCCCCCTCGGAAAATTGTGTAGTTGATATCCGTTCGTTAAGTGTTCTCCAAAAACATGAAGGCAACTCTTTGTCCCCCGTCATCATCATCGACGACGGAACGACGTTTTATGATGAATATGACTATGAAGAAATTTCTTTGATCAAAATCGGATATTTGGCGCCATGAATATGTATGGATATGAGTCTTCGTTCGCTTTTGCGTCAGCCTAGAGCGATATCTTCATTTTTCCGAATGTTCCGAAAACTCCGAAAATTAAAAAAAATAGCCAAAGAAATAATGCACTCGATCGCTCAAATTACATCATGGAAAATTGCTGAAAAAATTAAAACGTAATAATTTTTAATATTGAATTGATAAAAATATTCGCGGTTTTGTTGGTGGTGCTCCGCGGTTGGGTATATGTGGGGGCCTCATACCATGTAGAAGATAACGACGAAAAATTCCGCCACTCCTCGCTGCTGGTGCCGGTCCATGTATATATTTCTGCCGGCTACAGCTGTAGTATAGCCGAGCGGGAATCTCTTCCTCTAGACTCTAGAGCTAGAAGTGCCTAGAGCTAGAGCTGCCTTCTCAGCGCAAACAGAGAAATCTTAGTATTCCCCAAGCAATGTTTACAGTGGGTCTTAAGACCGGGTCGGTGGTTGTTTTTTACTTCTCTCTCTTGTTTATTTCTTTCTTTTTTTATTTTTAAGTTTCTTTTTTTTATTTATTTTTTTACTTTATTTTTGACTCAGTTTTTATCTATTTTAATTCAATATGTATACAGTCCCGGCGCGATAGGTGTAATCTGTTTGAAGTGAGATCATTGCCAATGCGAGCGAACGCTGCTATACACGGCGACGACGGTGTCCTTGGCTAAGAACTTTAACACTTTTTTTGGTGCAAGTGCGGCTTAAAGTGAAGCTAGGCATACGCGCAGACGCACTCGCTCACAATTGCTTGTCTTCGTTTCTTCTTATTTACTTCTTTGTTTTATTTTTTATTTTTTTGTCAAATTCGTCTTTGTTTTTCGTCATTTCCCCCCGATTTGATTGTGCGAAATGATAATTGCAGCCTACCACACACCGCATTTGTCATTGTTTCACACTTCAGGGGGTAGGCAAAGAAAATGTGTGAAATTTTTTTAAATAAATTCTTTTTGTTATATTCTTCGAAAAAACAGACGACGAAAAAAAAATTCGTCGTTATGATGTAGTTTTTTTTGCGTTCGTTCGTTCTTATATTCAGCTGGTCTTGAGTCACCTTATAGAGTCATTTGAAAATCTCCCAAAAATTCTTCTAAATATGTTTTTTTTTCGGCTTGACTCGCGGGCCGCAGGTAAAAATCCATTGATTGATGAAAATGACATAATTTCAGCTGAGCCTGGGTGCGCCAGTTTTAAGTGTGGTGTAATTGGCTCCTTTTTATCTCTTCCCGGCTTATTTTTCATGTTTTTTATTTATTTTTTTATTTTTTTACACAAAACAAAAATTCTTGAATTGTTTTGCCTCAAATATAATTTTCTTTTAATATTTGAGTCACGAAATCATTAATTTTGTGGAATGTTATAAAAAAAAAAAAAAACAAAATTTTTAAGTTATTTTCTGATTTTCTTTCAAGTGGATGAATGATGATGATGATTGAATAGAAAAATGCAAATCATTTATTTTTTTAATATATTTATTTTGTTGTTCTTATCTAAATTTCGAATAGATGTCATTTTTTTAAAATATAAAATCATATTAATCTAATTTAATAAAAAAAATTACATATTGATTTCGACAATATTTCGTTATGAAACATACATAATGACAAAGGTTTGATTGAAGGTATTTGGGTCAAGAAAATGATAACTTGGATTTCAGTATTTTGTGAAATTTATACACAAAATACATATAAGGAAATTTTTATTTTTCGGGGTAATGTAAACAGAAAATAGTACACAAAAAATGTGTTGAAATATGTCGAAATATTGGATATGTGAATGTACATAATATCCACAAAAGAATATTTTATTATCAACAGAAATATGAGGATTTGAAGTACGGAAGTTATACTTAAATCGCGCGCATGGACAAGGTGCCGAACTTTATCTTTGTTATTATTGGAAAGCCGATACAAGTTTTTCTGTGCTCAATCAAAGATATCTAAATCAATCTAAATATGCAGCGAGAATTTTTTTGATGTTATTGCATTTTTTATATATAAGACAAACAAAACTTTAAGCTTAAAAAAAATTGAAGCAAATATTTAAAACATTAGATAGTCTTCTCACATCTGGTCGGTATACCACTAGAAGTACTACCATAAAAGCCTAGTAAAGCGGTCGGCAACCCAAATGCGTTGGCGTGCCACAAAACAGATTAAAACTACTGCACAATAAGCTTGCCATCAAAAAAACAAGTAGGCAGTGCAAGTTGGGCCTCAACGAAAATTTCAGATTAGTTGTACAGGCCCGGATTGACGATAAATATCCACAGACAAAAAGATTTTTGCCAATTGAAGGCGTCATACAGAGTGCAGTGAGTGTGTGGTTATACTTGGCCACAAGGCGAGAGATTTTCGGGCAACGGCCTGCCGGTGGCCTGTATCTGAATGGGGACCTTTGTATCAACATTAGAACATGAAATATGCTGGTATTGGCGTTGGTGTTCCTTCACTCTTCTCTTTGATATGTTTCCAACAAGAAATTGCTGCCCGACATTGCACTCAATTAGGGAATCTATTCCGGCGAAAGCGGGATCCCGCACCATTTTTGCGGGATCAGTAATGCGGTACTCGCGGTATGATTTCGACAGTAGAATCACCTAATAATAAGGTTATAAGAAGCGGGACTTAACAGAGAAACACTAACAATATGGCAAAGTACGAAACGAGACCGATTTGAAAGTAGTTTTGAACTGGTCGCGTGTGTTTCATTTTGATTGCAACCTGGTTGTGCGCGTGATTTTTGTTAAACCATTTTTAAATTGAGATTGAAAATCAGTCGACTCGTTGTGCGGAGGGCCTTTCAATGCGATAGGCCAGGCTCTAGGTCCTTTCTTTAAAGCTGATACTTCGTATAGTGTATACATAGTGGGATAGTGGGAACGCCAGCCCGGACAAAAGGCTTCTTAACATAAATTCCCTGAACTCTTTTCCACCATCGCCGTTAAGTAAAATAAGTTAGGAAATCTCTTTTATACCCGAAGGTGTACTGTTCTGTCGTGGTAGCATTGGCTGATACCCGGTAGATACGTTGTATGTCAACATGTGGTTTTATCAATGCAGTTGAGAGTATATAACATCCAGTTTTGGAATTCTTAGGTTCTGATTCTATTCAGTATTAGACATCTTTTGAACGGAGATTTGGTTTATCTTGCTGTCGAATCTCATGAATACTAGCGAGAAAGGCAAGGCTTATTTCTCGTTACACAGGCTATGTTGCATATCGAAACCAGTTCTGATTTTGGTACTTCATCAACCAGCTCTGATCTAAGGCACTGCCAGTATAGAACTCTCCGAGCAGGTTACCTACCTACTTAGTTCAAAGCATTTGATGATAGATGATATTTGCATCTTTCGTAGAACATTCCGATTACGATTTCGTCTAAGAATTGTCCTTTTTCAAGTTTCAAAACTTTTCTATAGGCACTTCAATGGGTATGACATTTTTTCTTAAATTTGCCTCGTAAAGGAAGGATGTCTTTTATTTGATTTGAAGCCTATAACCATATGCTTTTTTTTTTGCCATAAAATAAGCCCCGAGTACATATTGCCTTGTATAGGTTTCAGTACGAATCAAGCCTGAATTTTTTTAAAAAGTTTTAACATAAAGATGGCGCTATTCTACTACCACTGAAAAACCCAACCATCTTGCACGCTCACTCACTCACAACACTTTAATTTAAAGATAAAGCAAGTGCTGCACTTGGAATTTGGTTGAACACCCACTGCATTCACCAGATCTGATCCGGAGCGCCCTTTTCTTGTTTTCTAAGTTCTACCGGAGCTCGGTAGCCTAGGGAGTAAGGCGTCCGGCTACCATCACAGAGGTCCCGGGCTCGTATCCCGGCCAGCCCCACGGTCCTTCGTCTTTTCTACTTTCCCACCTGCATAACTTTCCTTCTTTTTTCTTCCCTCTTAACATTCCTGATTCCTCCTGTAATAGCCTTCCTTAGGCCTTCCCCGCTCACCCATAGCGCATGTCATCGGTTGGTTGATGCAATTCAATTCGTTTCAGGAGGCATAACACTCCAGCTGTAACGGTCAGTTTTGCTCAAAAGTCTCTAAATAATTACTTGACTAAAAATCACTGTCGAGAATGAAATTTAGAAGTTGTTCGAAACCAAAAAGTAGGCGGGGAAAATAAAACAAAAAAATAGGAAGGAAAAAATTTTGTAGTCAGTCTGGGAGAAAAAGTGAAGTTATAAGGAAATTTTATCGGCGAGTTTTGCAAAAAAAATCGGTGTTTATAGTCGAAGTCGAGGAAACAAATAATTAAATTCCTCCGTAAATTGTTACCAGAACATCGAAGTGTAGCAGCAAATACGCAAGAATTCGTGAAAAAGCCAGTTTTTAGTTTGGCTGTCTTAGATGGTGTGCAGCAGTGAGAAGCCCCTAGCAAATGGCAAAATCCAGTCATCATGAAACTTAAAAAAAAAAAAAAAAAAAAAATAGAGAGTCAGTCTGGAAAAAAAAATCGAAAATGGAAAAAAGCCTGGAATTTTTGAAAATAAGTTTTTCTGAATTTGGTTTGGGGTACTTGAAGTGAGAAAGATTCCGAAACTTATGACTTTAATAAACGTTTGATATCGATGTATCTGCTATTGATCCAACTATAAACTTTGGTCCAGTGCGAAGTTATTTTTTTGAAGAGCTGGCCCTGAGAGGAAAGGTTGCTGTTGAATCCACGCCGAAATATAATGCTGGTACATGAATGAAAGTTCCCGTTCCTGTAGGAAAATTGTCACTGGTAATTCTAAAGGCCCCCAAGAATAGAAAAGAGTCTAAGGTGCGTAGGTTAATTATAATAATTGAAATTAAAAAGCGTGCAGAACATCAAATTGGAATAATTGTACGCATTACAAGATGGTGAAACCAATTTGAAGCAGCTTAATATAGAAAGTGTCAGTTAGGTTGATGTGGAAGCCGGTGGTGCTATAATGAGCGTTGAAGGTGCTGGAGCCTTGCTACAAACAGGTACAGCCGTACTCTTGGATTATCTGATGATTTGATGTGAGGCAATACCTTATTTTACTCTTCTTTCAACGAATGTCAAGCTTGAAAGAACTGAAACCATAGAGGAAAAAAAAATATTGAATTTTAAATTCAAATTATCGTTTTATTTTAAGTAATAAACCAAAAACAATATAACAAACTTTAAAAATTTAAAATATTTTAATGGCGAAAAGTACAAAAAGGTATTAGACACAGAAGTGAATATGAAAGTTGTCGTAAATGCACGATTATTTGGAGCGTCAACTTTGCCGAAATGTTTACTGAAATGAGCTCGTGATATATGAAAATAACTTAAATAATAGAAAAAACAAGAATATTGAACAAATTAAATATTGTATTACAATAACTATCTTCACCTAGG
The DNA here is from genome assembly GCA_949987705.1 of Thereva unica. Lineage (NCBI taxonomy): Eukaryota > Metazoa > Arthropoda > Insecta > Diptera > Therevidae > Thereva > Thereva unica. The sequence goes on along the minus strand of OX465283.1, from coordinate 156,076,340 downwards.
TTAAGTCTTTCTTTTCCTAACACTTACACACCAGACCATTAAATATTTAGTCATGCTTTACTTTATTAATATATAATATTTCTAAGTGCCGTTAATAATCATTTTGATTTTATGTATCTATAATTGAGTGTAATATTGTTGCTCCTTGTTAGATCAATTTTTTTTTCATTCTTGTGTTGGATATTCCGTGAGTTGGTTCCGGTAATTTGTTGTTCCGTTAGGTTACACGGTCATTTATAACATCGTTTGTACAAAGCGAGGAGTATTGGCCATTACTGCGCGCTTTATTGTTATCTTGAGCTTCATACATATGTACCTAAAAATAAAATAATGTAACATTGATTGAATTGAATGTGATCATTTAATGCTAATATTTGACAAGGACAGCTAACTATTGTCGTGGTTGATAAGTATTCATTGTATTGTTTGTGTTGATGATTACAGGATTATTAAATGATTATAAATACTAGAATGTCCAGGTGGTAAATTTTTTTGTGGAATGGTTGAGGCGGGGGTCATTCCTTGTCAGGGCATGACGAGGCACAGGCGATGACCGGAGCAGGATGGAGGCGGGATTCAAGGTTGCACAGGCACAGGTAAGTGGTGAACCAACCGCGGTAAGCCCCGGCCACACACCCCACGACCCCTCCGGCGAGCTAGATAACTCCGTGTGGCCGGCGTAGGAGTTCCGGAATTTTGTTTCCTTTCTTGTGTATGGTATTGGCTCCTTGGTCATGCTTTTCCGGGCTTATGGCTAAGGGGGTAATACCTCGCATAAGTGGCGCCCAATATTTTATCGCGCCATTATGCTGTTACACAGCGAGTTGTTTCTCGATGCCCCGATGTCAGAGTTGCGATAATAATGGTTGGGAGTAGGTGAAATAAAAATATCGCGGCTGGTTGGGGCGGTTCATTCCTTCTATCTCTGCATTATATTCCGACTAGAGCTGCTGTTCGACATTGTACTCTACACGAAGGAAAAAAATTGATTATCGACAGTACAAAGGATCTTTCCCTGAGCCTCTAATCTTTCCCATAAAAAAAAGCAATAGGGGATTGAGGATAACTATCTCAAAGCGCATATTGGGCAGTTGACAATAATTTAAAGTTGGTCAAACCGAACCCTAGATCACGGCGGCGTCTTCATCTGCCTCGATTTTGGAAACATTCCTGAAAAAAAACTCCTGTATAACCCATGTCGTAATTTTAGTGAAGGGCAAAACTTTTAAGTCTTGCTTCTAGCGAAACGCGTCTTAAAGAGCTTTGATCGCTCCCCTTCCCAAAAACCAATTCTATATCTCTTTTTACATTGTATCTCCGCAAAGAAAAGCACTCTCCTTTTAATACTCCTTTAAAATCGTTTTTGAACCATTAGAAAAAAGCTAATATTTGAATAAGCTCCTTTGTTGCAAAGCTTGTATATTTGTTCATCTTTTAAAATTGACTTTATATCCCCGTGTCGTTTTATCAAATTGTCCCCCAACTAAGTACTAACCACTTCCAATGCTGCTTGACTTTCATAATCGACTAAGAAGCGGTATATTGAGTATGCTAATGGAATCCTTTATGGTTACCAAGATAATTGCCTGTTTTCTTCATTCTAATCAATCTGTTAAAGCTGCAAATTTGTTTCTTGCGTCGAATTTTTCCCCCTTGGAACGTTTTATGCTGGCACCAGTGGAGTTCTGCAACCAACTTGTTTGGCTAATTGTGAGAAGCCTAAAGCTAAAGTCACTAGTCTTCGCCGGTAAACAACAGACATTGAACGAATTGAATGGTAAAACATAATAAATACCAACATCAGGCATTCTGCCGTCTCAACTATAATCCGATAATATCCAATTAACTTAAATTAATTATTTCAATACCCAATCATCTTATCCATTATGCTTTATTATTACCAATTGTGATAAAGATAAAAACCAACGTTTTTAATATTAAAAGAAAACCCTCATATGAAATTGAAAGCAATTATTCTGTATACAATAAGTACTTTTCATATAAGCCCACTATATATACGATATAATTACACTACTCAACAAAGCAATTTAATATGAAATCTTTTATCAAACTCGTTTTTTCATCAATCTCCATAAAGACAGTAGTTCACGCTCAATTTAAAAGGTAAAAAAAATAAGAAAAAAAATATTAATTTCATTAATAAAAAAAACCGGTTTTTCTGTTGTGTGTATATGTATGATTTTTTTTTTATCAAAACAAAACAAGAAGATAAAATTAAACTAAACTAAAAGTCTTCATATTTGACTCGACTCTGACTCTGATGATAAACATCAATAATTTTTCATTTCTCCTTCATCAAATAATTTTTTTTTTAATCTGAAATTTCAATTTATCTTTAGAGTACATCGTAATTCCTTTTGATGCATGCCAGTGATTACTTCAGAGACATCCACCCACAATAAAAATGTTGAAAAAAATAAAATAAAACCCCAAAATGATGGAAATATACACAAATACATACGCACACGCACACAAAACTAAGATTAAATGCTACAAGACAAGTTGGCGCTTCCAGTGTCAACATCAATACGGAATTAAACAGGAAGTCATGGGGAAGAAAAAATTGTTTTATGTGAATTTTTTTTTTGGGGGGTTTTATTAAAGGGAAACAAAATTTTTGTTTGACAAAACCAAAAACCACCCCCGCTCGGAGAAGTGAGTTTACTCAAATCAATCATTCTACTAGTCCCCCCCAGAGTCTCGTTCGCACCACCCCCCATGTTCCCAATGTTCATTCGGAATCAACAAAAAAATTTCATAATATCTCTGAGGGGTTGTTGCTGCTATGTTCTGTCGGAATTTCAATCTAGATAAAGCCTTAATCCGCAATCAGCTGATATCGAATTTTATCACTCTTTATCATCATCGGCTGAAAATCAAAAAAAGGAAAAAACATTCCGGTTTTTCTAGACAATTAAAAATATATATTTTTTTTTAATTAACAAAACCAAAATACAAACACTTTTTTTTTCATTTTGCTTATCTTTATATTTTGTTTACTTTTAAAAATATTTTTTATCTTGTTATTTTGTGTTTCTTCGCAGTGCATTTTTTCACATTTTTTTTTTTTAAATAATATTCCTTATCAAAATCCTAGCTTTTTTTAAACACTTTAAATATGAGTCATAATCCCGCCATCATCAAGCTTCAAACCGGTTTTACATTATTATTAATAAACTAGCAGAAACCCGTGCGTGCCTATAAATAAAACAAGAATGATGTGTGCATTGTCCGCGGTAGGAAAACAGTATAATGAAAAACAACACAATAAATCTGTGAAAAATTTATTTTGGATACCATATACAAATTTAGAGCTTGATACCTATAAAAATACCAGCTGGGACCCGGTATGCCTCGCTGCACCCATACGCCGATAGTAGCCAATAAAAACCATCCATTGATTGATTTTCGAGATATGAATTTTACACAGATAAAGTGCCTCAAAGAACGGATACATAGATCTTGAGACGGCCGCCATGGATCTAACGATATATTGAGTATACTACATTGCTTATTGTATTCTACTTATCATACGCTTTCATATCTTCAATTACTGCTTGACAATTTCTCAAGTTCCGTCGCTTTGGAAAAAAGCCATAGTGATTCCTTTACCTAAAAAATCGCCTCCTGATGACATAACTGATTTTCGTCCCATCAGTATTCTCCCTTTTCTTGCCAAATCCTTCTTCTTCTCCTATATACAAGTACTACGATATCTTGAGGTTAACAACCTCCTCTCTAAATACCAGTCTGGCTTCCGTAGATCCCATAGTTGTGAAACGGCAGTATTAAAGGTAACAACTGATTTGCGTTCTGCGCTCGACATTGGTGACATTGCCGTACTGGTCCTTTTAGATTTCTCTAAGGCATTTGATTCTGTGGTTCACTCCCTTCTGCTCTCCAAACTTCGCCGACTCTATCACTTTTCCTCTTCTGCTATTCGACTCTTCGCTTCTTTTCTCCTTAATAGGCCTTCGCCTTAAAAATGTGGTGTCCCTTGGAGTTCCGCAAGGCTCTGTACTTGATCCCCTTCTCTTTTCGCTGTATGATCTTCCTGCTGTTATCCATAATTGTTCCTTCCATCTTTATGCCGACGATCTCCAGCTGAATACTTCATGTAGTTCTAACCAGATCGAACAATGTATTTCGGAATTCAATAGTACATTATCCCGAATTAATGAATGGTGCTCCTTAAATTTCCTTAAATTAAATCCTAATAAATCCCAAGTTCTGTTCCTTAGTCGTCGCTCTCTGTCCCTTGGAAACGCTTCATCTCTCCTACTCAATAATATTTCACTTCCCGTTGTTGACTGTGTCAATAATCTTGAATTTGTTATCAACTCCAAACTTTCTTGTTGCAAACACGTTTCACTTATTCTCTCGAAGATATATGGAACATTACGCAAACTTTGGCTCTATTCCAGTCTTTTATCCTCATCTATCCGGTTCAAGCTTGTTAAGTCCCTCATCCTGCCACACTTTCTCTATGGGTCTCTCATATACATATCGTTCGACTCATCTTGTCGTCAGCGTCTCAAAGTTGCATTTAATGATTGCTTAAGGTTCATTTACAACGTGAGAAGATCTGATCATGTGTCTGGTTTCCAAAACTCCTTGTTGGGTTGTGGCCTCTTTCGCTTTATTGATATCATGGCTTTGGTCCTCCTGCATAAAGCTTTCTACTCCAAGAGCCCTCTCTACTTTTCTGACTTCCTCACGCCTCTCCAATCCCTGCGCTCAATTAAATTTCTCATTCCCGCACATCATTCCCTAATTGGTAGTCGTTCTTTCTTTGTGCACTCCCTCAGACTCTGGAATAATCTTCCGAACTATATTCAAAGAATAGGCTCAGCCAGAGCCTTCAGAAGACAAGCTTCTCTCTTTCTATCTTCCTCCTCTTCTTCTACCTAGTATTTCTTATCTCTATCTTTCGCTCTCCTTTATTTCCACATTTACTTCCTTTACCTTTTGTCCTTTCTGGTTTTCTATAATATGTATTACTTGAAGTTCTTGTTTTTCTTTTTTTTTCTCTTAATTTTGCTAATTAGATATAGAAACTAGATTAGCCTTAGAATTATAATTAAAAATATGTACCTACATAATGTAGGTACGAAAAAAGATGTAAATCTTGTGTACAACAACCAAAATAAATTATTATTATTATTATTTGATACCCATGTCGAGGGAGTTGTGAAGAAAGTGATAATCCACCCTCTTGAGACGGCCGCCATGGATCTAACAGTATGTGGACTATACTACATTGCTTATTGTATTCCACTTATCATACCCTTTCATTTGATACCCATGCCGAGGGGGTTGTGAAGAAAGTGATAATCCGCCCTCTTGAGACGGCCGCCATGGATCTAACGGTATATTGAATATATTGCATTGCTTATTTCAGTTTAGTTTCAAAAGCGTCATGGCCTACCTATTGTTTGACAACTGTGTTAATTTGAAATTTTCATTAAATGGAATGATTTACGAAACTGTCAAACAATAGGTAGGCCATGAAGCTATTGAAACTAAAATTAAGTTAAAATTCCTGAAATTACCAACTTTTTAGATTTTCTAGCTGTTTATTTTGGTTAAAGATATAAAAAATAGCCTACGACCTATTCTCAAACCTATTCCAAATATACACAAAAAATTTCATTAAAGTCGGCCAACCTCCAGGTCCAGGTTCTTACCGATCGAACATTTTGGATGCGAAAGATGACCTCGTTTAACCTCGTGGTGGCAATGTGGGGGCGCACAAATTTGGAAACTTCGACACTTTCTACCGCTTTTACTGGTTAGAGGGAATTTAAGAAATTTACTACTCTCAGAATGTGGCTTGGCACAATTCGTGCGTCATATTGGACCAGAAATTTTGAACTTACAAGTTTTGATTATAAATTCGTTGTTTTCAACCCTAAAAAACCCAGATTCCGATATGCATTATAATGGAATACAATTCAAAAAATTTGTCCGCCATATCGGGGCGGCCATTTTGAATTTATAAGTTTTGATTCGTTATTTGCAACCTCAAAAACCCCCAGATATCGAATTTCATTGTAATTGGAATACAAGTGGAAAAATTCGTCCGCCATATTAAGGCGGCCATTTTGAATTTATAAGTTCTAATCATAAATTCGTTATTTGCTACCTTAAAAACCCCCAGACACCGATTTTCATGAAAATCGGAACACCGTATTCGGAAATCGAATCCCCCGTTTTATTTTAGCCGCCATTTTGAATTAGCCGCCATTTTGAATTTGGACTGACGCCAATAGATACAGGCGCAGATCATAAAAAATGGTGAAAATCGTACTAAATAATTAATTTAAAAAATCTAATTAAAATTTCTAAAAACGGAAACTTACTTCCACTTGTTGGGCTATCAATGCATCTACATAAAAAAATCATACTATGTCTTCTAGCTTGGCCCCAGTGCGTGACGGTACGCACAAGCAGACACAAACACAGACTGACAGACACTTTCCTTTATTATTATAGATAAATGTATATTTTCCTCCTATAGTTGATTGCATTGATGCGTGGGGAGATGTTGAAGAAATGCTACTATTTTTAGACCAATCCAAAAACAAATGTCTTGATTTTTACAAATGACAAATTTTTTCTTCATTTTCTTCAATCTCTTCTCCTCGTTCATCTATCTTTAAATTAATTGTGTATGTGTTTGTGTGACTATCTATGACTGCAATTACAAATCTGCTAAAAACTTTTCTAAATTACTATTCATAAACCTGTCAGCGGGCACCAGCGCAGATGCTTGATTACAAACTAGTCAAAATGTTGTCGAATGGAAAATTCAATTTTGGTAGTAGCATTTCCTTAAACGGAAACCAGGAATTTGTTGCGTGTGTGTTTGTGTGTGGAAATTGTTGATGATTATACGAACTTTATTTCTTTTTCTGTTTCATAGTTAGATTTGGCATTGATGATTTTGTTGATAGTTTGATAGAACTTGGAGCTTAATAACATCTGTTTTTATATATAGTTATATAGCTCGTGACTATTGGTCTTAATGGTATCTATAATTCTCTATCTCTTCTAGATTTTATACTTCACAAAAATAATTATTAACTAGTTGGGATGTGGGTTCGACCCTTTCGGTCCACACGATCGACTTCCCAGTATGATGGATGTTGAATATTATGATTGGATAATTTAATAATAAATGAACAATAGGCAATATAGAATATATGCATAATACCGAGAATTTGTCACAATTGTTTATCAATATTTTCGTTAAAATGTCAAACTAAATTTGCGCACTTACAAGATTAGGATGACGAAAATGTATATAAAATTGATGTATTAATGTTTTTCGGCACCTCAATGAAGTCGATATAGTTTTTAGTGCGCGCGGTATCGTGCAGGTACAAAAATCACTTAAGGGGGTGTTACCGTTTAGAATGCCGATTTTAGGCTGTTTTTCAAAAAATTATTTTGGAGCTACAAGGCATCATGCAATATTCTGGTTTTTTGCTTGTTGTTCCTTATTATTTGAAGAACAGAAACTCATATTTGTGTCAAACAAATTTATTTTCTAAGTACAAATTTTCAGCGGTTAATGTGACTTTGTCACGCTGATTTTCACTGCTGGCCGATAAGAAATCTCGGGAACTAGTAATCTGAAGCAGAAATGGGTATGCAATTATTAATCTGCAATAAATTCCGCGGATGCTAAACCACAGTTTTAGTCAAAATGTTGATTAGAAACAAAATGGCGGCCATACGAAAAAAAATTGTCCATTTTTGCCACATTTTTTTACCTTTAGAGTGCTTGAAAAAATATTTAACAAAAAATTTTTTATGAAAATTTTGGTTTAGCATCCAATGAAAACTATCTAGAACATTTTCCCCAAATTTCAAGTCGATACCTCTCATAGTTGCTGAGAAAAGTTATCGGCCAGTTCAAAAAATGTGGTTTCGAGAAAAACGCGTTTAAAGTTTCGACATGACTTTTTATCATTTTCGGAAGTTTTCAGCGATACCAGTAATCCCTCCTCTTCTTCGAAAAACTGTTGACGAGTCATTTGGTCCTGCTGGCTACGCTGTATGGCCTCTCGAACCTCCGTTTTTTGCTACTGTTAAAATGACTTGGAATCGACTATTTGCGATTAAACCCAACCACGCAGTCGCGCGCAGAAAGTCAGTTTTCGGCGAGCTGAGATTACTTCAATTAACATGCAAAAAAGTGGGTACTGAGTTTGCAGATTGAAAAACGACTTTGGGGGGTGTTAGTATATAGTATAAGGTACAATAAAACGCAAAAAAAATCGTTTTTTTTTTTTCAAACTTATAAACGGTAACACCCCCTTAAGTCAATTAAACCAAAAACCCGCTGGACCGAATATTATAAAAATATTTTCAGATTATATTGTCGCTAATACGCTTCGAACGGCACCTCAAGTAAGTCAATATCTTTGGTGGTTCGGGCCATATCGTGCAGGTACAAAAATCACTTACGCCGCTAAAACAAAAAAACGGCTCGACCGAATTGTATGAAAATCTTTTCAGATCATATTTTGGTTAATACTCTTCGAACGGCACGTCAACTAAGTCGATATCTTTTATAGTTCGCGCGATATCGTGCAGGTACAAAAATCACTTAAGACATTTAAACCAAAAAACCGCTGGACCGAATATTATAAAAATCTTTTCAGATTATATTGTCGCTAATATGCTTCGAACGGCACCTCAAGTAAGTTAATATCTTTTGTAGTTCGGGCGATATCGTGCAGGTACAAAAATCACTTACGTCGCTCAAACAAAAAAACGGCTGGACCGAATTTCATGAAATTCTTTTCAGATCATATTTCGGTTAATACGCTTCGAACAACACCTCAACGAAGTCGATATCAGTTTTGGTACGTGCGATATCGTGCAGGAAAAAATGACCACATCCGTACGCACATACACACACACACACACACACACATACTTCCTCCCAATTTTTTGCTTAAAATGCTCCTGGGACCTTGAAAGATGAAAATACGTTGAAATTTTCGATTTCGATTTTCGGACCGATTACAATAACTTCCTATACTGGGAAGTTAATAAAATTCATATCACGTTTCATATAATGTAGAATCACTTCCTATTCTTAGTCACATTTCAATTGGGCACGATTATGATTGAGCCAGACATGTTTGTTCAGTTTGAAATAGATGGTCCGAATCATTATTTTTTTTTTTTTGGCTGGTATGCAAATTCCTTTTCAGTACTAAATTGTTTCTTCTTATACTTCCAAAACAATTAAATCTCATTTCAGGAGTCATTCCTTCAGGACCGTTCCTTCTTACATCCGATGGTTGTGACACTTTCACAGGTGGTTGAAACTTTGCATAAACGAAGCCCGGATACAAAAATATTTGTTTTAATCTATAATCTGCCACCTTAACCAAAAATGTTAACTCACTTCATACAGTATTATCGCATTAAGTGAAGCCCACATTTAACCTCATTCAGACTTCAAAGAGTTGGTAAGACCTTCGGTAGCCTAGGAGATAAAGCAAAATACAGTTAGCTCTATGGATAAGACACCGATGACCAATCCAAGGAATGCATTCGCGCCACAAAGCTTATCCAGGGAAATGAGTATTCAAGTCGTATTCAGAAATTTTGTATCTAACTTTAACCAAATCAATCCAATTCATACCGAGGCGAGCATCTACCATCTCTGACGCCTTGCCTCGATTCTGCTTCGCTGCACGATCCTTTATCATTCCACTTATCCCACATAGATAACTTCCTGAATTTTCTCGCCTGTAAGTATAATAAGCGAGGTATCCTCCTGATGTTCCATCGCCTACTTCTACTATATTTTCGCCTAGAGCTTGCTGTTCAACATTGAGTGCCATATATGTACATCAACAAAGTTAACCCTTTTTTGAATTTAATCAAAAATACCAAACAAGATTATCTTTGCCCCCTATGCTGAAAGTCGAGTCGTCACGTTACGACAAGTCGTTTGTGTTGAAGAATCACGCCGACTTTCAGAACAGGGGCCTAAACACAACTTCTATTTCCATTCTAGGCCCCTGTACTGAAAGTCTTCATTCAACCGAAACGTCACTTTCTTCAACTTAAACGACTTGTCGTGTCGTGAAGATTCAACTTTCAGGACAGGGGCCTCAATCTCAGACCAAATTATTTAGTTCGTCATGTGTAAAATTACGAGATCCAAGGTATGCAAGCATCAAATCAGGAAAATACTACCCCCGCTACTATCAGCACATACCATTAACTGACTGAAACGGGGATAATGTCAATCAAATGAATTTCGACAATGTTCTAAAAGCATTATCAAATTTTAAAATTGCTATATTTTACACGAGTTCGTGTTTCAACCACCGACCCTTGGTTACGCACTCCTCCTGCTTATATGATGAAATATACGCCTCTATAACGCAGCTCCGAGGTATCTGTTTCTACACCTTACGCCAAAACAAGTGGGAAACTCCAAATCACTATTTCCATGCACTCAAGCCCCCTTACGAAAGTGGATTTGAAAAGAAAAGCGCGCGACGTCTCTCTGTTGTTCGTTTAAAAACCCAAATCATTGGCTAATTTATATTCTCAGTCTCACTGCTCTTATCGTGGTCACATGCTATGAGAGAGTGTCCTTGCCGGTCAACAAATTTCGAAGGGAAAATTACATTGCGCATGCGCTGGTGTTTTATACATACACGCAAAGCTAATTAATGTGTGTGAAATTGTCATTTACCCGCCTGGGCACAAATTTTCCTTTTGTTTTGGCGCGTGGTATATCCGCCAAGTCGGTATTAATTTTCACAGGATCTTTAGATATGATCTAACAGGACTTTGTCCTTTAAGAAAATCTGTTTAGAATTTAAGTTCTGGTTTAGTAACTTCGAGGAGCTTCTTGGGGTTTTTCCAGAATTTCTAACTTTCTGTTATAGACGGTGTATTAGTCCAGTAGTGGGAAAGACGTCTAATGCCCTGGAGATTTTCTTTAAAGCGCTTCTTCAATCTGAAAATGGCACAATGTGGAGAAGATTGGCTTGGGGTCCTATATAAGGATGATGCTGACCTAGATCCTTGCGAAGATTTACGACTTACTGTTTCTATTTTACCAACCTAGATGACGTAGGTATTCTAGAAAGTAGACAAAAGAACATCTTCAAAACTCGCTCCCTGTAACACCAAAACTAAATTTCTTTGTTTTCTTTCAATTCTATCAAACCTTTCAAAACTTAGGTCAAATAGACAGTTTAATTGGGACTATACGTACGGAGTTAAAGCTTAGGAGGGCAGTTATAGAGAGTACCAGAGCCACTTTGTCGTGAATTCTTATAAGTCCACCACCAGCAAAATTAAATCCAAATTTGGTAATCCCTATTAAAAATTATTGGCCTTTGATAGCCTTCGTTAAAAAGAGTATCACTATCCAGAACTCCTTCTCTTACTTATAAGGGAAATACATATGGCATCTGTGTTCATCTTTATTAATTGTCGTAGAGCGGTGAGACACCAGATGTAACACTTACTCCCCCATCAGAGAGGGTGCGGCGTACTTAGGGGAGCGTGGATGGCACCTGAAAGAAAATTTAAATCTAGAGAATATAGTGATGAACTTAGGCAGGGTAGGCTATATTGCCATGCGTTTACAAACTCTTTAACATTGAAGGTCTGAAAACCCCGCCCTGGTACCACGACGTTTTTTTTACATTTATACGCTTACGACCTAAAAAATTTTGTACAACACACACAACATTAAAACACTGTGAATACAGAATTGTTTAAAAATAACAGAAAACTTAAACAAAATTATCCAATAGAAAAAAAAAATCTGAATTATGTATGACCTAGGCATGCAGCCCATCCCATCACCAAAAAGGATTAATATTTGGTCACTGTATGTACCCCCGTTGGCTTCCTTAGCTACCAAATCTATGAAGCCTAGGTCGCATTGACGATTTAATCATGGGATTATACGAATGCAGTTCAAGCTAAGGAAAACGTCTATAGAGAGTACCCGATGTTCTCTGAATGAGTTACTTCGTCGTGATAACGTTATAGGGCCCGTCTTCCTTTTTTTGTACCCACCACGTCACTACCTGCTTCCTAGTGTTCCATTAATTCAATAGACCAAGTTTTGTTCAGTACTTGCAATAGTGTAAAGGTGCCCAAATTGAGCACGAAATCCTGTGCTTCAACCTCTTTGGCTTCAACCTAAACCTTGGCACCGACTTTCCGGCGTTCATTCAGATTTCCGAAAGTTATCCAATTTTTATCCCATAGCTAACAGCTTTTTTGTATGTCGAACAGAGGACTTCAAGGCGAGCATTCTATAGCTTTGGCGAGTGGTTACTCTAGATATGCGTCAAAATATTGTATTTTGCTTTGTTGTCTAAACTTGATCTTCATCTTTTATGCGACTACTACCAGACTGTAATCTCCAAGTCCTGCAATCAAAGCAAAATTCAACTAGAATAATCAAGGCAGAGATCTTGAATGCCTCTGTGGCATGACTAAACAAGTTACAAATCTCTCAAATCTCTCTCGAACTCGCTGTAGACGATGTCATTTGCTTCTTCTGAAGGAATCTAACTAGGAGCAGCGGTAAAATTTTACGCTATTGTACAAAAAACCAGATCGACTTATTCATATAAAAAAAAGAAAAAAAAAAGCATGGTACCGCGCTGCTTTTATCAACAATTTCCTATCATATTTTTCGAACGTTCACTTCCCACCCCATATATTACAAAATTTGGTGCTATGCCAAATTTCAATTAAATGCGCCCAAAACTGGATTTCATTTACATTTCATAAAACTACCTGCTTAGTAACTCCTGAGTGATAAAAAAAAATTAGTTAAAATTCTTAAAATTCCATCATGAATACACTCAATAGTCATTTTTATGTTTGATTTCAATCACAAAAAAAAAAAAAAATGAAAATTAATCTCTGCAACCACTTTATGCTAAACCAAAAAAAATTAAAAAAATCAAAAAAAAAATCGGAGCGCTTACAAAAATTAATTATAATTTTTCGCATACTACAACATAGCCAGTTCCCCAAAGCACTGCCGGGCGGGCATATCTCCGGTGCCTCTCACATAAAGTGGTTTGTTACCTACCTTAACATCAATCAAAACAATTAATCACTATCAGTGTTTTCGCCCGCGCATATATTGCGTATTACAGAACACACACCCCTTTTGTTGTACCCTGACTTGGCGCGCTCTCTTAGCCCAGCCGTGCGCGCTATACATCAACAACAACAAACAAAAAAATTTGGCAACAATGCCGGCAAAAATGTATGGATATTGCAAAATAGCAACAACAACAACACCTGCTCGACCTGGTGTAAATTGATGGAAGCTTTTTCCCCCCGAGAAGCTTGAAAAAACGCATGCGCGAACGCGGAGCACGGTGCGGCGCGGCGGTGTGACGTGAGAGCGGCGAAGCACGAAAATTATCTAATCTTAGTCGTCGGTAGTTGCAAAAAATAAAATAAAAAAATAAAAAAAAATGGCAAGACGCAAGAAAACAACTTGAAAAAGTAAAAAAAAAAACGCAAAAAATTTGGGTTGGTCGCGGTTATGTTTTTTGTTGACGCTTTTATTAGGCGAAATCGCGATATCGCCGCGAATACTGCCAGCTGCAGCGAACTTGTAGTGGTGAGAGAGTGATAGCGCGGCGGCTATGAACGCTATGTGCGAAAAAGGAAAACAACAGAAAAAGACAGCGCAACACTTTTGACCTTGACATTGTGCGCGATGTTATTGCCAACCGAAAAGGCATTACGTATGCAAATTAAGTTGTCGAAAATAAATTGCCAGATCAGCAGCAGCAGCGGCGCTGCAGAGAGAAGAAGAAAGGAGAGCGGTAAAAGTGGATTGTTTACTCTTCTTTCGCTTCCAGGTTCTAGTGAAAGTTTGTTAGCCCTCGATTAGTGCTGCTATAGAACTATATTAGTCAGGGGTGTACAAAATGAAAGTACTTTGGCTGGTTTTGAGTTGTGTTTTTGGGGTGCGTTCTGAAAGAACGTCACGTCGATGCCGGCTTTTTTTTTGATTTTTTGTATTTATTTTATTTTTAATTTTTTTTTTGTGATACGGTAAGCAGTTTGTAAGCACTGCGCTGAATAGTATTACCTTTTGCGTCGTCTAATTTTAGCTTGACCTTGAACGTTCCGAATTTGGGTGACTTTGATTATTCTACCTCATTTTGGAAGAAGTTCCATTCGTTTTTCGGGAATTCTTCTTTTGGTAATTCTCTGGTCCATTAAAGAACCCCAACCAACATCGATGAATTATCGCTTCGGCCGGTATCGTAACATAATCAGATACCTGCTGGGTGCTTTTTGTCAGCTTCTTCGCTGTAGTTTTTATACCTGTTATGTTATTTTTTTGTGTTTCCGAAAATACTCCGAAAAACAAAAAAAATATACTACCTAGTTATTTTTATTTCCTTTAACTCATTTCCCACGCTTACACAAATTAGTGGGTAGATAATATTGTTAATTTGGCAAGAGGGGTATACATATTTCGTCTAGAGTGGCATGCGCATCGATATTACTCACTTCGCGTTCCATGATGATTTTACGGAAATAAGCCTAGTTTTGTATACATTGACCTAGGCTTAATCGAAGCCAAATTAAAAACACGTATGTTTTCTACCGTGATCGATTTTTGCACCTAAGCAATTAAAAAGTGATTCACTTTGTTTTTGCGGTTTTTTAGTTTTTTTGTGTCTATATTTTGTGTGTACTTTGAAACCGCGATGATTAACAAGATTATTGTTATTATTATTATTATTATTATTGTTGGCGTAGTTTTTTTTTTTTGTTGAACTAGGTGATAACTTGCAAAAACAGAGAAAATTAACACACACTAAAAAAAACAAAACAATTTTGCATGCTTTTTTTTCTCTCGTAGAGTGTGCATGTTTTTGTTTTTAGTCGTAATATATTTACTAGTTGTGATGAAAGCGAAAGTGTAGATCGAAGTTTAAATTAAAAATATGCGAGGTTTTTTTCTTGTTGTTAACAACACTGAGAAAATGAGAAATGAACGTGATTTAATGAGGTTTTTATGCATATTATATGTTATCTTTTTTTGTTTCAATTAGTCATAGCCGAAATTTGGGTCGAAATTGATTTTAATTCTTTATTTTTTATTGATCGACCCTCATCAATGACAAAAAATAATGCTATACTGCTAATTTAACACCTGAAATCTAACCATTTTTTTCTAACATTTCATTTAGTCTCTAGAAATGTACTAGTACACACCTTACTTAAAAATCGTCATACGTCATACAAATGGTATTAAATGTCAGGTGAATGTAGATTATATTGAATGCAATCAAAGATACGGATTAGCGATTTTGTTGTGGTCAGTATATGCCAATCAAATTTTTTCTGACATTTATCTTTGCGGCATATGTATCATTCAGAGAACTACCTGTGTCTTAAATTTTGAAACTTTTGATTGTTCTTATTACGTTCAATGATAGCGATCAAAACTATTTTTTTGGACGTTCTTAATGGTATTTAAAGCCATTTAACACAAGTAATTATTGATTAAAGACAATGTTTCAGTTGAACCATAGTTTCAAATGCAATAATTAAGCCGACGAACTATTGCAACTAGGGAATCCAATTCCGCGAACGCGGGGTCCCGCATAATTTTTGTGGGATCAGTAATGCGGGACTAGGCATGCGGGATTCGCGGGATTTGGGTAGTAGAATCATCTGTTATAAAAACCGGGACTTAAAAGAGAAATACTAACAATATTGCAAAGTATTAATAAAAATAGAGTTAGGCCCTCCGCATACGAGTCGACTGATTTAAAATCTCAAATGATCCAGCTCACAACTAGGTTGGATTATTTGGGATTGATTCGACTCGTGGGCCTTACACTCCAAAAATATTTAAATTCGTTAATTGAAGATATATGCCTAAGTATATTTGCGTGGGTGTATTCGAACGTGATCAATTACTGATCTTCCATGCAAAGTTTACCCTGGGTTAACTCAGAGTAAGCGCCGATTACTGAGTTTTCATGAGATTTCAGCCAGAGTTGAACCCGAGTTATACGTTATGGAAACAGACACAGTTAAGAGTTTTCGTTAAAGATTTCCAACTCTGCTCAATTCAATGAAAATGAGGAGGTTGAACAAAGTTCACGCACACAACTAAAAACGATACAATGGCAAATGTACAAAAAGAGAAAATGTCAGGTCTCGCTTGGACGTCGGAAGAGACTTTATATTTAATAAATACTTTTAAAGTAAAATCTATAATAAAATTTACTGTACACAAAATGAAAACTCAGAAATGGGAACGCATCGAGTTAAGTCGTTGAGTTAAAGTTTCATTTCAACTCAATCAGAAATCAACTCAACTTCCGTAGAAACTCAATACATGGAAACGCGGGTTGAGTAAGTTTCGGTAAATCCAAAAAAAATCCACGAAACATATCGGATTAAGCCGGGTTTTGCATATTTGTTTGTTTAAGTGCGTTTACTACACATGTATCGACGTAGTCCCGATGTAAAATTACTTATCTGTCACTTCAACCCAGAACCGTCATATAAAGAGGCATCGAGTTAACTTGAGTTGAAAAGCCTTCTGTAAACTCAACGAATACTTTACCCCGGCTCATGGCCTATGACAGGGGATTCCCAACGTACGTGAAGTGTACTGGGATTACCCTCGCGGCTAATTGTATTGTATGTCAAACAAACTACTGAGTCAGTCAAACAAAGTATTCAGGCCAATTCTAAATTACGCTGGATTGATACCGCGGATCCGCGGGATCGTTGACCTTGATCCCACAAGCTTGCGGGATTGAAATTTTGGTGCGGGATTGGATTCTCTAATTGCAACTATATAATAGAGCATAGTTTTTAAGATTGATCCATAAAAGACAACTGATTGACAATTCGTTTTGTCTCTATACTTTTTCAGTCTATTAGTCTAGATTGGATGACAAACCTCCATATACATACATTATATTATAGGATTATAAACACAAAAAAGAATATTTCTGTACTAAGTATGTAGCAATTGCGTTGGTTAGTCACTTTCGCTTGACCTTTTCTCGACGTCGTTATCAATCTAAAAAATGAGTCAACATGGAAAATAATAAGAAACAAGTCAAGCAAGACTTTGATTGTGATTTATTTTTATGTGAGATTACGCACGTCAACCAGTTTGTATCTTGTAGATTCTTATTAATATTCGTACTATTACGTAGATGGTCTACTTGGCATGGTGACGGCTTCGTATCATCAGATATGGTATTCCTTTTGCTGCACCGTTTAAATTAATGAACTAAGAACACCAAGTGAACCAACACTAACATATATTCCATTCTGTGGATGAGGCTATGAGCTTGCAAGACATCAAAATCACTTGAGTGTGCTGTCTGTGGCCAATGATATTGAATGTTTTTGGATAATAGTTTCATCCTGAAACTCCTCTTCAAGAATTTATATTTCCACTTCTGTAACCGACATTTACATTACGGTGACCCTTATTTGATAAAGTGCTTAAATTCGTAGTCTCACCCCATAGAAATATAAGAATAGCCAAACAATTAAGAAATGTAAAATTTTAGACCCCCAATACCAATCGTAGATGCCTTCCTGACGTTCAATACGATCACCGACCCTTTGTCCCCAAAATACTTCGAAAGCCGAAGTGGATACAAGACGCAGGATCTCCAATTAGCAGACCCAATCTTTTGGAAAGGAGGAATCGACATATTGCTTGGAGCCAATTATGCCAACCAACTTTCGATAGTACGACCTCCCAATGGATATATCAAGTAACTTCTTCATTCGCTGACAATAGGCTTCCAATACTAGGAAATTCAAGAACCGATCAGCGGATTATGTGGCGCCATCCAGATACAAAGGTGCATCGAATTGTAAATTAAAGACGATGACCTTTGGCACAGCATGCGCTCCTTTCTTAGCCATCCGCACTTGCCTACAACAGAGGACCACCCAGTAAAAAAATCGCCTTACAACGGGCGAACATCGGCTGTAATTGAAACATAGTCAAAGCTCGTTTCTCTTATGTATCGGTAAGTATGATAATCTAAAGGCCGATTGTACATATCGAAAATGTTATGTACTTGGCCTTTGTATGCCCGTTATATGCCTATGTGAACAGTTCAGTACTCAGCCATTTAAATCTTTTGATCAAGTTTGGCCGTCCTGGGGCCGTAAGTGCTCCCGTTAAAAACGGTTAAAAACTCGACGGCAATCCTATGTCCTTTAAAAGCCCAAGCGGTCGTTGTTCGCCGATGTTCGATTCATTGTTCAATTTTTACGCAGCACCGATCAATAAAAATAAGAACGTTCGCTTTGGATAACATATAATATCGTCCAGTCATAGAAAATACTTTCTTTTGAATGCAGAATCATGTATATTTTAGAACCTCGCTAATAAATCGGGTTTGTCAAGAAGTGGCAGTAGGGCTTGTGGATCAGCAACCTACCGTCTATGTTTTCTTTGTAGGAAGTGTGAGGTGACGAAGCTCGCTACCCAATTCCGTTGCTACATAAGTGCCTTTAGGTGCCCCGAAAGGTGATAAGCCTTCTACTCAGAAGCTCCTGCCTCTCAGTTCTTTGGGCCTCTACTCCAGGCTAAAAAAAAGAACCACCTTCTTCTTCACTCTTCTTTTTTTAAGTGATGATTATGCTAGGACTTCTTCGTCTTCAGTGACGAAAAGATACAGCAAAAACAATACTTTTCCTATCTTTCTCTTGAAGCAAAAATCCACACCTGACAACTAATTCACAAAGCCCAATATCAGACCTTTCATTTGAGGTTGGGTTTGGACCGATCTCTGTAGTTGGTCGAAACTTCATTGCTTGTTAATCCTTAGACTATTTTATCAATACGAAAAGCAGGTGGCTATTTAGATTCTGGGGCGGTTAGAGAAAAAGTCGATGCACCAAATTTATTTATATTGTTTTATGCGATAGTCTAAGTTCAGGTGTCAGCCTTAATAGTACCAGTCCGTCATGTCGTTCACGTCATGGTACAATGTCTAGTAGTAAGCTTACCCCGAAGGACATGATAGGTTAAGGGTATTCTAGACCAACGGTTGGCAACCTCGGCAGACCAACTACTAGAAGAAGAAAAGTCTCTACACTACTTATTTTAGCATTACACCTCGCCCCATTTATTTCGATAAACTTTCATATACCAGTAGGATATTATTTTGATAAAGCGATTTTGTAAAAAAATGAGGTCTCAGTGTAATTTAGCATCGTGTAAGGGACAAATGTACTGCCTCATGTAAGTCCGGCTCAACTCAACTCAACAAATTTCAGATCACTCTAGCTAGAGGATACTTGAAGGGGAGATAGTGAACTTCGCGTTTGAACTCTTGGATGTTTTTTTTATCAGCCGGGTCTACGCCATAAATGACACCGTAAGAGTTAGCTGGACCCAGCGACCTCCTCCAACAAACTAACTAGCCGACGAAGGCTGTAACGCCGGCAGTACTAGACTACCAGAGGAACAAGAAGGTATACCGTCCGCTGGGTGAAAACCCGACATAAGAGGAATTTTGGTGCACTATTATTAACCCGTTAAGCCGGCAGGATGCTTTTTTAAGACTACTTATTTGAAAAGTATCTAGAACCTTACTCTGCAAAATTTCTTCATGAAGTGCGCTGACTTGGTTGTTTGATGAAAGTTTACTTATTTATGAACTTTTTTAACGGCTCTACAACCGGAATACGTTTTAGGCGTTTCTCAATTGGTCTCTTCGCCGATCCTGATTTTAAAACGATGTCATCCAGTTTTGGCTCTGGGAGTCTTAGTCTACGAGTGGGTATCGGGGCACTTGGACGTGAGAACTAGGTTATAACCTACGTGACTTTTTTTTACAATTTTCAAGGCCATCAACCTTGAGCTAGTTTTCAAGGTCATGACAGAATTCTTACGCCCAAGTGCCTCGATACCTACTTTTATGCCCACCAAGAGTAAAGGGCATCTTCATGTTAAATCTAGAAACTTTTCAGGCAAACTCCGGCGTAATTGCAAATATTTCCGATTGATTCAGCGATTCAATGCTGTTGTGTATAAAATACTTCTCCGTTTTTAGGGAATTGATATAAAATTAGTATTATAGGTGGATGGTTATATTTTTACATGGCCTTCACAAAAAAGTATGAAGAATCCTATTATTGCCCCTATATCTTTTGTCGCCATTATGAACGAATGCTCCAAATCAATTGTCTACCAACAAAAGAGCTTTCCATAATAATAAATCTTCTTTTTCTGTCCTTTGATACGTTCTGTCTTTTGAGACGTGTCGCCTACCTCCACATGTAACAACTACACTTTTTTAATGTTCATCTAAAAATCCAATCAAACACGAAAGACATCGAAATTACCACACAAAAAACGATACCAATATCATTCCTTTTAAAAAAAGTCCTTGTCTTTCCCTGGAAAAAGTCCTTGCCTCTATCTAAAGATGAATTTTTGCTGCTCCTTCAACCTTTCACAAATTCACTACTTTCCCACGACTACTTTCCAATGCTTGTTCTTCTCAGTAATAATTTCGTTCCTTTGAAGTATTTATATCGAAACGAAAAAGAAAAAAATATATTTGCGTGAATTTTAAAATTTCTCTTTTTCCCAAGAATTACAGTGACAGGATCCTTCACAAAGATCCTCTCTTGTGCGTGTCTATTTATAAAAGCAAAAAGCTTTTAAGGTGATTTGTCCTGACTGTCTCCGGCCTTTGCCTCAATATTTATGATTACATTTCCAACCATCACAAAAACGCACAAAGTTCATCATTTCGTGTTTTGTTGTATTTGTGTTGTTCTGTGTGTGCATTGATAAAAATTGAAATTAAAATGTCCTTTCAAAGGATACTCAACAATCTCCAAGTATTCACTGTCTTTTATTCTAATTTTTTTTTGTTATTCCTGTTAAAAAATAATTTTTGTTCGTTTGTGTCCTTTTTCTGCATTTTTGTATGTCAATATTCGCCATCTCTCAGCCCGGCTGTATCCTGTGGCTTCTCAAAGCGATTACCATACAAAATAAAATTGACGTTCAGTGCAAGATGGGAAAAAAGGAGAAAAAGGAAAAACATTTGAAAAAGTCCTTTTTGATTTTTTTTTATTATTTTTTTTTACATTTTGGTTTGATACACAGTGGAAGAGGGAATCAAGCAAGCAATGAACCATTCAACTTGACGATGCGGTATATCCTTTTTCACTTTGCAGGGATATTCTTCAATCGTTTTAGAATAACACAGGGCCATCATGATAGCTCTCCAAAAATGGTGTGGTATGGTGCGTGATTTGAGCTGTCGAAAGGAAAGATTCTCGCATACTTTTCTCTTACCACCCCCGCTGCGACCTCATACTCCTCTATGTGTGGGTTTTTCTCGATTCAATGGTGGCCGCCGCAAGGATGGTGCTAATAGACAATTTTCGGATGTTGTTGCTGAAAAGGAAGTGCACATGAATGCTTTCGAAATTTTGTCGTTGGTGAAATATTTTTGGTGGAAATGTTGATGTTTACATGGAGTATTCGGGAGAGCAATTTCTTTATAAAAGCAATTTCATTTTGTTTAGTTTTTAATAAAATAAAAAGGACTTGTGAAGGATCCCAAAGACAAAGTGTATTCTGTCAGAATGTAATAAATGAACAATTTAATAATCAAGCAAAACCAGTTATGAAATAGAAGAGTACTGTCGCAACAAGCATTATTCTTCCATATTCATAAGGATCCTTCAAATTTCTGCACAAACAGAAAACGAAAGGGAATTGCTGTAAAGACCTTTCAAGAAAAAATTTATATTGTATAGTACAAGGAGAAAAACGAAAAACCATTACGCTGCAAAGAATCGAACCACTAACCTCTAGAATGGTAGTCAAACGCCACTCCTAGATGGCACTGTTAAGTACAGCTTCTTTGAAAATCATTTCAGAGCTTCGAAATTTTGCATTAAGGTCCGTGTTGCACTTCGAAGCCCGATTTTCAAAATTCAAAATGGCCACCAAAATAATGACCGAAATTCCAATTGGCCGGGGAAATATGGTTGAATTTGCTAATTTTGTTTCGATTCCAATGAAAGTGAGTATCTGGAGTTTTTTAAGGTAGCAAATAACGAATTTATGATCAAAATTTATAAATTCAAAACGCCGGGGCCATTTGGCTAAGGGAAAACCATTAAAGAAAATACTGAATAAAAGTTGCCCAAGAATAGATCCTTGGGGGACCCCAGCGGGGAATAATGCACTTGAGGAACTAGAGCCACCTAGTCTAACGGTTAGCTAAGAGAATTTGCAAGAGTTTAAGAGCAGAAAGAGGCCAGGTTTCGCAGAAGCAGGGCCTGATAGACGTTATTGAAAGCTTTTGAGAGTGCCAAATAATAGTCAGAACTTGGATAATGGCAGTACCGCACCTGTAATTTTGGCGAAAGCCAGATTGGCATATATATATACTTATAAGTTTCAGAGGGTTACAATACACAATTATTTGAGTGGTAGGAGAAAGAAACTTGGGAAGAAAAAACCCGCCCTGGTACCATGACGGTTTTTTTTTTTTTTTTTTTTTTTTTTTTTTTTTTTTTTAGAAAGTTACACTAGACTCCAATAACGAAAACCAGTTTAATAACGTAGAGTTTTCCCAAACATACTGAGAGTTTATTCGAAAAATATTCGTCTTCCGATTTTGGGTTACAACGTTATTTTTCTGAAAACTTTCTATTCAACTCTTTAACTTTATCAATATTCAGTCCGAAAACTCAAATCAGAACTGATTATTTCCAAAACATTTTCCGTTCTGTTTTTCTCTCTCCACAGCTTAGTACATTCCCCAAATTTGTCAAAACTGTAGAATCCTTTTTCGTATGCTACAGTGTGTAGCTGTTTACGGGGCGGATTTATGTGGAGAGTAACCTACGGATTTGTCGTGACGGTTATGCCGCTACACATGGCGAGGAGGATAGGCACGACGTTACAATAGGGCCCTTATGAGAAGCTGATAGGGCATACCTCACTTTTGAATTACAGCTCATGAGGAATCTAAGGAGAAAGTCCTCTTTGGACATGCTCCTTACGTAGCATGCACGTTATGTGCCATAGGGAACCTACCTCTTTCGACATGGTCTTTATTTGCCATATGGGACCCACACACCGCATGAGGCACGCCCCTTTAAAAAAACTAATTGGGTTAAAGAACTATGTTAGACTGGAAGTTTTGCCTAGACTTTCTGCTCTCATGCATTAATATAGCCCTTCTACCACTTTGTGTGCTAGATAGCTCAATGTATTTATTTCTGTCAGCACTCCGCTTCCCCTTCGCTTAGCGCCGTACTGACTGCATTCTGCCTTATCAGGTGGCAACAGATTTAAAATTACGTCCAGTGTTCCATTTTGGGCTATCCACAAAATTACTCCGAGACTGACCATTCTCTAGACTTGGTCTATACTCTATAGTATAGATTTTTTTATAGGGGCTTATTCTGAGAGTCGAATCACTAACATGAACTTCCAATTATACGCAACTTCGTTGCTTTCCGAGAATCTCCCATGAAACTGACCGTTGGCAATTTTAAAGGAGAGATATCTCTTGACTCGACCCTGGGAACACCATTCCTTGAGCGTCACATAACTTGCAATGTCACATAATGCTCAGAATAAGGTCCATATGCTTTTCATGACATGACAGAGCGATAGCTCTTGCCTAATCACTGGGCCCCTGTGCTGAAAGTCGAATCATGTGACGTGACAAGCCGTTTGAGTTGAAGAAAATGACGTTCCAGCAAAATTACGATTTTTAGAACAAGGGCCAGGGAGTGGTAGTTTTAAGTTGAATTTATGGGCCCTGTGCTGAAAATCGTAGTTCGAGTGAGATGTCACCTTCTTCAATTCAAACGACTTGTCACACCACATGACTCGACTTTCAGCACAAGGGCTACTGTTGTGTAGAGTCTACAAACTATGTCTGAATTCAAGCACCAATCTTTGTCGCAGTTCTGTTTATTGGCATAGAAAGCCGTACGCTTCGTTTGCTGTAAGATTTATTGCGTCTGGGTGCATACGTCCTCATATTTGATTGACCAATGACAAGACCCGTAGGTAGAAGATACGATTAGTGTAACTGACCTTCAGTAACAAATAGAGTCTTTGCATAAGTTTTTAACCCTTACGCCGAATCCTTTATAAAGCACTTCAACAGTCTTTAAAAAAAGAAAACTGGTGATTAAACTGAAGAAATAAAAGTTAGTCACAGGGTATGGTTTATAAAAGGTTAAGTACCTTCCAATGTTATATCCATAAAAGGTAATTTTTAATCCGGATAAGAAAATCAAAATTCATTCAACTCAAAACCTTTTATGGCACCCTAACGTCTCACCAGAAAGTAAGGAACACCCTTTTCGTGTTAAGACTATCAAAAACACCCCCGGCCACCCCCAAATCAGGCACAAAATAATAAAACAAAATAAAATCGACAAGATTTTTAAATTCAGCTTTCGACCGCGTCAACAACAAATCCGTCATTGCTCTCCGCTGCTGTGTTATCCACCAGAAGCCATATATCGTGTTATCTTTGAATTTAATTCCATTTAATCAACTATAAACCAATAACAGCAGCCATTCGACGTCCTCTTACCAGAGTATAGTAGCAATAAACCCAGAAGCGTATAGACCTTACTATACCAAGAGCGACCATCATGCATTGAACTCACTCTCTGCAGAAGGTCTGGCGCGACCGATGATTTGATTTATGAGTCTCTTCGAGCTCGTTAGGTTCATCTGGTTCGTGCGTTTCGGAGAGCGAATTACTGGCATTTTCCCTATTTTAGAAATATATAAAGAAAGGATAAAAAAATTCGCCGAAGTAGATAAAATGATAAAAGGAGTGTCGTGAATTAATATCCTCGATGGTGTGGCAGCTCTGGTGGGTTGTTCTGGGGCTGGAGTGTCTTGGGGCAGCACCCATGCACTTGGGCCAATCGTGATTCGATTTTAATGATTTTGAACGTTCTCTCGTCGATTGAAGTGACCCGAAGTGCTGCGTGATCTGCTGGGAGAGTGTCCAGATAAATATGGCGCGATTTATCGCGAATATAATTTATCCTTGGCGCGGCGACGTCACTTTGAATGAGGTTTAAATGTGGAAATTTGTCAATAAATCTCAATCTTTGCCGCGATTTCATGTGGTGCTCTCCTAAGACTATAGCTGGCTCCAGGCTACAAAATAATGACTTAATGCCCACCGATCGGTAATCAGAGACCAGCCAGAAACTCTATGTGAAGACTCTTCCTCAAGTGGTTTATTTTTAAAAGAGAGGAGCGAACATTACCAACTAATTATAGAACCACTCGCTGAAAGGAAGAGAGCCGGGGTAATTAACAGTTTCTGGGGGTAATAAAACACCGTTGCATACCCAGTACTGAAAAATTTGCACCTCCACATTCCCTAAGAGCCTGCAAAGGGGTTAGTACCCACCCGAACAGAGAGCTTCAGTGGGCAAAATTAATGTTTCAGGATATTACCTCCAGAGGGCGAAGGAGCGGGAAAATTAGTTCCACAAACTTGGATTAATTATAGTTGCAACGCAGAAGCATTTTCGGTGGTCTAAGTCCAGCCCGCCATTATCCTTGAATCAGGATATACCATCTCAACCTCCTGCTATACTCTATATACCCACCTCACCTCCACATTGGCCAGGGGATTTATGCTGCTGACCGCACCAGATATTAGCAGGCAACTTTCACGTTCGGATTTTCTGGATAAGGAACCATCAGGATTAGAGACTGGACGAGGAGAACCTTTAAGCAACATGTCTCTACCTCTATACAATGTCTACAAACATACAAATATACATAGATGAGATATACAGGACGAGGTAGCACCATTATTTTCGTTCCTTCACTAACGGCGTGTTCATTTGTGGAAAATACTCTTCTAATTGAGCTTTGCCCGTTCTGAAAAACTGGAAAGGAATTTATTTCAATCACGAAAAGTTTTAACGGTTTCTGTGGTAGGATTTTATTTTTTGATGGGGGTAGAGAGTGGTGGTGGTGGGGGTAGAGATAATTTATACTTTTCGGAATTTTCTGTGTGTGCAAGGATTTATGTTTGTTGAACATATGGTATAACGTTATTAAGTGGCTTGGAAATTTTATTTTTTCATTATTAAACCACGGAGCAGTTTCAGATGGTTTAGTTTTATGACATTTTGTCCCCCCCTCCACACTTAAAAGTAGAATTGCGAAGGGTTTTGGCTGTTTTCGAATTGCACATTTTGAGTAGAGTTTAGATTTAGAATATGTAGATTGTAAAACTTTTGTATAATTGTCCTAAACTTATTTTAAACCTTCCATTTATATTGGGTAAACAAGAAAGTTTGTGCGGATTATGATGTTGAAGTAGTGACAGTGAAGGTTAAGTACAGACTCATCCTGTTCAAGGCACACCAGGTACCACAAAACAGATAATTAAAACTACTGCACATTAAGCGTCGATTGTATATGAAAATAATTTTATTTGTGAAGTAAAAACTTTTCACAAAGCAACTTTAGAGCCCCCTTTCACATATAGGCCGTCGGTAGGCCGTGGACTTTCAAACCAAGTCGTCAGGTACGGTCCGATCAAGGCCATTCAGTCTGATTGAATAATGAACACTTAATGGATCCGCCTGATAGGCAGTGGACTGCAGGTGACCTCATGATTGCCTACACACATATGCGAAGACGACAGTTTAGCTAATTTAAGTGAAAAAATCTTCAAGGCCTCAACGAAAACTTCAGACTGAATAGAATTTTGGATCTTCAGGCCCGGACTGACGATAAATACGCAATGACAACACCACACATATTTTTGTCATTTTTCCTGGACTGCAGGTGCCATCCAGTTGGTGGCCGGTGAGTGTTGATACTTCGCCTCAAGGCGATAAATGTTCAGGCCAAGGCCTGCCGGCGGCCTGTATGTAAATGACTGAATGGGGGCCTTTATATCAACGTTCAAATGAACGGTGTCCCGGGCGGCTGCGGTAACGTATATTCCTTATGTAGTGTATACGTCAGTGACTTCTGATATATGTATACATATATATTAGAGATTCGCCGAATGTTCGGCCGAATATTCGGCGTATTTTTTAATGTTCGTATTCGGCCGAATATTCGGTTAGTTTGCCGAATATTTACCGAATATTTAAACAGTATTATGTTAAGATGGTTTTATTCTGGAACCGATAGGTATGTTAAAGAGGTTTTATTCTGGAACCGTAGTTAGGTAGTATTTGTAAATGAAACAAACACTTCTTTGTGTAACGATATTTATTCACAAAATCAAAAATTACACAAAATCAAAAAATTGAGAATCTACATACGAGTCGACAGAAACGAGACCGATTTGAAACTAGTTTGCAGCTGCTTGCGTGCGACTGTTCTTACCGATCGGAAGCAACATCAAACTGGTGACAGGCAAGCGTACCTGCGTGGCAATCAACGGTTCCATGATATGCAGCGAGCTTCCTCCAACATCTAATTGCGTAGTTGCATTCCGTCCCAACTTTTAAACATAACCCAAAAATATAAGTAACGAGTGTATGGTTGGGTGTGTTATATGTCGAATGCGGCAATACAGAAAAAGTGCAAAGTAGACCGACATTTGGGTTGCATGCATTCGAATACACTCACTTATATGTTGTCTGTCACCGAAAGCAACGCTTGTACGCTTGGAAATGCCACCAGTTTCAGTTGCGTGGCTGCATTTGTACGTGCCAAAGTTTATTCAACAAAATCTTCGTGAACACAGAAAACGGATTGATCAAAAACCAGTTGCGCTTGTATGTGGACAAAGGTTTCATTTTGGTTGCAAACTGATTGTGACTTGATAATGTTAAAACTAGTTTGAAACTCGGACCGCAAATCAGCCGGCTCATGGGGAGAGAAATTGCTATAAAAGAAAGAGCGGCGCATTGAGTGGGCGAGCCGAGCTGGTGCGAAGTGCTGGAGGGATGGACGAACACTGCTACTTGCAGAACTCTTCGCTGACCTATATGAATCTCTTTACTGCGTAAAAATGAACCGAATAATTCGGCCGAATGTTCGGTACATAATTGACCGAATATTCGGCCGAATATGTATGCGTGCATGCGTGCGTGCGACGCGTGCGACAATAGATATTATAGAAATACCTGCATTCAAATGCCATCTGACATACAAGTGCTTGAACGAAACGAATTCAACGCAAAAAAAAAATTGCCAAAGTTACAACTTTTTCCGCATCGCCGTATTAGGTATAGCCTGAAATGCCCAAACGCAAGCACCGCATTAATCAATCACATCGATCTTATGCACTAGACGCTTATGTATATTCATTTGTTGTATGTAAAAGATGAGACAGAAAGCACGCTCGCAACTAGCTGTCAGCGACTTTCCGCATATTGGCGATAGGCCGCACGCACCGCACGCGAGCATGAATGTGATTCCAGCTTAACAGTATTAATGACAGGACTGCGTCTTTGTTTGGTAGCACATGATTGCTGCCTTTAAAATACTGCGGACTCTTTCAATCATTCCAGTCGTTTACTAACCTGATCAAAGACAGTATATCATTACTAATCCAATGGGCAATCAAAATGTATTAATATATCTCTTTAAATCAGTCTGCTTATCTGTACTTTCTTTATTCTTTCATAAACTCTTAACGACTCACACTCTTTAAAAATATGTCATTGACACCAAAAGCTGTTATAAATTTATGATCCAAAAAAAGATAACAAAATTAAAGGATGTCAAAAATTAATTCTTTGTTAGCGATCCGATCAGCGGTTTTATTACGAAACAATAAAAATCAAAATCGTTAAAATTCCTTCATAAAATTCAACTTTTTCGATGATAACAAGATAAAATCATTACAAAATTGCAATATTTAAGGGAAACACTTAAAAAGTCCAACGAAAAGCGGAAATCACAATTTTGTATTTAAAACAAAGAATTTCATTGACGGCGACTTTTTATTCAATTTAATTATTAAAAATTTTGTTGATAAGAATTTTTATTTATGGTGTTGGATACGTTTTGCCGGATTTATTTTTGTGCAAAAATTACTGAGAATATTGGATTAGTGGTGATTTTCAGGGTTAAGGTTAACGATTACTTATTATTTAAAAAAAAATACTTTTGATACATTGTGTATTGTAATAAATTTTGATGATCACGAGTCATATTTGTGGAATGTGATATTGGACAGATGGCTGTCCCCATGGCTTGGTACAGAAAAAAGAACTTAATTTCATCCTAAATATTCATATTCATTCATATTTTCACGGCATCGTCCTCTAAACCTTCTTGTTAACATGCTATTTTTGTTTCGAGCCTTAATGCCCTTTATGTAGAGCAGATGTTAATTGCTAGTAATACACCTGTTGATTTATGATTATTGCATGCAATAAAATGTACATTTTTCTATCTTCTGCTTTTATTAGTATACCTGGTAAATTCACGTGAATTCTCGATAATAATTTATCTTTTCACTTGAATTATATCTATTTCATTGGGGGGGTATATAAATTAATTTCATTCAGTTCAGCAAAGCTTCGATCTGATTTAAACGATCTTCACTTAATATTTTAAGATTTCTATTACCAATCGATCGAGGGTTTACTATATCACGGGTACTTGATCTTGCCACGATCGCACGTATTAAAGTAAACTTACAAAATTGAATGTGAGTATAGGCATCTTTTCACCATCATCCACGCTGATCATTGATCATGGTGAGTCCGTTATTTGAGGATCATGCCATCACTACAACAAATATTCATCACTAAAATCATGTTGAACTCTCTGATCTCACGTCGAAATATACTACTGTTTTATTTTACAATTGTTGCAAGATGAAACTGAACCATTTCTCGACAATTCTGCCTGGCGAGTATAGGATATCTACTTTAAATCTGACTAAAACCACCTCCTCAAATCTATACTTACTTTCACTAGAGCAAGAAATCGTCAGGAAGAAACAGAAATGTTATTAGGAAGGAGTAGTAGTTTCCCGAGTAAAAATAAAAAAAATGCCTTACAACGGGCGTACACTGACCATAGTCCTCAGCAAGGTGACGGGCATCCAAATTTTGATCAAGACACTTCAATTTTTCGATTGTGTTTTTTTCTTTGATCATTTAAATAAGAAAATTTCCCACCAAAATATAAATCAGCACGCACCACACACTTCATTTATGCCAAACCGACGGTAATAATTTTTAAGTAGGGATAAATCGAATTGGACCATTGGACATAACGAACATGATCAAGCTCCCATAAAACACATTCAATATTACATTTGTCGCAGATTTTTTTTGAGGATGTACTATCATTAAAAATGGTTAAAAACTCTACGGCCATCATATGCCCTTAAAAAGTGAAGCGGCCGGTATTCCCCCGTTGTAAGGCTTTTTTTTACTTTTACTCGGGTGAATACTAATCCACCCCATCGACGCAATGCCGTAAGACAGTGTCACGGAGTTTGATCATCATTTTTTGCTCTGCCTATTGCTGACGGCTTCTTCTAGCTTAGCTTCATTCAAAACTGAACTCATCATAGGGCCTTGGCGTTTTTTGATGTTATGCTCGCCTCGGACTTGAGCAATCGCTTGCATTAACGGAAGGCCTGCTACGCAGGTTCTTCTACGAAAGTACTTTTTCTACGAAAATATATCCTATGTCTTCTATGCCAACAAAGGATTTTTTATATGAAACTCCAAGCTTAGGAGTTATCCCTTTTGTATCCGTACTTCGTCATACTGTCCCCTCATTGTGCAATGTTTAGTGGTAAGCTTAGTTCGAAAGAAGGACTAGAGATCAGGATAAACTACTTAATAAGAGCTTGGAGGGTGCTAAAGTAGAAGCAATGGACCTTGTCTTGAAACTCCTGGATGTTATAAGAGGTAACACCAAAGAGAAGAAATTTTAATAAAGCCCACTGGAACAAAAATCAATACAAAAATTTCTTGTAATTGGGCTTCAATTTCGCAAATTCGATATTCAGAATAACAGTCAGACAAGTAAGTCAGACACTCAATCGTCGGGATTAGGGGAGGGGATAGTTATGTCACCTGAAACAAGTGAATAACGCTAATCATCCGACAAAAGCTGTGAGGACGGCAGTATCAGAAGGAATGTCATTCGCTAGGTGAAGACTCGCCCTAAGCGGAACTTTGGTATCCAGTTATTATGAACTGGTTAAGCTGATAAAATGCCTTGGTAATGCTATGCGTGAAGTCGTAGCTTATTTGCTCTCTTGTAATTCATATTTCCGTTTATGGTATGACCATATGAGAACATTCACTCTTAGTAGATGCCCTCCAACTCGAGCAGAGCATAAGCAGTAGGCTGAGTATTCACGGTTTGGCGTCTGATGTAGGGTTTAAGACCGGCTTTGGTTAACCACTCACATGCTCTATCACATGGAGTCACTCATTGAAAAAATCGATAATGAACACTGAAAAATTTTCTAGCGTTTTCTTAGAAAAGAGACAGTATTTTGTTTTGTAGGAAGATAGCTGTTAATAGAATTGAGCCCTGGGGAACGCCTGGCGAGATAGTGTGGGGATTGGATTTGACGCCGTCCAATACTACCTTGACAGAGAATAGTTTGAGTCGCCGGGCAAGTTCTGCACATGAAGGTCTAAATCTACGCCCACGAGACATATTCTGAATATATGTAATTGCCTCAGGAAATGTCGGAAACCTATGTCACGTGTGCTACTCGAGAAGATTCGTAATGGCAGGGTACACTCGACAATCGCGCCCTTTCATATTCATGCGCGACTGTTATACAGTCAGTACCGGCTTTAGGGGTGGGCGAACCCGGGCGATCGCCCGAGGGCGCCATGTCCTAGGGGCGCCGCCGCGATCCAATAATGTGTTACTTCATTCCCGTGAAGATAGCTCAGAGCCTTCAAATAATTACCAAAAAAGAAAAAGCTCTCAAAACCAACAATAGTTTGGGATGCTTCAACTTCAGGAACCCACCAATCAGGCTCAACGGGTATCACGACAATGAGCGAAGTAGTGAAGGACCACCTTCTAGTGGCACTAACCTATGCCAATTCTAGTAGCAGCACACTCCCGGACCTTCTCCGACATCAAGACCAAAATATCAGGGATATTCATGGAGTTCGTGATGAGGTAAGAGTCGTCAGAAGTGCCGCTGCTCCCTTTTGATTCCGGGGGAGAGATATAACCAAAAGGGAGGGATGAAAGGGGAGAGATATTACCAAAATACCAAGGGCGAGGATCTGGCTCCCAAAAATGGAAGCAGAGCCAGACAAATTGCTGAGTAGCTTCAACGCCACAACCGGGACATCCCTATGGACTACTAAAATTTACTCAATGCCGGGCAACCCCAAAGAAATAGTAAAACACCGGTACTGCTACTCAACGACGAGTGCATACAGTGGCTCGGAAGAGTTGATTATAAACTCCATTTTGGACTAAGATAGGCATGGATAAAGGTTTCCAAAACGGCTTCATCTAACGAAGAGGCTGACTCCGATAAAGAGCTCTGTGAGCGCTTAGATGAACGAGCAGTCATCATGGTTGAGAGGAAGTTGGCATCTATAAGCTCAGAAGCAGCGGTTGACAATGTAGTATAAACATGGCAGCAGGCGACCTGTATCATCCTCCAATCAGGTAAGTAGTGGTAGGTTGAAAACAGTATAGAAGAAATTTCTCCTCTTCGCTCTGAGAAACCTACACGACTCGCGCGATTTTAGCACCTTTCCGCCCTCCATGGACAGATTCGAGAAAATGGATTTCATGCCGCTGTCACAAAGGAGGGAAGTGCTTATTTCGTGCTTGTTCGTGTCCGATAGAATCAAGTTCGATGCCATAGGCATATACAAATGTTTTAAGGAATACCCTCATCGGACAGAATATGCAAAGAACGAGTCCGTCAACAAATGTTGTATATGCTTCTCACCCAACAAAAAAAAATCCTTTAAACAAAAAATTCTATACACGCTTCTCAAAAAAAGCACGTTCAACAATATATTAGGTGCATATTCTTTTTTAGTTCAAATTTGCCGTCGTATGCCCGTGTGAATAGCTCAGTTCTCGGCCATTTAAACCTTACGTTTGGCCGTCCCAAACCCTTATGTACTCCCAAGTGGCCAGTGTTTGGTCGTTGTTATGCCAGCTTTTATTTTTACTCGGGTTATTGTATAATTTGTGCATAGGTAATCTACCGAAAAGAAATGTCTAAAAAGTTAAGGGCGCATAAATATATCTCGCCCGGGGCTCCAAAATACCTAAAGCCGGCTCTAATACAGTCATACGTACTTGCTAATTTAATACATATGTATCAGAGTTCCCAGACGTACACACTGCATAAGGAATATACGCTACCGCCCGCCGCGGACACAATTTACTCGAACGTTGATATAATGATTCCGCACTCAGTCATTCATATACTGGCCGCCGGCAGGCCCTGGCCTGGAGGTTTCTCTCATTGGGGCCGAGTATCACCACACACTCACTGGCCGCTAACTGAATAGCGCCTGCAGTCCAGGAAAACTGACAAAAATCTTTATTTCTGTTGGTATTTATCGTCAGTCCGGGTCTGAAGATCTAAACTTCTATTCAGTCTGAAGTTTTCGTTGAGGATATGAAGATGTTTTCACTTGAATTACCAACCTCCAACGCTAAACTGTCGTCTCCGAATATATGTATGTAGGAAACTATGAGGTCACCTGCAGTCCACGGCCTGTCAGGCAGATACCTCAAGGCCCCTTTCTTCAGTCAGACTGAGTAATGTGTGGCCTTAATCGGGTCGTACCTGCTGACCTGGTCTGCAAGGTCACGGCCTGCCGGCGGCCTGTATGTAAATGGGGGTCTTAAAGTTACTTTGTGAAACATTTTTATCTTTACATACCCTTAATGTGCGGTAGCTTTAATTATCTCTTTTATGACACGCCAATGCGTTTGACTTGCCGACCGCTGGCCTAGGGGGCTGTTGTACACGTATTACAAAATTTTCCCGATAGGTGGCGCTCAACGCTCAGGTTTTGCAGATTTGTTTTTTTTTTTTCATTATGCCGTTTTGACTGAGCACACTTACGCTTTTGCTAGTGTGTTTTTAATATTTTTAATACTTTAATTAAATTTTACTATAAAACTAATTTCCCCCCTGTCTTCTTTTTACAGCTCAACATCAGGATGCAACGGAATTTTTTCACGACGCCTAGATTTCTCATCTTTCAACTTACTTCCAAAAACACGTCTTAATTCCTATCAAGTCAAGGTAAGTTTCTTCTATTTTTTCTACACCCTCTCAACCAGCATCCCTTTTACTAAAATATCAAAATCCACCACTTATACACTCGCAATAAAATGTAAAAAAAACACAGGTAAAAAAAGGGCACCCCATAATAATTCCAAAAATCTTAAGTTCTCAATCTATGCGCTATCGTTCTCGTCCTTCTAATTACATTTAATCCTCTGTAGAATTGCTGCTAAATGCAAGGATATAATTCCGAAAATCTCGCTCTCTCTCGTTGTGCATGTCCTGTTTTAATTAAAAACTACGTGAGATAATTCGAATGTTTACATTAAAAGGGAATAATTTTGATCCTTTTTTTGAGGGGGCGAAAGTGGGGGTGGATGTGGGCTGTGTCTGCTGCTTTATTCAACGTTGTCCTTTTATTTTTATTTCGGAATTCACCTTCTATAAATTAAGATAATCTTTTATTCGTGTAGATGGGTGTATGTGTGGGTTTTTTCCTAGAGTGAGTAGAGGGGGATGGATTGTAAGAACCAAAGTGGTATCCAAAAATTCTGAATGGTTCGTTTCTAAAGGGGTCTTCATCGTTGGTGTGTTAGTGTACAAAAACAGCAAAAAAAGGAAAAACGATGGTGAGGATGGAAATCTGTTACCTGGCGATATAAACACTTTAATTTCAAGGTTCGTTTAATTTTTAGCTATGGATTACATTCATGAGGATGTATTTTTAGATAAAAAGGTTTTTGTTGGGATGTTAAATGTTCGAATGTGTGTATGTATGCATAAGATCAGGCTACAGGATGACCGATTGTGTTTTACGTTGATTCTACCTTTTCGTCGTTAGTTAGAAACATTACACACAGGTCTGGGATACACCCGAATAGAAAAGGTAGAATTTCACTAAATACCTGTAATGTTATAAGTTGGTGTTTTTCTACATCGTTTTCGTCTATATAAGAGATTTTCTTTTGTTTTTGGTGAATGCCGCCTTTTTATCTTTTATTTTTCTGTTTTGTGTAGTGCTTATCAAAGCAAACTTTTTGTCATTTTCGAAATTAGTTTTTGATTGTCTTTCTTCTTCTTTGATCCGGTAGCTGGCGGTCCGAGCGGGACGTCCAGGTAACGAATACGCTGCTCTCCGTGCCACTGGGTCTCGAACTCCGTTCACAAGTTGTTTCCATTCTCATTTTTGGCGACGTCTCAAGCCTCGATAACTGATAATCGTTGATTCTTTAAGTCGCCTTCTATTTTCTTGAGCCAGGTTTTCTTTGGTACGGATCGCTGTATTCTTGCCTGACGGTTTTGCCACAGAAGTTTACCTCGAAGTTTACCTCGGTTATCATCCATTCAGCAAACATGTGGCCTTGGGTTGGGGTTCCCGAAGAGTTTAACTCCAGACGTCCTTCAATAACACAAAATATTTCTATTCCCCGAACTTATTCTCGAGGCGTACTCTGGGCCTCCCGATAAGGGCTGCTCGTCGGGGGAGGGTCGGGGTGTGGGGAGACCTGGTCGGTACCACCTAGACTCGTTCATCACCACTAACCTTATCTGTTCGAGGGGCTCCCCATCGGGTCGGTCACGGAGTGCCGGTATGGAGCAGAGGTCCCCTGAAGAACCTCCCAGAGGGAGCTATGTCGTCCGCTGCCTCTCCATCCTGGTGCTTAGCATATCATCCAAAAAACAACCGCGCCAACACCCTGTCAGCAACATAAACACAGGGTATGCCGAATAGTCAACCTTTAATGGCGCAACAATAACTAGTAACAGCAATTCTCAATTAAAAACGAACAACTATTACTAACGAAAAAGTAACATTAGGTTACAACGCTACGACTTACACGTCTAGGTTACCCTGAACTATTCAGCGCTGAGGTCGTAGGTGCCACAACCAAATTATCTTCACTCGAAGCCCGACACAGACAACTCGCAACCATCCTGGTACCAAAACGACTCCCGGGTCGTTTCTCCGCGATTCCCGTGTTCGCTTCTATGGATCTGCGTGGATTTTGATCTCGTTGCTTGCATCTGGTCGCTTCCTCTTAGGGGGGTGGAGCAATGAACTCCAGTTTCTTCTACCCTCTTAGGAGTGGGCCGTCCTCAAAAGTATTGCCTGCCTAGAGGAACGGGATGAGTGGCTGGGGTTCCTGGTGGTCTGCTGGTGTACAACCCGAGCCCTAGCAAGGCCGGTATCTAGTCACAATGACGGTAGGATGCCCTACCGCAAGAAGAACAATCTAAACAACAAGCGGTGACTTATCTTAAGGCCCCACCAGCGGTCTTCTACGGTCCTTCTCGGTATTGGGGCTTCTTTCTTCTCACTTCGCTTCTTTCTTCTGCCTTCGGACAATCATCCCCGGTCAGCGGCCGGGATCGCCTCTGATATGTGGGTTTGGGTGGACCGACGTCTGCTGTGCCAAAGCGTGCTCCAACCCCTTCTAAATCGCAGTGGGTCTTCCTAACCCAGTTCTAGTAGTCACCAACAATACCTGCGGGTCCAATTCCTGAGCCAACAATCTGGTGCGGCAAACTTCTCGTGAACCAAGGTCCATTCATTTTTTTCATTCATTGTGCTCCTTTAATCCCTCATGGGACATAGGGCGGAAACAGTTGCCCTCCAGCGGACTCTGTTTTGCGCGACAGCTCTCAGCTCCGAACCAAGGTCCGGTGCTACAAAATTCTCATTTGAGCCGACAACCTCGAAATTTAGGTCGAGTGGTTTTAATGTTTTTTTCGGTTTTTTTTTTTCATTTGACTTTTTCCTAAACAAATTTTAAATTTTGACAAAACAATAATTTCTATGCAGCTTACTAGGCCGGCTTATTCCCAATACTCTTCTCGGTTCATTCTCAAACTACCTCCCAAGTTTTCAGAGGCACTCTTGGTGTAGTCCTTTCTCGCTGAAAAACTCGATCCTGACTGACGTGAATTTTTCTTTTTTTTCTGTCTCTCTTTCCTCGCCACCCCAAGAATCTTGACGGCAATAACCATAAAACTTGGAGTTAAAGTCGCGGGCATCGCTCTTTTCTGCACCTTTGACCACCAAACAAACACTTCTCTCCGCGGTGGACTAGTTCGGTTGGTCAGCGCAGAGTACCTCGGGGAAGAACTAGTGCACCTGTAACAGAAATTCAGGGAAAGAAAGAGAGGAGTTACTCTCGCCGCTGCTGTGCCATACTAATGATTCCTTAGCCGCTCTTCCTAGATATACCTGTATCATCCGTGAGCAACAGGCAACAGGAACCACGTAACTCAGAAAACAATGACAATCATATCACATACAAACTAATTAGTGTTGGGAACAATCATTGGGTTTTGTGTTTGTTTTGTTGTTTTTTTTTTCTTCATACATCATCATTCAATAACTTAAAAAATTAAAAAAAACCGCCCTGGTACCACGACGTTTTTTTTTTTAATGTGAAAGTACATGGGTCTTGATCGTTCCACCGATGGTTATAACTACTTTTCTTCGGTTCTAGCCTAGTTTCTCGGTTCTAGTCAATTCGGCAGGTCGACCACCCTCCTCCTTACACACCATGGACTTGGGACCAGACGACGGCAGAGTTTTGATTATCTTACAAGAATTTCTGCAAATACATGACATACACCACAAACACACACAACGATTGCTACCATAGTTGATTTTATCTATAAAAAAAAGAACCACCACTAACAATATAAGCTTCGTCTTAAAGTTTAAAGTCCAGAAAATTATAATCCTTGAAGGAATTTTTTCTTTTATTTATTAATTTTTTTGTCATGCTTTCCTGTGTGTTTGTGTGTGTGTGTGGGGGTATATAACTCCAAAACTAAAAGAAGCCTGACAACTTCATTTCATTCTTAAGAAAAAAGAAAATAGAGAGAAAAAAAACTGGCAAGAAAAAAGAGACATTCAAGAAAGAACTGGGCACGAAAAAAAACCCACCCCCAACCCCCCCGGCAAAAAGGAAGAAAGTAAGAAGTCGTCTTTAAGATTTTTTTAATTTTCCTTCCTCCTTTTTTACGTCTACAATATTCTCTTTGTTCCATGCAGAAAGTTTGTTATCTATAACACCATCAGTGGCACAAGATAAATACAATAAGGAACGAGAAACCCGCAAAGGGCTGAAAGGTGTAGCGCTCCAAGAGCCGAAATACATGAGGACGGACGGACGCAGGGGTGTTCATTGAGGGTGCAAAAAGCGGTGGTTGGGAACTAAAGAAGTAAA
The DNA here is from genome assembly GCA_949987705.1 of Thereva unica. NCBI lineage: Eukaryota > Metazoa > Arthropoda > Insecta > Diptera > Therevidae > Thereva > Thereva unica. Next base: position 156,037,837 of record OX465283.1, on the reverse strand, counting down.
TATTCTTGAACGTAAGTCGAACCTTTTTTCTCTTTCTATATCTATCTCACTATTTCCAAGTCTTCTTTTTTTCTCCTTCAAGTGGAAAATGTCTGGAGGGCACGAATTGATTGATCCTTTGATGGTATATTACACACAACCGCATTTATTCGCAATTTATCCTTATGCCAAAAGCTTTTTCTCTCTACCTTAGCCCGAAAAAGAAAGGATCAATTTGAAAAAAAAAGCAAACCCCAATACAAACAAAAAAACAAAACTATCACAAAATTACTTTTTCGTTTGGTGTTCAATCTAATAAAAATTTGCTACCCATCAACTCTAATCGCACCTTTTTATTACTCTATTTTTTTTTGTCGTGGTCCTTGCATTTTGTTTGTTACCTTAAGGATCTATTCTGTTCCATGTTCCATGATTGAATTCCATTTCCCTTTACATTTGAACTGCACACAGCCAGGGCGCGCTAACAACACCCAATGTCACGGAGGCGGTAGCTAGCTACCATCCCAACAGTAGCAGGAGCAGGAGAGACATTGCTGCACAATTCCCGCAATTGTATCCTTTTTTAAATGGATTTCACCCAGACAAGACTGACACCTGTCAACCGCATTCTCTACTATCCGCCGCTGTGTGTATTATAACCACCGGGGTGCAAATTATTACAATACTCTAGTCCTGGCAGTCGTTCTGGCGGCTCCTTTCCCTCCTTTCTATTTTTTTTTTGCTCCTGTAGTATTTTTTTCTGTTCAAGTTTTGCTTGTACAAGGACGACATTTATTTTAGTGGAATAATGTTGATCCATGCATATAAACTGACTGATATTGTAGAGTGGTGGTGGGGTATGACTGGTATAGTGTTATTTAGTAGAGAAAAAAGTGACATGAACATCCTTTTGATGTGAAATGCCATTTTCATGGACTTTTTTACAAGGATAATGTGGATTAGGTAGATTTATTAAAGATTTAACTACTTTTTCATTACCCCAAGGGAAAAAAATATGTTTTACGGGGAATCCTTTTTATATTGAAGACAGAAATATAATTCTTGGGGGTATTGATCGTGCACGAAATTTGTGTTTGGAAAGATATTGTGTAAGATGAAAAATTGTTGAACCTATATATGCAAGTCTAAGTGTTGGGAAAACCACAAAGAGAATGTCACATATCACCATACGATGGCTTATGTAACGTAATCTATAAGCGGTATGACTGATTTCCCATGGCTGATACGATTTTCCACCAAGATATCAATTCGTTTTACTTGTCAACCCTGTTTACAAAAAAAAAAAAAAATTCTTACATAATCGATGCCTCCGATTACACAATTAGTGCCGTAGGGCCTACGCCAAAACAATTGGAAATCTCAGAATAGCTTCTTTCATGCGCCATGGGAAAGTAAAGTGTACATCGTCTATCCGTTCGTTAAAAAAAACCACAAATCACACGCTCATTAATATTCTCAATCACACGCTCATTAATATTCTCAATCACAAGTCTCGTTGCGACGACTTGTCGTGGTCAGATGCTATGGGGGAGTGTCGTTACCCCAAAACGAATTTCGAAGGGAAAATTACAATACACGTGCTCTTGCTTGAATTATATCCATTCACGAAATGCTAATGTGTGATTTACCCGCCTGCGCATAAAATTCCCAATTGTTTTGGCGCACCCTATACTGGAAAAATTGAACAGTCATCGGTGACAGCTATTCGATGCTTAGTCTAAAAAGCTTGAACCCGCTAAACTGGAGTGATTTGCATTCGATCGCAAACTTGACACGATCTTTACAGCGAAACGAAGTGTTTAATGCCGAAAAATGCAACGACGGATACCCTTAACAACCAACACAACTGACCTTCATTTTGTCATTTATCACGAATAACCTGGACTTTATTGTTGCACAGCTTTGACTTGGTTGCCCTCGATCAGTCTTCGTTGGTATATATTAAAAAAAGGTATACAGTGTTACAGTGGCATCCCTGCGGCGTAGTCTCTTAGGAAAAGCTAATTCTTACACCAATAGCTTTTACAATTCATTCAGTGTGAATCAGACACAAGCCTTACAATATTGATTCCGTGTGCAAACTTCACCATCATGCCAGAGACACACTAAGTCGCTGTACGAAACGCTCGAACTATCGAATAAATGATTCGACTATATTCATAGGCATATAGTGGGACCTTCTCCACTTATTCAAGGGTATGCATACATTTTCACAATCGTAGGTAAATCTCATAATCCGACTCCTATAGTTTATCTTATTCGGAAATTTATTTCGATAAAAACCCGATGGAGCACTCTGAATTTTTAGTTCGCCTTCGATTTCGTTCTCAAGGAATAAGTCTTCGGTCATAAACTTGAAAGAGTGTTCACTTCGTCCCAGTTTTGGAAGATGTCGAATATGTTTTTATACGAAACGATCACGTGCGAAGACATTTCGATATCTTGCATAGGAAGGGTAAAGTCAAGTGATCAAACTCCCAAGAATGAACTTTGTTAGGGGTCGTCCATAGATTTTTGCGTTTTGTCGGACCTGAAAGCAAGGTTCTAACTAGGCACGAAAACCATTAACACTCCTATTCGCGCTTGTTCGCGGGTGTTCACGCCGTGATTTTGGAGCCGCCTTAAGGCACAAACATATTAGCGCAAAGGCGGTGACGGTGACTGTTTCTTGAGAAAAAAAAAATTACGTGATATTTGCCGCGACCCCCCTTCTCCGCCACGTGAGATTTGGTGAGATTCACCTAGACCCCCTCCCCCCTCTAAACTCCTCACGTAATTAATGGACGACCCCTTACTAACTAAAACGATATAACTAAACCAATTTTCTTCTCTTATAACCGTGACGGTCAGCCAGAGCAGAACTTACTTATTTTAACAGCTCTACAACCGGTTCCCGATCATAGGCTCATGCAACTGTTCCCACCACCAGTCCCCATTCTGAGCCGATGTCATCCAGTTTAGCAATCCTAGAATCTGAGAGTACTGGTATATCATCACCTATATCAGGGTGAAAATCAGATTAGTCTTCGATTTCACTAGGGTGCGGCAACAGTGGTATTCGCCAGTGATGTTTCTAGCGTAAAGGGCCATCCTGTTGTGTAGGTTAGCTAACTTATGCTCCATACTCAACCCATATTATTGATTGATAATGAAAGAATCTATCGTTTCCACGATAGTACAATTTAACCTGTAAATGGATCTCTCCGGTCTTAATTTGGGCAATACATATTTCTCTTTGAAAATTCATCCTTTTTCTTATTTTAGGTCTTCAATACAAACACAAATTAATAAAAGAATATAATAACAAAAACCATTCGAGAATAAATTGAATCGTTTCAACTCCCGTTCAACAACTTTTATGAACCATTAAACCCCATCGCACCCACTTGATCCCTTTTGTCATGGTCAAACGTAATAAAAATCGAGGACGAAAAGGCGCAAAACTCACGTAAACCAAATCTATCCTCCCATTCCTTCAAAAAATCCTTTTTCCAGAACAAAAGACCCCGAATAGAAAAGATCCACCATTAATTATCACCAGTTTTCGCCTCCATTTTTTTTTTTTTTGTTCTTCACCAGCCAATCCACCATACACAAGTCCTTCGGCGTTCGTTCCTACTATTTTTTTTTAATGTGTGCCACAATATAGGTGGCTGCCACTCCAGGGACGATAACAAAGTACGTCTGGGGCATATAACTTGCCCTTTTCCGAATCTACAATTGTGCATCCATACATTTATATATGACCGCAAAGTGTAACTTTTACACACTAGAGAAGACTCTCAAGTAAAAAGGGATATTGCTCATATATCTTTCTTACTGTACTGTATTCAATGGGTATATATCTGGGCGAAAAATAATGCCCCGTTTTTTTTCCTGTGGTGTAGGTGTGTGTGTGCTGTGTACAGATATATCCTTAAATTTCCAATCACTTTACACAACATTAAACCACTCACGAAAAATACACGATGATAAATGATTTTCTATGGCAGAAAGGAAACTCTGTCCAGTAATTACCGTCGAGACATTTACGATCTTCAAAGTGATTCTTTTTTCGTCGGTAGACCATCCTTAAAAATGTAATATATAGTTGCTAGTCGTGTGGGCCAACAGATACATTGTTACTTTTTGGTTATTTATATTGGACATGTTGGTTGGGTCGTGATAAGATATTTGATTAAGGAGATTTTGATTGATGCGTTAATCGGTCGAGTTTGGCTTGTGTTGTACTGAAACAGTCCAATCGATGATGTTTGAAAAATGTGTGGGCATAGTAGTGGTTTTAATTCGGATGTTCGACGAAACTTTTTAGCACACTGTTAAATTGGACCTTACCTTTCTGAAACGCACAACAATTTTCTAAATACTGAAAGATAGTCAATAGTGCTTGTTCAAACTGTTCCGTGGTAATAGGTATTGCCTCGACGACTTTCCTTGATATTGAAAGAGTCTTCTACAGGATATTCTTCGATAGTTTAGCTAAGACTCGAACCAATACACAGACGAAGTCTAAGCAACGTTTAGTGTGACTTGATCGGCATTATGAAAATAATTCGAAAACTCACCATCACGCGATGAATGGTCTGGCGGAGTATGTGTCGATTAAATGACTATTGACTTTCGATACGTAACAAGCAGCTCTTTTTCGGGCATCCTGGATAACATTGGGCAGTATTCCTGACGTTATATGCAGCAGGTACTTCGGCTCGAATGCTATCTTTTAGTTCGTCAATGCTCTTCGGTTTGCTACCATAAACTTGACTTTTGCAAGAACTTTATCGTAGGGGCTTCTGTATTGCAAGGTGTGCCGTCTTCTTGAAAATAGGTTCGTCAGACCTTTTTCATGCGTTTTTGGGCAAATAAAGTTTACCAACATCCAACTACAGCGTGCGTCGTCGAGGATTTCTCGAACTTTGAAGAAAATGATCCTATCATGGTTTTCAAGCACACTCGGTCCCAGGACAGTGACTCGCTGGTCTTGCAATGATGTTTCGTGAAAGGCGTATGGGTTCTCTGTTCTCCAATTCGACAGTTTTGTTTATTGACTATGCCATAGAGTGTAAAATGAGTGTCCTTTTGGGCCAGCAGTTCCAATATTGCAAGCGACGCCGGCTGTCCGCTGGAAACAAACTTTAAGTAAGGTGCTAATCCTCCTTAGACGTGTTCTACCCACGTTTAACTCCTGAGATCGCAACCACCATAAGTTGACGCAGGACTAACTCTAAACTGGTTTGGCCTTGCATTTTCTTTGTATGGATTAGAAACCATCGACGAGGCTCTCACATAGAATTCAGCTGTCCGGAATCGGCTATTAAACCCATCATGGTGCAAATACGTCTCGGCAATCCCATTAAGTATACGGGATCCCAAGGTTCGTGTCTGGTTTGGTCAACTCAAAGCGATTTATTACTATGGCGTCTGGCAAATCTCACAAAACTTCACAGTCTGACCTCCCGAATTTTCCGCGGATCAAATTTTAAAACCAAATCCACTATTGTCTAAAACGTACCTCTTGCATTTTTAACCTGTCAAATCTACTTTAAAACCAGTTGTAAAGTGCCCCCGTCTGTGACAGGCATAAATTTTAAAATTTCCATCCCTTCATGAAACTATGCAGACACTCTCTAAAAAAAATCCATTTTTATTATGTTTGAATTAAACATTTACACTGAATTCGAAATTTCAATTCCATCTTGTTCCAACTTCAAAGTTTATTTATAAAAACTCCTTCAAGGATGCAATTTACTTCTCAAGGCACTTTGGTATATACCTAGAAAGTATTCCTTTCCATTCTCTTACTTTCACAAAAACAAAAAAGCAAAAAAATTGTACTAGTACATATAGAAAAAAAATGAAGGAAAAAATCTTAAGAATAAGCAGCTCAATCCTCACAAGCACTGAATAACAAAAGGAGAGAGAATTTTGAGAGGTTGTGTTGTTACTAAGAAAAGTATAAAGGATGCGCGTTCTATACATACAAATGTGCATATATTACCCCATGTGCAACTGAATACTGAATCGAATTGTTTTATAAAGTTCAGACAAATATCATTAAATATTCAAAAGTCCTACCAAAATGATACTCTACATATACACAGATATATATACAAAGGCAAGAAGGATACATCCATATAATCTTGCACGACAGTCCTGGGACTTAACAAATTTTCGGATCTCTCCTCGGCATTGGTCAGTCAACAAGGAATATTTAAGTTTATTCTCTCCTCCTTTGTGAATTACCCAATTTTGTGTTAAAGGATACACAGAAACACACAAAAAACAACAATTTTAAATTATCTCAAGGCTTCCAGACATTGAGATTAAGCCATCTGTCAATTTAACAACAAGGGACGAGTCCTGCAATCCTTTAAGTGATACAAAAAAAAAACACGACGAATAAATATTCCAAAACATCCTTTTTCGTTGTTCGTGTTATTACCTCGAACTCGAGTGCCAGTGTCACAATATCTCTCTTCTCACTCTCTTCAAAAAGAAAAGGGCGAAATGTCAAAGACTTTTAAAACTGTTGATGAATTAATTTAGTCCTTGGCTTATCCTTTCACCCCGCACACACACAAACACAAAAAAAACCCGAATTTCTAACTTTGAATTTTTGCTTAAATATTTACATACAAAATTTCACGATTAACTAAGCGTTAAAATTTAACAGCAACAGACAATTACCCCTGCACCACTGCTGCGGCGGCCTTTGGACCGACCCCCGAAAAAGGACCTTAGTTAAATATACGAAACAAAAGGATCTGCAGAGAAGGTCCTTGAGAAATATTGATTCATATGCAAATATCAAGTCTCTTTGTACTTCAACGGAATTCGGGCGGCAATCATCGTTAAACTCAACGAAAAAATATCTGGGTTAAAAAAAATGATGTGAGTCCAATTAATCAAGGACCGCCAAAAGAATTGTTTCTTTTTTTTTGTCATCTTTACTCTAGCCAAACATCGAGACAGCACTTACTCTCGAGGTCCTTAACAACTTCATATAAGGACTTGATATGAAGAGGGGCTCGTCATCGCTACAATATCCGTCATCACCCGGCAGTCATCAGGAACGTAATAATCTTTTGGTATGACGCACATTAGCTGCTAAATGGCTCCGTTTATCTTGTTTGACAGCCCCTCAACTGTCTTAAGGTGTGTGTGGAGAAAAAAGGATCAGTTCGGCTCCTCTTGACAAATGATGGATTGCAGTCTGCATTTCTGAGGGCTGGCGGGAGATCCCTTCGCTGAGAGGATTGATGATGTTTTAATGTGTGAAAGAACTTCATTTACATATTGTCAATTTTTTAAAAGAAGTTATTTGTTTTTTAGTTTTGCGTCCTCCTGAGTTTCAATGTGCTTCAAAAGGATGTCATTGCAGTGTAAAACTCAGGTAGACTTCTTTTTTTTTAATTGGCAAACAAATTGGCAAAAGTAGACTGAACTCAATGGAAACTGGGCTTCTTTCAACAGGTGTTGAAACTTACTACCTAATCGCCTAATCCTACGAAAGAAATAAAAAGATTTGACTAAACCCTGTAACAAGACATGTATTGAAGGACTTGTATTGAAATCTACACCGTGTCTTTTAGCATTTGTGGAGTTCATAAACGCCTTTTTATATTATCAACCAGCTATTGACCCAACCTTTTCAGTTTGAGGATCTTATAGGTTAGGTTAGTTATAGGGTTGCCTTCAGTGCGACCGAAGACCTAATTAGTTTGGCGCATCGTTTTGTTGCTACAAACTCATGTACCTAAAATTACCTGGTTATTTGAGCGATTGTGGTTCAAGTCATGGAGTTTAGGAACATTATCAGTTCTCTGACTCTTAATTTGGGGATCTGCTTTTCGCCTTCCTGAACGTAACTGCGATTCCTGGTTTGGACCCCATTTATGACTAGATTGAAAAGTTGAGCCGAGCTTGAGTTGAAATTTCGATCACCGTATATGATGTCGAGTTGAGTTCACTTTGGTTTGAAATAGAGTTGAGATGAGTTGAGTGGATCCAGTTTCAACTCAACCCCCGTTTATAACTGGGCTGAGCCTAGGTTGAACTTGAGTCGAACCTAGTTATAAACGGGGTATTGGTTAGTGACGGGTGTTTACGCAGTAAGTGAATGAGCTTTTCTCTCCCATTCGCCACCCTGCAGCGACAGTAACAGACGTTGTGTGGGATACCTGCTTGAGAGGGAGGTCAATACCCTGTGATGATTGTCGTATTTCTAACAATATCACTTTGATGTCTGTTAAGCAGCCTTTTGTATGCCAAGACGTGCTAAAGATTGTGAAAGTCTCCGGATGGTCAACTTTTAGCGGCTAGCAGCAGTTGAGTCCAAAATAGCGTCTTAGCTTCTCACCTCAGTCTCCGAGCTTACAGGTTCGAGCTTGGAAAGGTAGTTAGCTTCTTGTTCTCACCTAAATTCAGGAGCCCAGACAAGTGTCATGTGTAGTATCGAGAATCATTGACTGGTTAACGTAAAGGATCGGCAGTACCGTTGGTATTCTCTAGATAGACCTCGGTAGTTTAGGAAGTAAGGCGCCTGGCTACCATCCCAGAGGTCCCGGGTTCGAATCCTGGCAGCACCACGGTCCTTTGCCTTTCTTTGATGGTGGCAGTTCCTTCTTTCACTTCTCGCTCTCTTCTCACTATCTTCCGATCTTGGAACCCCTTCCCCTTCTTGGACCGCTCTCCATTTTGAGAAGGCACACTCCGTTGAAGGAGCCTTTGTAGAAGAGCTTTTGGACTCTAGTTGCCTTTGATAAAGTCTTCAGGGTCTCACAATGCTTCTTCCAAGCAGTCCTTTTGTATCGTCTCAACTCCTTACTGCAACTTGTTAAGGTGAACTTGTATCCTTCCCTTTGCCCAGAATGTTGTGTCCTATTGAATAATCTCCTAACTTTTGCCCACGTTACAGCCAGTCTGCCGTTCTCCCAGGGTAGTTTCCGCAACGACTGCAAGGAAGAAACAGTGTTGCTGTCATAGTAGGAGGAGATCACAGTGAGCTGCTAACTTTTTGGGTATCACTATATTTTCGGGGCCCATCTGCCTTGAGACCAGGGGCAATTCGTCCCAGTTGCCCCCCCCCCCCTTCGTGGCGGTTGGTTGGCTTGTTTACCGAACTCGACGCTCTAAATTACTTCTTACTTCGAGCAAAAATTGCGCGCTAATTTTGAGCGCTGCCAAATATGCTCTCAAAGAAGCACTACTGGAGTTTTTAAAAATGTTATAGTACCTAGATATGAAGAAAATGGAAGATTATTTTGGTGACCATAAAACGTGATACTCGATAGACCGGTTCTCTTTAGATAAGGAGGACAAGCAGCATTTAACGTGGTTAGTTACTTAGTAGGGGGACCGTGGACGGTGAAACCACACTTGTGCTTGGAGAGGATTCTTTTACACAGCTTTTTTATAATGCATTTTTATAATGCTTCCATATCACTTTTAAAGGAGCATTAAAAGAAATGCTCCTGCATTGACATGTAATGTTAAAAGGAACATATATGCAAGTGGTATGATAACGGTAGGCCGGTAAGCTTTTGAAGGAGTGTTCAAAGATGGCTATTGCAGCACTTCATTTTCCTCTAGGTTACGATAGAAAAAGCGTAAAATCTTATAATTTGGAGACCATGTGTCTGCTTTGCACGTTATACGTCAGATGTCACTGTTTCTCCACAACGAAAGCGGACCTTACTCGAACAGATATGGCTGAGTGACAAAAAATATGTAGCAATGCGTAGTATTGCCGAGTTATAATGCTTTTTTTACCATGCGTTGCAATGAAGCTATGGTATGGGTCATCGTCATTTTTGAAACGTGAAATTGAAATTCTTATACTGCAATTATACACTCTCAATTAAAAAATTCCTGAAATATTAAAACCGACCATCCACTAGAAGAGAAAGCATATAACCACTCATTCCGTATCTGTGGCTGCATACGACTGGGTATATTTGAATTCCTTTGAAACTAATTAAGAAAAATCAATGAAAGGATGTGAGCATGTACAGCTGTACTATCAAACGCCAGCAGAAAATCATACAGCGTGTTTATTAATAAAAAAAAGGAATAAAACTCCTTGAGAAATGAAAAAAAACCCTAGAATATCCTGGAACAACCGTACATTGAGTTCACAAGCAACACTTATCAATAAACCATCATCCACTAACAAACAGAACTTTGCATTAAGATAATATAAACCACGAAACGATATCAACGATCTAAGTTAATATCGCAAGAGGATTATGATTCTGCACTACTCACATTGTCTGTGTTTTATGCTAAGAGCATAAACATTGCATATGCGAGCACGAACCTAGAGCTTCTTCGGCTGCTGCTGGTTGGTGATGCAGTTGGCAAAACTGGGATCATAGCACCGCCATTGGATACATGTAGCAGAAATATACTGAACCGTAATAAAGCCGGGGATATATTCTGGGTAGTACTATACATATGTATCCACCCACTTCCTCTATATCCAATTATGCTTTTATGTACATGAGCCAAGGAATGAGTATCCTGCACTTTGTATCCTGATTTTGTTCCTTCTTTCTGAGAAAAGGGATATATACCCTCTGCTAGATATAAATACTGTGTGTGTGTGTGGATGTGCCTTCTCTCTTAATGCACGAATGGAAAATAGCGTATCCCGAACAGCAGCAGTAGCAGCAGCGTCTATGGGATGTACTTAAGACGGGTGCCTTTCTCAAAATATATTCACAGACAGTTCAGCAGTTCACGGATTTTGTCGAAATAAGGAAGAAACTTAAAAGTTCGTTGACTGTTATCCTTGCCAGTATCGAGGTCCTTCTGGGACAAATTATATGTGATGAAGAAAAAACGTAAAGTAAATTTTTATAGGATTTTTCTTTTCTGAAAATAAACGAAGGATAATCATTGGGAAAGGAGCAAGAGTTGTGAAATCAGCAAAGAAACTTGGAAAGGATATGATGAGGAAGTGTAGCGTTAAGGGAAGTGTAAATATAGCCGGAATTGAATGAGTCGGTTGTTGTGTACCATAGGTGGTAACACTAAATTCCTCATGAATTCGCCTTCCTCTATTCTATTAATTTTCGTCTTTCTTATTTTCTCCCTTTTTTACATGCCTTCTTAGAACTAACGTCCAGAATAATTTTGTTCTGTTCCTGGAAATTCGTTCTTTTTCTAGGCTCAAAATTGTATTTCTTTAACGTAGATTTGTTGATGACCTACTTATTCTTCTTAGAATTATAACACCATGGAAGGCAAATTCATGTATGCGTACGCAATATAGGCGCGCAGTTTTTCTTGTTAACAACGCCGAAAGGGCTTGATTTTTATATGTTTTGTTTAGTTTTGTGCAGTCTTGAATAAGTCTTATAGCGATAAGGACCTAAGTGTTTAAAATAAAATAGTCATTAACTTTGTACAAGTTGTGGTTTTATTTGTTAATAAACGGGAAGGAAAAATTTAATAATCACCCATCTAACGAGAAGTCGTCGGATGGGAACACGCGCCGACTTGGCAGTGAACATATGGTCCTTCGAGCCGGATCTCCGGTAAATAAATTCGATAAAAAACATTAAAAGTGAAGTGAACACAGTGAATTGACATCAATCAACAAACCAACAGAGACCATCAAAACAGGATTACCTCCACTACAAGGCAGCGGATCCACATCACCAGTGTAGCGATTCCACTTCAAGGACGTTTACGCATCACAAAGGTTTCAAAAGGTAAGCTCGATTCATTATTACCTATCTTAGTTCCTTCAGTGTTTTCCTTACCCTGACAAATATTATAATCTAATTAAAACACAATGGCTACGAAACCAAAAGATCCGATTTCAATTCTCAAACGACGACGCGCAGATATTAAAACACGCTTAACGAAACTAAAAAATTATCTGTCAACAAACGAAGATTATCCAGACGAGGATATCATTCAAGTGAAGGTGGATGCGTTAATTGATCGGTTTAAAGAAATGAATAGTATCCACGAAGAACTGATTGAATTAGATTCTGAATCTGAGGTGGCTCATAGCTCGGAATACGACGACATGGAAGAAGAATACCATCTAATACTAGGAAAAGCAAGGAAACTTGTTAGAAAATCTCAACAAGCTGAGTCTAATTTATCTGGCAGTTTTAAGTTAAAAAATTCCTTTGGTCCAACGCTAGCAACGGACATTTCAACATCGTCTATAAAACTACCTGAGATTACGTTACCGAGATTTGACGGCAGTCTAGAGAAATGGCATGCTTTCAAGGACAAATTTGAAGCTAGAATTGGAAATAATACAAAAATTCCTGACGTCGACAAATTCCAATATTTACAATCTTCGCTATCGGGCAAGGCCGCACGAGCCATTGAATCCATGGAAGGCACAGCTGAGAACTATCACGAAGCATGGGCTCTTCTTACGACGAAATATAATAATTCTCGCAAAGCGATTTTACGCCACTGGGACATTTTGGAAAAATTACCCCGTTTAACAAGAGATGCTCCTGTCGCGCTCGACGAACTTGTGGCCACTTTTCGACAACATCTACGCTCTCTCAAATCCTTAGAGCAACCAATAGAACAATGGGATTGTTGTATTATATATTTACTATTAAGTAAAATCAGTGAAAACACCAGATATCATTGGGAACTTTCGTTAGCCGACAATAAAATGCCCTCATTCACTCATTTATTAGATTTTCTGGAGAAGCGTGGGAATTGTACGGATCAGTCTTTTCAAATGAAAGAAACCCATTCCAAGATACAAAAGGACAATAATCAACCCTTCCAGAAAACAAAAACTCATAACTACGGGCACGCGTTCGTCGCAACGCCTAATTACAAACACGGAGGATTACGTTCATCATGTCCAGTATGCCGCTCATCGCATTCCATTTACAAATGTAAGGTGTTTCGGGGTATGCCTATAAATCAAAGGAAGCATATAATTACACGTGCATCTTTATGTCATAACTGTTTAGGACCGAATCATGTAAGTAACGAATGTAAGGCTGGAAACTGTCGAGTTTGCAACAACAAACACCATACATTCTTACACCCAATCGAACCAACTATGGACGAATCAACAGCATCAAATCATTCCAACTATTCCAAAGAACAAACGCCATCTGGATTAGAATCGGAAACCATTAGTGCAATTAATTTATATACACCTCTTGATGATCTCGTTCCAACTGCGACAGTTTACATTCATCACCGAGACCAAACTCCAATATTATGTCGTGCCATAGTCGATACAGGCTCATCAAGAAACTTTATAACCAACGAATTGGCCGCTCTCCTCCAACTACCACGCACACAGGAGCAGAATCATATCGGAGGATTAAATCAATCATCCACAGTGTCGAAGTTCTCTGTGACAACATCAATTAAGTCAAGGCATAATGATTACAAAAGAACGCTTGATTTTCTGACTGTTCCAGCAATAACGTCTTTTACACCAATCCAACAAATAAACAGAAAAACGATGAATTTACCAAATAATCTAAAACTGGCGGACCCAGACTTCCATGTCCCTGCCCCTGTGCAGTTATTATTGGGAGCTGGTACGACTCTATCTTCACTTTGTGTAGGACAAATTATGCTTTCTTCATCTCCTGATCTGGTTGCCCAAAAGACGCAGTTGGGTTGGATCATCGGTGGAAATTTGCCTTTGTACCAGAAAACACAAAATCGTGCAAGATGTTATCTCATCAAACTACAGGAAGATATTTCCCGATTCTGGGAGTTAGAAGATTGCAACTCCGATCGACATTTGTCTCAAGAAGAGGCTCAATGTGAAAAACATTTTAAAGAAAATACTAAACGTGATAACGATGGCAGATATGTGATTGCCTTGCCATTTAATGATAAAAAGGAGGAGCTAGGTGAATCCTATACAATGTCACTCAAAAGACTGCAAGCATTAGAAAGACGATTCAAGAAAAATCCTGAGCTTCAAGTACAATATAAAAATGTTTTTAGTGAATATGTAGATCTCGGGTATATGTCAAAGGTGACCAAACAAGTAGACAACAGTTTTTATTTGCCCCATCAAGCGGTAATTAAGGAATCAAGTTTGACAACCAAAATCAGAGTAGTCTTCGATGCGTCAGCCGCATCTTCTACAGGAGTTTCTCTCAATGATGCTTTATTAGCAGGGCCTACCATTCAGAGTGATATTTTCTGTTTATTGCTACGATTCAGATTGTACAATCATGTATTAACAGGCGATATCGAGAAAATGTACTTACAACTAAAGGTTCGCGAGGACGATCAACCTTATTTAAGAATTTTATGGCGTGATAATGACGATTCTATCTCCATCTACCAGTTCAATAGACTCATATTTGGATTAAAACCAGCGTCATTTTTGGCCATACGCACTATTCATCAGCTGGCAGACGATGAACAATCACGCTTCCCCCGAGCTGCCACCATTTTAAAACGTGATCTATATGTTGATGACTTACTTACGGGTGCAGACAGTATCGATGAAGTTGTCCACCTTCAAAAGGAAATCACCGAACTTCTCAAGTCAGGAGGATTTAATTTAAGACAATGTGCCTCCAATACGGTTCAGATTCTACATTCTATTCCTGAATGCAATGTCAATTTGCAATTGCAAAATAATAGCAATACTACTCTTAAAACCTTAGGAGTTCATTGGAATTCAAAACAGGATGCAATAATATATACTGTCAAAAAAATGGAGCCTAATCGAGTGACGAAGAGAACGATTTTTTCAGAAATCGCAAAGATTTTTGATCCATTGGGACTTCTTAATCCGGTTGTAGTAAAATCTAAAATAATCATGCAAGAGTTATGGAAATTAAAAGTTGATTGGGACGAATCATTGCCCACAGAACTACATACTAGATGGGAAGAATTTGCGGCCCAATTGATCCATTTAAACGATATTTCATTTCCCAGAAAAGTGTTAATAAATCACCATAGTCACATAGAATTACACGGATTCTGTGATGCCAGCGAGAAGGCGTATGGTGCCTGCTTTTATATATATTCTATAGATAATTCAGGACAAGCTCAAGTACAGTTATATTGCGCTAAATCGAGAGTCGCGCCTATTAAAACTTTGCAGACAATTCCTCGTCTTGAATTGTGTGCCGCCGCTCTTCTTGCGGAATTATACGTTACGGTTAAATCGGCCATAAATATTAGTTTTCATCGCACAGTTTTTTGGACGGATTCAATGATAACCTTACATTGGTTAAATACCTCACCACATTTGCTAAAGACTTTTGTAGCGAACCGAGTCTCTGCTATTGTATCAAAAACCAATGGCTCATCTTGGCGACATGTCCGTACCTACGATAATCCCGCTGACCTGTTATCTAGAGGAGTGATGCCGAATGAGTTCAGGAATAAGTCTCTCTGGTTCAAAGGTCCTAGATGGCTATCCGGGGGAGAGGAATATTGGCCTGAGCAACAAATATTGAAATCCAACGATGTTCCTGATTTAAAGAAAACTACCTGTCTAGTCGCTGCTACCGTGGATATAGATATTTTTACACAATATTCGTCATATACTAGGCTGCAACGTATCGTAGCTCGTTGTTTACGCTGGATAAAATCACGTAGAAAGAAAGGTCCTTTGTTAATTGAAGAACTCCGTTACGCCTCGGATCGTATTCTACAATTAGCTCAACGTAAAGAATTTCCTGCAGAATACAAAGCCTTGAACAATAAACGGCCTCTGCATCCAAAGAGTAAACTTCTCTCTCTGAATCCCTTTATAGGGGATGATGGACTTATAAGAGTGGGTGGTAGGCTAGACTCTTCACCCTACTCTTATCAAAAAAAACACCAAGTCCTTCTGCCAAAGTCGCATCATATTACTCACCTATTAATTAATGAAGAGCATCTTAAAACTCTACATGGAGGAGTTCAACTCACATTATGCTCATTAAGGCAAAAATATTGGCCTATTGATGGACGAAACCAGGTACGAAAGGTCTTAAGAAAATGTGTACGATGTGCACGAGCCGATCCACCTCCTGTAAATTATATTATGGGAAATTTACCTACAGTAAGGACTACGCAGACTAGACCATTTGCAAACTCTGGGGTAGACTATTGCGGTCCTTTTTTAATCAAGGAGAAACGTTTTCGAAATCGTAATAAGTTAAAAATTTATGTTGCCGTATTCATTTGTTTCGTCACGAAGGCTGTTCACTTGGAGACTGTGAGTGATCTCACTACTGAAGGATTCTTAGCTGCTTTAAAACGGTTTATTTCTCGTCGTGGGATATGTGTGTCAATTTATTCTGACAACGGAACAAATTTTGTTGGCGCTAATAATAAGCTTAAAGAGCTCGAGGATCTACTGATTTCCGAAGAACATAACAAGAAGGTTCATGATTATCTGGCTGCAAAGAACATTGCTTGGCATTTCAGCCCACCTCAAGCTCCTCACTTCGGCGGTCTCTGGGAGGCTGCCGTTAAATCTTTCAAACATCATCTTAGACGCGTAATTGGACCAGAATTATTTACGTTTGAGCAGTTCAATACTTTAGTCATTGAGATCGAAGCTATTCTAAACTCCAGACCCCTAACTCCCTTATCCTCTGATCCAAATGATTTTTCCCCTTTAACACCATCTCATTTTTTGATTGGTGATCCAATGTCGAGCTTGCCGGAGCGAAACCTTTCAGGTATACCGGCGAACCGTTTATCCACATGGCCGCATATTCAAAAGGTCAAGCAGGATTTTTGGAGTCGTTGGCATAAAGAATATGTTAATGAATTAAATATCAGGCGCAAATGGACTCGAGGGAATCACCCTATCAAGGAAAATTCTCTAGTTATTATTCGAGAAGATAATCTACCATCCCTTCAATGGCGTATCGGCAGGGTTATTGAAGTATATCCAGGTCGCGATGGCATCATTCGGACCGTGCGTTTGAGGACATCGACTGGTGAAGTTACACGGAGTGTCAAGAAGCTCGCCCCTCTGCCTCTCGATAGTGATTAAAACAATCACAAATTAATATAGTAGCTTTTTTTATTAACTATTCTATGTAATGTATTTTTTTTAATCTTAATAATTTTACTTTGTTACAAAACTTGTAATAGTAGTTAGGTATCATTTTTTACTTGATCGCAAGACTCTCAACCGGGGGAGTATGTTGTGTACCATAGGTGGTAACACTAAATTCCTCATGAATTCGCCTTCCTCTATTCTATTAATTTTCGTCTTTCTTATTTTCTCCCTTTTTTACATGCCTTCTTAGAACTAACGTCCAGAATAATTTTGTTCTGTTCCTGGAAATTCGTTCTTTTTCTAGGCTCAAAATTGTATTTCTTTAACGTAGATTTGTTGATGACCTACTTATTCTTCTTAGAATTATAACACCATGGAAGGCAAATTCATGTATGCGTACGCAATATAGGCGCGCAGTTTTTCTTGTTAACAACGCCGAAAGGGCTTGATTTTTATATGTTTTGTTTAGTTTTGTGCAGTCTTGAATAAGTCTTATAGCGATAAGGACCTAAGTGTTTAAAATAAAATAGTCATTAACTTTGTACAAGTTGTGGTTTTATTTGTTAATAAACGGGAAGGAAAAATTTAATAATCACCCATCTAACGAGAAGTCGTCGGATGGGAACACGCGCCGACTTGGCAGTGAACATCGGTGATTAACCTTTTCTTTACTGGAGTAGAATGAAAAGAACTCTTCTGTTATACATATAAATCTCCCATAATATCTGTACATAACACCTACTGTAATGTCGTGTTGAGGTAAACCGTATTAAATTAAACCCAAGAGAAGAACAGAAAAAACCAGTTAAGCTATTTTTGAAAGTATGTGCACAGCAGTCACATGATTTAGATTTACATCAAAGTATGTTTTTTTAGAATTTTAGCCATAGTTAGACCAACTCATTTTTAGTTCGTGATTCGTGACAGTTTAGTCAGTATTTCCATAATCTTAACATCCAAGAGCTGACTCAGAACCCACACATGGAAAGGTATGTTTTCTTCTCGTATTTAATTAATAGTCAAAATTCAACAGACGAATATTGTGTTTCAATAAGCCGATTTCTAAAAGTCTATTTATATATAGGCCGCCGGCAGGCCACGGCCTGAAGGTTTCTCGCCTTGAGGCCAAGTATAATCACTCACTCACACCGTCAACAAGATGAGGCCTGCAGTCTAAGAAATCTGGCAAAAATCTTTATGTGTGTGGGTACTTATCGTCAGGCAATTTACGTCATACATAATTACGTAAAAAGATGATGTTTTAGATGTGCATAACCGCATTGTGCACTTTTTTGGTTAGGTCATTTTGCCCTCGTGCAAATGTAAGTTTGCTTTGGTTGGTACGTATTTTGAAGAAGTGTTTTAGCATCTGCAAAAGCTCATTGCCTTTGCCAAAAATACTGGTGCCATTTGGTT
Source organism: Thereva unica (assembly GCA_949987705.1). NCBI lineage: Eukaryota > Metazoa > Arthropoda > Insecta > Diptera > Therevidae > Thereva > Thereva unica. The sequence continues at coordinate 156,019,437 of OX465283.1, read as the reverse complement.
AACTCAGCCAGTTTGCATGGTGCATATTGAAATTACCCTCAGCAATGACTATGACATCCAGGATTGGTAGATATCCCGAGATCAGTTTGAAAATAACATCAAATGCTGAAGTTGAGTCTTCGTTGTTTATGTTAGGACTTTTGTATAGAAGAAAACAAGAATATTACGCGGTTTCAGATGATGGTTAAAATGAGAAGATATGATATTTTATATTTTTATGTTAAGCCATCTTAATTCTAATAGCCTCAACACACAGCAATTAAAATATGATGAAATTTGTCATTTATGACGAACGCTCTTAGGGGATGACATATACATACGTTAAAATGCGTCAAGTGGCAGTTTGGAAAAAAACCTAAAAGCATGCTTTTTCCAATAATATATGGACCGACAGATGACCGAAAGTTTTCATAATCGACTAACAAAAATTTCCCCTAACCGGTTTTTCTAATTAAATGAGGTTCACATTCGTAATAAATGATGAATTTTCGTCATAAATGATGAATTTTCGTCACAAATGTGTGTCTAGGCGATAACAAAGATTGAAATAATTATATAGGCAAGGAGATTGGGCACTAATGTGTATCCAGACACCTGATAGTGATCCAAATTAGCATCAGGTGATATTTAAATTTGAGCTTCATTTAGTTCGCAAAGTTGACTGGTTTAAAATTTAAGAAATAACACTACACAAAAAAAAATTCACATAAAGTCATAGAATATTACAAAAATCTAGACAACAATTTTTAAAACAGGCAGTGTTCCCGAGATCTAGGGTTACTTGGCTTATCACATTGACCATGATGAATCTAGTATAATATAATCATGCCAGTCTATTTGAGATTTTTAAATGGGATGAATTCTCTTCTGGTTTTAAGTTATATCCAGGCTATGCTGTATTTCTTTGAGCAACATTCCTTTGTATACTATAAAATAATCAAAATCAAATTTCTTATTAGTATCTTCTTACAAATTTTATCAGATTACAGCATCGCAACTCAAATGCAAATTCTATTCTTATAAATTTCTTCATATTATATAATTTCTTAAATCTAATTTTTGAAAATCTTACTTCAACGATAATTTCTTGTTTTTTTTTACATAATCTTTTTAAAAAAAGAAAATTTACATTAAATATAAATCAATCACAGAAAAAATAAATGCTGACCCAAATCTCTCAGAAGTCATAATTTACTCCGACAAAAAAAAACAGTATTTTTTTCTTCTATTTACTAAAAACAAAAACAAAAAAAAAATTTAAAAAACAAAAACTGAACGACATTTACCAATATGATGATGACTGAAATTCAGCAGAAAAATATTCTAAGAAAACTTCCGTATAGTAAACACGTCGAATAATTTTCAATATAAACAAAATCGCAAAATAAAACAACGTGACTCTTAAGAAAACATCCGTCGTCTTCTCTCGCTCTATTTGAATTTTTTGTTGTTGTTATTTTTCTTCGTATTTCTTCTATTTATTTTTTTCTTCTTTTTTTACCTTTACAATTTAAATCACTGAGAAATTTTAAACCATTAAGATTAGGATGAAAAAAAAAGAAAAAAATAAACCAACAATTTCCTCTGAGAGTTGAATATTTTTTTTTTTCGGAGTACTTCGGAGTGCAGTAAATATTTTTCGGTATTGTTTTTCATGCGTTTGAAAATTAGACGAGAATATGAATGGTCTAAAGAAGTTTTTTCTAATTTTGTTTTACTCGAATCGATTGCATACTTTGTCCGATAGGGAATGCAAAATGAATCATGAGGTTATAAATGAACGCACTATGATATTTTCGGAGTCATGCTTTTCGCAAATATTTATAATATTTTCCCATAGGTTTAGTAGCCAAAAATAAAAAAGCGAAGCTTAAACAAGACAAAGTCGAGAGTTCGTCGATCGTGTGCATTCGAAAATTCCAAACATCAGATCGACGACGAACGTTCGATAGGAGTGCATCGCGCTCGAGCTCGATAATCGAATTGGGCGTGCATAAATACCGCTGAATTTTCTGCATTCATGTTTTTTGCGCTAATAAAACCCGCCTTCTCTCGACTGGCACTTATCGTGCTGTTTTCGCAGCAATAAATTTCAAATAGTGCAGGTCAGTAACAGCATTACTATAAGCACACACTGCAGTTTTACTGCACTTTTGCTGTATGTAAATTAGCAAAGAGGGCTTTGCTGCTATATATACAGAGAGTTGAACCTGACGTACTCGTTGTTGATTATACATTTTTTAGGTAAAACACGCAATTGCTTTACAAAACTTCTCCGACATCTCACGTTGCACTCATGATTTGTGGCCGGCAAGCATCGGGGATTCGGTGTTCGGAAACATACAGACATAGTAGATGTTTTGCTAAGCTAAGCCCAGTTTCATTCATTAAATGTCGCGCAATTGCTGCACCATTTGCATTCTAGTAGCTACGAACGAAGCTAGTAAATTCGTCACGTATCCAGAGCTACAACATAAGTAACGAGAGACTCTCCTCTATAGAGGTGCGCACCTTTCCAGATAAGCAAATGCAACTTGGCCGCTGCAGCACTGAATCAGTTTACGGTTTTTCACATGAAACCACAGGCTGGACCGCCAGGAAGTTCGAGGTCGATTTGAAAACTTAGATAGGCGATTGTAACGTGAGAACTCTATGCCGTCAGCTTTATTATTTTTTTTTATAGAGGAGTGCATTGTTTTTATTAGCAACAAATTAATAATCGCTTTGCTTGTGAGTCACAACAACAAAGTACTGCGTAAGTAGGTAGGTACTGTTGATACCATAGACCGACTGATATAGAGAGCGCGCTCGGAAGCTGAGTGATATTAGCAAATAATAATAACAAAAACATCTAAAACCGGTTCCATGACATCAGATGCTTTTGCAACTTTTGCTATTCGGAATTTCTGAATCGTATTTCAATCAGCGGAGCAACATTAATTCGGATTAATCTCCCGAGGGGGACAGTTTATATATACGGACAGAGAAAATAGCAATCTGTCATATATAGCGACAGCAGGGTGCGTAGGAGGGCATCCTTGAGCTCAATTTAATCCCGGACAACTTTGTTTTAGCAAATATAATAATAATCTCTCTCTATCCTCCATGGGGACGACTACAACAGCACAAGAACAACAACAGGGCGACGACGACTACTATACTAAAAACTCTCTTTCCGCGCGGGCAATGGGGATTAATCTCGAAACGATTGTAACTAATGTTCCAAAATTGTTGTACTATGAAAAAAAAAAAAATAAACATCCATTTCATTCCTGGCACACAACTTTTGACTTGATGTATGTGCAAAAATGTTTTTTCATAAATCATAACACACACTCCGGAATTAAGATTGTGGCGCCATTCTTATTGATCACTCAACTTACGAGAGAAATTATATTGTCAACATACCCCCAGCAAAAAAAATCATACAGCATTTCATCTCCATCCCCTAACTGAAATCTAACAAACTATGTTGTATAAAGAAAGAGGGGATGAAATGATATTCTATGGCGAAAGATTGAAAACTTTTTGACCTAGATACCACCGGGGGAGAAAAAAAAACTGGTATAAATTTAGTGCTTCTTTCGTAAATGAAAGTTTTATTAAAGGAAGGAAATACTAAGGTTAGCGAGAATATGAACAAAGAGACATAAATTTTGAATATTAAAACTGGAACTGACGAACTGCTGAAATTGTGAATCATTCAAGGAGAACTTTTTCTTTATTCTTAGAAATATATAGGGTAGAAGTAGATCTAGGGTAAAAATAGATCTGTATGACACAAAAAACAAATCGATTTAAACTTGACATAAAAATATCATCATCGAAAAAAATTAAGGTTAAATTTCTGTGGAGGTCCTTAAACTAGCATAGCTAATTTTTTTTAAATTTTATTGATGTCAGTCTGCACTGATTGTAGAAGATAAGATTCTCATACACACCTCTTTTACGGCATTCGTGACTTGGCGCTACTAGCCGTGTGGCTGAACTTAGTTATCTCTAAGCATAGCGAAATGGGAAAAAATGTTAAGTGATTTACATTTACATATATATCAGCGAAATCACTTTAGTTTTACGTTTGTGGGAATTGCGTTGCATTCCGTTACGCTAAAGTAAGATAACATTACTAGAAAAAATGTATAAAAAATTTCACACCTGAATTTATCTAATTAAAAATTTCAAACTTTGATTCGAGAAAAATACGTAAATGTGAGCCAAAAAACCAGTTCGCTCAAAGCAGTGCATTCAATGCAACACAACTCTGCTTACAGTAGAATAAAATAATTTTACAACACTTAAATCAGAAGTAGACATTTTTATTTTAAGCGGTTTTTAAAATTGTGATAAGGATTATTGAAAAATGATATTTTTACTGAAGAAAATTATGAAATAGATTCACTAAAACTGAATTCAGCGCCACTTTTACGATCGTTATAGGAAAAATCTTTTTACCAAAATTAAGTATTTTTGTATATTTTTCTATTTTCAGTAGTGCTTACAATTTTTTTTTCGAGAGATAATGTTGTATTAACAAAAAAAGATGGAATTAGTGCGGTAGAATTGAAATTTTTGATCATTTAACTTCGAATAGTTTTTTGTGATGGAAAAAGGGTTTTAAATAACTTAAATTAGTCAACCACTCTGATTTTGAATAGTTGGTATTTAGATTCATAAACACCAACCAGAATTTTCGATATCCTAGATATAATACAATGGTCACACTAGACGACATCGACTAAGAGTCGAGTTTCCTTCCTTATAGAAAAAAAAAGAAAACCCGTCCTGGTACCAAGGCGTTTTGTGCAAAATTATTACAATTATGCCCCTCAACACGGGGAGTCATATGAATGCAAATCAACACAACCTAACTATTTTCAGGCAGGAACGTTAACAACAAAATATATTGTTTTGAAAAATCAAAATTGTAAATATTTAAAGGTACGTTGTAACTCAACGCCTCAACTCGTAACTGAAATTCAAATGAAAATAAATGTAACCAAACACAATAATAATAGCCATTATACAACTAAATCTACGGGACGCTTAGTCCTCCTATATATAGGTCTTCTCATTCAGTTAGTCCGATACTTGTCAATGATGCCAAAACTAGTTCTTGCTCAATCAAATTTTAAAGTGGCTACAGGGTGTATTTTCAGCAAAGAGATAGCTTGCTGTTACAACCTTATATCTCGGCTTCATCGGCCAAACTGCGTAACTTCGAACAAATCGGTGCACTTAACTTCAATTTTAGCCTCAGCTCCCATAAATTTTCACATATTGAACTCAGGAAAAATTAAGCCTGAGTTCGCCCAACTGAACATGAAATTGAGTTTGAACGTAAAAGATCTCTCAGAAGATAGTAATCAACTGGAATAATGGTAGGTATATTATTCCAGTAAGCTTTTGCATTTCTAACTTCTGGGGAAAAAGCAGCAACAATTTGAAGCTTGAACGGAATATGCCAGCCAGTGAAGCCACCTATGCGAATTGAACTGCACTTTATCTCCCTCTATCTTCCGATAAGAGCTGCCGTTCGACATTGCACTCTATACGAAAGAATAGATTGTCGACAATACGAAGGGGCCTATAGTCAATCACATACAAAAAAAAAACATTCTTTACGTTACTCAACTGCGGCTAATATAGTCCATTCTGAAGTTCCAATTTTCGATGGCGCATTTTCGAGTAGTACGAATGGTATTTGGCTAATGATGAGAGTAATGTTGGTGTCCAATTCTCAATCGTATCCTACTTATCCATGTAGACCTTGGATTTTACGGATCCCGAGAAGGAAAAGTCTAAATCCCAGTTCCTTCTCCAGCCAACTGTCTTGGCTATAATTTACAAGCCAATCTCTGACCCTGCCTTGAATACAACTCGTATAACTGGGCAAGCGGCATAGCGACAGTTCCATTGAAATTAATAACGTACTGTCTACAAAGGAGAACGTACTGTCTACAACACCAATTCCGCTCGGCCCACACACGGCAGTCGTCGTTTTCATTCTCAATACGGTTTTAAGTTCGATTTTCAATAAAACGACTCGATTATGGAACTGCCTTCTGCAGTAGGTGCTTCCGAAATCATATAAGAGTCTTCGAGTTTTAACGCAAGATGTATCGAAATCTACTTAAGCACCCTTCAGACCCCTAAAGTAAGCTTTATATTCTACCCTTCAAATCAAGCTTACTACCAAACTTGCACTATGACTTAAACGACATGATGGGCAAGTAGTACAAAGAATGTTTCCTAAGCCTGATCTTACCATATCAAAAAAATACTTCTTTGATTGAACAGCCGGAAAGACAACTCAAAATCTAGTATATTAGAACGGAGTTGAATGACGACATATTCCGCTTCCTCTACTAGGTGCTGGCCAACTCAATCAGCACAGCGAATCCTCATAATCGAAACTCATGATCTATGTTTGTACGACTTTGATGCCTAGTAATTCACTTTTCCATATCCAGCTTGAATGTACGAATCCAACGACTTATCTTAACAGTTTCTGCGCATTTGTGGAATGCTTTTTTTGTTTCCGCCATTATCTCCAAGCTTTATTGCTTATATAATCGAGACCCCTTCATACTATTCGCGCCATCTGGCATAGTGAGAGTACATAATTATACGTGATGATAAAAGAAGAGGTCCCAGGACAGATCCCTGAGAAACGCCACTGGTCGTCCTATACTATTTTCGTCCTCGGTCTCGTTCGAGAAATTTCACTATAATAAGAAGTTAAGTCCGGCTTTTCTCCAGATTGCGTTTTTAACATTGAGCGTTGTATAACATTTATTTCCTTTAATTGCGACTCATGCCAAACTAGTAACTCTATTGACGGCGTCGGTTGCTTACCTATCTAAACTTCATTTTCTCCAGGCTCTGGAGAGCAATCTATCATAGAGTTCTCGTCCGTTTTCATATTTGGGAGCAAAATCTATCTCTATGTCAACGGAGCCCTCAAAAACGTTCACTTTTGGTGCTGCGTTTGCTACAGGCTTGTTTGGTATAACGTTATAATGCTAGTGGAATGTGGTTTGAAGCAGCGATAACCTAAGCCAGAATCGAAATGGAAGGATAAAAAACTACACCACGAAATGGACTCAAATCACGACACTCTGGAAAAGTAATTGAGCGCCTTATTTCCTAAGTTGTCAAAGTCGGTATAAACAATCAAAGAAGTTCTTTTTATTTGTTACTTTTTATATAGTCGATTTATTTTATCTCAATTTTACAATATTTCAATGATTTCTGAAATGATGGACGGTGACAAATTCAACAATTCAAAATCCATAAAAATCGGTCCAGACGTTCTTGAGTTATAAATGGGTGTAACTAACCCGATGGTGTTTTATAGATTATTGTACTGAGTTAACTTTGTAATATTAGAGAATATTAAACTATTTTAAAATTATTTATCACATAAATTCGATAACTAAATTAGCAGACAAAGTGTCTATTAACAGCCCTTCTAAAAACAAATTCAACAAAGCCGCTTCTTTGTTCTTCTTTCCTAAATTAACTTTCTTGTATCAAAATTCAAAATTACAAATAAATACACCAATTACGAAATTTGCATTTTAATAGATCAATCTCTCCACGAAAATTTACACTCTTTAAAAATAAACTTCTATTTTAAGAATTATTTTCAGTAAAAGTTAATCTTGAAATTTTTTTTTAATTGTACACAATTTTTCTGAGTAATTTCAATTAGCTCCAATTAGAGGGACTATAAATACATAATTAAAGCAGAAATATAAAATCGCATTCCCCATCAACACTTAAGTCTGTATTAAGGAACTTTTTTTTAAAAAACCTTTTTCTTCCTAATTAGTCCTTTTTAGTTATAAATTATTTACTTCTTCAATAAGACCTGTCATACCTTCAATTAGATGCACTTAATTATTTAGCATGGAAAAAAATCTTTTAACATTTTTCAAAAAAAAAAAAAAAGAAATCCATAACTGTTTACATTACTACTCCCCAAGGACGAGAGCCGGGAAAAAATCCTACAAACAAGTTCTCTTTTCTGAATTAATTAAAAGGATCTCATCATTAGCACACGAACCACCAACAGCGACCCTCCTCTATGTTAGCATATTTTTTTTGTTGTGTAGAATGCTACCTGTCAGTTGCATCCTTCTGTAGTACACAGAATGTATTTGAAAAAAAAAAAAAAAAAAAAAAATACTGAAGAGTCCTGGAAGCTACTCATCTTATTATTCTTTATGTAACAACGGAACGAAATCCTTCAAGAAAAGGAGTTCAAATGGGAACAGATTGGATGGGGTGGAGGGGATAGACAAAATAAAAATAAAGAAAGTAAATAATTCAAAAGATTAATTAAAAAAGTAAAACTCACCACACTTTTTTTTTGTGATTCTATAATCGGATCAGACTCAGACAGGGTTTAGATTACGCGACCGGAAGGATAAGGATGACTTTTGGGACGATGATGATGATGGCAGAAAAAAATGATTGTACGTGTTGAGACAGTTTCATAACCCAACCCCGAGACAGTTTGAGTTTCATAACCTTGCAACTTAACCCCAACCATCGTCACACCAGTGTGGTAATTGCTTGTGTTCAGTTATTGGATTTCTATGGGATTGTAAAGAACAAAAACATATAAAAAAAATAATAAAACCTAGAAAAATAAAATAATGTTGGCTGCAGACGACGAGGGTGTCACACAGTTGAAGACAGAACCCACCCAGAGGCGAGGATGTCAGAGTCAAGCCAAGAATATGATAAATGATAGCGAGTAATTAAAATGTCTGTTTCAACAATAATTTTCTCTCCGCGCGCGACCACTGCGATATCCTTGCGGTTCGTACTATGACATCGCTCACTCACTCAACCCCCCTTTACACCCCTCTATCCTATCTCTCGACATAGACCCGTCTTTTTTTGCGCTTTCATTCTTGTTGCTTTATATATCTATCTATCGCGCGTCCTTTTCCCCAAGATACCCACCACCAGCGCTTCGCACAAAAGCTCCCCGACGTGGTGGGTGATCCAAGATGATAAAGTGGAAGACAACGACGTTCGAGTAAATCATTTAATTAAAAAAGATCGTCTGACAAACGGGGGAGCTTTTAACCATTTGGTCCCGCGGCACAATACATCCACTCATGCAAAGAACAGCATGCAACAAGAAAAACGACAGAGCCATGGATGGTAGCACAACCCCCGAAAATTTCGAGAGATAAAATATTATACACCAACCCCCATAGCTGGTGCTGCAGTCGCATGGAACATGGAAATAAATTGAAAATAATAAAATATTGTCACGTTCGAAGATAATTGCAATTCTGAAGACGTTGAATGCACTTGCAGCATCCTTTTTTGGATTCTCGATAGAAAAACACATATCCACACGCACACACACTCATATTACACTAGGTATGGACAGTCTTCGCACATATCAGCTGAGCACCCCTTTTATCAAGAAAAGGAATCGCTCCATCTTCTCCTTCTTATTATTTTCCTTCTTCATACACACATATATAAAAGTACGTCTATGTGGAATGAGATCTCTCCATTTGATAAAGGGCCACATGTTGGGTAGACAGAAATTACGAGTGGTTTCGTGTTCTGGCCATAATAGCAGATGAGATGAGAGAACGTGTACCCAAGAACGGGTACAAAATGAGAAAAGAAAAAAAATTATCAACTAAGATTCTTTTAAGGAGTTTCATTCTACCTTAACGGCCCCGCATGGTGGTCTTGACGTAATTACATACTTTCGCTGGTAATGAAGTAATAAGTACGGTAATTACTCAACGCAATGTTCTCTTCATTCACTAAAAATGATCTAGATATGGTTACTATTTGGTGGTAGTGATGCGACTTTGTTGTCACTCAAATGTTTAGTAGCTGAATTAACTAGGACTTTTGCATAATAGTTCTGATCCATCATAGACTTTATCTTTATGACTAAAATACTTTCAGGTCATCCAATTTTCTAATTTATATTTTATTAAAAACCCCTTTTCCATAACAGAAAACTGCAAAAAGTCAGATGATCAAAAATATAAATTCTACCGCAATATTTCCATCTTTTTTTGTTAATACAACCCAATCTCTCGAAAAAAAATTGTAAGCACTACTGAAAATCGAAATATCTTCCAAAATACTAAATTTTAGAAAAAATATTTTTCCTATATCGATCATAAAAGTTGCGCTGAATTCAGTTTTAGTGAATCTATTTCATAATTTTCTTCAGTAAAAAATTATTTTTTTATTAATCCTTATCACAAGCTTATATGTACTGGTTCAAAATAAAAATGTCTACTGATTTAAGCGTTGTAAAATTATTTTATTCTACTATGAGCTGAGCTGTGTGATGCTTTGAATGCATATAATTGAACTACTTTTGAGAATTTTGCCACTTAAGACGTAAGACCTCTGCGAGATAAACATACAAGAATTGTTTACGTAGAGATAAACTGGATTGTATAAACAACTTTGAGAAGTCGTTATTGAATAGATTGTTGTATTCAATAGCTATCGTAGTCGAGGCTGAAAATTTTAAAACTGAAACTCTAAGACAATCAAATAATAACATTGGTGAGAAAAAGGAAAGAACTAATTTTGAGGATAATATTATGTGGAACTATGTGAAACATCGGAAATATTCACAAAGATAAATATATGAAGAAAATTCATTTTCTCATACATTTTTTATGGAACTTCTTTTTGATGATATTTCGAGAACGGATTGACTGATTTCGAAGATTTTTTTTTGTTCGACTCATTACGATTCATAAAATTTAACCCACTGTTGTATATTTGGAGGGGCATCCGGTGCATCACTTCCAGTGACAACATTGACCAGCCGGCAGCGGTATATCCCCAATTGGGATTTTTCTTGTTTTATCTGATTGTTGTCTCCTTTGCCTTATCATCTACTATCCAATACAGTATTTCAGTCGGGATTCTTATAATGGAATGGCAAGGAATGAGCCCGTTAACAGATGCTGCGTGGCCTTTAACAATTATAGATCATGTTACTCCCCTTCAATAAATAAAGCATCCTATAAAAAAGACTTAAATCCTTCCTGACAACCTAATTACTAACACTCCTTAGAATTAACTAATTATGTATGCCAGTGTTTGTCTATAAAAACTCTCTGTTGTATTTAGTTTAAGTATGCCTTGTTTGGCAAGTAAATAAATAATTTTCTCTTGGGAAACTGCTGATAGTTCTCGCCTGATTCTTTCGACCCTACCGTTGAAAGATCTTTAAAACTGAAACAAACTGAATTCTAAAATAAATGCAACTAAAACCGAATTCAGCGCAACTTTTATCATGAACATGGCAAAACATTTTCTTTAAACATATATTATTTTTACCCATACTTCGATTTTCAATAGTGCTTACAAAAAATTATCGTGAGGTTGGGTTGTACGTGGAAGCGAGTTTAGTACATATTAACAAAAAGATGTTTTCGCATTTCTGCAATTGAAAACAAAATTTGTCCGTCAATTCGTTATGATCCTTTTCAAATTTGCAAAATATTGCTGCTGCTCGCTTTATTCCCAGATCACAAGATCGAAGATTACTAAACAAAAACGCCAGCCAAATATTAAATCAATCTTAATAAATACATTTGTCAAAAGATATATTATATTACAAGTTTATAAGATTAGTAGTGCTCCATGGAAAAATTAACATTATTGAATCAAAATCTATGTAGATTATACAAATAATTTTATATTCAGCACTTTTTCTACGCAGCTGAATAACATTTTTGAATCCTCAGCACTTTTTCTACGCAGTAGAATAACACTTGTGATCCTTCAGCAATTTTTCTACGGAGCTGAATAACATTCGTGAATGCTCAGCACTTCTTCTACGCAGCTGAATAACATTTGCGAGCCCTTATTCGTATTTATAAATATGAGAAAGTTTTTATTTGAAGAATATAATGATATAATTGATGGTATTTCTTTTATTTCTCCCTACGAACTCATCATAATCGTATATTTTTTAATACGCAATTTCAACAACTTAAACATCCACGAACAAGACAAAGAATTTTTCAACAGCACAAACATCATTAAATTACATAATTTCTCCGAAAAACCCTTAAAAAAATTCAACAATTCCCCTCTTGCATAATCATAACATTGTTCAGCAGCCTCTCATCTTCCACCCCTCCACAATTTCCATAACTCTATATTCTATCAACTTAATATCTCCTTTCACCAAGTATCCTCTCTGCACAAACTCGATTACGTTTCTCATATCCATTTTGGATATTATCATTAAAAAAATTACAACACAACACATTCCCAAATCGGCGACTTCTTCTTCTCTATAGTCACACACAGAACGAGGATGAAAACTGGTTCAACTCCTTTCGATCGTAGTGAAAAAAAAAACTTTATAGACAATTTATTCGCCACTTAATATCGATAAAGCGAAAATACGTTCCGTTTTGCAGTAGCCAAAGCCAAAGATGGATAAGACGATATTAAAAAAAATAAATAGGAGAAGAAGAGAAAAAAAGGCTCAAAACAGGGTATTTTTGGTATGGTATACTCTGAACACAACACTGTACCAGGAGACATTAAAGCCCAGGATCCTTTGGATATTTCATCAGCCGCAGTATCCTTTTCTATGTAGTTTGTAGGGGCGGAGGAAATGGAGGAATGGAAAGACCGTTTTCGGCTCCACATAATACTTTGAGCTCGTTTTATGGTCTAATATTGGATGTTACCAATACCAGAGATTCAATATCCAGGAGCCTTAGTGAATTTTTTTGTTGGGTGTCCTTACGTTCCTTTTTTGCATTTTTATGGGAAAACTTTTGGTATAAAAGAGTGAACAAAACTGCGTCATGAAGTTATTCTCCCCCCCTGACAAATAAAAAAATGGGACTAGGTCCTTCATAAAAATGTAAAAGAAAGGAAAATACCTCCATGCGCGAGATTACAGTGAAGACATTACGGTGACATCAATTAAGATGAGAAGAAAAACACCAAAAGAAAATCTTAATTTTCAGGACCCAGAAAAAATTCCCAACAAAACCCCCGAAAAGAAAACCTTCTACTGCTCATTTGGGTGCCCTTAAGGAAGATACAAGGACAGAATAAATTTCCGAAGGCATATTTCCAACAAAATTTTCAAGTTCAAAATCCACAACGAAGGGCACAACACAATTCGCTCACGCAGACAGACGCATTTTTCAAATATCTAGGGGCGCTCTCTAACACCCTGTCTGGGGCTGTTGTGTCGTCCCACAAGGGCAAGGTCAAGGGGCACATTCTACCCTCGGTGAAATGTATACGATGAGGCCTTCCTGTAGGCATAAGAAAAGGATAATGGTAAAGGTATAGAGAAGTTATGAAGTAAAAACATTGAAAATTTCTCTGTAATTGTGCGGCACTTAAGTGTATATGTGAGTTTTTTGGATGATAGGCCGGGATGAGGGTAGAGTTGGGGTATACCAAGAGTTGCTTAACCTTTTATACTTCAACGCGGACTGGGCCTACGGCAAGAAGCTTTTTATAAATACATCCACACATACACTCTCTGCGCATACCACCCCAGGCCCATAAAAAGCTTTTTTGAGTTATGAATGAGTCTTTCGTCCTTCGTCCTTGCACATTTTTAGGCTCGTATTTTCTCTACGCTTTCTTCACTTTCCATTAAGTCTTGGGAATTTCTTGTCGTTTTGTTATAAGGAAGTCATGAGATTGCGTGTGTGTTGGCAACAACAATTTGTTTTTTTTCTATATATATGTAATATGTTCTGTGGGAAATTCCGGTTACGTGTATTTTGTTTTTCTCTCGTTTTTCTTTTAATGTTTAATACATTAATTATTATCGGTTTGTTTCGTTTTTTTTTATTGACTTAAATATGTTTTTGGAAATTACATAAGGAAAAACAATTGACCTAGTTTGATTAGGATTTATGGGTTTTTACTAGAGTAATTTGCGGTATAGATTATAGTAATAAGGAAAGTAATTAAAAATTGTAGTAAAAATCAAGAGTTTTGATTAATATGATTAATTCAGCAAATTAACTGTTTAAGCTGAATTGTACTGTTTTCATTTTAAATGGAATTAAAGACTGAATTGAATTATCCTCCTGAATGTTACAATTGATCGATACTTTGATTAGGATTTATGGGGTTTTTTCAGAGTAAATGACCCTCTAGAACTAGGTTATTAACATAAGGAAAGTAATTCAATAATAAAACAAGAGATTTGATTAATGTGGTTAATTCAGCAAATTAATTACTTAAGCTGAATTGGACTGTTTCAATTTTAAATAGCACCAGAAATTTTGTTGAGTCATTGTTTGGAATGTTCTAGGAAATGAGCCTAATGACATATCATTATCGGTAATTTCGATGCAGTATTTAATATCAATCCATGGTTTTATAGGTGCATACATAATATTCAGTCAACTGACATATGCTGATTATATACAAGCATTAATATGCCTTATGTAGAAGCCGCTTATAAAACTCTAGTTGGCTTGAGTAAGTGCGAGTTCGGAAACGCAGGATTGCAGTTTTTCTGCCGTATTCAGCTAGAGACTTCCAATTGCTGAATAATGCAGAAAGACTGCAGTACTGCGTTTCCGAATTTGTTCAGCTCTTTTTTGTGAAAATACTGTTGCTGTTTTTGATTCCCCATTCTGCCAAATCTGTAGAGCCTATCTTGAACCGATAGTGTGATCGGGAGGGTATGAACGAAATAACAACTTAAAGAAATCGCCTTCAGAGTGTCCCGATGCTTTGTGAATACGTTCATTTTCATAAACGCGACCGACTTTCAAATGCTGAATACTGCAGAAGAACTGTAGCTCTGCGTTTATGAAAATAATAGCTAAAACTCCTTGTTGACGTTCATCAAGAACCATTTTGTTACTAACATTATCCCTTCCTTTATCTACAACGTGGAGGTGATAACAGATAGTAAAACCAAGGCCGACTTACTAGCATCTCAATTTGTTTCGAATTCGTCTATGCCCGATATTGCTAAGCCATCTTCGTTGCCAAGTGTTCCACCCACTCAATGGGCCGGATCTTCGTTAGGAATAGCAAGATGTATAAGTGCCTAGAATCCCATCTAGAATCAACCAAATCTTGAATGACAAACAATACGGTTTTAGACAAGAAAGGTCCGTGGGCCACCTTTTACTTTATCTAACAGAACACTTCAACTGAAATACGCATCTTTTTTGTGAGTCTAGTTTGATCGCTCTTGATATTTCTAAGGGGAATCATAATCGGTGACAGTCCAACAGGACAACTGAGGAAAAGATGCTTTGAAGCCGTAGAAGTAGAAGCTGCGCACTTGTTGGGCCTACAAAGTTGGAAGATTCTAGCCAGTGAGCGAGAAGGTTGGAGGAGAAAACTGAAGGAGACTAAGGCTAGATTTGGGCTGTAGTGCCATTGAACTGAACTGATATCTCTAAGGCTTTTGGTACAGTATGGTACTCCAAACAAGAAATCAAGCAATATGTTTCTATAAAAGCCCATCGGATTGCATATAGATGCCATCACTGGCAAATCCATATCAGTTTCAGATAGTACCCACCTTCAAACAATATTTATAAAAATTTCGTGACATTCCGGTCATTACTTTATAATTCACAGTGGTTTTAGTGATGCTACAACATTGCTCTTTAATTGGAAGAATGTCCTTCAACCAAAGCAATGCCTTGGAATGTGTTATTCAAACTCTGCTTCATCGAGCCAAATAGTAAAGAAGTGGTTTGATAACATTAAACGTGGCCTCATAAACTCCGATGACACTGAAAGCTCCAGTCGTCCAAATTTGGCAGTTATTAGTATGAGTCATCAGTTGGTATTTTTTGCTATTTTTCGACATAAAATTAGGTAAAAAAAGTACTAGAAAAATACGAAATGTGGCATCCTTTGACAAAACTATCACGTCAATCTTGTACTCGTCGCAACACCAGATTAGCCCATCCGGTTCATTCTCATTGCCTACAGTTCCCTTTTCGCGCACTAGGCAAGCAAAGAATTCGTTCATAAATAGAACAACTCTACTGTGGAACAACCTAACACAGTCTGTATTTCCGAATTCGTACTACAACCAAGAGGTCAAACGTAGGGCTCATCGCCATCTCTTTGAATATCCTCCAAAAACCTCATAACCTATTCTATCACCCGTACTAAGTTTCCTATTAAACATTGCACCATGACGTGACCAATGACAAGAAGGACACGACCGACTTTCCTACTTCAGTTTGAATAGATGAATAGATCAACTACTCGGAGTACCAAAGTTAAGGTCTGTTAGGTGCTTATTGGCGTAAGCCTGAGTGAAAATAAAAAATGGCCTTACAACGGGCGAATACCGGCTGCTTGGTTTTTTTAAAGGACATATGATGGCCGTAGAATTTTTAACCATTTTTAATAGGAGCACATAAGGCCTCCCGGCGGCCAAACTTGACCTGAATATAAAGCGAATATCAGCGTTGAATATAAAGGGAATGATGAAATTACGATTATCCGTTTGCATTAGGGTGTGTAAAATTATTATATCGATGTATATTAAAAACAAATTTTTAATCGCATCGTGGGTTTGCGTGCGTGTGTGGTGTAAGACCGTACAGTCCTGCAAACAATTTTCTGATGCCCGTCACATGACCAAGGACTATGTTTCAATAACGGTCGGTGTTTGCCCGTTGTAAGGCAATCTTTTATTTTTACTTGGGAGGCCCATGCCCAAAAGAGGATACACTGCCAGGTGATGTTGTCAGATTCCTTCTTACTAAATTCGCAAACCTTTTTCCACGACGTTTGAGCCCAAGCTAGCACAAGCTTTAAAGGCATTACATCGGCCTGGTATCGTCAATGTGACTCTGTGCAGGATTAGTTGTCAGATTCGATACACTGGGTTCATACGGATCGATGACTCCGTCCCTGCTTTCTTTTTGGAGAAAGATGACTTCGACTAAGTTAGCTACCAAATTCGTCGGGTACATAAGTGCGCGTAAGTTCATCGGAAAGTAGGCAATATTCTACCGAGAAACTTCTGCTTCTAGGTTTTGTGGGTTCCTAACTCAGCCTAAAAGGCCACCTTCTTATCTTCCATTCTCCTGCGTGACCGGCTTACGCCATTGCGTCACTTGGCTGGATCTCTTAACTAGCTGCTATCTCTCCTTGGATTTCTGTGCCTTTCTCTTTTTAAGCGTCGCATTGCTTAAGGTTTTACCTCATCAATAAAAATAAGATATCTTCTGACGGTTCTAAGCGATCCTTCTATTGTGATCATGGTGGCAAATCAGGTCGTAGATAATCTGTTACAGTTTAACGATCACTACGCACAGTCGAATGATCACTACACGTAGGGAGGGTATGGGTGAATTCAAAAACTCATCACTGCAGAATTCAGCTACAGACTTCAATTTTAAGTCTGTAGCTGAATTCTGCAGTGATGCGGCAGTGATGAGTTTTTGAATTCACCCTGTGTTATGGTCTATACGTCAGCAACCCCGTAGCTCCAAATCGGAGTTGAAAAGTTCGTCAAAACCAACGCACTATTTTGATGGCATTGAATGGGAGGTAGGGTGGTAATGTCTCGATCTGGCGTTCGTAGTTCCTTTATACTTGAGGAGCGTCGGAACAAAAACCGATATATACCATTTACCACATTTTTCACAAATTAAAAAAAAGCTTGTAAATTTTTTAATGTTACAAAAGTGGAAAATTATAGAATGTCAATTTGCAGTAAAAGTGACATCGATTGGTGTGTGAAACTTGAAGGAGGGTAGATACTTAATTTAGCGAGATACTTGGCGGACAAGTTTGGATATATCGGTTTTTGACGCGATCATTTGGTTATATCGGTTTTTTTTAGCATTTTTATGGGAAAAATATCTCTTTTCTCAGCAATTAATTAACCGATTTTAATGACTTTGAGTGCGTTGGAAAGAGGACACCCCAACGCAACTTTTGGTACAATATGGAGCACCAGGGCTCCCGTGGAGGGGCCCCAATGCACTTTTCTGTATCGAGGTGCACTAAGTGCATTATGTTATACTAATATTAAATTAAGGTGAATAAATGTATTCTTCCCGTGTAGAGGAGAAATTTACGAAAATTTTGAGCCATCAACCACCCCCCTAACATGTATGGGGGCGGAGATATGATTTTTTTTTTTTTCATAAACATGCAGTTTTGTGCAGCGGTGTAGTACTCAAATGCACTTTTCTCAGTAATTAATTAACCAATTTTAATGATTTTGACTTTGTTGGAAAGAGGACACTCCAACGCAACTTTTGGTACAATATGGAGCACCAGGGCTCCCCTGGAGGGGCCCCAATCACGTGAGGGTAAGGCGAAGTATTTACGAAGAGCGTTCAGATATTTTTTGGGAATCGATTTAATAAAAGAATAGAAAAATAGATTAAGCTTCTTTGTAAACGTGTACCTAATCGGAATTTGAACCGACCATTGTTGAATTGTGTAAAACTTAATAAGAATTATCGGTTTTTAATCCAACAACAAGAACCTGTTGAATTTAAAAATTTATTTGTCGGGTTTTGATCTGACCACAGTATTTTGATATTTTTTTTAAGATGGATGTAACTGTTTTTTAATTGATTTCTTTCCTTAAGGGTGTATAATTAAACATTTTGTAACAGAAAAAAAATGAAAAAAAAAATGTCCAAAATGCGACATATCGGTTTTTGTTCCGACGCTCCTCACTTGTCTTTAATATTTCTAGAGTTGTTGATCGACTTTGACTTTAGAGTACAAGTCAAGGGCCTTATCTCCTCTCAGCTCCAGTTTAGTTTTGTTTTTCAATCACACTCCGCTCTGTGTTTCATATCCTTCTTGTACTATAATCCCTTAAACGAACTTCTTGTCATCACCCAAACATCCTATAACTTCCTAACTTATATATTTAACAAATTCCCTTTAATCTCAAAATAATATCCGTACTAACAATGCAGATAACACCAGAACGTGCAAATGGGTGGTGGAAGGGACCTTCATTGAAACACAAGTAGAACAGGAAAAAAACACCGAATCCTTTTCACTCGCATGGAAAATCCTTTCTGGAAAAGTTTTAATCCAACTAAGCTCCTAATACTGTAGACACGTACAGTAAATTGATGCTATTGAATGATTCCATTATCTTTAACGATGCAAACTAAGTTTGCAAGTTTTTCACGCTTACCATATCACTTGAAAAGGAAAGGGTAAACTTTTTCATGAAATTATCGTCAATAGGTGAGAGAGCGCAGCATGCACCTGGAGCACCGGTACCGGTGCCGGCGCCACCTTGCGGGGGAGCAGTGCAGCATTGATTTCTGTGCATTTTATTTGTTTTGTGTGGGTGTGTGTGTGTGTGTTTTTTGTTCTATGTTTATTGTTGTATGTTTGATTTGGAATATTGAATGTGTTCTCATAAAGCCAAGGGCAGGAGACTACGTGCGACCAATAATTTGGTCTTAAGGTGGTATGATAAGAGGGAGGACGGTGGGAGAAAAACTCGAAGAAATTTTTCCTCTAATATCCTCCGCCAACGCAGTAACAAATAAAATACACCTGTGCTTGCCGCCAAATAAATGGACCACATCATGCGAAAAGCTATAGATCTGATTTACCGTTATTGGTCTGACCCGCACATCCCACGGTTCATTTTCTCCGGCGGGGGGAGGCTCTTTTATTTTCGCAAAAGGACCCGTGCTCCTTCTATATATGAGTATGTATGTATGTAGCACCCCAGCAGTTCTCCTGTGCAGTAGATCCTGAACCGTTGATTATTTATTTTCGTCCCCAGACAACTAGGCAAACAAGGGTATTAACTAATACTGTCACCTGCAGCAGGATACCAATCTGCCCCACCTCCTCTCGACGTTCTTGAGGTGCTGTTCTGATTCCCATCCGCCCATCGGGTCAGGAACCTTTTTCTGTCCTCGTGTAATAAAAATATTCGCGCAAAAAGCTTCCCTGTAGCTTTCAGGACGTGCATGTACATGGAATTGACAAAAAAAAAGTGGAAAGGACTAAAGCAGAGGTGGAAAAAAATATACCCAAGGTTGGCCTTCGGGTAGGGGCGCGGCGGATGAGGTGCAGGTAGGTTCTTGTAGCGGAAAGGATCTATGTAGCTAAACTTGGGAAATATCAGGGAGGTAATGGCTACTTTTGGACCAGACGACGACGACTATACGACTACATACTACTGCTATACCTGCAGCGACACTACGTGTAGAATCGATACGACCCCGATGGCAGAGTGGATGGAGGAAGGATGTCTGTTCCTTCATGTTTTCCGGACAGGACCTGGCTTTTAAAGTTTTTGGTGCCGGGCTTTATCGCCCCGGTCTTTTATCGGTAACAGTTGAACGTGCTGTCTATATCTCTGCTTACCTTTGGGCTAGTGTCCTTCTCTTCTATAGAATGGCCCTGTGCAGGACCTCAACTGTGGTCTATAACCTTTTTTGCTTATCGACCGATGAACTTTACATTCTTGCCGATACCAATCCAAGCATTCGAGCAGCACATCCTGCAGAGACCTGGAAGCTGCTGCAAAGGGATAAATATTTGTGCTGCATCATATTTCACGCCCTCGAGTGTCAGCCTTTATCTAGTATCTATCCTATTGGTGATGTATTGTCTGACTATTCTGCCCCGGGACATACGTATATCCGCCAGTCGATGGGTCCTGTGTATGCCCATGATTTTTACTGACCAAAAAAAGGAGAATGAAATTCCCTGCTGATGTGCTTGGTCCCGCCAGTAAGGATAATCCGCTTAATATGGCACGGAGAATTCCTTTTTAACGAACCATTTCACACGTATCCAATGGACTTGTTAAGGACGTAATAACAATTTCAGTTATGTCTCATCATTTTGTGTTTTTAGTCCTTTTTTTCTGTATTTTTTTTTTTTTTTTCGGTGGAAGGCTGTGCGCTCCTCTGGTGTAGTACAAGTCATTTTTTGTCCTGGCTGAATTGAAATCACCTCGTTGCCTTTTTCAAGAGACTCCCGCATTGCCAATGTAATCTGCTCGATGTGGCATGCTCCTCAAACGACGTCGTCATTTTCTCTTGGATTGTCATTCATGACTATATCACATAGTTTTCGGTCCATCGCTTTCAGTTTCGCTTTGGATCCTCCTTATTCAATTCTTTCTCTCCATTTTTTTTGTTGTTGATCCTTTGTTGGTGTTCACACGGACGCGATGCGATGCGTTTTTGGTATCAAGTCGGTCCTTGTTAAGCTCTCATTTTTTGTAACCAGTTCTCCTCCTGTCGTTGTTGCTGTTGTTATTGCTATACTGCATATGATACTGCCAGGATTGTGGATGGAGACTCTGCCTCGTCCTTTGGAGACGACTACATCGAAGTGGGATCCATTTGTTCATTGTTCTGCTTCGAAGATGATTTTTTTATAATTTCATGTCTGTTTTCCTTGTGAATGATTTGACGAGAATATTTTTTTCTGTAAGAGCATTCTCTGTAAGAACATTGCTGCACCTTGGGAAGGGCAAGAAAAACGTTCTTAAGGACCCTGGAGTGATTCGTTAGGGAGCTATATTTTCTGCTACCCCCAACCCGGTGATTACGAGTTTTCTTATAAGGGTTTTTTCTAATATGACAGTAAAATAAACGTCATGATCATGTTTTCTGCTTTCCTTTAATTTTTGGTAGAAATCTTTAAAGTCGAAATTCATTTTTAAAGATTTACCTTGAAACTATATTAAATATTAAATCTCAAAAGTATTTCTTCAAAGAGCCAAATCAAATGTCAAAGACTCTCGATGGCGTAACTAGCAACGAAAATCAATATGCTAATAATGATGTCAAAGTAGTTAACTGATGGATTTTAATTGGTTATAAAATTTAATATAAAGACGACTTTGTTAATTTAATAAAGTTTTCATGGCGGCAGTAAATATTAAAGAGAAGAAGCATTTTTAGAATTTCAATTTCGCCACAGTAAAATCGATTTTTGTAGATCGAAATTTGCCCAGTAATCGATTTGAAATAGTAGTAATTTTTTTTGAACCGGAACATTTCAAAAATTGTACGTCTTAGTACAAGGGCATTTTCATAGACACAGAATTGTGGTCATTCTGCAATATTCAACTACAGAGTTCCAATTGCTGCATACTGGAAAATAAACGCAGTTCTTTGTTTATGAAAATCCCCCAATTTGCCATCATGTAAGGGACAAATGTACTGCTTCGTGTAAGCCCCATTCACGCTTAGTTTATTGCAGAATTCTGGTTTGCGCAGTTAAATCGCAACGAAATCTGTGTAATTTGAAGTTTACTAAGTTCATCACAGTTTTTACACAGTTTTAGTTCTCTCAAGCTGCGATTAGATAAACAACAAAACAAAGACCTTCCTCCACGATATTTTTTAAAAATCCATAACATCTGTTCAATACTCAAAACTGAAATGAACTGAGCAAAAATACAATAGTCACACTCATGCTCAGTTTTTATTTGCCCAGTTCTAGTTTGGGCAGTTCAAAATCTACGGCTCACAGATTTTACACAGTCCAAAAAGTTGAACTGAACGGTACTCTGAGTTTTACACACACGCTCGGAATTAACTGTGCAGTTTTGGTTTGCGCAGTTAAAACTGTATGATAAACTGAGCGTGAATGGTGGCCGGTTCAAATCTGTACCCTATTCCCATTTATCTTTTCTTTTTTAAGATCTTAAGCTCAAACACAATCCATTAAGGTGGAGGTCTAATGCAAATTGCACTGTATCTAGCAGATTTCTGGAACCGCGCAGAGAAGATATAAAGCGATGTCCAATTAAAATTTTAACTAAATCAAAATTTCAACCAAATCAGCAATATTTATCCGGCCTTCACTTTGTCTTGTTTAATTACCTTCTTATTACCCTTTTATTACCCTTGTTTGTAACCATGTTTTGTGAGGAATTTTATTCAATTGCCTTAAGATCTAAAACAAAATAATAAGAATTATAAATAAGAATACTTTGAAACCATTCAATTCAACTGCCAATGTTGATTCTTTTTTATTCCACTGCGAACTTCCCGAGGAAAGGTGTAATTATTGGGAAGTAGTTCGATACCGTGCCTCCGACTACTCATATGCCGATTTATACCGAGACCGTTTTGGAATTTCCTACCATGTTAAAGGCCTAATAAACGGCAAAAATTTTAGACCAATCACCCAAAGTGGTTCTCCTTTCTTTGGCATCACTGAAATGTAACAGTGCTAAAAATAATAGTTGTTCTACAGGATAAAAACTTGTTCTATGGCGAAAAATGTCAAAAGTCGAGTGAAACTAGAAATAATCAGAAACCAATCTGCCAGAAACTTACAGGAAATGAATAAAAGCTAGTAAACCTAATTTTGAGGATGATGTATTTTATTACCTTTTTATTACCATTTTATTACCATTTTATTAAACTTTTATTACCCTTTTATTACCTTTGGTAGAAAATAATATTTTGTAACTTATAGGAAGTGAAGGAAAGCTAGTAAACGTTATATTTAGGATGTTCTATTTTATTACCTTTTTATTACCCTTTTATTACCTTTAGTAGAAACTAAGTCTTTTGAAGGAAATTTTATTGTATTTTAGTGGAATAATAAAATTTGAAATAAAGGCATTTTAAATTGTTAAAAAAAATTATCTACCAGTCTGTCTGGATTTGTTCTTAAACTGAAATTGTGCCGGGAAAAGAGTAATTATTGTCTTTATTGCTACCATCCGCAACTCGACAATTGACTTGCTTCCTTTGTACAGTTGTATTCTCACGTTCCGTCGTATTGAAATTTGATCCTAGAACGATTTCATATTAAAAGCTTCTGAAATAACTGAATTGATTAAAAGTAAGATCCGCGCGATTAATCAAGCTACTCATGTGTAAAACTTATGAATAAAATAAGAGAATTTTAATATGCATTCCTTTCCATTCAAATTTAAATATTACTCATCTCTTTTTATTATGTTGCACGATATTACTTTCCTTTCTAAAAACAATAAAATTCTTTCGAGAGAGAGATGAAGCAACAAAAAAAATCCTTTTTGCGCTTAAGTGGCCATTTCCATTTACATCAGATCTCTACTACATCAGCCCCGAAAAGCTTTCAAGTATCAAAAACAGAGCTCCTCCGTTTGTGAATTGAACAACAAAACAAATTGTCGGTCTTTGTCTGAAAATAAAATAAAAAAATACAGAAAAGACAAACGCGGCCATAAATATAATAAACGGGTCGTCTAAAAGCGATTCAAGTACACAGAACCAATCTACATCACTCCCACAATACTAGTAGCGCAGCAGTCGCCATTCAAAAAAGGATATGAGATGGCATCCGCAAAACCAGCAGAAGCACTACTATCGTACTACGTACTATACAGGACCAAAAGCAGCGCCAGGCATCATAAGGATATCTCTCGGTAGTAGTCTTATGGTATATAGCAGTACATCTGCACTGTCTCTGTGCCGGTCTAGTTATCCTTGAAGGACGACATTTATTGTTTATTTTAAGAACTTGCTAAGTGGTGTAATGTCCGGGGGATACGAATTCAGGAGATATTTATTCTTGGAAGCTGCTTCTAGTCCTTGGAATGAAATAATAATGGCTTTGGCTTGTTACAATTCGATTCGAATCGATGCACGAAAATGGATTATGTTTTATTTTTGGGAGATTTATTGATTTCGATGTAGAGTTGTTGAGAGGACGGGGTGGGGGTAGGAGTCTTCCTTGATTTCTTCTCCTAAAACTTTTAAGGAAAAAGAAACTTTCCGGGTTGTGAAAAGTGTCGTTCGTGTCAGGAGCTTAACTCAACAAAACTCCCACCGCTGCTGCTGCTGAAGCCTGCATGGTCTCAAGAACTTTACAAATGGTACAGTACCACCACCAAAAAAAAATATAGTTAGTCTTTTAACATGACTGTCGTAGAGGGCGGAGGCAGGGTGAAAAAGGTCGTAATGCTGATGATGACAATGCTATGACTCCTGGAGCATTATTTTAATGTGGCAAGACATAAACCGCCCGCATAAGCACATAATTCTCCTCTGGCGGCGGTTATGTTTGCTACTCTCCTACGCGCCCCAGCACCAGCCCCCACTTTATCCCAGCAGCGCCATCCATAATTCTTGCAAAAAAGTTTATCTTCAACTTTTTAGTACCGCCAGTACATACTCTCGACACTTCTCTCTACACACAAGGAAAAGTTAAGAGAAAGAAAATCCAAAGAGAGGGCAACCAGGAGAGTGAGAGAGGAAAAAAAGAAAATTCAGACAGATTTTTCACTCACTAGAACCCCCCCAGGGTTCATTTTCACCCAAGGACTCTTCTCTTTCACCTCATCATCAGTGGCGAAATGGGAAAACTTCTCACAGGATGAAGGAGGAATAATTTCGTTTGTTGTTGGTGTTGGTTTTTTATTTTTGCTTTAAACATTCGTGCTCGTATTCGTTTTTCTTACTTTAAGTCTCTGGAAAAGTCTTAAGGAAGTTTTTTTTATACCAGAAACGGTTTGCGGCTTTCAACATACTTTCGACATGTGTTTTATGTGTCTCGGTTTTTGGTAATAAAAGTCGTGGAAGTTTTAACTCTTTTTTTTTCTTTTTTTTAGTTTTATACTTTAAGTTATGCTGAATTAAGACAAGTTTATTAAATTTACTTTTTTCTATTTCTTCTAGGTAAGCTTCAAGTTCTCTTAAGAGTTGTTAAGTGGTATGTAAGATATTTTTTTAATTTTTTTCTCAAATAATTGTGGATTGTGACATAACAACACTAACCAGAGCTCAAGCATATAGTGGAGCCACATTTGTTTAGTTTCATTCAGTTCAATAATCGCTTCTAAAGACAGAGAAATTTAATACTATACATCAAGTAGTAAAGTAGTAGACATCGAGTGACGCATTATTGAAAAAAAGAACATCTGTGACTACTCAATTTGTCTACAGAAGTTTTTGTCGCATTCAAAGTTTCTTACTCTTTCTTAGAATCGCCTTCAGAACGCATTTTGATTGCTGTTATTGATATTGAAGCATTCTGTGTTGATGTTTAATCATTCCAGAAGTCTGCCCAAAAAAGACACTAGTGCAAATCTTAGGTGCCCCTTAGTGCTACTGGTATGTCCATGTCGATTCAGGTTGCGGTCAGGAAGGTGTTGACGATGAACCCCGGGGTTAACCTTCTAGCAGAGGTGATACTTAGATTTTTTTGCGCCCGGTGCACAATAACATATTGCGCCACATCAACTCTTCATTTTTTTTATCGTAGCGAAGGACACTGAAAAAAAAGACATGAATATTCGGTGGATGAGAGAAATAATTTTCATAGTTTGCCCAAATCCAATTTGATGAAAATTAATATTCCAATGAAATTGGTAAAACATGGTGCATACAGGGCGTATTTGCTAGCTTTACAAAGAGGCTGGCTGTAGTATTGGTGGCGACGGTAAATAGTAACGTTTTAGCCGGTAGGGTCCGTTGAAATTTGTTTCGTTAGAGTTCTACATATCATCCTTTTTCTTAAATCGTAATTTCTGAAATTGCGCCCGGTGCAAGTGCACCATTTACACCTATGAAAACGCTGCTCCTGGCTACTGGATGTTGTAACAATTCGGATATATGTATATCTGTTGGCAACTGCCATGCGATAGAACTTGCTGTCAGTATGAATTCTAGAAACAATATTGCGAAAATTCGTACAGTTGATCTCGTCAATCTTTGACAGGATTTATACAACTGGTTCGACGATAAAAGTAACCTAATAGAATGTGGAGATATGAAGAGTACATATACAACAACCCAGCGGGAAATTGAGTACTCCAAAAGCATGTTTGAGCATTCTTTTAAAAGCTTACAGCGCTGTTCAGATACCAGTTCCGTATACGTATGTACTTTTTAACATTGTATGTCATTGCACTGCAGCATACCTTTTTATGCTACTTCAAAAGCGTTCTAGAAGCATTGTAAAAAAGGTCTTTAATAAAAAATTTGCATGGATGTCTGTGAATATGCGATCCGTCATCAAAAAGCTTTTTCATATTTTGTTCATCTTTTGCAATTGCCTTCTGCTTGCCAAGCGCAAGCGTGATTTTACCAAAGCAGTCCCCCAACTAAATTCTAACAACTTCCAAAGCTGCTTATCCTCCGTATCGAATGAGAGCCGTGGTCTATTTAGTATGCTACTGTCATCCTTTATGGTCACTAAGTTAATCGCCCGTTTTCTAAGTTCTATAAAATTTATGAAAACTCCTATTGCGCTTCCTCGAGAGCATATTTAACAGCGCTCAAAAGAAGCTTCCCTGAGCAGCGCTCCCGATTTTCCCTGTGGGAAGTTCCAAGAAAAGAATTTACAGGCGAAAATAAAGGAAATGAGAGAAGAGTGTAATATATTAACTAGGAATAGTACAGAGAGAGTAGATAACATTAGTTTTGTAGTTCTATCAAAGAGTCCACGGTATGCCGCAACGTAAACCATCTTGAACATACTGAAAGGATAAAGAAGGTTATCTCATCGACGCCTCAACAGCATTTTAGAGGGAATATATACACTGGATGCAATGCTAAAAATCGAGAGAACTTATGAATTGTAGTCCAATATCTCTGGCATCATTCTACGTTGATGATGTTAACAAAGCCTACTTCACTCATAAGGGGCCATCCATAAATTACGTCACACGAATTTCATGATTTTTTGACCTCCCCCGT
Organism: Thereva unica; assembly: GCA_949987705.1. Taxonomy (NCBI): domain Eukaryota; kingdom Metazoa; phylum Arthropoda; class Insecta; order Diptera; family Therevidae; genus Thereva; species Thereva unica. Next base: position 155,991,766 of record OX465283.1, on the reverse strand, counting down.
CCTTTTCACAGCTGGTCACATTTGGGTGACCCCCCCCCCTCCCTAGTGTGACGTCACATATTGTGCAATTTTGCATCTAGAAGTTATTAAACTAAAACTGAAATTAAATATATTTCTATTTAAATTATTTTTTAATAAAATTAACATAAAATCAACATAAAATACGCTCTGTAGGATAGAAAAATAATACACAGATCACACAACCGTCATTGCGCGTGTGTCTGTCACCAGCTTTAACGCGAGTTTTTGCGGAACGTATCCTTCGCGTAATGAGCAGTACTACTATATTTAGATATATTAGATTTTGAAATGTGACGTAACAAAATTTAAGACCCCTCCCCCCACCCCTTGTCACACAATGTCACACTTCGCCGGCCCCCTCCCTCCCCCATAACGTGTGACGTAATTTATGGATGGCCCCTAATAAGAACTGATGGGTCCGTCGACATCCCTCCCTCTTTAAATGGTGTAAATGAATCGCAGATGGGGCGTAATATGGCACACTGCACCGGGCGCAAAAAATCAAGGACTGGCCCTGGGCTTAGCCCCTTCAAGGAACAAAGAAGAAAAGCCTGTTAGCAAAATCTTTTTCAGTAGGGTTTATAAGATGTAAGGATTATAAGGTCAACAAGTTAGGCCAAATCTGTGCGGTAAGGATATCATAGATCCGAATAACTAAAGCTGAAGCCAATAAAGATAATATTGACTTTAAATCGGCACGAGCTAAGAACGCAGTTGTGAGAGACAAGAACCGCATTTGAGTTGATTTTAAGGTTGGCTAAGATCATTTTTTTAACCTGCACTAAGACTTATGTTGGGTCCACAGGACCTGGACCTTGCCTGGTAAATGGCCGCCTTCGTGCTAGGCTATATGTTTACCTCCAAGGTGTTGAAGCAAATTTAAATTTGGAAAGACATTTAATACTTGCTATTACAACTTGCAAAATTGTTTTTACTACGAAGTAGTATATAATTTTTTGTCAGCTTGCTTTTTTCTAGTCTAGAGACTAGACGTTTCTTCCCATTGTTTTTTTTTCCTTACAAAGAAATATATTACCTGAATATAATTTATTGAGTTTTTCCTCTGGAAGTTAATGTTAACCACATCAGGTTATGGGCCCAGATGCGCAATCAACTGGAATTCGTATGAAGTAAAGAAAGGATCAAGCAAAGAATAATGGATTCAACAAGGATGATTAATATTGGTCTGTTGGAAGGCAAGTCAAATTGGACCACATGGAAATATAAAGCGGAAATCTGTATGCGAGGAATAAAGGGAACACTTGATGTTGTTGAAGGGAGGTTACTAAAGCCTCAGCCACCAGATAGCGATGCAACTGCTGATCAAATGAAGAAATATGAAACAAATCTTGAGATTTTTGTTAAGGCAGACAGCAATGCATTGATTGTGCTGACAGCCAATATGACTGAGGAGACTTTACAGAAAGTAATGCGCTTTACAACAGCTCGCGAGGTTTGGTTAGAGCTACACAGTTTATTTGATGGGATATCGGAAGATAAGGTATACGATGTATGTTTACAGTTTTTCAATTTTAAACGGAATACCACTGATGACATCGCAACTCATTTATCCAAAATTAAAAATGTTTGGAATGATTTAAAAAGAGAAATGAGTCGAGACTTGTCAAATAATTCCGAGTTACCCGAACTGTTTTTAATATGTAAAATTTTAGGTACATTATCCGAAGAGTATTTCCCATTTAAATCTAGTTGGATGTTAATGTCAAAAAAGGAAAGAAACGTTGAAAATCTTACGAACCAGTTGTGTGCGTACGAAAAAGCATTAATAAACAGAGGTGAAGATAACACTTTACAAGAGGCCCTCACTGTTACAAAATTTAAGAAAACTGAAAAGGCTTATGTTAAAAAGAAAAAAACATTTGTGTGTTACTATTGTAATAAGCCAGGCCATGTAAAAAGAAAGTGTTTGAAGTGGATATCAGATGGAAGACCGTCAAGAACAACTAATGAAGTGGATATTACAGAAAATCCAAATGGTCATACAAAAATAATGAACATACTTTCTGTAACGTCAACTGTGTTTTCAAGTGAATGTGATGACAATAGTTGGTTTGTTGATAATGGAGCGACAAGCCATATCAGTAAAAACAAAGATCTGTTTAGAAGTTTTGAAGTTTTCACGATACCACACATTGTTACAACAGCTAATGGAGAGGATATCAAAGCAATTGGAAAGGGAACAATAGATATTGAAGCAGTTGTGAATGGACGCTGTAATAAATTTAGGCTTACAGATGTTTGGTATGTTCCGGATATAAAACGAAATTTGTTCTCAGTATTGGCTGCACAAGATAAGTGTCCACAAAGCATTTTTATGTCAAATACTGTAGCATGTTGTTTAAGATTTGGAAAAATTAAGAGATTAGTTGGTGAACGCAGTCGTTATGGTGGTTTGTTCAAGTTAGCAGTTAAAAATATTCCACCTAAGGGTATTACTCAAGTTAATATGATAGATCAAAAAGATGTATTGCAGTTATATCATGAAAGATTTGGTCATCAAAATATGCGGCATATCAAGACTCTAATTTATAATGAATTAGGAATTATCACTCCTTTACATAAAGATGTGTGTGAAGGTTGCATATATGGAAAGGCTCATCGACTTCCATTCGGTACAAGGAGTAAGGCAACTAAACCCGGGGAACGTATACATACTGATGTATGTGGTCCATTTATAGAATCAATGTCAGGTTTTCGATATTTTGTATTGTTTAAAGATGAATTTACTAAATTTCGTTTTGTATATTTCATAAAGAAAAAGTCTGAGGTAGCTAACAAACTAAAGCAGATGTTAGCAGAGGCAAAAACTACAGGCCATATTATTAAAGAGATTTTTAGTGATAATGGAGGAGAATTTGATAACAAGGAAGTCAAAGAAATTCTTGCTCAAGAAGGTATAGTTCATCGTTTTACAATGCCATACACACCTCAACAGAATGGATGCAGTGAAAGGGAAAATCGAACCATAGTTGAAACTGCGAGGGCTATAATGCATGCTCATGGAAATATCCCACAAAAATTGTGGGCTGAAATGATAAATACGGCGAGTTATATTCTGAACCGTACAGGTCCATCTAGTGTTAAAGGAAAGTCACCGTTTGAATCTTGGTACGGAAAGATACCTGGGATAAAACATATGCGAATTATTGGTTCAATTTGCTATGTGCATGTTCCAGACAAACGTAGAAAGAAAATGGATCGGAAGGCTATAAAAGGTACTCTCATAGGATATGACCATGATGAAGGATATAGAATTTGGTGCGAAGAGACCAACAAGCTAATTAGATCAAGGGATGTCATCTTCAAAGAAATAACTTTAGTTCAGAAGAAAGGTGCTGATATTCCAGTGAGGCTTGAGAATGAACCAATAGCAGTTCAAAAAGGTAATTTAGACTTTCAAGATTCAATAACCCAAACAGAAGAGAACTGGGATAACGAGGCATCAAGGAAATCTTTAGAGGAAAATTTATCGAGCTCAGAGGATGATTTATTTGAAGAAGCGCGAGATGATTTTCAGGAGATTGAAACAAATAAACGAATTTTGCGTGATCGTTCCTTGCTTAGGTTACCACAAAGATATCCAGATTATGTAACCTGTGCTATTGCAAGCTTTGAAGAACCAACAACATACACTGAGGCATTGCAATCTGAGCAATCTGAAAGTTGGAAAAGTGCAATGAACAAGGAAATGGAAGCTCTTCAAGAGAATAAAACCTGGGATTTGGTGAATTTGCCACACGGGAGAAAAGCGATTCCTTGTAAATGGGTGTACAAAGTAAAAACAAATCCAGATGGGTCAATAAATAAATTTAAGGCAAGACTGGTTATTAAAGGTTTTTCCCAACAAAAGGGAATTGATTTTGATCAGACGTTTAGTCCTGTAGCGAGAATGTCTACCATTAGAGCCCTGATAAGTGTAGCAGCTAGTGAAAATATGTCACTTACACAAATAGATGTGTCGACAGCCTTTTTGTATGGTAATATCAGCGAAACAATTTATATGCAACAACCAGAAGGCTTCGGTGATGATTCTGGTAAAGTGTGTTTGCTGAAGAAGAGCTTATATGGTTTGAAACAAGCCCCTCGCTGCTGGAACGAACGATTTAGTAACCAGTTAATTAAGTTAGGTTTTAAAAGAAGTAATGCCGACCCATGTTTGTTTCTACGTCTAAGAGGTACTAAGAAAATTTTCATGGTTTTGTATGTAGATGATGGATTAATAGCAACAAATGATGAGGACGAACTTCAGGAGTTCATAGATGATTTGAAAACAAGTTTTAAAATTACTTCTCAACCTGCATCATTTTATTTGGGACTTGAAATTAAAAGAAGTCAAGATTCATCTATACAAGTGAGTCAATCACATTACACAGAGAAACTCTTGGAACGTTTTGGTATGAACAACTCCAAAGATGTTGCAACTCCAATTGTGAAAGAGGGAGAAATTGAAGGAAGCATTCCTAACACCGTTTTTCCCTACAGACAAGCAGTTGGATCATTAATGTTTTTGATGTGCGGTACGAGACCAGACATATCGTATGCAGTAGGCGTAGTTTCAAGAAATCTTGAAAAACCAAACGAATCGGACGTAGTCAAGGTCAAGAGGATTTTTCGTTATCTAAAAAGGACAGCTGATTATGCTTTGGTGTATAAAAGAGGAATTAGAATTCTTGAATGTTATAGCGATGCAGATCATGGAGGAGATATTGGGACTGGCCGTTCAACGACAGGCGTTCTGTGTAAATATTCAGGTGGTCCTATCTCCTGGGCTAGTCAAAGACAAACATCAGTGGCTATATCAACAACGGAGGCGGAAGTTGTAGCGGCAAGCGAGGCAGCACGGGAAATAATTTGGCTGAAACGATTATTAAAGGAGCTTACTCATCTTAAGGAGACACCAGTATTACAAGTAGATAATGAGGCTGCTGTTCGTCTAGCACAAAATCCTGAATATCACAAAAGAACCAAGCATATCCGTATAAGACACTTTTTTGTACGGGAATTGGTAATAGCTGGTGATATTGATATCTCAAGAGTTGATTCTGAAAATCAATTAGCAGATATTCTGACGAAACCATTGCACTCTACTCGTCATACATTATTATGTCAAAGAATAGGACTCGCAAAGCTATTAAATGTGGGGGAGTGTTGAAGCAAATTTAAATTTGGAAAGACATTTAATACTTGCTATTACAACTTGCAAAATTGTTTTTACTACGAAGTAGTATATAATTTTTTGTCAGCTTGCTTTTTTCTAGTCTAGAGACTAGACGTTTCTTCCCATTGTTTTTTTTTTCCTTACAAAGAAATATATTACCTGAATATAATTTATTGAGTTTTTCCTCTGGAAGTTAATGTTAACCACATCACAAGGTAACATCACATAAAGAGAAAGTAAATGTTAAGAATTGTGGCTCCTGGCCAAAATCGCTCAAAAAATGTTCAGGTATTCAGAGTGATTTTTGAGTGCTGACAAATTGATTGTTATTAATTTTAGTGTTGTTCAACTGGCGGAAGGACGATAGTGTTGTCGAACGAGAGGAAGACGATAAATCACTCCAATTATATAAAAAAGTTATAAAGCAATTTTGGCCTGTAGTCCCATCCAATTTGTAACCTGGAAATTACTATTGGAGCACTCAAAAATCACTTTGAATACCTCAAATTTTTTTTGGAGCGATTTTGATTGGGAACACACACAAAATTCTACAAATGGTCTATATGAACAATAGTTTGAACGAACAAATGTTTAAGTCGTGTTGAACGCGAACTTGAATTCAATAAAATATAAAAAAGTTCTCATATCAAAAACTTCGACTTTATATTCCCTGATCCAAAAATATATAAAATCACCATAACTTTTGATTAAGCAATCACCTGCTCAAGTTTCAATTTCAAAATCAACCAACAAATCAAGTTTTCTCATTTCAATCAAACTAACCAAATTTAGAAGCGCCTTTCATTATTCAACATCGCAACTTCGATAAATGCAAGATGATCCACAATTCTAAACTAGCACTGAAGCATAGCCATTAAATTTTATAGACCAATGTATGATGAATTTATGAATAGCGCCGTAGTATGACTTTATGGCCAATTTAAATGATGAATGACTGAGAAACTGACCCTTTGATATTATTAGTGAAGTGATTTTGCGCGTAGGCTATTTTTATATTTTAAGAAAATGTCAAGGTATTTTTGATGACGAGTAAAAATGAAAGAGAATGGTCTGTTTTTTTGTTGGTTCGTCAAAATTATATGTCGTTAAAAGGAGTTTTGAGTTTGAACTAAGATTTTGAATAGATTTAAACTTGAGTCCATAGTCTAGGTGTACAGTTTTTAGGAATAACTAAAAAAATTGTTTACAAGCAGTCTATTCTTAGGAAAGTACTTAAGCAATATCGACTTGTTTGCTCTTATAAGTCGAATTGGTAATAAATATAAATAACAACTTATTCGCGTTCATTTTCCATATATCGATTGATTCGTAAGACATCACAATATCCCCCAAGAGAGCAGAAAAACTAAAATGCCCATTAATCGAAATCTCTCCGCAGATAAAATCAAGCCAAAAAAATCAACTCCAACATTTGTAACCGATTTTTCTATTTCCACCTACTTAAAATGCACAACCGCTAATCTCCAGCTGCTCGGCTGGGGCCCATCAAGGGAAATCAATTACCTTATTACCAGCGAAACATAAGCAAGAAGGTCGCAAAGCTGTTCGCACCAAACCACATCTCAATCAACCAAAACGGCTAGAAACGTCGCTCTAAGTGACTGCAATCAATCACAGCTCTCGAGCCTACAATGACAACAACAATAACAACAACTACACCAACAACAACAACCCGGCTTGACTTGACTATGGGCGAAATCTTAATCGGGGCCTTGATTTTCCAGACACGAGAGAGTTCAAGCTGCATGGCGGCCAATAATGCAACGACCTCTCTTGGACTTGCACAGCGCTAGAATGCAGCCGGGGTTTATAGCTATAGTGCACTGCCTGAATGCGCGCCCCGGCATGGAAATCGATTCCAGCTAGACTTTGCCGCTTGCCGATCTCGGGATTAGCGCTAGACCACCAGCAACAAACCGAGTCAGAGTCAGGCAATAGAGTCATTTGCCTGTGCATTTTCTGGGTCAATGCCGCCCTCTATGCGCCGGCCGGGCGGTGGCGACATCCAGTATCCACCACCGACCGCCTGTAGATTTATTGTCCACTATGGAATGTCCATTATATGAAAATCAGATGCGATTGATTCTGGCTGAGCCCAACTCAAGTCAATCACACCATTCTCATCGGGCTGCAACACCATCTAGTCACTATGCATCTTGCGGCTAGTCTTTAGCCAGATTGAAGTTAACGAGGTGCACACACACCGGATTAGCTTCTGGTCTTACCCGGGCTTTGGTTGAGATCAAAGCCGTCTATAGCAAACCGGGCCTGCCGCTTCTACCGCAAGCAAAGCTCGCTTGTTCTGCTGCTGCTACACCCTTTCCATAGTAATTAGCTTCCAATGCAAGTGCAGGCAGCTCGAGCATTTTATAACTCATCGTCGTAAACTCTATCCGCTGCGCGATATTTAGCAGCCATAAATGGATTTTTATGACGCCGAAAATAGGACGCTGACCTGCGGGAACAGTTCATTGCGATAATGCGGTACTAAAAGCGTTCAAAGCTAAATTGATTTAATGACGACAACAAAAAAGTATAAACCTCACCAGAGAGAAGCTTTCGCAGTGCGGTGACACTTTGGTCTAGTGTTTTTGTTGGGGGTTTGATATTAATAGAAATTGGATTTTATTGGATCTATTTGGAGGAGAGAACATGACTTATCACTTTGCATCTTGCGCGCCCGCCATCTACAAAACAAATATAGTAAAACTTTTATTAGTATCGACGAAAACTTATTTATCTTCAACGTGAACTATTGAGACTTGAGGAGATCGGCCAGCTGATGCAGAACTAATCGCAATTTTCCATGGCAGGTAATCGATTACTATCACAGGAGGGAGGTGGATACAGTATGGAAATCCTTGAATGAATTATAATTGAAGTGTTGGCTTGATGAAACAAAGTTGCAAAAATGATTAGCTTGAAATTGATTTTGTTTTTTATTTTGCAACTATATTTGTTCAGGGTAAGTTATTCACATTCAAGGTAAGTTAAGAGATTGTTTTTGGATGGTTTCGGGGTTTTTTATTGAAGATCTGTTAGGTAAGATCTGATCAATTATAATTCCTTGTAAAATGAAATTTGAAGTTATGGATAACAATTTTCATAATCAGTAATAATAATAATACCACACTGCCAATAGATGCCAATGCGAGCCATTTCTCCTTTCGTCACTCTAATAAACATGAGTGCTGATTCAAAAATTCGCAGTATTATCTCGACGAATAGAAACATTTCCGCACATTTCAAAATCTCAGCTTTGTTGCTGTCCACATATACCGAGTTATCTCAGGTGGCATGGTCCTATAATGAAATTTCGGCAGAGCCCTCAATATCCGGATCTCTATCAGAGAGGAATAAGACGGTTTCAAACCCTAGGCAGAACTATCAAGGCTGCATACGAGTACAGTCACACCTAAGGTCGATAGCCAGGGTAATTCTGTTATCAGATAGGCAAGGCATTAGACTTGGGCCATAAAATGTTCGAAAACTGCCAGAAGTAGCCCTTTTTCATAGCCAGGAGATACAGGATTATTCTTTAGTGGGTATCAGGTCGCAAGAATATCAAGGGCAGTGAAAAAGCAGTTAAATTGATCAGATTACGGCCAACGTTTAAAATAATCTAATGGCGTATAAGAATCCCATTACCATTTTGGAATCTGAATTTACTTTGCATTCCCCAAGCCATTTATCTATGACAAAAGAAGCAACTTAAAAACGGAGAAAGAATGACACATCCGGAAATGTTTGAAATATTTTCGAGGGTCAAAATACACACTGCATATGGAGAATTCAGCTGCGCTGAATAAGAACACGAACATTCTACGGAACTTTTTTATGGCAAAGAAGAATTAATTTGCATTAAATAACAACACAAACTAGTCAAATAGTAATTCAGCTGTGCTGAATAAGAAAAAAAAACTGAAAGTTCAAAGTGAAAATCTACATCCACAATGATATTGGTCAGTTATGCTGAGCAAGTAGAATCAGCTTCAGCAACTTAGTCAAAGTGATAAAAACAATGTGTCATGACATTCTTCAGACAAGAGTTTTCTCTCTGCTGCTATGGCTAATTGCTTGCCGGTTTCGATAGCTTAGGAATTAAGGCGCCCAACTATCCAAAGGCGGCTGGCACTCCATCTCCGCGGGGGTCCCCCGAACGCTTAATTCTGTCACATTCTTGATTTCTTATCTTATCTTTATAAATGACCTATTTTCAATCCCCTCCAACTCACTTCTCAACTCCACTGGCGATGACAATATCTTGCGTTATTCTTGTCGTTGGTTCATCACCACCTTCTTCAACATCGCCCGAACCCTTCTAAGCCTTAACCTAATCTCCCGTAATAATTTTATTGCTCGACGTTGCACCATTAAGTGCCAAACGACATAACGGGCGAAGGGTGATCCCTGAATTTAGCACTGCCACAAAAAAAATTTTGTCAGCGCTCAAAATTAGCTCCCCATAGTAGCGCTCCGAATTTTTCAGGCGACAGTGCAGAAAAAGTTGACAGTAGACTAAGTTTAGCGATGCATGCATTCGGTCCAAGCAACTGCCACGGTAGCCGGCGGTCACAAATACCATTTTAAATCCAGGAAAAAATTTGTGTTTTCAGATGTTCTAATTCACTTAGACTAAGTAACTTTTGAGCATGGCCTTAATTGATTGTTGTTCCGCACCTCACCCTTTTATCTAGTGTACGTGTTGAAAGGTCTTGTAAGAACGAAAACGCCGCGGTACCAGGGCGGGTTTTTTCCAGACCGATTTTTGATTTTTGTAATGGCAGTGTTTAGTTCGAATTTTGATTTTTTTTTGTGCGAAGGAAAAATTTGTGGTTGGCCTTTTGGGGTACTCAGCCTAGGGTATGCACACAACTACATAACATTATGTCACGTCGCATTTGAATACATATTTTTCTATAGCATCTGTGACCGAATGCAACGTATGCACGCACGAAAGTGCCCACTTTTTCCACCTTATAAAGTCTCCGCTGTACCCTGGTGAGTGGTGAGTCAACTCACTCTCCATGAGGCATTCATTAGTTTTCTCTTGTGCGTAAATCAGCGGTTAATCAATTTATTTTCAGATAAAAGTGGCAAGTTACTTTGAACAATTTTTTTTAGAACCATTCAAATTCGTTCAAGATCCTAGGTTGCGAATTAGTCTACTATCTAAGAGTTTCCATTAACAACCACGTTCGTATCAGTTAATGCCAGTTTGAATTTCATAAAATTAAAATTCTGATTTTATCGTGCACAGTTTTTTTTTTGAATATTTAAAGTAGAATTTATTGATTCCTAATTCCGATATAAGAAACCATTACAATCAATCATTCATCCACTAAATTCCGAAACCATTAATAACATGATAAACAAGGCAAAACTTTTTAGTAATAAAGTAGGAAAGAAAGAAAATAACTAAGTATAGCCTAACTTCCTTCTTCTCCGGCTCCGCTGTAACAACTTACAACATTATTTAACAGTTTTGCGCTACTATCTGCAGCAATTAATCTCGGCCATTAAACTATAGAAAATGTAAAAGCAAGACTTGTACACAAAATCCAACAAATTATCGCCGCTTGTTTCGCTATTATCTAGAAATAATTACGACTGATTCTTATCATTAAATATCTGGTCGTAAAAACTATAATCGCCATAAAGTCTCGGGAAGGAGTCCTGTTCCCCCTGTAGCATGGTCCAACAATCCAAGCTGCGAGACGAACCAGAGAAGATTTTTGGTATCTTTAAGAAGAATCCTTCGCCGATGGACCCTCATTAATTCATGAGACGATATCCATCACATCCTGCTGTGCTCGTCGTCGTGATCCTTAGTAGTCTCCACGGAAAAAAAATAAAGAAACAGGAATTGGTATAACCGTCTTGAGTTGTAGCGCAAATGAGTGGAACAAGGATCAAAAGGATATACGCTAGTATGCTGCTATGTTGTATGTATAGAGTGTGGGAGGTGGTGCAGGAGTCTTGCTAAATTGCAGCACAACATTTGACAGGATAAAATCTAAGCAAAGTGTTTTATAAATCTTCTCTACTTCATTCTTTTTTCGGATCCTTTTCGCTCCACTCCCGCCCGGTTGGTGGCTCTGTCGTCGTCGTGTCGTCTGACTGCTCCTTGTCAATTCCGAAATCGTCCTGTTGTGCGAAGTGTGTTCTCTGTGTAAGCTGTGACACGGGTTAAGCTATCCAGACTGCCAGAAGTGGTTGAATTGATGCTGGATAAGATGGTGGGACCAGCGAGGAGAGAGGAGTGGAAGAACGCTAAATAATATATGAATGGAATCATCAGCTAAATTGCAACGTCAGTGCGGTTTGTGCTGGGTTGGATGGATGTCGCGATTTCAATCTTCGTTACAGACCTTCTATCCAACTGCAACAGTTTGCCACTTCTATATGGCCCCTGACACGACCCACTACTCAAGTGGATCCGAAGTGTTTCCCTCAAAAATTATCCATCAGTGATGATGGGATGTATAGTATGTACTAGTACAATATAGAGTACGACGGATGATGAAGACGAGGAGGCGGTACCATCAGAGCTGGTGGAACTGATTTGCATCAAATTCTTTCGTCTCTATAAAACAATTTTCAAAGTCTTGACGTTTTGCACTCCTTTTTTTTGGCTTTGGTTTGTTCCCCCAAAAAAGCAAGACTATATCGCAAGCTCCTTCCCAGGATTATAATGATGATGGGAAGAAGGCGATAAGGGAAGCTGCTGCTGCTGCTGCTCCTTTATAAATTCAGTTGTAGTCGGTGCATTTTGGCAGTCATTATGCATCATCATCTTCGCCCCGCAGTGTTCCGGTGCCACCGTGAACATGGAAATTTTCTGGCTGGTGATGAAGTGATGTCATTACTTTTCTTCATCTTATCACGAAGCTCGTTCATTATAGAGTTAAAAAATTTGGAACAGGTGCGCACTCCCTGGTTCTGGCTGGCTGTCGCTGTTCATGAATGACTCACAATGATGGCGACTGCACTTTCTATTTTCTCTATTTTCCTTGAAGGATTATTATTCACCACAACAGCTTGTTGAGGTACTGGTCGTTGCTGAAGCTGTTCTCTCCTACTACACAATATTAAGCTGCACACACGAATCCCACAGAATCTCGTAAAATAGTTTTAAATGAACGTTTAACGGTTGCTGGCTGTCAAACTCCGGGTCCACAGAGCGGCCATAATTTATTGTAGACAGTCATAAACCTAAAAAACTTTGACATTTTGCATAGACACTCATCGGGGGACTTTGCTGCTGGTGTGTCCAGTCAAAAATGTTTCTGAAATAAAACCCACACTCGAGAGTGCGAAAAACTTGGTCCACCAATGATATAGAGGAGAGAGAGCGAGGGAGAAAGTAACCCATAAGAATTAGAAAATTCCGCAGCGGTCTGAGTGCGATTTTATGTCCACCTTCATTGCAGGAACGTCTGAATGGTCTGGATGGTATATATGGATAGTATATAGTATGGTAATACCGTCTTCCACTAGAACCCAGCTAGTCGAGTAGCACCTTAAAGTTGTCATCCAGGTTTTTACGATATCATTTCGGAACTGGCGGAATTGTTGCCTTTGACATAATTGACACAACATTTTATGACACATTCGCACACAACTATCAAGATGCATTTCTAGAGAGAGTCGAGAGGGATGCTGTGATCCCACCGGAGGGGGAATGTCTCCTGCTGAAGTGCATTCCACATATGTATGCAAATTTTATTGCTGATTTCATTTCACTGTCAGACTTGTCCGTTGTCAAAAAAATAACGACACTTTTATTTTTGCGTGTACGTTACTTAAATTTACTACGGCAGCGACTCTTTCTTTTTATATACATATTTCATATTTGTAAATATTCACAAAATTTTTATATTTCAAAATTAGAACAGACATCGCGAATGTCTAGTCTATGGAAATTTGAAATGTCTAGAAGAAGTTGGCGCTTTTCATGGCAGCATTTCCATCACTCACGAAATGACTTTTATAAGACTATCTCTGAACAAAGACAACAAAAACAAAAAAACAGGAAACTACAAAAAATAAAGGAACAAGGACAGTTCAAAAAAGGAAAAACACTATAATTTCACTACGGCGTTTATTTATGGGAAATTCACTGTAGGACACGATATCGTTTCGTCGTTTCATTAAAAATACTCCTTGGTGTGATGTGCTGAGCTAGAGGCAAGATAGAGAACCGGGAAAGAGTGAACTCTAGACACTTTTTAAGTTAAGAGTTATTTAAATGGCAGAAGGCATGTCCGTCGTTTATTTCCGTAAAAAGATATCTTAGGGTTGATGGTTTTGGTCATTATCACGCGAAATGTGCACCTTGAGTGTAAATAAATAAAGTTGGGGATTTTTTACTAGTTGAATTTATATGAGTTGCATGAGGTGCGAAAAGATATGAATCTCTATTCAAATTTTTTGGTTTCTTTTGTTTGGTTTTTTGTGTGAAGTGTCGTGCAAACCAAGTCTTTGAATTAAATCAGGAACGATATAGTAGAATTTTTTTTTTTTTTTCATTGTACTATTCATAATCGACTAACGGCTCCATCCACGAACAGGCCGCCGGCAGGCCATGGCCCCTGTAGGTTTCTTGCCTTGAGGCCAAGACCATACGCTCATCGGACGCCAACTGGATGGGGTGTGCAGTCCAAAAGAACTAACAAAAAACTTTACGCTTTTGGGGGTATTTATCGTCAGTCCGCGCCTGAAGAGCTGAACTTCTATTTAGTTTGAAATTTTCGTTGAGGCCATGGACATTTTTGAATTACAAACCTGCTGCGTTAAACTATCGACTGCACCTGTTTTTGTAGGGAGGCATGAGGTCTCAGTCCAAGGCCTGTCAGGAGCATGATTTAACTCCTCATTTTTCAGTCAAACTGAGTTATGTATGGCCTTCATCGGACAATATCTGTCGGCCTGGCCTGAAAGGTGTTTTAATCCATAAATATATCTGAAATTGTATAATATATTTATAACTTCTTACAACACGACATTCTACATATATCACGGTTTCATTATAATACCAATGGTGTGTATCGATAAAAACGGGTTTGTTTGTAAATTGATATACGGAAGCTAGTGAGTTTCCTCAAAATCAACCTCGCTTATAACAACGTGATCTTTTCGGCAAAACTGCTAATCACCTGCCAGCGAGATGCTTTTCGTTAACGCCGATTTTTTTACCACCTCCTCTTCCGAATGTTGAATTTAAAAAAAAAACACTGATGCAAAATTTGTGTTTTGATTTTTGTAATATTCGTGGAAGTCTCATGTGAATTTTTCTCTGTTATTTACCAGCTTATATAAATACATCCTTCGTCACAATCCTTGGAAAATAAGTGAAACCTAAATTTCACCTGATGCTGACTGAGATCAATATCAAGTGTCTGGGTACACCTTAGTACACAAATTACCTGTCCATAGAAAAGAGAAAGAGAAAAAGAGAAAAAACTGACCCTGAGTATCGCGGGTGTTAACATAAAATATCCATAGACGAATTTGTGAGTGTCGGCCCATATCCTCATTTTCTGAAGGTGGCCGAATTCAAGACAACAACCCCTATTCTGGTGTGGATGTGGGAAAGGGCCCCCTGGAGTGGCGAAGTTGGCGCTGTCAACATCTCTTCAACTATGGGTTATTCTTTATAAAGTAACAAAGCGACGGTGAAGCGGTGTTCTTTATAAAGTAACAAAGCGACCGACTGTGGATAGGCTTTGGATAGACGATCGTAACGCTTTATTAGCTAAGGAGTTTTGAAAGTTTTTAGGCAGAGGTTAACATATCACCTTGTATTTTTGTTTCCCTTTGGGATACTTTCATGAATGCAGTCTAAGCAAAATATTTCCACCTATATAAAACTGTAAAAGCCAAGGTTTTAACCCACCAACTTCAAGAATTATGAGTCGTACATGTATTATTGTTTTGTACACCGCCAATTGGAGGTGTAGAATGTAACAAGGAAAACGTCGTGGTACCAGGGCGGGTTTTTTCCGTTTTTTTAAGTGATCTGTTTTTAGTGTTTAAAAATAATAAAAACCGATCAGTAAATGACACTTATTTTGAATTGGATATAGCAAAAAAACCAAGGCAGCTTGAATCTTGGAGTGTTCCATGAACTTTTTAACAAATTTCTGGAGATTTTTAAAATGTTCAAAAAAGGACCTTAAGAACCTAATTATTAAATTAGAGAGAAAAAATTGGGGAGAATTTCATTCTTTCCATCACTTTTTTTTACAAATAAGCCCCTTTCTTTCTCAAGAGATATCTTGGATATATATCCAACCCTTTTAATAGAGTATGCCATCCGGCTCTGTTTTCACTCAACTCCAAGCTAAAGGTATAGGCTCTGTTCTAAAGAAATGGATTAACAGTTTTCTTCTAGCGAGGAACTTAATCCTGAAACCATCTCTACCAGTTTCCTTCAGAGATCAATTTTATCATCCAACTTATTCCTAATCTTTAAAACCCACTTTCTCTCAGTCTCATTCAACTTACTTCACAGTCTCTCTTATGATTGTACTTTGAGTCCCTCTTATCGTTTCGATGGCGTAACACAATCTGGCTCTGGCCTTATCCAAACGAAAGAATTGCCTAATATCTAATAAAACCTGTACTGATATTCCTTTTATTTCGGTGGACTATCCGAGTTTCACGACTGATTTCATCTCTAAACATTTTAGGCGAACAAAGATCTGCGCTTGAATGGCCAAATTTTCCAAATCACCGGCTAGAGTTCCAAATTTCTTCTCCAGTTAGCAGACAATCTAAATTTTAAAGTTCTACATTTGATCGCATCTTGAATGCAACGTGACAAGGTCTAAACTCGCGCCCGAAAACTCATGGGAGACAGCGTCGCTTGATACACCGAGTCACCATACGAAAGGAACGGCCCTATCAAAATTTGATCGATATTGCTACATTGATATTTCCACGACTAGAATAGACATTATTTTTCCCGCGATTTGATTGATAATATACTCGCTCTCTTTATTCTCAAGCTTGCAGGCATCCTTTTCGCGCACACTATAATCAAAGGATTTGTTAGAGTCCGCACCATAAAAAGAAGGAAATCTCAAAATCGCTGTTTCCATTAGCATTTCCAAGTTCTCACAAGCAAGAATTGTCACTCTGTTTGTTTAAAAATGCAAATTACCGGCTCGTTTATATTCTCTATCACAATTCCACATGCGTACTCATTTCCCTTCTTTTATGTTGCGGGCGCTAATAAAAATAACAACGCGACTGTGGAGCAATCTTCGCAGCCAGAATTTTCGAACCCGTACAACTACCAAGCGTCCAAATGCAATGTTCTTCGACCCTCCTTCAGATCTTTTGCGGTTGTATCATTGGCCCAATCTAATTCAGCAGCAGCAAAACCGGTTTTACAAGTTATTCTAGATCGAACAGAAAAGAAAGAAGGAATGTTAATTAAGTATGACAAGTAGAAATGCAAAGGACCATTCGGCAGAGCGGAATTGAACCACGGACCTCTGGAATGGTAGTCAGTAGCTTTAATCGCTAAATTACCGAGGCTTTACACATCTTTCGATTTACGATTACTATGTCACCTTGGAACATAACAAGTCCGACATGACCGATTGGTAGTACTTAGAATGACTCTGAAGCTATTTCGATGACATAAAAAATCCTGTGATTGAGAAACAAGATAAAAATGAAGAGTAAGACTTGAGGATAGTGGAAGCGGATTTTATAAGTGGAAGTATCGAGAATTTCATCGTTGACCTTTCAAATAAAAATTTGTCCCCAGGTGTTAAAATTTTATGACATATTTTTGATCCAACTGCGTCTTTACAAATAATTTGTTGATTGTAAAAAATATTCACCTTTTTTTCTATATTACAGAATATCTCCAAATCCTATCAAAGCATATTATCTGAAAAAGTTTTATTTCTATTTCGGGAACGCCACCCAGAATTGTATCTTAATCCGCAATGCCCAATAAATCAGGCCCTGATAACACCCATGAAAGGAACTACTTCGTTTTTGTTGTTGCTGTTGTTCTCCGTTCCCTGCACAAAAATTGTTGCTTCTGTTTCAATCTGATTTCCATAACAATCACTATAAAGCCCCAGAGCAGCAGCGGCACTTACGTAACGAAATCTCCATAACAATGGCCAATATCACCTCTCTCGCACCGCGGCGAATTAATTCCTGTATTTGCCATTTGCTCACAATAAATTCGGAAGTGATGAATTGACCCAGGCGAGAATTTCAATGGCGAACCAACAGCGATTCTGTCCACGTTGTCCGAGCGCTGCCCAAGTCGGCCGGCCGCCCGGTAACGAGCGCCGATTCAAGTCGTCCGTCGTAGTCGTCGTAGTCGCATTATGTCGTGCCAGCGCCGCTCTGATCCGCTGCTGTCCGCCTCATGATGTTCGTGCAGCAATGAATGCGTTCAATGGTCGAATTTTTGTTCTTTGTCATTTAAATCCATCAAAGAGACCGGTTTTTGTCTAAAAGTACACTGCCAGCCCTCGAGAGCAGATCTTCAAGTGCTCTCCAAAAATCGACCGAGAAACTGCTCGAGTGGAGAGTCGTTTTTTCCCGTGGTTTTTTCAACCTTGAGGATTACGCCGGACTCAAAAGAATCCGATTCCCCTTGGCTCTGCCGGGTCCGGGCATCCATGGTCGATGTAGTGATATGATTCTAGAGAGTGCTCAGCAAAAAAAAGAAGTTGTACAAAAACTGGACAAAAAGCGAACAAACAGCGCAAAATACACCATGGCCGAATAAATTATCGTTATGAAATGATTTACGGCCTTATCTTCCGTCCTGGGCCCGACGTTCGCCTGTCCGACTAGAGTGGGTTCTTTTCGGGCGCTTTCCACACCGCCGTGAATGAAGAGCCTAGAACTGGACACTTCCCACTTTCCACTTTCGTTTATCTGTGGCCTATTAATTCACGGATATCAGGCTCTGCTCCGAGGGATTAGCTGGAAGAGTGATTGGGACTCCGGGGAGGAGGCCTTGAACCGCGGCCACCGCAGTCGCTCGCTACTTTGTTGCCAATCTCTTAATGGCTCCGATCTTTCGCTTAATCGAAATGTTGTTATCAAATTACAACTTTTGTAAATTGTTCATTTTAGTAGAGCTCGGGAATTGTTGCTGCTGGGGTTTTTTTTCGCTTTGTGACTATATTTTGAGATTTATCTCGAAACTTGTAGCTCTTGCGGCTGGTATCTACGAAGAGTAATCGTCTGGTAAAGTTGAAAGTGATTGGGATGGTATTTATGGGATGCAAAATAATTTGCGAAATTGTTTTTAATTAGCTTGAAATGGTTCAAGAAATGTCTTGAGATATCAAAAGCAGAAGTTTTCTAAGTTAAATTGAAAAAGAAACAAGTAATCTAGTATTGTTATATGTAGGGGGGTGCGCCATCTAGTCCTTCGGAATTCCAACATTGAATAACTGACATTTTTTTAGCCGATTTAGATGACCACCTCCATTCAATAGGTAAAATGCATCTCTTTTTCGGGCTTCCTGCATAACATTGGTCACATTTCGGACATTATAGATTTCAGATCGTATGTCAGCTTTGAGTATGCCAATGGTCTTGCTGGCATAAACTTGATATTTTAAATAACCCCACAGGAAAAAGTGCCATTCGTTAACGTTAATCCTCGGGAATAAATGTAATTTTCCCAGCATCCCTTCAGAAGTTCCTCGATCTGATTCTCGACAATCCGGTCGTTCGGTTTCGAACCAGTTTCAATTGCGGATACATTCCAACTATCTGGATGAAAGTCGTGTTAAATCGACTAAATCGGCTTAATCCGATGTGTTTCGTAGAGTTTTCTTGGATTTAAATAACGCTTTAACCTGCATTCCATTGGGGGGCTTATTCTGAGTTAACCCTGGTTGAACTCTGCATGAAAACATGCCGATTGATTTGCAATGCCAATTTCAAATTGGTTTCACAATAATAACGCGGACAATCAGTTTGTGATCAAAATGAAACCTTTGGCCAGATACTAGTACAACTGATTTTGGATCAATCGGTATTCTGTGCCCACATAGTTTTTTTTTTATTCACGAGGTTTTAACAAAATGTCAAGTAGCTCAGATGAAGTGCAACGACAATAACAGTCACATACGAGAAGTTCAAACTACATAGTTTCAAATCGGTCTGGGTTTTGTCGACCCGTGTATGGATTCCCACGGCCAAGATCACGAAACAGTTGCGTGTGCAACTGGAATTGCAAATCAGTCGACTCGTGTTCAGAGGGCCTAAAACTATTTTTATTAGCATTTTGCAGCAATGTTCATATTTCTTTTTTAAGTCCCGGTTCTTATAACAGGTTTAAACTCGCATTACTGATCCCGCAAAAATGGGGCGGAAGATTTCTTAACCACCAATCCGCAACGACTGAACAGGTGGCAGCTCGCCGCCCAGGTACTCTCACAGCAATTTTGCAGCATATGGTTCAGCGAACATTTAACTGGTGAATCATAGATTAAAAAATGTGAATCTGGGTCTGATGTTGGGTACAATAGTCGCAAGTTTAAGCGGTTTCGTTTTTTGCAAACACGGTGGATATATCCTCGCGTTGACTTCACTCAAACTTGACGGAGATGGTACTTCGTTGATTTAACCCCGGCCACTTTTTTTCGTTTAAAATCTTACAAATATTATCATAGCCTATTACAAATTCACAATCACAAGTTTTCACCCTTTCATTTGATACCCATGTCTCGGGTGTTGTGAAGAAAATGGTAATCTGCCCTCTTGAGATGGCCACCATGGGCCAAACGATATATTGAGTATACTATATTGCTTATAGTGTTCTACTTATCATATCTTTTCATTTGATACCTATGTCGAAGGGGCTGTGAAGAATATTTCATTCCGCTCTGTTGAGACGGCCGCCATGGATCTAACGGTATAATGAGTATGCCAATGTGTGCAGGGTTATCGCGTAACCGGAAATATTCAAAAAATCGATTGCAAGATTTGTACCGGACAAACCAACAGACAAGAAAGCGAACTAATAAAAACGTTTGAAAATGAACTCGATGAATAGGTTCCTTATAAGTTAATCGCAAAAATATGGTACACCACTGAAAAATCTGCGATGCGTTGCTGAAACTCAATGAAATCATCCCATTTATCTAACGTCTTAGAACCGATGATAGAAATTTAGTCACATACGACAATCAGCCGCGTCAAAGATCTTTAGCCGTGATCAGAAGCATTCACAAAGCCAGGGTAGACGTCGAAAAAAGAAATGATGTGTGGCAGTACAGGAATGGTCCACATTGAGGTACGTTCAGTTGATCAAACCATTGATTCTCAACTCGACTGTGGAAAAACTAGAGAAAGTTCGACAAGAAATTATGAACGAAAACAGATCGAGTGGAATAATATCAAAAGAGTTGTTTTCCTACAAGACAATGCACGACCAAATGATGCCCCCAACAACTTTGCTTCGGTTGGGAGGATTTGATGCATACATCGTATATTCCAAAAATATTCAGACATGTGGCATCACTTGTTCCTATCTTGGCAGAACTCCTTCAATAGGACTCATTAAGATGGCTTCCAAAGAACCCTGTGAAAAGTACTCCTGCAATTTCTTTAATGGCATCATTACTGCCTAAGAAGTAGCGAAACATTGATAATGGTAATAGTTCATATTTGGATAAAAAAAATTCACTTTTACACTATATAAGAAACCTAGTTGAATTTTAATAGAAACAAGACGCAACAAACCTTGTCCCTACAGCATTAGCAGATGTCGTCGTCATGCCAAACTTTATTATTAAATCCTTCAAAGCATCAGTTTCAATTGCGCCAGCTGGACATGATTATTAATAAAATTATTCCGTATGTAAATGCGTAATAAAATGAACTCGACACTATGGAATAATTGCAAAAATTTACAACAAAAAAAAATCCATATAACAACACAAATGTCCTTTATTGTCCGCATCACCCTTTTCGCATATAAGCCTCTCTAAACTATTCAAAATGGACCCTTTCTTTTGTGTTGAATTAGATTTGAACTAGGACCAAGCAAACACAAAACAACAACAAAAAAACTCGGTGCAGAATTTTGTCTCGTAATGGTCAAAGAAAGATATGTACCAAACCATTTCCCTTTCAGGACACGTCCATACAACAAAACATAAACCGAATTAAACACAAAATTCTAGCCTAGGGTCGTATTCTGAATAACCACGCCTATATTCCGCATAGCCCTAGGAGTACCAACGCACCACCGACAACAACAACAACAAAGCGGGGCACAAAATCCAACCGACATTACATAATTTCGATTCCATTTGCGAATTGACCTGAAAAGATGAGCAAAGAGAAGAGGGTATCTTCAAAATGAAGGAATGACTACCCAGCGCCATACCTTGTGTCCCTCGTTATATGTAGGTATATGTAGAATGTTGTTGTTGCTGTAGCTGGCTGGCATCCTTGCTCCTAGGCTACCCCATGCATTTCCGTCTCTCGGTGTACTTCCTGCCATTATTTGAGGGCGGAGCTCCCAAAAATAAAAAAAATAAAAAAATGTATAAATAAATAAAACGAAGAATGCGGAGTTGAACTGAACCCTTCGAGTAACTACGTAGTTTTAAGCTACTAGGGATGTGTGCGTATACCTTATGAGGTTGGTTTGTATATCCCTGAATGCGTTTCCTGGGTATAGTGTGTAGGGTATGGTATACAGCACACCATACGAGCCCTTCAAAAAACAACCCCCTCTCTTCAGGTATGAGCAGAAGAAAATTGCGTTCCTGCCCTTCTCTATTACTCTTTTGTAAATTCAACTCAGGCTTTTGTGCCCTTCACATCCTGTCTCTTCCGTGCAGTTATGTTTCTCGTATATGTATGTAAGGGCTTTGAGTTACTTGATGAAACAGTAGAAAGAAGAGGGGTTGATATAATCCTGTACTGATATTTACCCTCTGCATATACCTATGTAATGTATAATATACAAAAGGACAGGCAGGTACCTTAACAGTCACATACACCCATAGTATATATAAATGTTAAGTCGGAAACGAAAGTCAAGCCAAGGGCCTTAAGTATGGGGCTTCGGTATGCCTCTCCTGCTGCTGCTACTGCTGGCTGCATCAAACATAAACATAGGATTTGCAATTTACCTACCCCCAAACCTTAACTCAAACCCCTTTTTTGCGCGTAGCTTTGTGTGTATGTTCCTGTGACAACGCCGGCTTCGTTTGATTGATGAAATCTGAACCCTTAGCTTTA
Organism: Thereva unica; assembly: GCA_949987705.1. Taxonomy (NCBI): domain Eukaryota; kingdom Metazoa; phylum Arthropoda; class Insecta; order Diptera; family Therevidae; genus Thereva; species Thereva unica. Next base: position 155,969,286 of record OX465283.1, on the reverse strand, counting down.
AAGTCAATGTCAAAGGGGTTGAGGGCTGTGCAGAAATGAGTGAATAACGTAATGACTTTGTCCGCCATTTTTGTTCCATTTGCAAAAATTCCATTTTTTTTTGTTTTTTTTTGCATGACTCTTGATAATCTGCAAAAATTTCACAATAGGGGTGGAAGTAATTTTGTAAAGAATTAGTACATAAGGGATGAAATTTAAACAGGGGCAGGTGTGATGTCATTTTGTTAAATTTATACTTTTTTTGCAACCCCCCTTGATGATGATTTAAAGGATTACTACGCACTATTTAAATCAGGCAGATGCGTTGTAGATTATGGATGTCGTTCTTCAACTGGTCATTACTTACCCAACTTGGACTCATGGGCGTAGTAATGAATTTTAGCTGGGGTGTAGTATGTAGACTTCCTAGGTAGTTAGAAATCTTCTTCTTCTTTGATCCGTCTGGCGGTCCAAGCGGGACGTCTCCGCAACGGATATGTTGCTGGGTCTCCAACTCCGTTCACAAGTCGTTTCTATTCTCGATGATTTTTGGTGACGTATCGAGCCTCGATAACTGATAATCGTAGATTTTTTCAGACGCCCTCGATATTTTGTAGCCAGGTTTTCTTCGGTGCCGATCGCTGGATTCTCCAGTCTCCTGGACAGTTTCGCCAAAGAAGTTTACGTGACAAGACCATCCATTCGGCAAACTTGTCCAACGTTTTTGCATTTCTTCTTCGATCAGTGTCTATTGATCGCATCTTTGTCGAACTGTCTCGTTTCAAAGGCGATCGTACAATGAAACACCGACAATCTGCCTCAGGCATTTTATTTGGAAGACCTCGAGCTTCTTAACGTCCAGTTTGAGCAGTGTGCACGTTTTAAATCCATAACAAAGAATCGGAATGATCAATATTCGGTGCAGGCGTATTTTCGTTTCAATGGTAATATTTGTTTTTTTCCATATGCACCACTTGAGCGAGGAGAATGTTGCTGTTGCCTGGCCGATGCGACTATGGACGTCGGCTGTCGATGCCACTTTCTTTTCCCCAACTAATGATCCCTAATATTTGAACATCGGAACCTGTTCGTTTTGGGTTCAATCGAAGTGATCACTAGCTTTCGATCCGTCCATTCAGATTTCTTTGGTCTTTTCCACATTGATTTTTATCCCGTATGACTGGGCGATGCGAGAAATGTCGTATTAGATGTCCGTTGCTTCGGTATCCGTGTCGGCGAAGACGACGCTATCGTCGCGGATCATTAACTCGGTTACGAAGTTGTTGTCGTCGAATCGAATGCTTCACGCATAATCTCGTCGATCACAACGTTGAAGAGAAGTGGCGAAGCGACGTCTTTCTGTCGGGCACCCGTTTGAATCGGGAACTCCTCGGACAAGCCGCTTCGAATATGAACGCTGCTGGTTGAGCCATCGTACGACGCTTGGAGAAGTTGAATGTTTTTCAAAGGCACGTGTTCGGTTTCAAGGCTTTCTACAAGCTGTTTCAATAGATGCAATCAAAAGCGGATTTGGAGTCAATGAAAACGACGACAGTTCGTTTGCCGCAACGAATTCTTGCTTCCATTAGCTGACGGAGTGCGAATGGTCCTATGTGGCCTAAATCCAGGTTGTTCTTTCCGACGCGTTTAATCTCGATTCTTTGCCGACGATTGAAAGAAGGCTAATACCGCGATAATTCTTGCATTCCCGACTCTCGTCTTCTTTCAAAATTGTGACAACAATCGCTTTCTTCCACGTCGACGCAACACGATCGGAATGCCATATGTGTTTTATGAGGACGTTATTGTGATAAGACATCACCTCCGGCTTTGATCATCTCAGCGGTTACTTTTTTTTTTTTTTTTGTGGTAAGATGAAGCTTAGGAATCACCCTTTGTACTACTAGTCCGTCATGTCTTACAAGTCATGGTGCAGCGTATAGTAGTAAGCTTGATCTGAAGGAAAGATAATAGGATAGGTTAGGGGTCTGGAGGGTGCATGAGTAGATGTCGATGAACCTTGCGTTTGAACTCTGAGATGTTATATGAGCTCGGAAACACCGACTGCGGAAGAGAATTTCACAATCGAGTTGTTCTATTTATAAACGAACTACTAAACCGTAATGTGCGTGAAGGGGAGGGTTGTAGGGTGAAGGGGTGAGCCGAGTTGGCTAGTCTTGTGTTGCGGGAAAAAAATTGCCGTGTAGGCACGAGGTTTTTGATTTCAGTGGAGCAGTCGCTATGATAATAGCGGTAAAACTTGCTGAGCGCTGCTACATTCCTACGGTGGCTTAAAGAATCGATGCAAAGGGTGTTATCGCCAATGAGTTTGATGGCGCGGTTTTGCACCTTGTCTAGCCAAGCCAAGGTGGTTTTGGGGGCGCCCGCCCAGATATACGAGTTGTATTCAAGGCGTGGCCGAATGTAGGACTTGTATATTGTAGCCAAGGCAGCTGGATGAAGGAGAAACTTGCATCTCTTAAGGAAGCCGAGGCATTGATACGCTTGCTTGGTGATTTGCAGTATGTGATTATTCCATCGCAGATCGTTGGATAGAGTCACGCCGAGGATGTTCAGATATGGATCAGCTGTTATAATATCCTCGCCCACTGAAATGGAGGGAAGGTTGGTGCCGGTTTTGTTGGAGAATAGACAGTACTTGGTTTTGGTTTCGTTGAATTCGACACGATTCTTGCGGCCCCAATCAAGAATGAGTTGGATATCCTCGTTAAGAGAGTTGGACATGAGCTCGCGTTCTAAGAGACAAGGTCTGGCATTTGCTTGTCCTGTGTTGTCGGAGGGGTATGAGTAACGCAAAGTACCGTCATCGGCAAAACTATGAAGTGGATTGGAGGGGATTGAGAGCAGATCATTAATAAATATAAGAAAGAGGGTAGGCGAGAGAATCGCCCCTTGGGGAACGCCGGCCGAAATGGAATGGGGGTTGGATTCGACGCCATCCAATACTACCTTGATTGAACGGCCAGAAAGAAAGCTCTCAATCCAGTTCCCTAGAACTGAATCAATACCAATAGCTTGGAGTTTCGACAGCAGAGCGGGATGCCATACTCTGTCAAAGGCCTTAGAGATATCCAGAGCAACCAGACCAGACTCACCGAAGCCATGAATGCTTTGGTTGATGTGTTCAGTCAGGCACACAAGAAGGCCGCCAGTAGACCTTTTTGGTCTAAAGCCGTACTGTCTGTCGTGAATAATTTGGTTAGACTCTAGATATTTCATCAACCTTCTATTGATTATTGTCTCCATAACTTTGGAGAGAACAGAAGTTAATGCTATTGGGCGGTAGTTTAAAGGGTCGCTGGCTTCACCTTTTTTGGGAATGGGCTGAACATGAGCTAGTTTCCAAGAGTTGGGATAAACTCCGGAGAAATATGACATGGCGAAAAGTTTGCGCAGAGGTTTAGCCAAGGGTGAGGCACACTTTTTGAGAACCATAGGGGGAATATTATCGGGGCCAGTGGATTTATTGACGTCAAGATCTTTGAGACATTTATACACCTCTCGTGTCCTGAAGAAAATTCCGTCCATTGAATGGGCGTTGCGATCGAGGACCGGTGGTGACGTATCAGCTTCAGGTAACGAAGAATTTGAGGCGAACAGAGATGCCAATAAATCGGCCTTGGATTTGCTTTCTGTTATCACCTCCTTTCCATTAATGAATGGAGGGGTTGAGGAAGAAGTAAAATTCTTCTTGATGGAAGTTACCAAGGACCAGAAGTTTTTGCTGCCTACGTGGGTGTTGAGGATCTTACTTCTCAATTTGTTGTCAAATGATGCTTTGACCTTCCTGATGATGGAATTACAGGAGTTTCTCGACTTGATATACTCACGCCGAAGTGACTCGTTGGGGGAATACTTGGTCTATTCCCGGCCCTTTTTTATTTTTCAGCGATTTTATTGTCGTCTTCACCTCGATAATTGTCGGTTCGTTATCGAGAAACTGATTCGTCGACTGTTCGATAATCGGCGGTTCTGGTGCTGGACTTTGTGGCGGATCGTGGTTGTACAGCCGGTGAATGAATTCGCTCCACCGCTGCATACGTTCATGGGGAGAGGTCACGAAACTTCCATCCGATTTTTTGTCGTTTGTCAAATGTAGTCTAACATCGCCGAGTCTTTGCCGGATGGATTTCGCCAGGTGCAACTGTTTAACTGGGTGGCGGAAAATGCTGTTGCCAACGATCAAGTTGTTGGACGCTGCAAATGAAAGCATGCCTAAGTCGTCGTAAATTATTCCATGTCCGAATTCGCCCATCGTTCCTTCCCATTAAGTTCGATCTACTCGTGAATGTGCATTGAAGTCCCCCGCTAGTGTTATTAATTTGGTTCGAGCTGATCATAAAATTCGTCCTTGTTCGCGTCCGTGCTGATCTCGGTTGGCGCATAAACCAATATGATATGGGTCTTGATCGTTCCACCGATGGTTATAACCGCCAAACGCTCAAATATCGGTTGGAATGCGATAACGCTGCTGGCAGCTCGTCGATCGACCATAAAGCCGACTCCGGCCTCTCATTTCTCACCACCAGAAGAGTAAAGCTTCGTCGTTTCGTCGATTGTTAGCGGGACGATTGTCAATGTCCCGGATCCGGTAAGTCGTAGTTCCGAAATTTGCCATCGCTTGCATAGGTATTCTTCTTTTTCTCCTTTGGTGAGATACTTGGTCCAAAGGTACTACGGCTGGACCTATTGTACTACTTGCATTGGCATTCCTGATCCTTTCAACGAATGGTTGTCGTATACCTGTGACATCCTTTAGGTTATGCATTTTTCGATTCCCGATTTTCTCTGTGTTTCAAGCACGTGGATTCGAAGTTGGTGAATCGAGAGGGACGCGTACAAACAAAAGATTTCCAACTTTCGTTTCCACTTTGCGTTTGGGATGTAAACTGCTCTAAACTTTCCTGCGTCACGACTGAGACGAACTTGCAATTACCCTGAATTCTGGCTCGAATGAAAATTTTGTACTCGGTCCTCGATTCTAACCTACAAGCAATGATATGAGTAATATTATTCGGTCACAGGTATCGAGTACTCGTATGAGTTAAGAATCGAGTACCGATTCCGTATCTCTATGTGTGGCTAGCCAGCTTGACATCGTGCCAGCGTTTTTATCATTATTTAAACAAATGAGATAAACGACAAAATTATTTTTGACGTAACTCCTGGCCCCCTCCCTTGCTACGACCCTTCTTGGACTGTGTGCTGCTAAGGTGTCCCCGTTCCATTTTACTGGCCCATCGCACGTCCAAAACATCCATAAAGGATGATACCCTCAAAGTAGTCAATTCAAAAGGGCTATATTCCAAGTACCTTATGTCGATTATGCTTTCCGTCTAAGACGTCGGTTGTTCAACAACAGAATACCCTGCCAGTCTGGAAGATGTTATTTTTTCGTGTCCAGAACAAGAGTACATAAACTTACACAGTAAACGATTCAACAGAAGAAAAAAAAACCAGAAAGGACTTGAATTTGGAGCTGTGGAGGAGCTGGGGAATCTGAAAATCCTTACAAATGATAAGACGACGTTTGTTCTCTTTCGGCATGACGCAGTATATGGCACAAAAAACCAAGCAGTTCTAGAGGAGACTAGAGAGAAAGATTCCAAATCTACTTTCGGTTGAGTTTCATTCATTTCACTTCTTATAGGTGGACTTTCCCCCGTCAGAGTTGGTAGCTTGGCTCTGTTCCATCATAGACGGGAAAGTTTATTTTTTTTCGGTTGGAGGTTGTTGTTGCTGCATAAGAACTCTTCAAAGATTGCGATCCAGAGTCTTCGATATCGCATAGCAAAAACCTTGAATCAAAATACGACAAAAACTCCATCCGACATTATTTACCGCAGTATAAAAGCGCTTCTCGCTTCGTTGTAAAGTTAGTGGGGGTAGTTTTTACTGCAGACACAAAAGTACCGAAGGGGATTGGGGTAATTTTCATTAACTAGGTCCCAACATACGTGCATAATATCCCAAGACGTTGTAAGCAACTAATTTCAAGGACTATAAACTTTCACTATACTCGAACCTCGTTTACCTAGTCACAGGGTATGTGCTAGAGTTAGCTCGCGACTAGTAGTAGATGCACCTTGTATATCCTTAAACGTAATTTAATAGGGATGTCTGGGTTATTAAAGTGTAGATTGTTATGGGTTGATTCTCTTCTCTGATAATGCTCATATCCCACACCTAATAAATCCCTGACCGCAATAATGTCTTTCGCCCCCTGCAAGACCGCCATTGCGAGAACGTAGCCTTGGCTTTACTGTATGCGTCGACTTTAACGCGCGCTTAACCAAATTTCGCCTTAGCAACGACCGATAAAACCGCAAGGGGATGCTGCTGCCGTTGTGTGTATCCTTAAGGAAAACTCAATCTCGGCACGTATCAAGGGAAAGGATATTATACATATGAGAGACGATAAGATGAAGACAAAACCAACGTGTAAATATTCGCTCGTGTTTAAGCTCTGGGGTGAAATTCAAAGTTTCTGCAAAGTTAGAAGGATTAAGAATTGTGTTTTATGCCCCCCCGTCCTACACACATATACATATATACCTACATCCATATACACCAATGGGCTATATTACCCGGGATACAAACACCCATCCAGCTACCACCACCTTTCACAAGAGAATTTAAATCGCGTAGATGGGTGGTGATACTTGAAAGCTATTGTGCGGTTGTTACCGGTCGGGAAAAGGCTTTGGCGAAGACCTCTAGACTCTCTACATACATATATACCAAGTTGTGACATCCTTTATAAAACATGACGTGGATAGCAATGTGCGACTTCATAATGCTATGAAAAGATGTGGAGATGTGGGGTGGGGATTCGCGAGGAGAAGTAAATCATAAGCTAGCATTTGTAAGCAGTTGTAACAATGAGTTTAGTGCTTGAGATGGAGAGAAAAAGGAATTGTATTCATGGATTTCATTTTTTTTTTATTTTATATTTTACAGAGTCGACGGATTTACAATAGAACATAGAAGATTTTTACTGTAATACAAGTAATATACCACTTCAAAATTTGTTAACCTCATCATTATATTTTTAGAGATTCTTAAGCTACAAATTAGTTAAAACCTATCTCAGTTTTCTTAACTCAAAATTTTAGTAAGAAGGAGTAACTATCAAATTTAACCTCCTTCAACCCTTTTGTACTTCAGACAACTCTACCAAAGCATACAATGTGTACAATTTCCAACAGCATTTAATCGGAAAACGATGAGAACGGGCCCAATCTTATTTAATAATGTAACAGATCAAACTGGGAAAGCAATCCAACCCTAAACCTCTAGAATGGTGCTTTTTGAATCTTAACCTCAAATTCAATTATGTTAGGCCCGGTGTTCACCTATCGGACGGGACGATACTCCTCCTTGTTCAAATAACGATACCTTCATTTAGAACGGGTTGTATTTGGACCCTTTGCCGAAATTTTCCTTCAAACAAAAAAAAAACGGCTTGACCGAATGTTATGAAATTTTTTAGAAATTTTTTTTTCCGATAATGAGCCTCGGTCCGCATCTCGAAAAAGTTGATATCGTTTTTAGTTCGCGTGATATCGTGCAGGTTCAAAAATCGCGTACGTCATTTAAAGAAGAAAAAAACGGCTCAACCGAATATTATGAAAATATTTTCAGATCATATTTCCGTTAATACACGCAGGAAAAAAATTACGACACACACACCAGACACACACTTCTTCTCAAATTTTTACTTAAAATGTTATTGAGACCTTAAAAATTCAAAAGTGTAAGCACTACGGTTGCTAAGATAAACTCGTATGTACCCTAAGGTAGAGCTTGGTAGACTCGGATGCAATTACGGTAGTGATGTATTCAAGATAGAAGCACGTCTCTGCCTAAGTTTTAGTAGAACTTACTTATGACATTCGGATCTTGTCCCGTCGACGCCGAAGAGAGCGATCGTTTTACCAATTTTGAAGAAAAGCGACTGTCGGATATCATACAGTCGAGGCTACAGAAACATCGAGAGCAAACGAGCCGGAAAAAACAAGCAGGATTTATACCACAACGAAGATGATTTGATCAAATACTCTTCGTCAGCTACTGGAAGAAATAATTCGTTGCGGTCATCATTTTCATCGATTTCAAACAAGCTTTTGATTGCATCAATTTGAACAGCTTGTGGAGAGCCTTGGAAATCGAACACGTGCCATTGAAAATCATCTAACTTCTTCAAACGTCGTACGATGGCTCAATCAGCAGCGTTCGTATTCGACGACGCGGATTTTGATACGACGACAACTTCGTAACCGACTTGATGTCAAAATTAAGGCTTTAAAAAATATATGGCGGCATTAGGCATACCCAGTAAATCGGTTCTCTTTCGATTGCGCCGTTCAAGCAGCATTGGACGTGATTAGTACTTAGTTGGGGGACCCTTTGGTAAAATGACCCCCGCGTTTGGAGTTGTCGATTACGACTACATTCATATCTGTACAGGGCCGTGCCTGAGTATATGTATGGCCGCCTGGGTGCCAGTGTATATATCCGCCACCAAGGAAACATCATATAAAGAAAATCAGGTATTCTTAATTGTAAAGTATGTGCATCAAATGACCATGTGCATCAAACGACCATCTTCACACACAGGCTGCCGGCAGGCCACGGCCTGAAGCTTTGTCGCATTGAATTCAAGTATTACCTCACACTCATCGGCCGCCGCCTGGCCGTGGCTTGCAATCCAGGAAAACTAACAAAATTCTTTATGTGTGTGGGCCTTTATCGTCAGTCCGTGTCTGAAGATCTAAACTTTTATTCAGTCTGAAGTTTTCGATGAGACCGGGAACATTTTTACACTTGAATTAACAATCTGCTACGCTAAACTTTCGTCTTCCTTGTGTGTCTGTGAAGCATCATTAAGTGACCTGCAGTCCATGGCCTGTCAGGCGGTTGCCTCAGGTTCTCATGGCTCAATCAGACTGAGTAATGTGTGGTTTTCATCGGGCTATGCCTGTTAACGGTCTGTGTGTGAATGGAGGTTTTAAGGCTTGGTTTTGCAGACGAATAGGTGGTTTTGGTCTCACGTAAGAACAAGCCTTAAAGTGCAAGAGCAAACCTTTTTTGCTCCCTAGAAATTAAAGCCTGAAATGAGAGCGGGAAAATGGGGAGCACTACTCAGGAGAGCACCTACCAAATATGTTGTATTGCAGGCTATGGAACAAGGGGGACAACGAATTGACATGATAGTAAAAAAAACTATTCTGGAGCAAAGTTTTGTACCTTCCGGCCAAAGACGCAATCTGTGGTGTGTTGCAAATTATCCTTATCTCAACCCAATTTCATTAAACCCATAGCATATCAAACAAATTTCTTTTAAAAATTCCGAAAAGACCATGATAGAATCGAAAAACAACGATCGTGACTAACAACTGATCCAAACCATACATTCAATATGGCCATAAATTTTGACAGATGCCCAAAGAGACAAGTGTACCAACCTTACCAAGGTAAGCCATCTTTCAACCACCGGACATCCAATAACAGCCGAATCCAAATAAAGAAACTTGAACTAACCATTGTCATCTTAGGAATCCTATTAAATTCTCAAGAAAACTCCCATGCGTCTAGAAACTTAAAGTCTCCCCCAAAAAAAGTGGAAACAATCAAAAAAATCAAAAAAAAAAAGAATTGGCATGTTAATATGTAAATTTTTCTTTAGGAACTCTTTAAGCATTTATTTATTTTTTTTTTGTTAAATAAAAAAAAACTCCCAATTTACATACAATGTGCAAAGAAATTGGCGACCTCCTTGGGGCATGTCGCAGTCGCACGGCCAGAAGGTATTCATGTCTCAAGGAAAACTGATCAAGATATCATGAATTATGGCTCCAGTGTCTGGCACTGTATTATTTGGGGAGGAATCGTGAACATACCCAAAAAGTTATGTCAATATTTTGTCTGGCACATATTTCCTCCAATACAGCACAGGAAATCTGCTACGGTTGTAGTTCTCGACAGCCAGAGCGTCTAAAATATACTCTGGTGAAATAGGGCACCCTCAGGTAACTCTCAGGTCTGGCACTAATTAATTCAAGCAAGCAAAGTGCGGTAATTACTGGATATGTCGTTTTTGGCATAAAATTTTTTTGGGGGGTCTTCTGAAGGGGGAAGTGTTCGTGACTTAAATTTACGAGTATTTAAGTCAAAAAGGTTGATCCAAATGTGCTGTGGTTTGGAGCATGTACCTTGTCCAGTATCAGAAGTCTGGAGGTAGGATGACGGTATGGTCACGCGTTTTTAACGTAATATGCGCACGACCCAAGACCCCCATTCACAGAAGATGGGTTCCAATGGACAAAAAAATGAAATCTCCGAAAATCCAGTCCCCTTTTTCCGCAATCCAGTCTGTGTGTGTGCTCCATTTCGTCTGGGCAGAGTCTTGAGTAGAGTTAGCAACATCTCCAAGTTTTTTTTCGTTCAAGTTTTTGGGGGGATAAGGAAGGAAGGAGCCCCGGCATCGATGGGACGCTGTTGTTGTCTGATATAAAATTATTACACGGTCATGAAGTGATTTATGCTGTGGAGGCTCTCCTCGAACTGCTGCTGTTGTTGTTGTTGTTCTGCTTTATTAATGGCCATCTTGAAGGGAATCGAGTTCGAGTGTGTTGCATAACTTTCCAACGAAATTGTTGCCGTTTGGTGACAGGACGATTTACTGCCGCTGATTGAGAGTTTCGGACAGAATTTATGCGTCTTGGATATAGCCCATTCCGCTCCTCTATATAGCCTTGTTGTCTTGAAACTTAAGACGCCCGAAAATCTACATATAAAACCCGAAAAAAAAGGGTTTCAAGGTAACGTAAAAAATTCCATGTCTAGATACGCACGATTTGGATATTAAATTGCTCATTTCGGTGATGGCCCCACGTTTGCAGGTACTTAAAAAGAACATATTTATGCGATCTCCATCATATTCCAACTATTCCAGGTCAATCGGCGGCAGGAGCCCCTCGCGGTGTGGTCTCTGAAGTCTTAAGAAACTCTTTCTTAGTTTGGATCTTCTAGTGGGGTTAGAGGAGCGAGATTACATAATTTCAATTAACACGAAACTAATCTTTACGGGATTAGGTAACTACCGTCTTTTTACCTGGGAGATGAGCAGCTTAAAGAATCTTAATTTTTTTTTTAGTTCCTTCGTTAATATTTTAATGAGTTTAAAACAAAACCCCGCACCCCTTGCCCCATCCAAAAAAAGGTGCTGGATTAGATTAGACAAAATATGTTTTGGGTTAAGGAGTTTAAATGTGGATTGATGTTCGGGTGATGTCTCAAAACCATCACCAACCACCAACCAACCACCAACAACTTAAACCCACCCAAGAAAAAAATAATAATCATGGGTTCCCGGTCTTTTCGTTTAGTTTTTAATGAGAAAAGGTGTGATGAGTTTTGAGAATTTTTTTTAAAGACTTAGCAACAAAAGTTTTTAGTGTTCGCTGTTTTTTTTTCTTACCTGCCGTGTTATAGTTAGAGTTATTAATTTGGTTAAAGTTTGCTCGTAGACCCGAGGTAGAGCAGGTCGAAATAAAAAAAGGTATTGTGAATACATTTTAAGTTTTATGGGATGAATAATGTTGAAAGATTGTAGTTAAAATCGTGATTTCTTTCTTTGGATTGGAGGTCAGAAAATATTGGCAGTGGTATGTGCGGGCTTTTGTTATACAATTTTTTTTATTAATTTAATTTTTTTAATTTTTATTTTTTTGCTTGTCAATGAATAATAACAAAATTAACACAAAGAATTTTGAATGATATTTTCTTGGCAAATTCAAGGTTATGATAGTTGTGGTATTTCATAATTGCCAATTGTTTGCAGTTTTTAGAATTTTAAAGAGGGTTTTTTGTTAGTAATTTAAAGCAGTATTGTGGCAAGAACATTTGTCTTAAAAAATTAATAATTCGTGCGAAAAAATTAATTTGTGCCAAAAACAAAGAATGTAATCCAATTATGTGTAAATGTCGACACTTATTTTATTGTGATTTTTTTTTTCTAGATTTATAATTCAATTTAATTGCACTATTGAAGGTGGTCACTGTTCCTGACTTCAGAAGATATTTAACAGTGTTGACCATACAAGCTTTCAGAACCAAACCTCATAGACCACATGGAATATTCATGCTCAGTTGCCTCCTTAATTCCATAGTCGATATAAAAAAAAGTATGGCTACAAAATTCAGTTTCGGTTTTTTTAACCAATCAAGCACGGTGTTCCACAAGGTTCCATACTAAGACCGTTACTCTTCAGCATGTACATAAATGATCTTTGCAGTGTCGTGACAAACTGCAAACTAAAGATGCATGCAATTGGATAGTTAGAAAACTGTATACATATGATAGTTAGAAAACTGTATACATAACATTCTGTGATGAAAGACAAGCCATGTTTCGTGACAAGTTCGTTATTTGCCTGAGCTGAAGCCACACAGGCATTGGCCTATGATGTTTCTGGCGTATGCGGTCATCCTGTTTTGTAGGATATCGGAGAATATCAACAACGTTATACCGCGATAATTAGTGCACGCTGTGATATCTCCTTTTTTGTGTACCGGGCAGAGGATGCCTTTTCTCCAGTCTTCTGACATAACTTTCTGCTCCCATACTTGCACAATTAATTCCTGAATCGCTTGGTGTAAAGTCGGGAATACACATGCCCGTAGCATGCACAATGGCATGCAAGGAGCTTGCACATAAGACATACTAACATGTGTGTTTATAAAAAAGCATGCTTTTAGGAGGCATTGTTTTTTTTTTTGTTTTATATGAAAAAACCAAGCTTAGGTGTAACCCTTTGTACTACCAGTCCGTCATGTCGTTCAGTTAATGGTACAATGTCTAGTAGTAAGCTTGGTTTGAAGAATAGAGGAGAATAGGAAAGGTTAGAGGGGGTCTGGAGGGTGTAGAAGAAAATGACGATGAACCTCACGTTTGAACTCTAAGATGTTGTACGAGTTCGGAAATACTGACTGCGGGAGATTATTCCACAGTCGAGTTGTTCTATTCATAAACGAACTTCTAAACCGTATTGTGCGTGAACGGGGGGGGGGGGCTGTAGGGTATGAGGGTGAGCCGAGCGGGCTAGTCTTGTGTTGCGGAAAAAGTATTGCCGTGCAGGCACGAGGTCCTGAATTTCAGTGGAACAGTCGCCATGGTAATAGCTATAAAGTATGGAGAGGGCTGCTACATTCCTACGGTGGCTTAAGATGTCTATGGAGGCGCGAAAGGGGCCATCACCAATGAGTTTGAGGGCACGATTTTGCACCTTGTCGAGACAAGCCAAGGTGGTTTTTGGGGCGCCTGCCCAGATATACGAGTTGTATTCGAGGCGCGGCCGAATGTAGGATTTGTATATTGTAGCCAATGCGGCTGGCTGGAGGAGGAGAAATCCAAGGCATTGGGAGGCTTGTTTGGCGATTTGAAATATGTGATCATTCCATCGCAGATGCTCCGTTAAAGTTACCCCTAGGATGTTGAGAGTTGAGTCAGCAGTTAGATTCTCTTTATCCACTGAGATAGGAGGAAGGTCGGTACAATTTTTGTTGGAGATCAGACAGTACTTCGTTTTTGTGTCGTTGAATTCGACGCGGTTCATTTCGCCCCAATGAAGAATCGATTCGATATCCCGGTTGATCGAGGTCGACATCAGTTGACGCTGGTAAAGACAAGGTCTGGCACGTGCTTGTCTTATATTGTCGAAGGAGTAAGAGAAATTCAGAGTACGTCAGCGAAGCAGTGAAGTGGGTTGGAGGGGATTGAGAGCAGATCATTAATGAAGATTAGAAAAAGTGCGGGTGAGAGAATTGACCCCTGGGGAACTCTGGCCGAAATGACATGTGGGTTGGATTCGGCGCCGTCCAATACTACCTTGATTGAACGGCCTGAAAGAAAGCTCTAAATCCAGTTCCTTAGAACTAAGTGTATACCAATAGCTTGGGGTTTATTCAACAAAGCTGGGTGCCATACTCTGTCAAAAGCCTTTGATATATAGAGCAACCAGACCAGACTCGCCAAAGCTGTTAATGCTTTGGTTGATACACTCGGCTAAACACACAAGCAGATTGCCAGTAGACCGTTTAGGTCTGAAGCCGTATTGCCTGTCGTGTATAATTTGGTTGGATTAAAGATATTTCATCAGCTTTTTATTGATTATTGTCTCCATGATTTTGGAGAGAACGGGCATGCAAGTAAATTGCACAGCAATTGATTTTTTGGCATGCAATGTGTGGTGGAGCTTACTTAGAATTTTAAGTGGCACATCTAATAGCACGTATGAACGCACCAGGTTATCTGGAAATGCCGTGGCGATGGAATCGTGATTTATACTCGTATGTGGTTAATATGTCACGATGGGAAGATGAGAAAACTATTCAATTTATTAGTTTATACCGAGATTATGAATGTCTGTGGAATTCGAAGTCTCCTCCCTCAAAAAAAAAATATCTCGAGAAAACGCCTATCGTAAAATTATGGAAGATATGAGTGACTCCAATCTAACAATACAAAATATGAAAACTAAAATGAAAGGTTTAACGGTTTGGTGAAAGGTGACCACTTTCCACCAAATTTCGTTTCCTATGATGTTTCGTAATGCATTGCGTTGCAAGTAACAATATTTAGTTCACTTCGCGAAATTTCCATTATTAATTTAAACTGGCTTAATCAATGGCACAGGTATTGTCTTTTGGTAGTTACAGGCATGCCACCAAACAGAATTGGTTTAAGGCATGCCATTTCACTGGCAAGTGTATCCTCGTTGCACTATCTACTGGCATATGCCATTTTCAAGCATGCAAGCTACTTATCTATTTTTAAGGCATGTGTATTCCCGGCTTAACGTAGGCACTCCATATTTAACCAGCTCCGCTGCGATGCCGTCTGCATCCGATGCCTTGTCGTTTTTGAGCCGGCTGATGGCTCTGCTAACTTCTTCTATGCTTAGTGGCGGCAGCAAAGCATTATCATCAGGTATTGGTGGAGCCTCCGAATCCTCAGTTAGCTCGTCATTTAGCAATTCATGAAAGTGATCTTCCCATCGCTCCAAGATGCCTTTTGGATCGGTGATCAGATTCCCTTCTTTGTCCTTGCAGTATATGTAACTTGGTGTGTATTGTGTCATACTGCAGACTCTTCGGTAAAACTCGAATCTTCTACAGAGCAACGAAATCAACAAATCCAAAGCCAAATTAAAACATCTTGAAAATTACGTCCCAAAAAAAAATATTTTATCACTCCCAAGCGTAACACAATCGCCAAGGCTATAAAGGAGTAAAATTCCCTTGTTAGAATAATTAAAATCGGATTATAAAAAGCGGCAAAGCCATGCATCATTTTAATCCTTTTCCTCTCAAGTGCTCGTGTACCTTCCTCTGGTCCTACCACCACCAGCTGAATACCACCAACCATCTCAGCCCATGCAGGGACAAGAGGCTAGAAAAATTCTGAGCTGGCAAATTGATTATCATAAAAATGAGCAGATTTTATGGCTCCAAGGAGTCCATTAAGACGACGGCTAATGGCTTCATATATTTCAATTAATCCTTAATATTGCTGAAAATTGAATAAATGATTCACAAGGAAGCACGGCCCGCACCATATCTCGAGTGCGCGCTTATTTTTCGGGCTTCCCGAATGGGAGAAGGGTTGGAAATTAAATCGTAAACATTCAAAGAGATTATTCTTAAGAAAATCTTAACCCTTTTTGAGAATTATTAAAATGAGAGCTCATGTAATAAGGAGGGGAGGATTTATTATAACTGAAGAGCAATTGATATCTTCTGTTTTTTTTCCTGTTTAGCTTAGGGAACATTATTTTGGTTTATGCGAAAAGGAAATATAAATTTTATTAAAATGCTAAAAGAGGATTAAGTTCGTTTTAAGTCGTTTAGAAATGAAAGCGTTCAGTTTGAAGATGTCCAAATTACATTTTGATTCTTGTTTATTTGAATAGATGTCGTTTTAGCACCATAAACATTGGCCCCTGTGCTGAAAGACGTGTTTTCTGTCATATGAAGTGAAGCTAGTAGAGTGGTGTGCTGATAGTCGATTCTTGCCGTGCCTGTGTCGTTTAAAATCTAAATAACAGCGGCCATTGTGCTGAAAGTCGAGTCGTCTCGACACAAGAAGTCGTTTAAGTTCAGAAAGTGACGTTTCAGTCGAATCACGACTTTCAGTACAGAGGCCTAAACTCAACTCAGCATTTCCATTCTAGGCCCCTGTGCTGAAAGTCGTAATTCGACTGAAACGTCACTATCTGAACTTAAACGACTTGTCACGGATCACGACTCGCCTTTCAGGGGCCAGGATGATAGTCGCGTTTATTGTAGTTTTATTTTAACTGTTAGTCAGCGTATTGTGCTTTAGTGAAAAAGATGCTGCACTGAAAATCGTAATTTGACTGAAACGCCGCTTTTTTCAACTCAAACGACTTGTTTCATGCCACACGACTTTCAGCACACCAACTAAAAGACGAGTCGACACTAACTACAGGCGACTGTCACACGACTCGACTTCCGGCACCGGGGGCCATTACTCCACAATAGCACCTTTCCTCGATATTTTAAATCGATCTTATAGGCTCTGTAAGAACCATTGAACTGTCAACTAGTATTACGTAAATATAAAATATTGCTTCTATATTCATTGATTACTTCTTAGTTGCATTAAAAACGCGACTTTTTACGAGTCCTCTACGCCACACATGCTTCTTTTTGCGTGCCTGTGATGTTGATTTCTATGACTTTTGGTGTTATTACCCCTTTATTACCATTTTATTACCCATTTATTACCCTTTATTCTATTAACGAAGCAAAATGCAAAAATTAATTAATTTTAGGAAATAAAATATTTTAAGTTATCAAACAGTGAACAAGAAGAAGGCAATGACAAAAGAGTTAGTGAGAAATTTCTGTAGAGAGCGAAAAGTAAGGAGGAATGCTATTTAGGTGGGAGAAATGAGAAAACTTAAAACCACAACTTCTGAAATTGTAGTCAGACTTTGAAGAAAAAAAAAAGCAATTGATGTCTACAAGTATCAAAACTAGTTTAATTCGTTTTTTATAAGTTTTAATATGATAGACCAAAAACCTATCAAAATAAACTTTAAGACATTCTTGCAGGAAGGTTGGATTGATTCAGCGAAACATTGCTTGCCAATTTTTATTCTATGGATAATAGGACGGGTGGAGGACTCAGCCTGTCGACTTTGCTTAGAGGTAAATAGGTATGCTTTCATGTCCTTAGTGACTGTCCCGCTATAGCGGCCGAAATTGCAATGTAGTTTGGTACAACTTCGCTCAAACAAATAAGGTAGTCATAAACGGTGTAAAAATTAGAAGTGGAGTAGGTGACATAATTGACCCCTGGGGACACCGGCAGGTTTGGATTTATCACGTGAGGCTTGGATTTAACACGATCCAGTATTACCTAGAACAGTACAGACCCAAACATCGCTGGAAGGATGGCGTAGACCAGGATGCTCAGAGCTTAGGGATGCCAAACTAGATGACTTCGGCTCTGAATCGGGACCGATGGAGAGAACAGTTGCGAGAGGCCAGGACCTGATCCTGGTTCTAGAGCCGAAGAAGAAGTTTCGAGGATCTAAATTTTTACGAACAAAGGGCTTTTGCATATTTTATGTGTAAAAGGAGCAAAGTTTTTCGTTTTGTTATAATTAAAATCGTGCAGCAATTCCTCAAAAAGTTATCCCTCACCACTTTAAAACAAACACAGCAGAATCCTTTTCCACATGCAACTTTTACTGCAACTAAAAATCCTTATCCTGATTATGTTTTTTTTTCGTCTTTCTTTTTTTAGTATAATATCCTTTAGCCCCATGAAAATTTGTTGTCTACTTCTAGACGTGAGATACTTTTCCCGATGTTTTCCCTTTTTTTATTTATTCCATTTTCAGGATTTTATATATCCTTTTTGCTGCTACTTTGTGTATCCTGGTAAAACTTTATTTTAGTCACACTCAATCTGGTCGTGTTGTTTCTGTATTCTCACTCTCTCCCACCACCCACCCACTCTTTATACTTTCATTGTCTTTTGGCCAGTGTATGTCCTGTTTTCAAAAAAAAAGGATCCTTTTTCCAGAGATTTTCCCTGGGGCAACAGTTTTCCCGGCGAATATAAATCATGAAATTTTTTAATGGACCTTCTCCGCTCTCCGAGATTTATTTAAGTTGGGAACCTCTGCTGCTTCGCTGCCTGCATCCAAACAAAATGTGTTCAGAATTTCTACAGCAGATTTGTGTGCACAGATTTTTGTGGGTGTGTGTTTTTTTATTTTAAAGTTAGCTTGAAGTTACTCTACACAGATTTACTGGGATTTATGAAGTTGTTGAGATTTTTTTTGCTTTTTTTTGCTTTTGTTGAGGTGTAATTGGTCGGTGTTTAAAATGATTAATTTACTAGGATTAAGTATGTGCTGTGCTATGGGATTTTTTCTAGATAGTGCACAGCATTTTGAGGAGGGGTTGTTGCAAAGTGAAAAGTTTGGCCATTCATTTTGGAAAACTCCAGAACAAATTGTTAAAATACCAACAAATACTGTGAAATTAGTGTGTAATCAAATTTATTTTATAATTTTTTATTATAACTTAGCAGTAAAAGTTTACTTCTCTATAGTGTAAGGTATGTTTTTTGATTAAACTTACGTTCGATAGATGTTCGTCTATAACAAAAACATGCTTACTCAAACAGCTTTAATACAGGAAACTGTTATGAGTAAGTATTCATTCCAAAGGTACCTACTATTTGATTCTTAGTCGATGTCATTCAGTTTTTAATTCCAAAGCTCTAACGTCCTAATCTAAAACATTCTTCCAGCGGAAGTTTGATTTACCTCTGACGAATCCCATAAATACCCTACCCTAAAATATTTCACGAGGTACTAGCTAGAAGTTTGGCACCAGGGAATCAATCCTGCTGGTCCCAAGCGCATTAAAAGGAGAAAGGTTTAGGGTAGGTATTAATATATATAGGAATCCCTAGTAAACACTGTAAATCTAGCG
Source organism: Thereva unica (assembly GCA_949987705.1). Classification (NCBI taxonomy): domain Eukaryota; kingdom Metazoa; phylum Arthropoda; class Insecta; order Diptera; family Therevidae; genus Thereva; species Thereva unica. Next base: position 155,950,245 of record OX465283.1, on the reverse strand, counting down.
TCTAGAGGTAAAGCTACACCATCCATACCCTGATTTGATAAAAATTTTCGGGTAGCAGTCTTCCTGGAGCGAGAGGTTGACAACCTTTCTTAGAAAACATTTTTTGTTATGAAATATAAAGCCGAAACGCCCGAGTTCTGCAAAACTGTAGCGCCACATAAAAACACCAGAGAGGCTGTTACAAGATCTCTCGATATCATCAACTTAGAGTGTGCGAAAACGTATTCCCTCACATAAAAGATAAAAATTTTAGGAACGGCTTCTTTTGAACATGGCTAAGAGTGATTTTTAATAAATAATCCACTGATAAATCATCGTCTGATACAGCAAGAAGATAATACTGCTGTTCTGCTTGGATTCCTCGACCTTGAGTATCTCCCAATCATCCCTATTGAATGAGACCCAACACGCGTCATTTAGACAAACAGCGCACCGTTTGCTTTGCAGACTGCTTTCCACTATTCAATGACAGCCTTCTATCTGATTTTGTTTGTTTTGTCCCTATATGTCCCAGGGATGGTACACGTAAGTTGTTTCAATCGACCTCTTATCGGTGAAGATTATATAGTTAACTCTAAGCTGAAATTGTAAATACCTTGCTATGTAGCCCGAATTTGCACAGCTATAAGAGTAAGAGAAAGAAGACAAAACATGAGCGAGCCACGACCAGGAACAAGATCGATGGATGATATGCTAGAAGATTCAACATATGAAAACTTCACATAACAGACTAGTTAGACGTAAACCGTGGCTACACAGTGCAGTTAGCATACGAGCTGGATTAGTCAGTTACTGGAATACAGCTACTCGCGAGACCGCATCATATGAGTTATTGTCAAGTGCCTATCGGTCAGTAGCTCCCATCCGAGTTACTACAACAATTTTTTGCTTTTACTCGCCTCTGGTCTTCCCGAACACGCCACAAGCAGAAGCTAGCACGCGACTCGTACATTAACGTACTGTATTGACGACTGCAAAAAGAACTTCCTGCAATGACGTTATCATCATTTAAGAAGAAGAAGAAATTAAATTGGAAACTCAAAATCGAAAAGAAAGCAAAGAATGGCCTTTTCCTATCCAAATCCAAGCAAGCAGACCTTCAGATAGAGATGTGGCTGGAAGGTACAGGTGGTGCGATGGCTCTACCAAAGAGTGATTAGTCCGTTGCTGACATACATATGGGTCTGTCGTGTAATGATCCAAAGAAAATCCAAGAAGAAATAAATGTCAAGAAAATTGAGACCCCAGATCCAAGTCATTCCAAAACCATTTTCAGATTTTCAGAGTGATTTTTGAGTGCTGACAAAATAAATGTTTATCAATTTAAGCGTTGCGCCCAGTTCAGGATAAAGAGAATAAATCACTTAAAATACCTTAAAATTATTGTGGAACCATTTTAGCCTGGAGTGCTAAATGCAATTAGCAACCAGCAAGTTACTATTGGAGCACTCAAAAATCACTTTGAATACCTGAAATTTTTTTTGGGGCGATTTTGGTTTGGTATGAACACATTTAAGGCCGAATACAGCAAAAATTTGTCCACAAGTCAACGTAGCGTTGTTTTCTTTATCGTGTTAATTTTGTAAAATATACCGAAAGTTTTCATTATTTTTCTCCCATTTTTAAATACTTTCGAACCATTGCACTAATTTTTCGATACACTAAAAATAATACTCCAACTTTCACATTTCAAATAAACGTCGTTCTGTAGAACTGAGTCAATACTAATAGTTTAGAGTTAAGCTAATAGAGCTGAGTTACATTCTCTATCAAAAGCCAGGTTGACCAGATCAGACTACTTCATATCGATGCATAATTATGTCTTTTGTAAGGTACACTTAAAGATCGCCAGTGATTTTTTTTTTGCTGAACTCGTACTGTTTGCTTATATTTAGTATAAGGTTGATTTCCAGAGCCTAACACAAGCCTTTTGTTTATTATGTAGTACTAGGAGTCACAGAATCACTTCGCTATACTTATCTAACTAGTAGTCCAGCACTGGTAGCTGATTTCTCTATTCCGAAATCGATTGATACCAAATGGAAGGAAAATCTTGAATGCTGCCTGCAACCGACAACGTGCGAATAAACATCAATTGGACAGTATCAGGTTACTAAAGACCCCTTTACTTTCCTAGGATCTCTCGGTTCGAATCTGAATAAACGAACAGCGCGATGACTAGCTACTGGAGTGTCATTTTTATATGTGCAAATGGTGAATTTGCACCGGGCGCATTTTTACGAGGCAATTTAAAAAGTATTCCCGTGCCTTCAGTTTCATATATTAAAGGAACTACACAGAGTTTTGTGTCTTTTTCAATTGTTCTTCACAACTATAAAAAAATGAACAGCTAATGGGGGCGCAATATGGCATACTGCACCGGGCGCAAAAAAAACCAAGCGCCGGATCTGACTAGCTACTAAATTCGTTTGAAATCTATTCATTTTTATTATTAAATTCTTAGAATATTTAAAACTATAATAATAATTAATTCTGTTTTTTTTTCCTATTTACAGGTAAGAACTTTGATCTTCAGTATACATATCAAGAAACATTTAACCCGCGCTCAAATGTGGTTCAGTGAGTAGACAAACCACCTTTTAACTCATACATTCTGTATTTTCCTCATAAATAAAAATTAATGATACTAAAAAACAGATGAACTAAAAAAACAACACACACACATCATCTGTCTACCCGAAAAACTTTTCCTCTCATGTAAAAATATGCAGCCTCCATCTGTCTCCAACTTTGTTGTGTCCATATATCAAACGACCAATAAAAAAACCAGGAATCGCCACCGCTTCGCTTTTCTACACATTTGTTGAACACATTTGCAAATTTCTGAAATATGTTCTGACAATCGTCCCACAAGGAAAAGGAAACATACAATCATGAATGCTGGAAACCTTCCGAGGAAGCATTCTCGAGTTTGGAAGCATTCTCTTCCGTGCTCTACTTCATATTCTTTTTATCCATCCATGTCATTGGATGGAAGACTAAGAATGAAGCTCTTGCGGAAATAAAATTCAAAAAATTCTCTATACCTTCTCTGGGCAACGAACAGGAAGGCTTCCTTATTCCTACCAATAGGAAGCATTCTCAATTTTCCTTGTGGGGTTCTACGGAAATTTTGTAGAGGAGAATATTGTGAAAATTTTATGCCTTTTATTTTTTATGTGTGTGTGCGTTTCTATGGTCCCTCTGGGCATCAACCCGTTCATTCTATCCGACCTCTCTCTCTCCACCCACCCCATTTCAGCGATATATATTTTAGCGAAATTTATGTGACATTATCACGAATCGACGTCCACATTTCTACCCTGGGACTGGAAAATATTTTCGGGTGAAATTTATGAACTTTTGATTTCTTCCGTTCTTGGCCTTCGATGCTCGAGCGCGATGTCTACGATGGATAAAAACTGCCTTTTTTATGATAAAAAGTGTCTATTTTGTGGCATAAATTAGCCGAAGGTAGGGTAGGTGTAGTTTCTAAGTGGTCGACCCAGGGGAAGGGGAACTGCCGATTCGAATTGTTTGATTAGGAAATAACCTGTTCTCTTAAGTTCGGATATTAAATTCGTCATTTTTTTTCGTCGTTGGTTATATACGTAGTAATCAAGGCATTAGCACCGCATTAACTACGCTCAGTTTGTACTTAAATCGCACCGGCATGACACCTTCCCTCCTATTCAGCAAGTAACTTTACAGCTGGTGACGCTAGATAGCAGCAGTGTGATTCAGCAGCAGCAGTTTCATTGCATAATTTTTTCCTTCATAGATCAGCGATTTCGTGCGATTAAGTCGATCTTTGTGCGCCGGCGACTGCCCTTGCGCCGGTGCAGTGCTCCTAAATAGTTGCCCGCGCTCGGTTCGCGCCTGCGCATTTCGCGCATTTCTCGCAAGAGTCTCGCCGCACTTTCATCATATCACTTTCATGCAAGAGAGAGAGGTATATGTATGTAAACTGTGTATGTGCCAAAGCTGCGCTGCACGCGATATAAATGTAGGAATAGGTCAGTGTCTGTTTGGTCGCGCGTCTAACTTTGGATCTATTTATGTCTCTCAGCGACTTACGCATGCGTACAGAGCTTTTTCTGTATTCGCATAGCACTGGTGCCTGTGCATCGGCTATCTACATGCGCTTTGATAATATATCCATATATACATACATACTGCACCGATCGCCAACTATAGCCTCTTTCTGTAGAGAAGCCGCACATATCATCTACTACAAAGTTGTAGTGTAATCCATAGAGCCATCATTTATCTGCTAAGACATAATAGAATCCATGGATGCATGTACATACTATATAACATAGTCATATCTATATACATACATACATACTGCCGGCTGAGGTAAGTTTAGAGTCAAGTACATATGACTGCGGTCAAT